>OY728132.1:1651076815-1652326815 GCA_963277665.1 Viscum album | reverse complement strand
TCAATATAAAGACTCATGGTTACATGTGTATCTCTTAGTTGATTTCAAATAATGATTTTATGATTTCTTATCCAAGCCTTTAACATTATTCTATTATCAACATGATATTATTTTTGAACTCAAGATAACTCATAGAGTTCTTCAAAAAAACTCAAAACACATAAATATATATTAATGTTATAATAAACCATATCATAATGATGATCAAAGAACAAAAAACACAGATAAACTTCATTTATTATTTTATTGATCATTTAGTGTCTCAATTTCATCATCTTATCTGAAAATCAATTGATGCATTATAATAAAAGTGATATTTAATTATATTACACCATCCATTATTCTTAATAACTAATGAATGGATATATTCGAATTATAATAAAATTCATTCTTTTTCTATTCAAGACTATCTCCCCAAATTTTTCATAGATACATCATATATAGTCCTAAAACTACCATAAATATATATATATATATAACCTGAAATTTTAATTATCTAAAATAATTTATTGTAGATGTTGTTCCTAAATGATATTTGTATCTCTTTAGAACCTCATCAGCAACCTCAATGTACTAAATAGACTCAACACATAAACTATCACTAATAAGTAGCAACTCCATATTCTATTCAGGTAAAATATTGAATTTTTTTCAACATTTTCCATTATTGATAGTCTTATATTGTGTACTAGTCTATTGGGTCTTTGTATTTAATAAAAATATATTAGAATCTTTTCTTGGATATTAATTTCATTATCCTGTATAATTATCTCAATAAAAATTAAAATCACATATTATTGAAAATAAATAGCATACATCATGATCCAAGGTGAAATATACTGTAATTATCCTCTCACCCATCAATGATCCAAACTGCTCGTGACATAAATGAGAAGTATTATGAATTCTTGTGGTCTAGAGGCAAGTAGAAGAGCATAATATATATATATATATATATATATATATATCATGGATTATTTCACCCTTGAATTAGAGTAATTTAAAGAACAATAATCTAATAAAAAACTATAGTTAATCATCTATATTTCTAATTTTCATTCCAAATCAAATACAAAAAATTAATAAAAAACTAGTAAATAATATATAAATAAACAATACCTTCACATACCCTATCCACAACCCACAAAAATTTATATATATTCCTTTAGAAAGGATATTGTTTTATTACTTATAGATATAGTTGTCCGAAATAATTGAAAAGATAAATTATTTAAAGGTATATATATTGAAAATTTAATAACATTTAAATGAATTATCTTAAATAATTAATGATTAGAAACCATTTTCCAAATTATAAAAAATAAAATTACTTTTTTCTAAATCAACACTATTAATAACAAAAAACATATTTGTTAGTGGACTGAAACTAAATTAGTAGATAAGGATGATTTAAACCAATGTGGGATTTTGAATGAGAAAACACACCCATTGTGAGAAAATTATATTAAAAATCAAATAAGATTTAATTTAAAATAAAATAATTAATTTTATTTTTTTTATCAGAAAATATATGAAACAAATGTAATTCTAAAATTATTTATAAAAATTTTCATTTAAAATAAATAAAAATTTTAAAATCATATCTTTATAAATAACAAATTCTATGTAAAATAATCCTTTATTATAATATTCTACTATAATAATGAAAAAACCACTCATAAAATAATCATAATGTTAACAATAACAGGGAACTCTCTTATCAACATAATAAAATACTTAAATTATTAGAGAATCATCATAGATTTCACACATATCATGTATTCATTAGAATCTAAAGAAGCAAGAGTAACCTCATATTTCAATATACTAATCAAGGAATAATTTTCATGGGCCCAACCTTATATATTCTAAGGAGGGGAAAACCTGATCATACATAATTATCATCTATAAGAATGATCTAGTAACCCTCACTAGTTGATGGGTGGAATACACGAATAATATAGGGTATAACCCTTGATTTGTTATTAGACGTTTATGCTAAAAGATAATGAAGTATGATTGTGGTTACCTTCTCTTCTATTTCATATAGTACATCCCATGAAAAATAGTCGATGATTTTTAGATTAATATATGAGGGACCACTTATTTCTTTAGATTTCTATGTTTACCAGAGATTCTAGATACCTTGGATGATTCTCCTTTATTTCTTTTTCTTATCTCTATTTATGATATAGTGACGTCTGATTGGTAGTGTTATATGTATTCTTTATGTGTAGTTTTTGATAATGTAATGGAATATTTTAAAAATGGTTAGTTTACCTAGGACTGGATATCAATAATGAAATATTTAGAAATGGATTATTTTGTTTAAATAAAATAGTAAGGTTTATAAAGAAGTTATTGAATTGTTTTAACTTTTTCTGTATTTTATAAAAAACAATATTTAAATAATATATTTTAAACTACCAACCAATATATAATTAATAAAATTTCTACACTTTATGTGTTAATTTTTTTTGGAATGCCCAACAAGGATTAAATCAAGCATATTTATCATTTTAGTTATATATTTTTATAGAGTTTCTAGAAACTCCAATGAGAGTTTCTTTGTCTAGGGAATGTTTTATTATTTAAAAATCAACCCAAGGTACATATAACATGATTTTAATAGGTCATATATTTAGTTTTATAGAATGTCTGTTGTGTTTCTTTTTATCTCATTTACCTTAACAGATTAAGCAGTTGCATCATTATTTAAATTATCAGTTAAGAATTATATCTACTAGTGGCTGAAGAATATAAATATTAAAGGTGGAATTATTTATATTTAAAGTGGATGGTAATTGGGGTGAGTGTATTAATTTTATATTTTTTCATTCACTTAATGTAGTAACTATTTTTTCTCTATACATTATTGGAATGTATCTCTAATGTACAGATGGTTCATATTGTTTTCTAGTTTTAATTGTATTTTTACTCTGATTCAGTGGAAATATAATTTCCATTATACAGATACTTTTCTATATCTATTTCCACCAACCTATGGTGTAACACCCTTATATTTTGTGATATTTTTTTCAGTATCATAAATTAATTTCAATTATATAATTCTTCATACACAACAATGATATTAAAGGAAGCATGATATTCTAATAAGAAATTATTATTTAATGTTATTGTTATACCATAACCCTTCGAATGGAGGTTATAAACTGTACTAAATAAATTTCAGAGAACTTATTTTTTCCAATGTATATGTGAATTCATTAGAAATCATTTAAATTGAAATTAAAATTAAAATCAATTTAAAATAAAGGAGTTGTTTATCATAAAACATCTTTTTATGAATGATATGTGTTTTCCAATTGATAGGAAAAATTAATCACTACTGGTGAATAATTTTATTGAAATTTTTAAATTCAATATTTAATTAATTATTTTACCATTAATATAATATTTTTTCTTGGAATTATATTAGAATAAAAATATTTTATTTCTGACAGCTTTTATTTTTTAAAAAATAGTTTTCTTCGTGTTTTACACACTGATTTTGAAAATAATTTCTACCATATATTTAAATTGAATTATTAAAAATTATTCAATATTTTTTTAAATTGGTCTAAATTTGGTAAATAGGTCCATAATATTTTTAGGAATTTTGAATATTAGATATTGTAAATTATATCTTCTCGATAAATATGAAATTGAGTTATCATATATTTAAACTAAAAGATAAGGGTAAAAATTTTCAACTTCATTATTATTGGATTTGGATAATTAAACCCTTATCACCATAAGATCAAAATTAAATTATTTATGGGACACATTTCCTTAAAAAATACGTATAAATATTTAAGTAAAAGTGGTATAAAAATTTCACTTTCATACATTTAAATAACTCTTTTAGGTTTATATATGGAAAAAATCATGTTGTGAACAAATATTAATGGTAATATTGGCTATAGTGAAATAATTATTATGATGGTTATTTATTTATAATTTTTAGTAATATTATTATTATAATAAATTATTATCCAACACTAACCATGTATGTTCTGAAATAATAATAAAAAATTAGAGTATTTTTTAACAATATTTTATATAATATTATTTCGTTGAGGTATACAATTCCTTGAAATTTATAGATGAATATAACATATTAGTGTTCTATTAATATATTATATACAAAATGACTACTTTTAATGGAATCATTTAATTCAGATTAAATTAATAGTGTCAAATATTACATTAATGATTCTTTAAAAAATAATTATTTTATTAAAATATGTACAAATCAAAATAATATTTAAAGGGGACAAGGTGGATATGATATGGTCTAAAATGTCACCCTTTTCCAATTTATGATCCAATTGGAACAATATAAGTAAAATTTTATTCTATTATGATTGAAAAAGACATTACCTCAATTAAGTATAAATATAGCTGACAACAAGGCTAAACCAAAAGATAACATTTAAAAGACTAGATAAAGGTAATATCCTGAGTTTTTATGATTTTTATGAAAATTTTAGTTTTTTATGACTTTAATTGCATGATAAACCATGTTATAGATTATTTATAGACATCCCCATGTTCTGATTTTTAAAATAACAACATTTATATTATCTTGTGGTATATGCCACACTATATTTGTAATTGTTTACCCATAATGTTGTGTTCCATCGATAGCTTATGTTACCAGCAAGACCAAGTCATAAAAACCTATTATATTCTATTAATATAATTATAATATTTATCATATAGTATTTTAAATGGACGATATTAATGATATTAACAAAATTATGAAAATTATGTTTTCACAATTAATTCATTGGTTAACAATTAATTAGGAATGAAAGTAATAACTTTATGAAAATAATGATATTCCATTTATGAAAAACTAATTTTTATATACAAACAAATTTTAACTATATAAGTAAAAAATAATAATTTTGATGAATGTATTTAATAAAATTTCAGTATTATATATTAATTTAAATATGTTGACACTCATAAAATATATTTTTTTAGAAAGAAAATATCAATAAATTCAAATTTATTAATAAAAAATATATTTTTTTCTAAAAGGAAATTTTTATTCATTTTAATAGTGAAAATAATTTAAAACATATTTTTGATGATTTTGTAAATATTATGGTATATAATAAACTTAATTTTTTTAATAAGGTTTTCAATATGATCTTAGGTACAATTTTGGGTAATTTTCTATGAATGATCATTTTTTTGATGAATAATGCAAAATACGGAATTTTAATTGAAAACTAATTTTTTGTATAATTTATTTTTATAGATAAATTATATTTTTATAACATATTTATTCTTTTTTTAATTATAAATCAATCAAAATAATTTAGTTGATTATAACCAATTTCACATTGAAATTTAATATAAAAACAATGAAATTTTTTGACCTTTTTTACTTTAAAATCTCGTCTCCATGATGAATCTTAATTTGATTTATTCCACTATATTAATTATAATTTAAGAAACTGTATACAATATATAGAATAAATATAATTTTTATTTTCAAATAGGGTCAAATTAGTTTTTTAATAATGTGATTAGTGATTTCAATTAAAATTAACTACATCGATTAAGGTTAAAACACGATTACCTAGTAGTTGAGCATAAAACATAAGTTGGAAAAATGACCCCAACCCTTTCAAAAATTTATTGTCATAAATATTTAAAACATTACACTATTTTATTATAAATTTTATTTTATTGGAATCACATCATGTAGGGGTTAAATCATTATATTGTTTACCTTTTTTAATTTTAGGAAGGTCTCTCCTCATTCATTTCAAAAAGAAACCCACCTAATCACATATTCACAACATTAAACCCAAATACTCATTAAAAAACCTACCCAAATAACCTGATAAATTATCTCCTATAATCCTAGACACCTAAAATTGTTTTTAATGCCATTCAAGTAATCCCTTTGGTTGAAATAAAAGGGAGTTACCCAATGAAGTGGTAACGTTCATCAATATGGACTTTTCTTTTATTTTGTTATCCAAACATATCAATTATTCTTATATATATTATATATTTTCATTAATTTCATAAATATAGTGATATTTTTTAATACTTTAGGTGTATTAACATCAAATTCATGTGCATCGATCAAATGGGATACACAATTATCATTCGTTCGTATGGTGGTCTACCATCTAACGGACCAATAAAATCTATTCATCCATTACCACATCTCAAAGTTAGCGAATAATGATCAACATATCTTTTTTAAATAAAATATTTTTTTATGATTTAATTATTCTTATTTATTTATTAAATAATATATACATTCATTATTTCCATTTTTTTGGAATACCATAACATCGTCTCTGGACATGTGGACTATCACCTTCTCAATGTGATGTGATTCATTCAAAATTTACATTGAATGTATAAAGAATAGTTCTAATAAAATATGAAATATCTATGAAATAATAAATTTAATGTAAATAATATATTTATATATAACATTTAGTTTTCTTTCTTTGATAATACAAAAGAAAAATAGAAACAACGTTCATGTGTACATACGACATACCATCTTCATTAATAGTGTAATTCATTTCCTTTATATTTTTTATAGATTATTATAAAAATATATATTGAATATATATTATATTTAAATCAAACTTTAAATTGTGGAAATTATTAAATCATGATCATAGAAAAGAGGCTAAAATTTAGAACATAAAACATATATAAAAAAATTGGGCATTACCTTCAATTTATCATTAACATGGAATTGTAAATAATGGGTCATATAAGGTAATAATAAAACCATATATTGTATTATATATAATAATATGGTTTTATGGTATATTAATTATAAACATATATCTTTATACATGGAGTATGGATGTTTACTAAGAATGTGAAAACTAATGGTATGAGGATTTCTTGTCTCACATTTATTTCTGTGAGACTTATGCCTTATTCACCACAAATTTATTTTATATAGTATATATACATAACATTTATTAATTAAATTATTATTTTCATTAAATTTTTTGATTTACATAACCATTTTATGATCTCAATTTCATGCGGTTTACAGTTCAAAAGATACAAATTCACTAAGGTAATATTTTCTCTATTTGCTTTATTTGAGACACATGTTATGTTATACCCCAATATTCATTATTATGTGTATATATTAAACTTTTTAAGGTTATAATATTTATATAATTCATTAAATGATATTGTACACTTTATTTAATTTTATTATATCATGGGGATTTTTATTCAAAGTTACCAAATTGGTAACAATATTTTTCAATAATGTCATCATTTATTGAGATTGTTTATGAGTATGCCTCCATTGATGAAATAAGATGTTCTACATCTCAACAATTCTAATTAATATTGTTATATTTTATTTATTTATGTTATTTAAAATTAATGGTTCCATTTCTCCTCACTTTGGTACATATGTTAATTAAAAAAATGTTTTAGGGAAATATTATAATATTTCATTCACCGGTAAGAAATATTTTTTATTCCAAAATCTTGTTTTTTAAAAAAATTTAGAAAATTTGATTAATTATATATTTATATTATATTCATTGATAATTATTTTAATTTTTTTAGGATTAAAAAATGTATTAAATTATTTTAAAATATTTATTTATATGTTTCAATGGTTATTTCCATAGAAAAATATTTTAAAAAAAGGTTTATATTTAAAAACTGTTATAAATGATTTTTCAAAATTCCGTTAATTTTTTTTCAATTTTTATGTTTAAATAAAATGATTAAAATTATTTATATTTGTCCATTATATGTTTTAAATAAAATTTTTAAGGAAATTAAATTCCAAAAGTATTTTACCCTCAAAATGTGTTTTAATTGATTTTTATAGTTTCCTTTTAATGTTATCAAATGTTAGATTTATATAAAAATTATTTAAAAGATCTGAAATAATATAATTTAATTTATCAAAGAAATTTTTAATGAAAAATGTATTCAAAATGGTTTAGGATTTAAAAAATATTTTTCCATTGTAGAAATGATATTTTTCACCAAAAATTTAATTTATTTTCAAAGATTACGTAAAATGTTTTTATAGAACATTATAATTAATATGTTTTAAATCTATAAAATGGTTTTTAATGAATTTTTTTGTACTAAATAAATTCACCATGTTATTATTCAAAATTCTTCTCCATCAAATATTACATGTTTTGATATATTTTTTGTTTTACTGTGGATGTGAACTAAGGAAATAATTCTAAGTAATTATTTGAATGGATTATGTTTAAGATAAGAAGTTATTTGTAAAACTGAGTTCTCTTGAACATACTATACCAAGTAAAAAAATATTATGAAACTTTATTCCAATCATGGTTTATTCTTTGAAGAAATTATTTTTGAAACCTGTCTATTTTCCATATTTTATGGTATGATGAAATGTTAATGATACAAATTTCATTTCATGGGTTATGATATGATGCTTATGAAACCAATATCTCCGTATGTGCCATTATATGAGGAATTATATATTATATTATGGGACATGTTTGTGTGACATAATAATTTTTTTGGTGGAACCTATATCTCTCTCCAATTAAATTGGTAATTTCTTATATCTCATGATAGAGACACAGAAGGAATATGGAGTGAACTCAGTTCATCAATGGACTATGTATTCAACGATGGCATCGAGAGTAAACCTTGAATACTATAGTGGTATTTGGAGTAATCATTGAATACTGAAATGGTTTAGGGTGTGAACCATGATTACTGATATGGTTTAGGGAGTTAAACTATTTCACTGATATTGATTTTATGTAATAGTTAACTACTTTATATATCATTTAATATTATTTTGTTTTTCCACAATTACATAACATAGTCCAATTTTATTATTTCATTGATTATGATATTGATTATATAATAATTCATATGTTATTAACATCTAATATTTATGACATGAATCATCTTTATGATCATTGATATGTATGTTATGACCATTAAATGCTATTACCATGTCCTCATAACCATATAGTCATGTTATAGTTAAATCATTTCTTACCCTTATTCTTAATTTGAGCTCACTTTTTATTATGTTACCATTCCTAGGTTATGAGAAATTTTCTTCTTTAGTAGTACTAAATTGGATTATATTTGTTGTAAATATTTTAAAACTTTTACCATTTTTGAAGATTTTGTTCATTATTTACAAATCAACTAAACTAATACATTCCTCAATCTTGTACATTTGTAATGTGTTGAATATTCATGTAAAATTATTTACTAACCATATATGTTCATCCTAGGTCTCTATAGATGGTATCAAAAGAATAGTTTGGTCACCCATATGAATCTAGGATGGTAAAAATATTATTTAAGACCCTATACTAACAATTTAGGCTATAGACACAGTTTAGTTCCGTAGATATTACTATAAAAATTGTGGTTGTAGGATATAGCCATTGTTCATCGAATTATAGATGGTATTGGTGTGGCTATAGGGCCAGCCCCATATCCATGGTTTGAACTGTGGAAATAAACCTATAGCCAGACCAATACCCGCAACTTTTTAATGAACGGTGGCTATATGGATTTTCCAGGGTTAAAAATTGTGCCTATAGCTCTTCCAATTTCACAAAAAAAATCCACCCCTCTTCCCAGACATTCCCCCCCCCCTCTTGGACAAACACCCCTACCCTTCCCCCCTACACACCCCATCCCACTGAAGACCCTCGTTTCCCTACATACCCCCTGTTGAACCCCTGGGCAGATCTCTCCTTACACCCTGGACAGACCCCCTTGCACCCCTGGACAGAACCCCCTTGTACCATGGATAGACCCCGCTTGTACCCCCTTTCACCCTAGACACACCCCCTTGCACCCTAGACAGACACCCCCTAAAAAGACCCCCTACACCTCCCCCATGTGCCCCTAGAAAGACCCTCCTTCACCCCATGAGAGATCACCTTGCACCCTAGAAAGACCCCCTTGCACCCTTGGACAAACCCCCATGAACCCTTGCAGACCCCATTTCACCCCTTAATAGACCCCCTTGTAACCCTTGACATACCCCCTTACACCCCTGGACAAATCCCCTTTCACACATGAATGACCACCCTTCTACCTCGGGGCATACCCCTATTAACCCTAGATTGTACTATTTAAACCCCCCTTGCACCCATGACAGACCCCCATTTCACACTAGACAAACACCTCTTTCACCGTAGACAAACATCTCTTCGCATACCTCTTACACACCCTCTCCCCCAGCAGACCCCCTTCCCCCTGCAGACCCCCCTTTCACCCTTGGACAAACCCCCTCCCTGTCCCCTAGACAAACTCCTTTCCCCTACACCCTAGTAGACCCCCCTTGTACCCCCCATAGACTCCCATTACACCCCTCTTGGATAGCCCCCTCCCTCTTGGACCTCCCCCTCCTAAACAACACCACCCTCCCGCATTTAAACACCTCCCTCATGGAGACCTTCTAATGAAAAACCCAATAATATAAAAGGACACCCCTAAAATATATGTTCCAATGTTATAAAAAATTCACTGGTCAAATTAAATACATCAGGAATTACTTAAACATGGCACATAATCCAGTTTTCAAAAACATGTATTTAAAGTGATATTCAATACATGTAGAAGAATATAATAACCAGTATAGAATAAAAGGATACAATGGTCCAAAATATTCCATAGATTATGTGTTCTATGATGTTGTACTCATCTTAAATATATTTTTGTAAAACCTTTTAACAAAGAATGCAAGGTCAAAACTCTGAATTTTATCAAAGTGAAAAAAAGCATACAAGTCATGAAATTTAATCTTGATTTTAACAGAAATAAATCAATACTCAAAATGAAACACATTCATAACATATGTTTTAATTTGAAAATATAGATAGAAGATGTGTAAATGTTATTTAATTATTTGAGGCTTCAAATTTCAAAAAAAATAGAATAATTTATCGAAGATACACACTAGAGGAATACTTGATAATAAGTTCATGTTGTTGATTGATAATGATTTAAAATCCAACCCAGTTCTTACCTCATTTTCATAGGAAATAAATTCTTGAAGTTTGATCTTGTTTACATAATTTGTCATAAATATTACCTTGAATGTATTTTGTTCACATGGTCAATGTTGGTTTCAAACATTGAAATCTAGTTGTGGAACCTTCTATAAACCCCCTGGAACCTGCTGCAGACCCCCGTACACGCACCCCCTCCCACCAGGATAGACCCTCCACCATAGACAGACCCCCCCATCCCCCTCCCTGGATAGGACCCCCTGCCTCAACCCCATGGCCCACCCCCTCCCTATGAATACCCTTCTTTCACCCCTCCCCTACCTATAGACTTGCAAAAAACCCCATGGATAGACCCCCACCCCCTCCCTGGATAGATCCCCCTACAAACCCCCATCCTGGATAGCCCCCACCCACTCCCACATAGACAGACCCATCCTCCTTGTTTGATAGACCCCCACCCCACCCTGGATAGACCCCCCCCCCTTCCTCAAAAGATTTTCATATCTACGATGACGTTTGGTTTAAAGGAATGGTCTTGTCAATTTTCAATTGTATGATACTATATGATATTATAATTTTATCATTATCAATAAGCTTTATACATGGATATAATGTTGAGAAATTCATGTATAAATAATCCAAACTGTTATCCTTTCCTAGAACAAAAATACTTTGTTGAAAGATTGAAAACAATATAGTAAAACAGAAACATAAATCTAGAAATAAATTAATGACATAGTATAACAAAGGAAATTAGGAACATTGAATTCTGAAAGATACCATAATATGTGATGCACTTTTATCGATCAACATGCTCTTTTGTAAGTTGTTCCTTTATTGAAAACATGGAATCATGTTATTTTTAGTAAAATAAGAATCACAAAAGTGTTTTTTATAGTATAGAGTTTACCAAAATGTAGAAGAAATAAATATCTTTTTATAATGTCTTGAGTAAATTTAATGTATTTGGATATATCCAATTTAATTTAAAATATCATATTGAATAAAGCTATGTATTGGTAAATTTATTAAATGTGGTAGTGGAATCAATGGACCAAATTAAAGAAAAATAGCAAGATTCAAATCTCTCATTGTAAGAAATAATGAAAAAAAGATGACATACAGGACTAGTTTATTAATATTGAATGTGTTATATATATACCAATATCAACTATTGGTATCATACAAAATCTATTTTTTGTATGTAATATCAAGAAATGGTTTAGTGAAAGAAATTTATTGTAAATAGGAGGGAATATTTAAATAAACCGACTCACAAAGGAATGGGAGGGTTAAAGATGGATTGTAATAGTTATTCAACTTATCTATGATTAATGAATCAAATATAATGATTAACTATAACACTTTTTCCCATAGTCCCACCCCCTTTCACCCCATTCCCCACTTACCCACCCCCTTTTACGCCATGCCCTACCCACCCCCACCATGTAACCCACCTGCACCATCCCCACTACCCTGATGACCCCTTAATGCTCCTTCCTACACCCTCCCCCTACTAGTTTTCCCTCCACAAACTTCCCCCATGTAGACCCTACCCCATGCCCCACCCCCTATAACCCTTACCCTATATACCCTCTTATAGACCACCACCCTCTCACCTTTGCATCCCACATACACCCTCCCCTGCCCTGTTGACCCCCCTGAAGACCACCCCCGACCCCCTACCCTACAAAACTCCCCACTCCCCCTGCCCCATGCCCCTCCACCCACCCCCTCCTCATCCCCCCATACCCTCTCTCCTGCCCTGCTAACCTCCCTCATTCCCTTTTCCCTATAAACCTCCCCATGATCCCCCTTCCCTATAGTCATCCCCCTCTCCCATGCCCACCCCCTTCCCCCTCCACCCACCCCATTCCCCACCCCCTCCCTCTACCCTGTAGACCTCCCACCTCCCCCTGTCCCATGCCCTCCAGCCGCCCCTGCCCCCTTCCCTATAGACCAAACCTCCCCCTCCCCCTCCCCCTACCCCATTTCCCCAAACCCCCCTTACCTACAGACATCCCCACATCCCCCTTCCCCTTTCCCCTACCCTTTCCCCCCCTCTACCCTCCCCCTACACATCGCCCAACCATGCAGACCACCCCATGCCAGTTTTTGCTCACCCTGCCAGCCCATTGACAATAAATTGTTAGAATATTATTTTTAAAGTCCCGGTTCACAATAAAAATATATTGGATGAAAGGGTCCTAGAGCATGACCACTCAAGTCACAAACAATCCAAGTTCACCTATCCTGAAAAGGTAAAAAAAGTCCACATTTTTTACGATTTCATGAAAGAGAAGTAGAGAATTACTGCACCCAATATTCAATGGGAGCATGGTTCATTATCTATTGATTATGAATAATTCATAGGTATGTCCAATGAAAATTTATGTCTCTTATTATAGGGACCAATTCTTTCTTTCTTAGTGGTTATCTGAGTTGTCATGAAGATCTCTATTAAGCCTTACCTAGAGTAGTGACTATTAGTGATATTTTTAGCTTGGTTTTTGTTTCAGTAGAGCATGAGAAAAATTTGTTAGTGCTTTATCATTACCATTCTAGCGCACAATATCCCAAATTTAATCATGGTTTATTCTTTGTTGCCTCATCGTAACCTGTTACAAAATATCAAGAGGAAGAAGTTAATGACATCTTATGTGGTGGGAGCATATTTCACATGGATAGATCTACCTACCTAGTCCATATCCCTAAACTTATTGATCATTTTTTATTGAGTCAATATATACCTATCAGCCATTGTAACATTTCCTATAAAGTTTTGGATAGCATGGTTATCACACACCTATCTCACCCTATGCCTCAGTGGATTTTTGATTAACATCCTTGGTTTGTTAATGGTAGGAAAATCTAGGGTGTTATCGGTTGGAACAAGAGATGATTGGTGATTTGAAATAAAGGGAGACCAGATCCAATATTTTTATTATTTTGTACATAGACAAAGCCTATGACCGAGTGGAATGGACTTTATCATCATGTTCATATTAGACATTGTTTATTCTATTGGATTTATTGAAACATTATTTTGGTTTGTTAGTTTACCATGGATATCCATTTATTTCTTGGGGAAGAAAATCAGATTCTTCAAATATGTTTGGGGACTCAATAAAAGAGATAACCCTTCTCAAATATTATTTATCCTATCTCCTGATAGCCAATATAGAAATATTAATAATAAAATCCATTAAGTAAATCTACATTCATTTCAGTTTGAGAATCTTGTTCCATGAAAATATTAACTGATGTTTGCGGATGATACCATAATTTTTGTTCTTTGAAGTAAACTCTTAATTCATCAAAAAAATGTCTATAAATAAGTTCAAGGTATATATTCCTATTCTTCCTTTAAAAACATTGTTTTTATTAGAAAAAAAATGTCTAAAATAATAATGAAATTATGGAAACATGTTTTCAAATCAATCAGGAAATTACATAATTCAAATTAATGGTTTAGGTAGTGAGATCCAACCTCAACCTAAAGGTGCTTTTGATTTTGATGAAGAAAAATATACTCTTTCTTTTTTCCACTTTTATGCATATGAAAAATCACATATATATTAGGACACATAGACCCTATGTATATATTTTCATGACTAAATATTCAAATGGGGGTCCATAGATATATGTTTATACATGCATATACCCCTTTACACTTACACATATATACATCATTCATATCTATATATAAGAACACCTAGCCCCAATATATATATTCATACTACCATGAGTGAATATATATAAAAGGGTAACATATATATGTATATCCATACCTATGAATACAAATGTAATCATTCATTAATGGTGACTCAAAAAAACCTAAACAAAATCCAAAATGCACTACAAAAATATAAGGAATGAAAGGTAAAAAACCCTAATTGAAATTGGGATAAATAATAAAAACAAAATAAACCCTACCCAAACCCGATGATCAACTCACTATCACTGATGGTGGTGGATAAAACTGGCCTCAACATAATAATGCACCTATAATTAAATAGTGGGAAAAGAAATGAGATATAATGACTTCCCATATATATTTGCGATCAATTTGTTAACTATACATGAAAAATGATACAAGAATCCATATCTAACAATGAAAAAATAAATACTCAGATTGATATGTACATCCCAACACTAAATAATATGATCATTAATAAAGACCTTTATTTTTCAAACATCAACAAATCTACTCCAATCCCAATGATTTAAGAAAAGATGAATAACCCAAGTATCGAATCAAGTTAATCTATATTATTCATAATAACTCATGATGTATTTTATCAAGAAGATTTTTCACAAACACTGCCCTAGCACCCCCTACACCACCCCCTCCACCCTTTCACCCCCACCTTACCCTAACACACACTACCCACCTTCTACCACCCCTAGCCCCCTGTACTCTACCATTTCACACCCCTCCCCGCTCACCCTGCACAACCCTCCCACCTTGAAACACCACTGAACCCCATCCCTTTATGACCCCCTCCTCTTGGACCCCCCTAGACACCCCTCCATCTAGGACCCCCCGCCCCCTGACAGCCCCTCCCTTCTAAAAATCCCTTAGAAAACCCCCTACCTCCTAGAAATTCCCTTGGACACCCCTACCTATTGAACACCCCCTTCCTCCCCCTAGACACCCCTCCTGAACACCCCTCCCTTTGTAACCCCTCTCCCCCCTCCTAGAAAATTGTTCATAAAATATATCATGTGCTTTAAAATCATCCAAGAGATACAATAAGTATTAAAAAAATGAGTATATAGTAATGATATCATGTAAAATGTTGAACATGTGTAGGTAGACAATCAAATTTTATAATTCCCCTTTTGATGATAGTAATGAAAACCGTAGAACAAAGGCTACAAAACACCCATATTAAGGTCACTATTTTTTATTCGTATATATTCAATGAAAAACGAATAAACTAACAATGTGAAAAACTGAATGAGTTATTTTTCCAAACCATACCTCGGTGAATAATTAAGGGTTCAAGATATAGAGAAAGAAAGAGGTGCAATGCGCATGCACCATCAAGTAATTGAAAAAGGATACAAACAAGACTTATAATAAAACATCATATAATGAAGAAAAGGAGTCATTGTATGAATCAAAAATAATAGTAAAACTCTATACAGTAAATCATGTTACGACATCCACTTTTTCATCTCTTCCATAATTATATGTGCTTCACCTCATAAACAAAAATCGTTCATATTCCTCTTAGACCAACATGAAAATCAATTAAATAAGCATTGTCCAGCCCTCTATCCAAGTTAATCAAAGTTATATTCAACAAAGAATTATTATAGGAAACAAAAATTTAAATCAGTCAGTTAGATTGGAAATAACATATTGTATTTGATAAGAATTTATTTAAACAAAAGAATGATTCCAAAAAGATAAAAAATATTCAGCCTACAAAACACCATTGATTTCTAATTCAATAGGTATATTTGACTACGTCCTCAACAAATTATTGTAGTTAACTTTCAAATATAATTTGGAAATGTAATACAATAGAAAAACCAAAATACTAAATTTTAGGTTGAAAAGTGACAGGTAAGAAAATGTGCATGGAAGGATATAATCATTCATTCTCCTCACACCAACACTAATATAACAATATTAATTTAAAAATAATGAAATAATGAATGAGTGGAACCACAAGTGCATTAAAGAAATAAAAAAAGTAAAAATGATGAATATAATGAAGGGTTCCCTTATATAATTCTCCCATTAACTATATAATAAGCTCTTATAAAATAAATTTACCCCCGCCCTCCTAAAAATACCCTAGAATGACCCAAGATATAAATCCATTAACTGTCTCTTTATTTTGTAAGGTTAGGTAGTAAAAAATTATTTCTGATAAAAAAATTTCACCAAACCGTAGTAATTGAGAATTCTAAATAACTCCTTTATGTCCCCACACTACACTTCATAATATTAGAAATGAATTAAAATTGTGGTAATATTATGTGTAAACAAAATTAAAAGATTAAACCATGATAAAATATAGAGATACATAGATAACAATCTAGTACTCATAAGGATACAATTTGATTTCATGAAAATCAAACAAGATAAATAAAAATACAAATTCAATTAAATTCATGTATTTTGATGGGTGAATTTCTCATAAACACATACGTTGTATTCTATGCACCATCACTATATATAACAATTAACTAATCAAAAACCATAATTATATATTAAAATTTTTTAGATCAATTTTTTTATAAGTGGGAATGAGGTTATTTATCTAATCACCACATCAATGAAATATTCCACCTATTTTTTTGTGTGGATAAGAAATATCAATATCCTTATTCATTGGATGGGTTACATGTGTCTACCATTGGGGGTTTATATTTCTTTCCCTAAACACTTGAATCTATAATATATTCTTGAGACATTCCCAAATATAATAAAATAATATTTTGGAAAATCATTTCACATTTTCTAATTTGTCTTCATTGAATATAGAATATCAATTTTCTCTATATTTTAACACCCATCAATGATTTCTCCATTCTCCTCCAATTTAATTTCAACATTCCACAACCAATTCCCTCATTATCCAGTTCGAGTTTTTTATTTTATAATTTTCATTATTCAGTTTATTCAAATGATTTTAAAGATTAAAATGGTTTGTGAATCAATGGTTAATGTTTTAAAAATGTTTTCCCACTCTTGGGAATAGTCACAACTTTGAGTTTTTCATGGTTGGTTGGTGTGTAATATGATTGTTCTAATATATCAAGGAAGGGTAACCACGAGTGTGAATGAGTTCCATAACCATTTAATTTTTTTATATATCTAATCCCAATGTTGAAAATTAAAAATTAAATTTCTAGTTTTTTTAATAAACTTTTCTAAAAATTTATTTGGAAATGATTGATTTTGATATTGAGATGGTTTGGATTGAAATGGTAATGGGTTGGAAAATTTTCCTAATGGTTGGATTTAGACCATGTAGTTGGTTGGGTAATTTATTATTTGACCAATTGAATTTTGTATTTTCATTTTACATGCGATGAATATTATTTTATTCATAAATCTGTTGAGTATTCAGATGATTCCCCTCCATTAACGGTATCCCTATAAGAACGTCCTTGATTGATGTAACAGTTGGGAAATTATCTGTCACTCAAGAAGAATCTTTTATACGAAATTATTTCACTATGGGAGTCTAAAGTGGTGAATACTTAGTGTTTCACCACTAACAATAATTTTATAGTAATGTAGAATATCCCAAGTTATATAATATATGACATGAATCTTATAAGGTATCTCTTTACTAGAATGATTTTATATAGAAATGGTCTCCTCCCTCCATGTATAATTGATATGTGTTCCCTGATAGATTGGGGACTTACATTTCCTAATACAATAAACAAAATACAAAGGAGTACATGAAACATTATGTAGTAATCTTAAACAAATCATGGAGTTTTACTAAACCATAAAAAAATTGAGGTTAACTATCCTCTAAATTTAAATGCCACTAAGTAATGAACTATTCCCCACCCAGAGAGAAATACCTAAACCATAAAAGGAACAGTATTCAATAACCATAGATCCCCTAAAATCATACACAATTCTCCTTATAACTCCTTATTTACAAGAACCATTAACATTATATTGTATTCTAACATTGGGGGGTATCCACTTGATCCACCGTGCTAAATGAGCTATATAACTTGAAATCACATCCTTTTAGAGGATCCCATTACTATTAGACATTATTTTTTCAATAGGAATAAGGGAACCTAGTTTTTTGGTGAGAGAGAGTACATGAACATGAATGAATAGAAGGAGTTATTCTTGCCTTCACGACCCATGTTCCTTGTCTCCTAAATCACCCAAAACACCACTAAAAACATTATTACATGATTATTATCCATATATGAGTGCTTTTAAACACATTGAAATAATGTAGGCAAAATTTCATAGATGTATCCTTCTTAAAATATAAATCCCATATGTTTTCAAACAATTTACCATGAATGGGGGGCCTATTCTACATGAAAATATATGTTCTAGACTAACATAGATTTTAGCCTCTCATAATAGATTCATGGTGAGGGTATCTGAATTAATTTTTTATGAATATTAATTTGATTTGGAATTAACTTATTAGAGAACCTGTATAATTGTATGTTCAACTTAACTTGGATTTATTTAGAAAATATTTTGATCACCTACCCATCATGCCCCGAGTTGGATCTTAAAAACTAGTGAAAGTCCAAAGAATTCAATTTTTGTAATTTCGAATTTGAGAATGTGAAGATGTTAATTTCATTGAGCATATAAATCCCCTCCTAAAATATATTCTGATTTTTTTAGAGGGATGCTGATATAAACCCAGGGTTTTTTCTCACATTCCTAATGTAAATGTTATGGATGGGGAATCCAGGGAAGAAGTGAAAATTAACTAACATGATTTATTTCTAGTAATTCATGTAACCCCACCTAAAACCCAATTCACCAAGTGTAGGATCATCTCTAAATTTTATCTTAATTTCAGGGATGGGAGTTGATTTTATGATGCATACTTCAAATTTAGGGTATTCCATATTTTAATACCCACTGTCAACTATACCTACAGACTTTTAAAAGTGTGGGATCAATCCTAGAATGCATACCAATGAAATAAATACGAGATAAATTTACCCTATTCATTGATCCTTCACATGTATGATGAGGATACTAGGAGGTGGGCTGGCCACATCGAAGGAGGAAGATACCAGGACGTGGGGGGGGACATCTCGGAACGATGCCAGAGTCACGTTGGAACTGTGTCGAAGCGGTGTCGGTGATGGTGGGTTGCAGGTAGGTGGGGTGGTTGTGTCGATGATGTTAGGAGAGGAGGAGGATCGTAGTGGTGAGTTGGCCACAATGGAATTGTGCTAGCGCCGCCCTGAAACTCTTCTGCAGCCACGTCAAAGAAAGAGGATCATGGGGAGGTGGGGTTCCTACATCTGAGATGTCAGGAGACGAGCAGGATCACGAGAGGGAGGAGGATTGTAGGGACAGTGGGGATGGGAAACTCATGAGGGTGGGGTAAATAGATGCGTGGGGGGATAGTGTCATAGACAGTAAAATAAGTGTGGGTATATGTTACATATATCCACGGTTTTTATTGTCCATGGAAATCGATCTATGGCTATAATTCCAAAATCTAGTAGTGACCCCTATGAATATTTATTAGGATATTTCTAGGGTTGTCTCTAAGGATATTTCTATGGATGAGTCAAATTATAAAAAAAATGTACATAAAATTTAATAAATAATATATTGAGAGTTTTCATTGAAATAAATACCTTTATATATACTACTTGTTGACCTGGCTCTAGAATATATTTAAGTATGGTTAATATCCCAGAAAACATAGTATTGATCTAGACTCGATCAGATACTTATGCACGATCGTAGACATTATTGCACACCTAGTTTCTCACTCCCGATGGATATTATTTGGAAATACACAAATTATTAATAAACCATCATATATGAATTAAATAGAGGATGATTGGGAATGACCTAGGAAAGAAGTACAGTTTCATAGATTAGAGAAGAACTTGTCGTGATTTAGAAATCCTATCACTAATTTTCTATGAATGCGTGGTTTTTTAAAATTATTAGTGTTACTCACACTATGGTTTTGGTTTTATTAAATGGTGAGAATAATAAATATGTATGTTATCAATGATATTGTGCTTATGGAAAGAAATAATGTCAGTATATCTTCTAGTGATAATTCATCAATTTTATAAATAGATATGGGAAAAAATGTTGTCCTATTGTAATAATTTGTTTTGATAGAAATGACATATTTATGACTCATTGGTTTATGTTTTTTTTATTCATAACATTATTTGGATAAAAATAATTATTTTAATTATTATCTTTTTAAATATATAATTTTTATGATTTTTCATATGTCCAAATTTTCACCAATGTTTAACTATTTTGAAACCTATTTATGATTTTCATTGGGTAATGACAATATTTCCAACATTACATTTTAATATAATTTTCATTATTCACTATTACGTTGTTAGTTTACATAAATGTATTATTAATGTATTTAAAATATAAGTACCCAAATTAATTATAAAGGAAAAATTCTTTTTAAGGGGGTATAATGTAATTCCCAAAGTATTTATGATTTTTTTGAATAAATTAAATTTCCTTGATGGGTTGAATTGAAAGATACAATAATTTATAAATTATTTATAAAAAAATATTAAATTTATAACACACATAACACATATTTTATCTTCTTATATACACAACTCTTGTTTTCTTTGTGTTACACACAATGCTGAGTTCTTTCGATAGCTTGTGTTATAAAAAAGACTATGTTTTAACAAACTATACTATTTTATAAATATTATTATGATAGTTGTTAAATAGAAATTGTAATGCTGTTTATGAATATTATTAAATACATTATAAAAATCTTATTTACACAATTAATTCGTTTACCATCCATTAATTATAAATGATAGTAAGAACTCTTTCAAAATAGGGGAATTATTTTTGAGAGAAAATATTTTTCTATGTACACGTATTTTTAATCTCAATAAATTAAACATACATATTTTGATGATTTTTTAAATAAG
The DNA here is from genome assembly GCA_963277665.1 of Viscum album. Lineage (NCBI taxonomy): Eukaryota > Viridiplantae > Streptophyta > Magnoliopsida > Santalales > Viscaceae > Viscum > Viscum album. The sequence continues at coordinate 1,652,305,153 of OY728132.1, read as the reverse complement.
ATTTATATATTTTATATTAAATAAAATACTATACACTCATCCAATATATTTGATACGCATATGATAATAATAATTCCAATTTTTTGAATAAGAAGATATATTTTTTCAAAAATAAATTTTTAACGCAATTTAATGGATCACCTATTTTAAAACAAATTTTTGATAGGTTTATAAATTATATTTTACAAAATAAAATTAATATTGGAAATATAATTTTAAAATTTATCTTAGGGTTAATTTTATCTTGTTTTTCTAATAAGTACCATTTTTTCAGAATTTCAATGAATATAAGTTAAATTGAAAACTACATTTCTGTAAAATTTATTTATAGAAAAATATTATATTATTATTTGGTGTATGATAAAACATATATAAATTATAAATATATTATTCCAATGTTTTCCATTCGAACCAATTTCTCATTGAAATTTTATATACAAATATTTCAAACATTTTCACTTTTTATGTTATAAAACTCATAATCTCATTCCTTCAGCGCGATTAATTTTAATTTTTTTTTTCACTTATATGATAAGAATATGGAAATATGGATTCAATATTTGGAACCATAATGACTTTTAATTTATTCTATTTCTAACTTAATTTTTTTTATTATGATTAGTGAAATCAAATTAAATTAATTACAGCGATTCAGATAAAAAGAAGGTGACTTATTTGTTAAAAATAAAACATAAGGTGTAATAATGACACTAAACTAGTAGAAAACTACACGAATTACCAAATTTTTACCATTTTACATATTTTATAGAAAATTTACTATTATTTGAATTATCTTATGTACAGAAGACCTCTCCATAGTGTACACCTTTTTATATTTATAGGAATTCCACTTGTCCTCAACTATAAAAATGAACTCACCCCCCTCACATATTCACACATCTCAAGCAATTGGTATTATCAAAACTCTTACAATATAAAAATAAAAAATCTATCCTATAGACTTATAATCCATACATTGGGCATAAATACAAGCATGTAATCCCTTCAGTGAAAACCAAAAGAAGTTACTTGAAGAGGAGGTAATATTCATCAATGTGAATTTTTGGTTTCTTTCTATTCCCCATCGATTATTATGATATATTGATTACATCAAAACATCAATGTACTCAATTTAATTAGTTTTTATTATGTTACCATTATGAACAAAACATTCATATACTTTTATCAAATGGGATATGCAATCAGTGTTATTTTGTTCGGTTGACTACCTCCTCGCAATCCAATGTCATTATATATTACATTTCAACTCTCAATATTAGTGATGAAGATATAATTACTATTTTTATATGATATAAATTATAAATATGATTTATTTATGATTATATAAATAATATATAACATAATTTCTTATTATATCCATTTTGGGAATGCGATTAGATCGTCTGTGGATGTGTAGAATACCACCTCCCACACTTAATGTGATTCGTTCACACTTTACAATGAATGTATTATGTATTGATTGAGTAAAAATATGTGGTATATTTAAATTAATAGATATATTTTAAAATATATATATATATATATATATATATATGTATATATCATTTAGTTTCATTTCATTCAATAGATGAAATGAAAATCGAAACATCATTCCTATGTATTTATATCTTACTATCTCTAAGAATTGTGTATATCATTTTATAATTCAATATTTTATAGATTATTTTAAAATAAATATATAATCCATATATATTATATTTATATCATTTTTTATATTATTTAAATTATTAAACCATTATCAAAATAAAATGATAATAATTAATAAGTCAAAACATATATAGAAAAATAAGAAATAAACAGAAATATAACATTAACATGGAAATATAATTAAATGGGTAATATAAAGTCATAATAAAATAATATATGGTTTAATATATAATAATATAGTTCTATTTATAATGTATAATAAACATATATTTATTATACAATATGTCTGAACTTGTATGATTAAAGTCAATACATAAGGTTATAGGATTTCTAGTCTCACTTTTATTTCTGTGAGACTTTTACATTTTTCACCACTCATTTATTTACCGTGGGGTGTATACATTCACATAACATAAAGTATTATAATTAACATTATATTTATGGTTATTTAGATATCTATTTTGTGATCTCTATTTCCTGGGGTTTATGGTTCAAAATTCACCAACTTAGTATGGTAATTTTTTCTCATTTATCTATCTGTGAGAAACATGTTTTGTAACGAACCTATGTTATTTAACGAGGTGTATATAAAATCATTTGATATGTTATATAATTAATATAATTATTATATTTATATTTTGAGCTTCATGTAATTCTATTATTTCATAGGTATTTTGACTAAATGTTTCCAAAGTGCTAATATTTTTCTGCTACAATTTCATCATTTATCAAGATTGTTTAAGATTATTCTTCAAAAAATGACATATAATGATCCATAATTCAATAAATCAAATAAAGTTTAATGTACACTGAGTATTTTAATTCTATAAATGTAATGGTATCATTTTTTACTAATTTTTAATTATGATAATTTAGATATTTTTTAAATGAAAATCCTACATTATTTCTTTCATGGGTCATAATCGTGTTTATTCAAAAACATTTTTGTCATGAAATTTTTTAAAAAATATGTTTTAATTATATTTTATGATCATATTCATGTAATATTATTTTACAAATTTATTATTTCATAATAATGTTTTCAATTCATTTTAATTCTTCCATTGAAAAAATTAAATGGTTCTTTTCTAGGAAAAAAATTAAAGATATTTTATGTTAAAAAAGTGTTTTAAATAAAATTCAAATATTCATATATATGTTATCAAAATTTGTTTTTCAAAGAATTGGTTTTCAATAATTTCAAATTTTAAATTATAGTATTTCAAAAAAGTTATCAATGAAAAATGATTTCAAATATGTTTTATTCTTGAAATGTTTTTAAAATTATTTTTATGCTTCCTTTCTAATTTTTCAAAGGGTAATTTCTAATAAGAGTTATTAAATTATTTAAAAGAATCATTTTTAAGTTCGAAAAGATATTTTAAAATACAATGTCTTTAAATAAATAATTATAATTGAAAAATGTGTTTTTCAAAGTGGAAATGTTATTTTTTCATGAAATGTTTTAAATATTTTTTAATACATGATTAGTTTTTAAAATTGTCTCCAAATAAAATGATTTTTAAAAATTTCTATATATAAAAATATGATTTTCAAATGATGGATATTTTCTATAATATGTCGTCCATGTGATATTTCAAAATATTTAGCTTATTAATATAAAATTCATTAATATATTTTATGATTTACTAGGGATATGATCCAAGTACACGTATTTTTTTCTATATTTGAATGTTTTATGTTTAAGATGCCAAGTTATTCAAGAAACTCATTTATATTCCATGGTTTATACCATGATAAATATATTATACTACACATTTCCATTCAAGGGTTATTATATGAAAAAATTATTGCGAACCCTATTACTTTTTTTAGGCTATAATATGAGGAAATTTTTTTTACACCTATTTGATTTCATGGGTTATTATATGATGTTTATGAATCTAATTTCTTCTTATAGGTCAGTGTAAAAATAATATTTTATTATCATGTGTCAAATTTCTGTATTATTTAATTATACAATTGTTGAAACCTACATATCCTACCAATGAATTGGGTAAATATTGACATCTCATGTTATATACATTGATGTAATGAGGAGTGAACATGGTTCATTAAATGACTTTGTTCACTAATATGGTATTGGGAGTGAACCTCGACTACTATGATGGTTATGGTAGTAATCCATGACTTCTAAGATGTAATTGGGAGTAAAACATTACTTATAAGATAGTTTTGTGAGTAATCCAATTCTACTAAGATGGTTTTGTATGTAATCCTTGACTACTTTCTAAATCATTTGATATATTTATATGTTTTCCACAATTCCATGTCATATTCAAATGGCATGGTTTCATGGATTATGCTCTTGATTACCTTATGATTCATGTCTTATGAACTTATAATGAATATTCCCTGACACAAGTATATTATTTTTTATATTTAGGGTATGATCTTAAAATTTTTATCATGTTCTAATACACTTATTCTCATGATATTATTACATATAAACATTATTTACCCTTTATAAGCATCTAAGCACACCCATTATCATGTTTCCATTCCTCAGGTTTTAAAGAAGGGTTTTATGAAAGGTTAATAAATGAGATTGTATTTAAAAAAATTAGATATCCTTCACCAATAAAAAATATTGCATTCTAATTTGTAAATAAACATAACTATTATGGTCCTCATAAATATACTATTGTAATGTGAGGAATATTCATCTAAAATGAGGTACTATCCAGATATGTCATGCCTAGTTCTCTAGAATAAAACTATGAAAATTTTATTAGTTTATCATATACAATACGAAAAACATATTATCATAATTTATCTATCCATATAAAAATATATCCCTTGATAATGAATTTTTTATATTTTAATACTATATTAAATTCCCTTAGTGCCCCTCCCCTCAATTATAAAATGAAATCACTACTTTTATTTAATTAAAAATTATTGAGACTTATATCACAACCATAACATATAAAATTATATTATATACTTCATTATAAACATTCAGTATATTATTTTCGTTGAAAATTATGATCTCTAGTATCCTTAAGTTGAGATCAATAGGACTTCTTTCAATGAGGGGTTATTCGCCATAACCGATCAATTTATTTTCATTTCCACTTTTTCCACATATAAATATGTTGTACATGTTATAAAATAAAAATATATTTACCATAAATATACTAAAATTATATTATGATTATGAAACAACATTAACATTACCCTTTCCCATCAAATGGGAATGGAAATTTCACTCTTGTTTGTCCGTATGACTTACCATCACCACAAAGAAATATAATTCAGTTTTCATCACAAAATTTGTTTCACAAGTGTTATAATGGGTTCAATGTTTATACATAATATTTATGATATAATTATTCTTATTTATTGATAATATTATATCTTTATTCTTTGTTTCAAATTCATTAGAAAACGATAATGTTTTTCATGTATATCTGTGGACAACCACCTTCATAATGAAATGTAATTCATTTATCACTTCAACTTTATAGAAATGTTAATAAAGATAATTTTTATGAATATATATGATTTATATTATATAAAAATTATTCTGTAAATATGAATTATTATTTACATTTCCCTTGTTCCATCAGTTAAAATGTGAAAAAAATGTTGTTTCATACCTACAACCCACCGCCGCCATGATTGATAGAAATGATATTTCATTTTATAACTTTTATAGATGACTATATATTTATAATTAATATATTTAATATTTATGTCAATATTATAAATGATGGAACCATGATCAATGTATAGGTACTAGAACTACCAAAAATAGATTTAATGAGAAATTAAGAATGTTATCACCCCAAAATGATAATTTTAATATGAAACTATTAACAAATGGATATTTATAACATAAAAATATAAATATTATGATATTATTGTTACATATATCTTAATGGTATATAATTATAATAAATTTAAATATATTATACAATAGGATATAGTACTTTAATATAATATGAAATATGAGGTAAGGGTTATTTGTTTCGATATCATTGTATATCAATGTTGTTTATGATTATTTTATGATGATTTAATTACGTGATAAAAATATCAATAAAGTCATGAATTTTATTATCCTAAGTTAATTTACAAATAATAAATTCTTTTCATTAATAGTTCAAAAATTTAGAACTCATGAAACCAAAATAACATTTTTATGAAAAATAAATTTTTTTCCTTAGTTATTAATTATTTCCTATATTTACATTTTTTTATGATTTATCTTAAAATTATTTATAATATTTTCTTATAATTTTTAATTTTCAATTTAAAAAATTATATAATTATTTCTAAAATTTAAATGGAATATTATTCTTCTAAAAAGGTACTTTTTGATTTTTTTAAGTGAGAAAGAGATGTTTTGTATTGACTAATAAAATTTAAATGTAATTCCCCACATCCATGAATTTTTATTTATTTTAATCTTATATTACAATTTTCCAAGTATTAATTCTAGGAAAATGAGTCCCATAATATTTGGGAATATTTTAATTTTTTTAGGTGATTTAAAAATGAAATGGTTTTTCCCTAAATAAATATTCCAAATATATTGTAAAGTTATTTTTCACTAAAATAACGCACATTGATGTTAGTTATAATTTTGTGGAGATATTATACAATAATAACATTTTATTTCATTATTTATATTACATATAATGATTTTTGGATTATTTTATGAAATCCATTTCATTTCAATGTGTTAATTATTTTATGAAACTTATTAATTTTCAACTTTTTATATTATAATCATTTGATGAATTGTTTATGAATTTTTTCCCTCTAATAATATATGACATGATGAATGAACTATGATCTCATGGAACATATATGTATGATATTTATTATATGATATGTGGGCCTGAAATTATATATCCCTCAAAATAACTATGTTATTGTATATATCTCATGTGACAAATGGGACTATAATGGGTGTTATCCTAGTTTAATAGGGGTCACTATCCAATAAGATAGTCTTGGGAGAGAACCATTACTACCATGATTTATTTGAAACTAAACCCATCCCACTATGATATTATTAGTAATAATCCATGACTACTGTGGAAAAGTTTTTCTATGATAATGTGTATTATAAAAAAAATTTCCAACTCCAATTTTATGTTATCATATGTCATGTTATTTATAACATTAAATGTAATGTCTTATGAACTACCCAGATATATTTCATAACTCATGATTATAGTCTATAATATGAATGGTATGGCTTTAAAATTGAATACTCATGTTATCATACCCTTATGATAATGTTATATTAAATTATCATTGATATATATCTTGATTACCCTTAATTATAATATGAAATCACCCCTTTTATTATTCTTATCCCCATGTAATGATGAAATTTATTAATTTTTACCTGTCTAAGAAGTGTTCTAGTTGTGAATAACTTATTGTAAGATGATGCAGTTCACTTATTTACATATTCACAAAGTATCCTTACTTTAAAAGATGATATACCATTATAATTTTCGATTCAATAATTATTCAATATAATAAATATTCAAATAATAAAATTTAATATCTATGTATGAAATATTTGGATCTTTGTTATTGGTATCAAATAATGGTTTAGTTTTCATTTAGAAACTATTAGGAGAAAAACTTTATCAAAGCACTTATTACAATCCTAAAAAATAAAAAAATGACCACAATTATGGTAAATAAATAAGAGTGTATTTATAGGAAAATTTTATTGTATGGATACTACACGTGTATATGGTTATATAAAAAATAAATTTAGCAGTAATAAACCCTAAAAGAGCTTTTGAAATATATTGTGACCATTACTCTAGTTCATGGTTAGTGTGCCCTTACTGCACAATTGGGTTGAAACACTTATGGAATATACATGGTTTAGTTCACATTTACATTAAATCTTATTATGATGGATTACAATATATGATGACAATTAATGCCATAGGATAAACCAAAGGCTTCATAAATTGAGAATAAAAAGATATTGTTAAGACATTTTATAAATGATTTTTCATAATTATAATGTTTTCTACTCTGATTACAGTATCACACACTATGCTTGTCATTTTTGGTCATTGGATGGAACCTAATAGAATCACATTAATGATGAATTCATTTGAGAATTAATTTATTTTATTTAACATGAAACTAACTATAATGTTAGTTATAATGAAAAATCAAAATTTTATCCATACCCAACATTCTCATGATACGAATCATGCTATGAATCCACCAAATCAATAGAGTAATAACTATTATATTTAATATATCAGGATACAACACCTACAATATTTTTGTGTATATTTTGATCCACTAAATCTAAGAAATTAATCAGTTTAACTGGGAAGATATCTCCTATTATCTAGTGTTCAGAACAGAAAAGAAATATTTTGTAAATTTATCTTATTGCATGAAACATAGATTAATTGTATATATTATCAATAATTTGATGTCACATGATGAAACTAACTAGATATTGATTGATGAGTTTAAGATTGTATTTTTCATTATATAATTTCACCATATTATTTATATGAAAATATAGAAGGAGTTCCTTGAGATAAATATTAGTGATATCTAATATATTAGTTCCATTAAGTTTTATTATAAAATGCTTGTGAGGTGTGCTTATAATGTTTTCATTAAAAATAAATTTATGCTCAATAAATTCATCTGTTTTTTAAAACCATGTCTTCATAGGTAACTATCCATAATAGGTATTATTAGATATGAGAATCTATTTTATTATATATTAGTGTGGGATTGGTGATCGGTGTTACCCATTAATCTCATGGGTTTTATAAGAAACAAATGTGGAATGAATTGGAAAATCTAAAAACTATAAACATTAGAAGACGATATATCCTTTATAATTGATGTGTGAAATGAATCATGGGAGAAATTTTCATATAGGGAATGGTAAATATTTTATGTGTGGAAAATATGTTTACTTGGAAAAAGAATTTTGAATTGATGCGAAGAGACCAATCAATATAAGAAACCATGATAAATCTCAACAAAATTCCCCACCCAAATACCCGTGTTTCATGTTAAATGCTGTATGGGAATTATTATAACCAAGGATAAAATATAATGGGCATTGAAAATAATATATATAAGAAACCTCGTAATAAAATTATCCTTGTAAAATATCATTGGATCACTATTGTAGATTTAGATAATAAATATGAGAGATCAATAAAAATAATCCACTATAAAACTACTATTTTATTATTGTATATTCAATCTATGACTCTATTATATCTAAATAATTATAAATGTGTTTCATAGTACATCATCAACAATTATATTTCACATTAGAAGTGAAATCCCATAATGGTGTTATGATTTAATATCAAGTCTATGATTCTTCTCAAACAGATTTTGTTTTTATAAAAAATTCAAAAAAAAATTAGTCTCTAAATCATTGATTTTTTACGTTATATTAGAAATGGAGTGGATTTATTTAAATAAATCCCACATCTATTTCCAAGAATGGAAATCAGATTTTATATTTTGAACCATCATATGACCATCGAAAATTTCTACAATAAATATGATATTTCAATGGATATTTTACCCATTATATGGGGTTTGATTCCTACTGAAAATATGTGTTTATCAAAAATGGTTAGATATAAACTCTAAATTAATTTTATTTATATTATATGGGAGTTTTTAATGTCTTTTTGTAATAGTTTAATACTTTTTCACTAAATCATTATATAGATTTGTCATTATAATTCACACATGGGGATAAAATGATTGCATAGACCCCACATAGAATGAACCTAAAAGATGTACAAGAATTAATTAAATATAATTTAGATAATATTGAAAATGGATTTATTCATAAAAGTGCATCATATTATGTAGCACCAATGCACATTATTAAGAATGATGATGGATTAATGCGTCTCTACATTGATAATCATGAACATAAAAACATTATAATAAATTATAAGAATCACCTACCTCATATTAGTGAATCATTTTATTAACCATGTTGTGATCAAATTATTTATTGAGATTGATCCTCATTAAAGATATAATGAATTAATTTCAATAAATTAGGATATACCCAATATATCATTTTATGCATGGTATGGACATAGTAAATTCATAATGAGTCCATTTATCCTTACATATTCTCCTATTATATTTTTGTATTTAATTAATATAGTTAATAAAAATTACATTGATCAATTTTTGTTATAATTCATAGATAATTTTCTTATATATTCTATGATTAATTATGATCATGAAGATAAATTGAGGATTTTATAGAATACCCTAAGAAAATGGATGTTCAGTGAAATATTTACAGTGCATTATTTTTAGCAAATAAAAATAAATTTTATGCTATATAATCTCATGTGAGGTTATATCAGTGGATCCATCCAAAATGAAGGTCATTGAAAATTATCCCAGGTGAATCACTATGAATATGTTCCATGTTTTTCTTAGTTAGGTAAAATATTATTAATACTCAGTGAAAAATTCATCATTACAACATATTCCACTCATAATGTTTCATCTAAATGGAGAAAAGATCATTTGGATAAATGAATTTGAGGATAATTTCATGGAACTGAATGGAAGTATTATTAATAAAAATATTCTTAAATTACCCTATAGTTTTGTAATGCTTGGGAACTATAATGATGCATCTAAGAATATAATCGGAAACATTATCATACAAAATAATATGTCGATATCTTATTTCTCACAAGTGTTGAAGGATTGTGAGAATTTTTTTTGAAAATAATGATTGAGTGTTAGTTCTGTTAATTTTTAATTAAATATATATATATAAATTATTATTATAAATAAAGGTGTCATAAATATACAAATAATAAAATATTAAATTGTATATTCACAAATAAATAGATTAATAAGTTCTAGAAATTATGTCTTAATCTTATTAAATATTTTAAATGCTCAATAAATTACTACTTTATAATGTAAGAAATATGGTTTATAATTTGAGTAAAAATAATCATTATACCTTATCAATGGTGAGGATCAATAAATAACTAATGTTTCATGAATAAAAAAACATGGATCTTGAAATATTTAATTATGGGTAGAAATATTATCTTTCTCTGAGATGCTCTACCATCATTGCTATAGAAATATCTTTCCTAACTAGGGCTCTGATTATAAAATGGAAGAGGCTAACCAGAATTGTTAATTTATATATATTTCTAGTGATTTTTTATTCATAAATACCATTTTAGTGTATTTCACACTTTGAATATCATTTTACATCATGATAGCAATTCTTTCCTAAAATCCACTATTACATGGTACATTCCTGAACATCTCATAAGACACCAAATGATCTTGATTTTACTTTCATATTTTATTTTCATGTCTTCCATGATATAATAATCAATTCAATATTTTTGAGCACTTGGAGATTCAATTTGGAATACCACCAAAGATGGATTTGAACCAACCACATTCTGGGCGAAGTGAGCTGGACATCAGCCCCAAAAATATACTGTAGCGGCCATGATTCAATTCCAAACAGTCTCAAATTATAACTAGAGATTGAAGACATAATGGGTAACATTCCATTCAAAAGTTGACCAGGCTAAACCGAACGTTTTAATGGAGTTCAAGGTGGCCCAATTTGAAGATTCTATTCTATGCCAGATTCTGAGGCCCAGAAAAATAGACCACCATTTAAATCATATCTCGCAAAACACAAAGTATTTTGGGCTGAAATTTTATAGGAATTTAGGGGAATTCTGGGGATTCATTTTAGTTATTTATGGCCCACTACAATTCGGATTTCTAGAATGTGATTTTGGGGATTCTGTTTGGTGGTTGCAAGCTTGCTCCCACTTCAAGGCAAGAGTTGAAAAGTCACATCTCCATTAATTGTCCACCCACAATTCCCCAGAACAATTAATTAAATGAACATGGGATGATGGGGCTCGGCCAAAGAATTTCACAATTCCTATTTAAGGCAGTAGTGGTTTAGTATTTTAGGATCTTGGAGCTTTGTTTTCATTGCAATGTTATTATGACAATTTGTCTTTGTAATGTTCTTCCTTCTCAAATGTGTTGTTCGAATCACCTTAGTTTTCAATAAAAGATATTATTCTTCTCTTATTCTGTTATTATTAATATCACATTGATTCCATTTCTTCAAGGTGTGAACTTTTTCACACCAATCCTCGTGACTTTTTTCACACAACGGTGGAGTGTTTGTTAATTTTGTTTTTTGTTTTTACTTCTTCAATTCCACCATCGCTAGTCTATTTCCCGCTTCTGTTGAAAAAATGTCATCATTGGAGGGATAAATATTTCATGAGTTGATCCAAGGGGGTATTAAGGGTCTGTATTGGATGTTATTTATCACTCTTTAAAGGTTATTAATTTATTTTATTTGTGTTTCTTTCATTCAATTATTTTCTCTCTTTGCCTTCCTTATTGAATTTATTCACCCAACTATTATGTGTTAAGTAGATCCTATACCTTGGAGGGATCCGGAAAATGATCCTACCAGTGTTTAGATTATTAGCATGTGTTTGTAAAGGTTCATAATTAGTAAGTGATGAGGTTTGTTTGATTTCATTGTATTAATCCTTCTCAAGATAATGAAATTGGAATTGTAAAAGTGAAAAATAATACATCTAATCCACCCTGAGTAATAACCTAGGATCAAATAATTTTCTCATAATTTGAATTCACATAGATATTTTGGTGATCTTTTAAAAACATCTAAAATAAACCCTAGTTGGCCAATCCATATCCAAAATCCATCTCTTTTTATTGAGTGTCTAAAGGTTCTTCTTATTTATCTAAGGATTCAACAACCCAAGCTACACGGCAAGTGACCGCATTAACCATAGAACTTTGGTGAATTTGGGTAAAACCAAATTTTGGTATGTTTCTGGGGACAAAGTAAGATCATTAGACCAAAAAACATCTTTTCTTACCCCTATTATTCTATGCTCATCCAAATTCTCTTATCTTTTCCATTTCTCGCATTTTTTTTCTTTTGACGCATGTTCGCCTACACCCACAATAACTCAAACAGATTAGATAGGGTGGAAACTCCTAGGATAGGGGAGTAAAGTTCATCTAAGGGTTTGTTTACCTTGGATCAAAATATTCTTGAAACTCCAAATTCACCAATTAAAACAAGTCCAAATGGAGGGTCATCGATGAAATAAAATGGTAAACCCTGTGGGTGATCAAATGGGAAATCCAAATCAGGAAGCTCCCAACATAGGTAATATGGTCAATCAAACCATGAATTAATTCCTCACTCCAGCATGGACCAATGCCCCCTCATGCATTAGAAATAATTCCCTAGGAGATGCTAACTACATATTTTAACCCCATGTCCTAAACCACCTTCCACCATTCCATGGAATGGAGTCTGAGATGCTCTACCTTCACATTAAGGAGTTAAATGACATTGTAGAAACCATGTGTCCCCCACATCAACTTGAATCAGCTAAAATGATGATATCTACCTTTTCATTAAAGGATAGAGATAAAAATTCTCTAACCAATTTGACACCATCATCCATCAACTCTTGGGACCAATTACAAAGGGAATTATACAAAAAATACTTTCCCCACCACAAAACAATATCACTTAAAATGTTCAACAAAATGTTTTTGAAAAAGAGGGAGAGTCATTCTATAAAACATGGTATTGATTCAAAGACACCCTAAATATAGATCCAAACCATGGTTTTCCAATTCCTAAAGAAGTGAGAATTTTTTATGAAGGTTTGGACCCGGGGAATAAACAATTCATTGACATGATGTGTAATGGGACCTAAAAAACAAATTCCAAAATGATGCTTATGAGTATCTAGAAATCCTTGCTGAACAAAACCATAATGGGGAACATCACCTTATTCTGAAAATCCACAGAGAACTATGGGAATTCATACAATTAGAGAATATTAAAGCCTCAGTGATAAATTCTCAGCACTCACTAGGAAGGTTGAAGTGATAGACCTCAGATAAATCCATGAAATCCAAACTATAGACCCTGTCTGCACAATTTGTGACAAACATTACCCCAAAAAACACTACTTCCCATCCATTATATCCATCAAGGATGTTCATCTTGGAGGACCACCTGTGGAAGTCAATGACCTAAACAATCAAAATCCCTAATACCAAAACACATTCATCCCAAGGTATAATGACCACCCAGGTTTCTGCTGGAGAGATAACCAACAACCTAGAAGAACACAAGGACAAAATCCATCCCCCCATCAGAAATACCAAACCAATAACCGGTTCCAAAACCAACCTATCCAATACCAACAACCACCAGTCCATATTCCACAAACCATTCCACCTCCAAAATATCCTTATGGGATAAAAAATTTTCTCAAGCACTAACCCAAACTATTCCAAAAATCCTACTAGGACAAATATGAAAAAAAAATGGAGAGGATGAACTCGGAAGTCACTTCCCTTAAACGAGTACATAAAACCATCAAAACTGGAAATTCACCCATGCCTACTAAGGTTTTACTATCCTCTACATCAATGGGAGAGTCAAGCTGTACTCAACCAAATCCGGAACAACTAATGGTTGTGACTGTTTTAAGAAGTGGGTAATCAATATAAAAAACATAAAAAAATTAGTCAGAAACCATGTAAATCTTAAAACTCTAATGAAAATTCAAATGAACCACAAGAACAAACTGAGGAAATTGATAAAAATGTGAAAGAAACAACTCTTCAACAAACAACCCCACAACATGAACCATTTCATCAACTCATTAGGGGGAATCCAAGCCTGAATTGAGTGAAACATTGAGGGAAATCTTCTCACAAGTCAAGTTGAACATTCCCGTTCTCGATACCATCCAAACCATACCTTCATACTCAAAGAACCTTAAGGACATTTTCACTATTAATCGATAATTTTCACATAAAAACCATGTCCTTTTGGCTGCAAATATGAGTACCAAAATTCAAGGGACCATTCCTCCAAAGTTGAAAGACCTGGGTTGCCCTTACATCAATGTTGAACTAGGAGAGAGAAAAGTTATCAAGGACTTGTGTGACCTAGGTTCTACTGTCAATATCATCACATAAGCTATGTACTACCTATTACTCATAGAAGAGATCCAACCCACTTCTGTCACACTTCTACTTGTTGATCGTAGCATTTGGGTTCCAAAGGGGATTTTAAAGGACGTTCTGGTAAATGTTGGAAACTTCATCTACCCCGCTGACTTCATTTTCCTAGACAATCATCCAAACATTGGATATAAGGAACAAACCCCAATCATCCTTGGTCGTCCTTTCCATGCATCAATCAACTTTTTTATCCATGTAAGAATTGGGAACATGACCATCTCATTTGGAAACATGAGTCTATACATGAACATCTATAATCCATGATCAAAAATAAAGGATGATGAGGACATTCATGAAGTAAACATGATAGTAAGAAATGATAATAAATCCATAGAACATCAAGGAATATTTGATGGATGTTTAATTCAGGATGATATTGATTTCCTTTGTTCACATTAATTAATGTTATCTCATTGGATTGAATCATTTTCAAATTAATCTTATGATGATGTTATAGGTCCAACAATCAGTGATACTCTTCATGAAACCACATTCAAGGAGACGAATCAAACTTACTTCCCTAAATATGATCATACCAATATTTTAGCTGAATCTTCTATATGTGGAGAATCAATCCTATCTAAAAAATCTAAAAATAGATATTTATATTGACTTAATTTCCCAATCATCTACTGAAATTCTAAACCAACATAACATTGAATTTATGGAACTTCCCTCTGCACTCAAGTATTCCTTCATAGGGGACAGTCAAACACATCCTATTGTCATGTCTTCTTCTCTTGATTCCAATCATGATAGGATACTTTTGGATGTCCTTAGGAAACATGAAAAATCCATTGGATGGACCCTGTTTGATATTTCTGGGATTAGGCCAATTATTGGGACTCATAGGAATGTTCTAGAATCTTATTTAAATCCATGTCGTCAACCTCAACAGCAACTCAATCACAATCTCATGGATGTAGTAAGGAAGGAACTTCTTAAATTTTTAAAAGCTGGTATCATATATCCCATAGCTGAGAGTGAGTGGGTCATCCCAATCCAAGTGGTTCCCAAGAACGAAGGAATCATAGTGATAACCAACAAGGATGAAGAGATTCTTCCAACTAGGGTGAGTAGTGGATGGAGGGTTTGCATTAACTATAGGAAGCTAAACTCATTCACCATGAAAGACCATTTCCCCTTACCATTCATTGACCAAGTCCTTGAGAGAGTGGCAGTTCATTCCTTCTACATTTCTAAGATGGGTACTAAGGGTATAATCAAATTGAGGTCTCCCTAGAGGATCAAGGGAAGACTACATTCACAAGTCCATTCAGCACAATTTCTTACAAATGCATGCCCTTTGGGTTATGAAATGACCCTGGAACCTTCCTGTAGTGCATAATGGGAATATTCTCTAACATAGTAGAGTATTTTCTTGAGATCATAATGGATGAATTATCTATGTTTGGGGATACATTTGAGGGATTTATGAGGAATATGGAGAGTTTCTTGTCAAGATGTGAAGAAAATAATCTAGTCCTAAACTCTGAAAAATGCCATTTCATTGTTAATAATGGACTAGTTCTAGGCCATCTGGTCTCAGGTAGGGGGATTGAAGTTTATAAAGCCAAAGATGACATAATTTGTTACCTTCCATCACCCAAAACTGTCAAGGAAGTCAGTAAATTCTTAGGACATGATGGTTTCTATAGAATATTAATCATGGAATTTAGTAAATCTCTTGTCCTCTTTGTGCTCTCTTAATAAAGGATGCTCCATTTGTTTGGACAGAAAGCTGTGAGGGTTCATTTTCAATCCTAAAATACTCTCTCACATCTCCTCCCATTATGAAATCTCCAAATTGGAACCTTCCATTCGAACTAATGTGTGATGTCAGTGACTTTGTGGTAGGATCATTATTAGGACAATGTTGTGATAAAACTCCTTACATCATTTCTTATGAAAGAAAATCCTTAAATGATTCCCAAATCAACTACACCCACCCTAATAAAGAGTTGCTTGGTGTTGTGTATTCCTTAGAGAAGTTTAGGTCCTACATATTAGGATACCTCATCATTGTGTTCACTGACCATTCTGCACTAAAATACCTCTTCCAAAAACAAGATTCTAATTCTAGACTGTTTAGGTGGTTCATTATCTTACAAAATTTGACCTCACAATCAAGGATAAAAAGGGTGTTGAAAATGTTGTATCCGATCACCTCTCTAGGATGTAACTAAAAGACAATTCAAATCACCTTTCAATGTTCGATTCATTTCCTCAATAACACATATACTCTGTGATTGACTACCCTTGGTATGCCGACATAGCCAATTTCTTAGTTACATGAGACATTCCAAAATTCTTAGGGACACAAGACTGAAGTAAATTCCTTTCTAATGTTAGAAACTATGTGTTTGATGATCCATACCTCTATAAGTTATTCAATGACCAAGTCATTAGGTGTTGTGTCCCAGAATATGAACAGGAGTGTATCCTTAAATTCTGTCATAGTGAGGCTTGTGGAGGTCACTTTTTCTCTAAGAAAACTTCTGCTAAGGTTTTTCAGAGTGGTATCTTTTGGCCCAACCTCTCAAGGGACTCCTACTCATTTTATCAATGTTTCCATAGGTGTCAACATGTAGGGTCCAACACAAAAAGAAATCAAATGCCACTCACTCCCATCTTAGTGATTAAAATATCTGACTACTCGGGAATCGATTTCATGGGTCCCATCCCAAACCCTAGAGGATATTTGTACATTCATTTAGATGTCGACTATGTATCAAAATGGGTTGACGCAATTCCTACAAAATCTACTGATCATGAAACTATGATTATATTTCTCATGGAAAACATCCTCTATAGATTTGAAATTCTTATGGCTATCATTAGTGATTGTGGAACTCATTTTTGTAATCATCCATTCTCAAAACTCATGGAAACGTATGTAACTTCTCACAAAGTGTCAACTGCTTAACACCCACAAACCAATGGTCAAGATGAGTTAGCCAATCAATAAATCATATAAATTCTTGAGAAAACAGTTAACCCATCTAGGAAAGATTGGTCAAAGAAACTGTTAGATTCTCTTTGGGCCTATTGAACTACATTTAAATCTATTTTAGGAATGTCCCCATATAGTTTTGTTTATGGTAAATCATGCCATTTTCTAGTGGATATTGAACACAAGGACTTTTGGGAAACTAAGAAAATGAATTATGACCTCTCGTTGGTCCAAAAAATGAAATTAGATCTCAATGAACTTGAAGAACATAGGATGGAGGCTTATGAGAATTAAAGGATCAATAAAGGTAAAGTACAAGCCTCCCAATCTTGAAATCATAATGAAAAACACATTGTAACCAGTAAAACATTTCTTTTTTATAGTTCTAAACTTTATCTAAACTTGGAGAAGTTGAGGTCCAGATGGTCAGGCCCATACATAGTGCATATGGTGTACCCCCATGGGGCTATAGAATTTCAAGATCTGACTAATGGTCAATCATTTAATGTTAGTGGACATAGAGTCAAACCATTCATTCGACCATTTCAAAAATTGGAAGTTATTGATGACTTGTGTGAACTAACCTTAGATATGGAAAATACATAAAAAATTAAGGGTTTAAGTTGAGCTAGTGACATTAAAAAAAAGTGTTGCACAAGAGGCAACTCGTGGTTTTCATGTTTTATTTTATTTAATTACAACTTCAGAATATTGAATTATTCTTCTTTAATGAGTAATGATGGGAATGAAAGTGGATCACCATATTCAGCCATGCCACATGGTGTGATCCAAGAGTAATACCTTACCCAGAGATTTAAGAGAAGACAATGTATCATCATTTTGTTTTATATCTATGTGTTTGTATGTTTTAAAAAAATTAGACTGCTGAACTTTTCTTTTTTTATGAGTGTGGATGGGTATGAAAGGGGAGCACTGTATACATCCATGTCACGTGGTGTGATCCCAGAGTAATACCTTTCCTAGAAATTTAAAAGAAGACAATTTATCATCAATTTATTTTATTTTATTTATGTTTTTGTAAGTTGATGAAAATTAGCCTATTGACAAGTTCTATTGTTATGATTATAGATGTATATGAAAGGGGAGAACAGTATTCATCCATGTCATGCGGTGTGATCCCTGGGTAATACCTTACCCCAAAATTTAACAGAAGACAACGTATCATTAGTTTGATTTTAAGAAAAACAAAAATACAGGGAAAACCATAAAAATGATGATACTTGGAATTAAATAAATCATTGTGTTGTTTGTTTTGTCTGGTTTGTTATTCTTGGTATGGTCCAGGGACTATTTTGGGTGATACATGTCCAATGAATTAGGTTCCTACATCCCCCAAGAGATCAAATGAGTAATCTGGAGCATAATGAACTTCAACATAAAAAACCAGGTGAATTTGTTCCATGTTTATCATTTTCAATTTTCTCTTTGAACTCCTCTCCTACCACCCTTCTAAATATTATTTTCATTAAACACTACAGACAATGTTATTCTATGTTTGGGGGAGATAAAATAAAGTCATTGATTTTTTTTCATCATAAAATGTTTGGATGGAAAAATTTTCATTAACTTTTAACAAGATAACACACATTGCAAACTCTAAAATTGGATATCAAATAATTTTGAATGCCTTTATTCTAATTTTAGTGAATGTTTATGTTCACGTGGATAGATTTTAGAATGTGTGGTTTTATGATGTGATTTTCACCGTTTATATTTTCATCCATGTATTTTAAAAAACACAATGCACGTGCTTTAGATTGGGGGGTATTAGTTTGAGTTTGTGGGGTCCATAATAAATGGCATAGGGTTAGTGATCATTTTAATTTTTACATTATTACTCAAACAAAATCAATTGTGCGTAGAGAAATGAATTGACCTAATTTGTGGCTTTCCACACTTGGGGATCGTGACCCCATAGTTGTCTAGCCCAGTGTTGGGAATTTTATCTCTATTGGTGGTAATTAGAATTTGTTGTTGATTGAGTTAACTCGAGATGATGCCTTAGCATGATAGCTTCACATGGTTCCCTAAGGTCTTTGAGACTGGGATTCATCAGCAATGTCTTGCTACATGGGATGACTGGATTGAGTTCAATTTCAATTACCATGGCATAATTGAAAAAAAACAAAATAAAATAAAAAATAAGTACTCATATTTATATTAAAATTTGATTTCTCCCTACGCTTCCATATTTTCTCCCATTAATGAAAATGAACCCACTTTCCTATTGTGACACAGAACACTTCATCATTCTTAACTGAATTTGAATGAAACATGGCGATGAATTTAATCAAAGGAATGGGATTGGGCTTTGGATATGCCTATGGAATTATTTTTTTTTAAAATATTTTTAAAGGGTTTCATAATTTTTTTGGTATGAGGTCTTTGGGTGAACAATATGTATTAATTTTTTTTAGAAAAGGTCATTCAAATTTCATGTTTGTGAGATATATTTTGCTCAGGACTAGAAAAACTCAAGTTGGGGGGGGGCGTGATTATCCACTAAAATAGGATAATATTCATTATTAATTTATATATTTTTCATTTTATTTTTTATACATAAATTACATTTTAGTGCCTTTTACACTATGAACAACATTTCACATCAAAATTGCAATTCATTCCTAAAATGCACTATTACAAGGTACATTCATGAACATGTCATAAAACAAAAAATTATATTTAATTTATTTTCATATTTTATTTTCATGTCTCACATGATATAAGGAACAATTCATTATTTTGTAGCACTTGGAGATTCAATTTGGAAGATCACCAATGTGGGCTTTGAACCAACCACATTCTGGGTGAAGTGAGCTAGACATCATCCAAATAAACATACTATAGCGACCATGATTCTTGCACAAAGAGCCTAAAAAATTAATTGAGATAGAAGAAATCATGGGAAACATTAAATTCAATAGTGGCCCAGGCTAAT
This sequence comes from Viscum album, assembly GCA_963277665.1. Classification (NCBI taxonomy): domain Eukaryota; kingdom Viridiplantae; phylum Streptophyta; class Magnoliopsida; order Santalales; family Viscaceae; genus Viscum; species Viscum album. The sequence continues at coordinate 1,652,284,433 of OY728132.1, read as the reverse complement.
TCGAATGTTTTAATGGAGTCCCAAGTGGTCCAAGTTGAAGATGCAATTCTGGGCCAGATTCAGCGGACCAGAAAAACATCCCTCTATTTAAATCATATTTAGAAAACCACAAAGTATTTTGGGGTGAAATTTTACAGAATATTAGGGGACATCCGGGGATTCATTTATTTCTGATATGTCCCACTCTAATTCTGAATTCTAGAATGTTATTTCAGCGCTTATGGGAGGTGGATGCAAGTTGGCTCCCACTTTAAGGCAAGAGTTGAATAGTCACATCTGCATTAATTTTCCACCGACCTTTTCCCAACAAAATTAATTAATGGCACATGGGATGATGGGGGATCGGCCAATGACTTTCAAAATTCCTATTTAAGGAAGTAGTGGTTGAGGATTTGAGGATCTTGGAGCATTGTTTTCATTGTAATGTTATTATCCCAATTTGTCTTTGTAATTTTCTTCCTTCTCATGTAAGTTGTTCGAATCAACTTAGTTTTCAATAAATGTTCTTATTTATCTATTATTATGTTCTTATTAATATCACATTGATACTTTTTATTCAAGGATTTAATGGGTTCACACCAAAACATGTGATTTTGTTCCCACAATGGTGGAGTGTTTGTTATTTTGTTGTTTTTACTTCTTCAATTCCACCCTCATAAGTCTATTTCCCACTTCTGTTGACAAAATGTCATCAATTGAGGGATAAATCATTCACGAGTTGATCCAAGGGAGTAGAAAGGGGCTGGATTGGATGTTATTTATCACTCTTTAAAGGTTATTAATTTCTTCTATTTGAGTTTATTTCATTCAATGATTTTCTCTCTTCCTCTTCCTTATTGAATTTATTCACCACACATTTATGTGCTAAGTAGATCATATACATTGGAGTTCTTGTGAAAATCATCCTATAAGTGTATAGATTATTATCATGTGTATTTGAAGGTTCTTAATCAGTAATTTATGAGGTATGTTTAATTTTATTGTATTAATCCTTCTCAAGATAATGAAATTCAAATTGTAAAATAAAAAAATAATTCATCCAATCCACCCCTAGAAATAACCTAGGATAAACTCATTTTCTCATAATTTGAATTCACATAGTTCTTTTAGTTCTCTTTTAAAACCATATAAAATCAACCATAGTTCGCCAATTCATAGCAAAAAATACATCACTTTTTGTTGCATGTCTAAAGGTTCTTCTTTGGTCTCTGAGGATTCGACAACCCAAGCTACACTGCAAGAGACCGCATTTAACATGGAACTTGGGTAAATTTCGGCGAATCTAGGCTCTATTCGAAGTGATCCATTCATAGGGACAGGGTTTATTTCTCTGGAGGGTTGGAGAAGGCCACATCCATAGATTCCCCTTTTAAAATAAAATCATCCCAAGGGATTGTTAAAGAGTAGAATAATTAATCTTTATAAATCTATATGATGTTAAAAAATATTCCTAAATTCAACTATGATTAAGTTGGAATGATATGGTTTTGAAAAATTAAATACTTTTTCCATCCATATAAAATTTAATTCATGAGTTTTTGTCTGAGTGTGTTATTTCACCATTCTCTATTAATAATTATTATATGAAAAAGAATAGATATCTGAATTTTTTTTGTGGGACTACATGAAGAGACTTATTATAAATTATATATCAGGATTCATGGTATTTCGGCATGTAAATGATTCGATAAGTTATTCTAGGTGTATTTACTACCATGTTCTTATAAAAATAGAGATTAGAAAAATACACCTTGGTTTTTGTTATCAATATCCACAAAATGAAATCTTTCCATAATGTTGTTTTAGTTATAGTTATTCTCCTAAAAATGCATCACAAATTATTTATAACATATATTATTTATTAATTGATTATATTTTTATTATTTACATTAAAGAAGTTTTATGATTTCATGGAGTACCAAATTATCTTATGTCTTATAGGGATATAAGGTTTACCTTCATGTTTTGAAAAATTATTTATTAGAATCTGGATTCATAGTTAAGTATTAGTACATATTATCATCCTAAGATAGATTGTCAGTTTGAGAAAATTATTTATACCCTAGAGGATATGATAAGATCTTATTAAATAGATTTTAACTTGAGTTTGGAGCAACACATTCCTCGAGTCGTAGTTTTATAAAAAAATAGTCTTCAGTTGAGTATTCATATCGACCCTTATGTAGCTATCTGTGGAAGAATATCTAGAAATATAATATACCAAGAAAAATTTAGGGATAAAAAAATATTTTTACCTAAGATTCCAATTGAAATTTTATAGAATATTATATCCACTCATCATAACATCAAGAAAACATACAGATAATATGAAATTCATACTGCAAATGTTTGGCATTATATGGAGTTTGATGGTAGTGAGAATGTGTTTCTATAAAGTTTTTCATTGATGAAGGTTATGAAAAAAATACTAGGGGAGTTTTATCACTTGTTATATTTCCCTTTTCACGATTCTTGCTTGTGTATAAATGATATCTTCTCTCATTGTGATTCCACTGATCCTCTCTTAAGTTCATTATATGTTCCATTTATATCTCTTGAGGAATTACGTTCATGATCCATAAAATGTACTAAACTCATGATTTTTAAAAATATAAAATTATATTAGTTAGACAAAACAATATTAATAAAAATTGATAATAGTGGAAATTTTCTACAGAATAAGACTACTAACATAGTTAATCTTCTCTGATGAAATCATAAATTTGAAAAAGATACTTGGGATCCTGAGGATGTAATTAAACAAAGGTATCATTAATCATTTTTATCAAATTCATGTAATTTTGATGGATATATTCAATTTAATGGGGTATAAATTAAGACATTTATCTTTTTTTAATTAAATTTCTATAAAAAAATTGACCACTTTAATTGATTGATTAATAAGAAAATCCACGTTTAAACGAACTGTAATACACTATGAAAAACAATTATATATTGTGATAGTTATTTTATAGTTATTACATAGGTGAGTATAAATATGACCATCGAAATTATAAATAATTCGTGTTTTACCTTTTTATAAATGAATTCATTAGTTATCAAATGATTAAAAATCAAAAAAAATAAATTCAATATAATTGAGATATTTCTCTGTAAAACTGCTTTAATTAATATAATTTATTTATTTGTAACAAATTAAATTAGTCACTATTTGTGAATAAATTTATGGATATTTATTAATCATATATTCATTAAACTATTTTTAATATTCATCCACTATTTTTTCTAGTCATGGGATATGAATAAATCTGATTTTATTCTCAAAATGTTATTTTCCTAAAAATGGGTATTGTCACATAATTAGAACATATTTTAAAAAGACGTTATCCCTCATATTGAAATTCAAATATGGAAAATTTAGTCCATATTGGTAATCATGAGTTCTATTTTTTTGTAAATATGTCCTTTTATTTTTAGGCATAATGGATAGTTACCATGGTCCAATTTATAACCATCATAATGGGTAAATTTGGTAAACCTAGTTAAAACATAATAGTAAGGTCACAGTTTTCAATATTATATCCAATTAGATAAATTTAATTTTAGACATATCACATTAATAAGTAAATATATTTTTTGAAGAGACCCATGTCTGGGAAAGTGTCCCATATAATATTTAAAGAATAGATATATAAAAAACTGCACTCTCTCTCTTTTAAATATCTATTATGTGTAAACATCAAAGGAAAATAATTTTCTGAATTACAATTAACAGTTTTTTAAGAATTATAAAATTATTTTTAATATGCTAATTATTTATAATTTTTTTAATAATATAATTTCCTTAAATTCTTGCGTAATGTTTACCAATTAATTCTTAATTTAATTAAAAAATAAAATAAATGTTTTTATAAATATTAAATGCAAGAGAATTAGTGTGATTTATAGTGTTCCCTGATATTTACAGGTGAATATATCATATTTATTTTGTATTAAATTATTATATTTTAATTCTATATTTGTATTGGTGTATTTATTGTAATATTAACATAACTGTTAAAAAAAGACATTAATGAAATTTATTGAAAATAATATTTTTGTTAAAAAATTTAAAACTAATAAAAATTATTAATGATGTAGTTGTCGATAATATATTGTCTAAAATTTAATCTCTATTCCTTTTGAGTTACCATTTTTACCTCCTATGTATAATTATAAATTATTAATAGTGAAAATGATATAATCTTAGTTAAGGTAGAAATATGTTAATTAAGGGGTTAAAAATCAATATGATTCTAAACACCACACAATCCAACCCAAATTTTATTAGTTGTGGGCTTTTCTATAAAATTAATATCTCATAATTCATTATCTATTCATTTGGATTCATTTGGATTCATTTGGATAGATATTTATTTTTTATATATTAATATTTAATGAAAGTCCAAGACTGCCCCACCCCTCACTTATAAAATTATACCCCTCCATTCAAAAATTAACACCACTCTAATACTTATTTCTCATCTATCCCCAAAAACATTATCTCCCCAAAATATATATCCACAATATAGTGGTTCTGGTCATCCTAAAAGTCCAACCCTGATATCCTTAATAGTCAATCTCATGTCGTTCTTTTAAAAAAGTTGAATTCTCTACAACCTACCACATTATATTTTTAATTATTCCATGACCTCATATAAATATGTTGTATTTATAATAAAATATTTTCTTTATTATACTCAATATACTTAAATGTAATTATGATATTTAAAAAACCATTATCCATCATCCTTACAATCTAATGGGAAGTTGAATTATCGCTCACCCGTACTTATGACAACCCATCTACACATAGTGAAAATAATTAAATTTTCATCATCATATTTTATGGATTGGTATTATGATGGATTTATGTTTTATATATGAAATTTATGTTGTTCTTATTTTTTGTTAAATGATAATATCAAATATAAATTTTTATATTCCATTTTGTTGGAAAACAATAATGTAACTTGTGTGGATGTGTGGAATACCAAATCTATGATGTGATGTGAGTTTTTTTACATTTCCACATTACATGGATGGTTGTATGGATTGATTTGATTATTATATAAGATAAAAATTCCATAATATTTATTTTTTAAAAGTTTAATTATCTTTTAACATTATTTTTTCCATCCATTTAATAGATAAAACAATATTAATACATATGTACAATTTACTATCTCCATGAACAGTGTAATTAATTCTTCTATCTCGACCATTTTTTGGTGAACCTATATATATATTTAATAAATATGATATTTAAATCAATATTAAAATCATGGGATGATGGAAAATATATAAATGTATAATTACCAAAAATACCAAACCCATATTTTTATTAAAAAAGAAAGAGGTTACACCAGAAAATCCTAATTTTATTAAAGAATTATTTATAAATGTGTTTTCTACTAATAAAATGTTTCATATATGATATTATAATGATGTAAATGATTCGAGTATATAATTGAAATAAAATTATATGTATTTTTAATGAGGATAAAGAACTTCAAAAGCATGTGTAACATGAGATATGAGTTTATTGTTCTAATATCATTATTTATCAGGTTTCATTATGATTAATTTTAGATGTCGAAATTTCTTGATAAAACGCTCATGAAATTCATGAATTTTCTTATCCTTTTCATATATATAGTGATTTAATTTTTTTCCCTTTCATATTTTCACTATTTATGTACTCATAATTCTAAAATAACCTTTCTATGAAAATAGAATCCATTTGTCTATTTAGTCGAAAAAAATTTCTTTCTTGTCTATTTTTGTTTCGCACGGAATCCGGGGATGACCTCCTCGACGGGAGATTCAAACGTTCCGATCGGTTTCTAACGGGTTTGTTCGTAGAACCGGAAACATCCAATGATTCCACAGCCGTTTGGACCTACTTTCCAAAGGCAGGCACTCATTATCTTGTGGAATAATGAGGCTTAGGAATTTGCATTGGTCGAGAGGATGGGAGGTCGGACTCATCACACCTTTTTTAGGGGAATTATTGTCTACTCCGGGACTCTCTTTATAGATTTAAGTTATGTTCGTGAATCCTTATTACATTACCAAGTATAAAATGTGATTTCCTTTAGTTTTAACAATCAATGATTAAATATGCAAGAAATTTATAGAATCTTTTATATGTATTCGAGGTTCTTCATCAATAGAGAATCATCTATATCTGTTTAGAGATTCTTGGTCATTGGTATCCTTCAAAACATTTATATAAAAGTCTCTTGGTCATTATGATGACCATGATGGTTTTAAAGCCACTCAGTGGGGCACTTGAAGTTTATCGTAATTTAGAAGGACAAAGATTCTTTCAAAGTTGGGATCGAACCCATAAATGGGCTACCTACGTATCCTTTATTTTGGAAAAGGAATCAGAATCCACGTAGTTCAAGAAATGGAGTATGATGTTTATGATTGATGGCTGAAAGATGAATTTCATAATTACTTTTACACTCTAAACTCACGTGAGACATGCTCGGTGTGAGAAACAAGAGGTATTAGTAAAATTTAGACAATTGTGCCATGAAAGATGAAATCATAAGAATTTGTTTGGGGCTTATGTATGGATGACTTCCCAGATAGATGAAGGTTTAGGATTTACTTTTAGGGAGAAAATCCATGAACAGGGTCCATAAAGTTATATGTGCTTCATGGAGATTTGAATACTCTAATATTGGGGCTTACTCCTAAGGAGGATGCCCAAGTTAGGAGGGGACTTATGATTGGGCTTTACTCTTGAAAAGGAAACCCAAATCAAAGGTAAATTATGACTGGTTAAGAGAAATTTAAGGGGACTTGGGGCTTATTCTTGAAAAGGAGACCCAAGGTTATTACTGAGTCTTAGTCCTAAAAATGAGACCCAGGTTATGACTGAGTCTTATTCCTGAAAAGGAGACCCAGGTTAAGGGACTTGGGGCTTACTCTTGAAAAGGAAGCCCAAGATTATGACTGAGTCTCATTCCTGAAAAAGGAGACCCAGGTTAGGGATTAAGGTTTGGGGCTTATTCCTGAGGAGGATGCCCAGATTAAAGGTTTTATCACTGGGGATTATTCCTGAAAGGGAGACCCAGGTTAAGATTATCTCATCTTAAAGGATGAGGTTGAATGAATGAACTCTCCGTATTTTAGTGACATAAGGATATTTAAATCACTAGACTTTGAGAGAGATTCCACATAATTCCTTTCAGATAAGAAAGTCAAATCAAGAAATCATGCCATAAATGGCTTTGAAGAGTGTCTTGAAGACTGGATCTTGAAAAGGAAAGGTGAAATGGCTTAAGAGGGGTAAAAATGGGCAAGATGGGCACCCAAAAAGTTAGGGGCGCGCAAGTCTTCCGTGGGCGCGCATGTTTTGGTCGCGCAGGTATACCTGCGCGACACATATTGTACTTGCGTGATTTTCAACCAGCAATGAAATACTTGAGTGACTCTTTTTTAAACCCTTTAAAATGTTCTCGAGGTTCTTCCAGAAAAGGGACGCGCAAGTTATATTGAAGGAAATAAGTCGGCGCACAATTTTTTGATAAGTTTCAACACTTAGGCCTTCCTTCTTCTCTTTAGATCTTCCGTTCTAGGTAAGAAATTACCTTAGAAGTGTTCCGGAAGCTTTGAGAAGAGACTTGGGCGTCAGGAGCTTCAATCTGAGTTTCTGGAAAAAGATCCTCCTGAATGGGGGGCCCACAGGGTCTATTTATAGGCAAAAGAAGACCCCGGGCGGTTACCGGGCGGTTACCAATTAGGTCGCGCAAGTCACCTGCGCGACCACGGTAGCCGCGCAAGTACACTTGCGCGCCAGTTAGATAACCTGCGCGGTGAGGTTGCTTTTGATCCTTTCTTCATTCCTTTGTTGATTTTTGATGTTTTCTTCAAAGGCTGAATTACTTTGATCTCAGATATTCCCTTTTCCGATCTTTAGATTCTGTGACGAAAGGAGAGTCAACAAAAGTCCCCCCTCAGAGTTGGATCCGGAGAGAAATTAGGATTTGACTCTGAGGAAATCGAATCCCTCCAAAGGAAAAGGGAGGGCGCGCAAGTCTTTCAGTGCGCAGAGGGAAGCGCGCAAGTCTGCGTCGCGCAGGCCTTAAACGCTCTGGGTGCGGCGCGCAGGTAGGCTTCCTGGCCTATAAATACATAGCCTCACCTCCGTACAAGTATCCAGATTTCCGGACTTCATCCCTTCTCGAGATCTCTCCGCGCAGGTCACCTAAGCCGCGCAAGTCTCTTTTCCACTGTTCCCTCACTGTCGCGCTCCTGTAAAGGTATTCGTATTTGCGCGGTTTATACTTGCGCGTCAAAAACTAGCGCGGCACACGAAATACTTGCGCGTCCTTGTTTAGACTTGCGTGATTTAATGCCTCTAGCCATTTTTTCCGAATTCTTTCACAAATTTTATGAAAAATAAACCCATTTAAGAGTTAAATTTGTTCAACTGTTGTGCAGATTCAATGGATCCTGAGGGAATTGGAACGGCTGATGAACTGGCTAGCAAGCGGATTGATGACATGATGAACATTATTGGCCATGATTACTATGATATCTGCGACAGCACTTTCCCAGATTTGGATAAGTACTTGAAGAAATATCATCTTAATTTCCCACATAGCATCTACCTGTCTCTGTGTGTTCATGGTCATCTGCAAGGAGTCAATGTTCCAAATGCAAACAATTATACATCTGAGATGCAGCTGCATTGCTACTTCTCTATTTCGGTTATGATGTGCATTAAAAGTAACAACAATGGTGTGACCTTTCAAATTCTTCCTCCATGTCATTCCCTTGCAGATATGAAAATGGCAAACCCATGGGCTGAAATGTTTTCCACTGCCGGTTGGTGGAGAGAAGACAAACATGGTATTAGAGCAATATCTTTAAAGAGTACTCTCTCCAAATGGCTCTTTACTTCCAATGCTCCATTCTCAAATCCATGTATCCATCTTCCAAGTCTCTTGGACAGAAACATATTCACTGTTTGATCAGCAGAAAAATTTCTCAAACCGCACTCATGAACATCCGTATACAATTGTTCCAAGAAGAGCTGGCATCACTGCATCTCTTATTATATCCAGTTGAATGAATGAATTCTAAGTGGTTGATAATGAAGATCGGGATGCCGTAAATAAAATGAATTGTTATGTTAAAAGCCTATTGTAATTCTCGAAAAAGAGAAGAGACTTCAGTCTGTGGATGTCCTTCTAACTCTTGTGTATCAATGAAAAACACTTTCGTCTTCAATCATTTGTACCTTCATTCTTTCATTACCTTCTTCAAATTTACTTAAGACAATGGGCTTAGTAATCATAGTTTGATTTTTACTAGGATTATTACAAATAACCCTACAAACTTTGAACCTTTTAATTGCTCAATATTACCTAAATCATACAAAAAATGTATATTTAGTGAGTTGGAACTTGACTTTTATTCAGAGTTCCTTTGTCTTTTGTGTGGGCAGTTTAAAGTCATGCACGCTGGACATAAAGGGGCTAATGTTTAAGGTCGAAATAGATTTGAACGAAAATGGATTAAAAATGGATTCAATTCCTTGATAATTTATCTGAAAACATATTACCATACTCAAGTATGAGGGAAAAAAATGTAAACTATGGCTTAAGAATATTTGAATCTGAGGAATGATATGAAGAAAGAGCTAAAAGGCATTAGAAGAAGTAGTTTCCAAGAATGAAGTAACTATTATTTAACAAAACCCGTTATGGGGTTGAATTATGCAGGGCCACCTATGGGCATTGGCTGCATGGTCAAATAAATAGCATCTTTTGGCTGACAAGTCTGTTATGTGGACTGTTTATGCAAGGCCACCTATGGGCACGTGCTGCATAGTCAGGCAAAAGAACTCCCAGAAATTTACTTTCCTAGTGCTAAAAGCCAGTGAAAGTTTATGGAGATTCAAATTTTCTAAAGTATAGAGTTTGTTGTATGGATAGAGGTACTTGAATATGGAGAAGATATTTCCAAACAAGAATATCAAAGAACTGGATGAATATCACTCCTACGAAGGTCTGACCGAAACATAGGGAAGAAGAATAAACCATAGACTTGAATACTTTCAGATCATGAAAAAGGATACGGGGAAAATATGTTAAGGATGGCTATTTTTTGTGGATCCCTACATATTGTCTTTTAAGACAAATAAGGACAAAAGAGGCATTCTTCCCAAGAATGAAGTTACTATTATTTAACAAAACCCGTTAGGGGGTTGAAATATGCAGGGACACCTATGGGCATTGGCTGCATGGTCAAATGAATAGCATCTTTTGGCTGACAAATCTGTTATGTGGACTGTTTATGCAAGGCCACCTATGGGCACGTGCTGCATAGTCAGGCAAAAGAATTCTCAGAAGTTTGACATTTTTGTGACTAGAAGTCATGAAAAGGGTTATGAAGATCTGAAAATATTTAAGGTTAGGATTATAACACATAAAGATGGGTATTGTCCAATGTATATAGAGATACATAGGTCAATGAAAAACCATAATCATGTTGTGGCTGGGTCCTGAATTGAAAACTTGTACTTCACTACGTATCTCATAAGAATGAGAATCAAGCCATACGTAGTTCTTGAAATGCAGTTTAACGTCGTGCAGGACGAAAGTATGAGTGATCTTATTTTAGGGTCATAGAATTCGGACCATAATAATGAATACACAGTGTGTGTTTTCATGAGGACTTTTCAGCCAAGGGACTGAAAGTGAAATTTGGTGTTAGGCCCAAAAGACTTGGGACTGGATTCGAGGGACACTCGAATGTTCCTACGTATCCCATAAGGATGGGAATCAAGTCCACGGAGTTCTAGAACTACCCTTTTTACAAATTTGGTTCATACATTTGAAGGGTGAAAGGGGACTTTAGTGCAATGATGGTTTTACTTGAGATAAAAAGTTTAGGCATTACCATGTATGCACGTAGTCTTTTGAAAATGAAACATGATTTTTTAAAAAAATCAATGTCAATAATGGTTCCTTCTCAAATGAGGAAATCAAAGAATATTGTAGTTTATTGTCGTACCAGACAAAAGTGTTGTATAGTTTAACGTCATATAACAAGGACAAAAGTGAATCAATGTAAAGATATTGATTCCAGGGGCGGTTTCACAAATCAACATCATATGAGGTTGTGGTGAACCGATGTGAATAGATTGTTTTTGGGATTGAACCCTTGGAGGTTGCCTACATACCCAGCCTGGAGGGAGAGGATCAAAGTCCGTGTAGTTCAATTAAAGAATGAATTAATGATCAAGTTGTTCTTGTGGACAATGATCTAATAAAAAATAATGTTGGGACTTACACATGGTTAGTGGCCCAAAGGGAATGTTATGGTTGATGTTCGCTCTAAGTTCATGTGAGTCATACTCAGTGTGAGAAACAAGAGGTAATAACAACCTTAACGATGTACAGATTAATGTCATGTAGGACAAAAAAAAGGGACTATGCAGTTTAAAGTCTTGCAGTTAGGACTATTGGTGCTGCACAGTTTAGTGTCATGTAGTAGGGTCAAAATACAGTTTAATGTCATGTAAGACCTATCAAGGATTTTCTGTACAGTTTAGCGTCATGTAGTTAGGACGGTGGGGATAAAATAGTTTAACGTCATATTGGACGAAAGGGGGACTGTGCAGTTTAATGTCATGCCGTAAGGACAAAATAACACACCATTTATGTCATGTTGGACGAAAGTGTGAATAGTTTAAGGTCATATGCATGGACCGTGGATGGTGCAGTTTAATGTCATGCTGGACCTTTGATGATTATATAATTTAACGTCTTTTCGGACGTGAGGGACTTTTATACAGTTTAGCGTCATGTAATTTAGGACGTCACAGTTTAACGTCTTGCTGGACATAAGGGATTTGCAAATAGTTTATGGTCATATACATGGACCAGGGATGATGCAGTTTAAGGTCATGCTGGACGGTTTAGGGAAATTTTTCACAGTTTAATGTCGTGTGGGACGAAGTTGCAGTTTAAAGTCATACTGGACCATTGCTGTATAGTTTAACGTCATATAGAAAGGACGAACTGGTGCTGTAATGTTTAAAGTCATGTAGCTAGGACTAAGGTGAACCAATATGAGGATATCGGTTCTGGGGACTTTTTACAGTTTATCGTCATGCTGGACGTTGGAAGTGCCACACAGTTTAATGTCATGTTGCTAGGACACAATATAGTTTAATGTCATCTCGGACAAAATATAGGATCTTCTGTACCGTTTAATGTCATGTAGATAGGACACAATATAGTTTAATGTCATCTCGGAAAAAATATAGGATCTAATGTGATTGTTTTGGATCTGGGAACAATATTTTGTGTTTATACAAAATACTTCTTCAGTAATCTGGCATTAGTTGGAGTCGTGATGTGTTCTCCATCCATTGAGATCAGAGAATACGCTCCATTGGAGTAGACCTTATGTATTGAATAAGGTCCTTCCCATTTTGGTTCAAGCATGGGAGGCTTCTTTCCTGGTATCATTGGTGCTCTGAGAACCAATACCAATTCCCCCTGAATGAATGAACGAAGATGAACTTTTTTGTTAAAAGCTCGTGCTATCTGATTCTGATAGATTTCCAAGTGGTGCAAAGTGAACAATCTTTTCTCATCTAACTGTTCCAATTCATTCAACCGCTTTTGGGATTTCTCATCTGTTGATAACTGATCACAAATGGCTATTCTGAGTGAGGGAAATTGAACTTCAATTGGCAAGACTGCTTTTGTTCCATATACCAATGAATATGGAGTAGACCGCATTGCATTGTGAGTGGTAGTCCGATAAGCCCATAAAGCATGAAAGAGTTTATCAGGCCATGACCTCTTATCTTTATCCACCATCTTTTGCAGTATATTTTAAAGAGTCTTGTTGAAGGCCTCTATCTGGCCATTAGCCGCTGCATGATATCGAGATGAATGGTTGGACTTAATGTTGTATTCTTGATACAATTTCTTTACCTCAGAAGAACAGAAATTGGTGCCGTTGTCCGTCAATATGGTATGAGGGACACCAAATCTAGTAATGATGTTAGACTTGATGAAGCTAACAATGCATTTAGAACTGACATCTTTGAGAGGTACTGCCTCTGCCCATTTGGAAAAGAAATCAGTAGTAGTAAGAATGTACTTAAACTGCTTGGTCGTAGCTGAAGGGTAAGGTCCCACTGTAACGACCCAAAATTTCATTAATGGAAAATCCCTCTTGATCCAGTTAAATGTTTCTTTATGTTTTTATAAGATGTCAACTTCTTTAGTTTTACGTTAAGATTTGTGACCGTTACTTTTATAGCCGTTGAACATTGATCATCTGGGTAGTTTAAATATAAGGCTTTAACGAAACCATTTTTACTCAGACAAAGGAAGCGATGGCCTCATCCAGTAGAATTTCCCCTTACGAAGCCCATTTGTCGGAGCTCGGAAAGGAGGTGGCGTCTTTGGGCTTTGCCCTTGACCAACCCCAAGCTGAGCTTCATCAAGTCAAGCTCGAACGTGATCGTCTACGGGAAAAATGGATGTTGATAGAGATTACCACTCGAGCAATGTTATCCGAGCAACCCCAAGAGTCTGTCACCATCGCACACCTTACCCTTAGGTCTTATGCGGCTATTTTAAGGGGTTATGTAACAAATAAGTAGCACCATGTTCATGTACATTATTTTTGTATATAATAATGAATATAATTTCTAGTCATTTTTGATGCATTGTAATTAGTTTTTAAAGTACAAATGATGTTTTTAGTTATTATTTAATTAAGAATTATATTTTATTAAATTAAAGGATTTTTGAATTAAATAATATTTTAATAAAATATTATTATTAATATTAAATTAATTTTTATTAAATATAAATGATCTTATAATTTTATGAATGCAATTAAAATTTTTATTAAGGTTTGAAAGCCATTTCTGTCAAAACCCGTGAATTTTTTATAAATGTCGGTTTTTATTTTAAAAGTGCAAATTCACATATTTAGAAAATTATTTAGATAAAATAAATATTATTTTTGGAATCAGGACGTCGAAATTATCCAACGGTGAATTTTTCATAATTTTCTGAGACAGTCCAATTTTTGGGTAAAAATTAAATACCTTTTAAATATATAATGTGATTTATGACATCATAATGACCCAATGGTGATGTAATAAAATACCATAATCCTTAGGTTCGGCCAATATATGTTTTATCATTAAAATAATGAGGTTTTGGGTTTGTTTGAATCACTTTTCAAAGCATTAATGGAGCCCTCAAGACTTATTCAACACTTTGCCTTTTTAAATTAATTTCCATGGGAGTGTGACTCACCTCCACATAAGCAACCCTAATTTTTTAATAAGTTCGGACCTTGGCCTTGTAAAATATTGTCTTCCTCTCTCCTTTTCCAGAAACCATGGGCAAATACCATGGGATGGTTTGTGGTTTGGATTATTTTAATATAATGGGTCCCAAACCTAAATAATAAAGAATTCTCTCACCTTTCCTATATAAACCCACCCAAGCTCCCACTTCCTCCTCACTCAAAGCCCTTGAAGTTCGTCCAACCTCTGCCCTACTCTCTCTAGAATCCTCTCAAGGTGCCCCAAGCTCCCAAGAAGCCTCTCACAAGCCTCTCTCTAGCCTTTGGAAGCACACTTCCAAGTAAGGGTTTTTTCTTCCTTTCTCATTTTTGTCAATTTTCTTTAAGTTGTATTGCCCTTTTAATTTCATTTATGAATGTTGGGGTATGATTTCGCACCTCTCACATACTGCCCTCTTATTGTTTTAATGATGGGAGACCCCTTTCTCTCTCATTAAATGCCTCCCATGTACACCCGTTACTATGCCGAAATTTCGAAAGGAACCTTTTTCTCCTCTTTTATATTCAAGCAATACTTTTGTATCATGAATCTAAATTCCATTTCAATTGTTGGGACATGTATATATATGACCTTATTACTGTCCATTACATGTAAATATGATGAGGAACCCCTTTCTCTCTCATCAGCATTTTTTATGAATTCTTATGTCACGCCGTTACGCTGCCGAAATCACACCGATTTTCTAAGCCAATATCATTGTGTAGTGAATACCATGCCCATTTCTCCATAAAGGGTATTCACCTTTATGCACATTTACTCATTGATTGTAAAGTTTCATGTATGAATTCCACATTCCTTTATCGTGGAATAAATGATTATGTTTTATGAATCCATGTTTTATGATCCATGTGGCACACTTATGCATGAAATGAAATGTTTAAGAAGGGTGCGCCCTGATAGCGCTCCAATGCATTGGGTAA
Organism: Viscum album; assembly: GCA_963277665.1. Taxonomy (NCBI): domain Eukaryota; kingdom Viridiplantae; phylum Streptophyta; class Magnoliopsida; order Santalales; family Viscaceae; genus Viscum; species Viscum album. Next base: position 1,652,269,139 of record OY728132.1, on the reverse strand, counting down.
AGTATAGTATCATGATACGTCATGTGCAATGAGTGTTGACTCATGCTAATTCAAGTGCAACGAGGGTTTACTCGTGCTTCAAGTGCAATGAGGGTTTACTCATGCTCCATGTGCAATGAGCCTTGGCTCATGCTAATTCAATGTTAAGTGTTGTTGCCACATTTCCATGTTATGATTATCATGCTTTATCATGCCTTTATGTTCATGTCTCTCTTATGCTCTATTGATATGCCTATTGCCTAACATGTATTGTACTCCTCATGTTATTCATTATGTACTCCCTTACTGGGCTTTATAGCTCACCCTTTTCTTATGCATGTCCTCAGGTTATCCCATGCAATGCTAGGTACGAAGGAATGTAGTGGTCATGTAAAGGAAGTTTTCAATAAGGATGTTGTATTTCAAGTTTAAAGTTTTTATGTAATCATCCTAAGCCCCAAAGACACTAAACCTCTCGATCTTCTTTGTTGTATCAAGTGAAGTTTTATGTAATAAAGCATGTTTAAGTTGTAATAAAAATCAGGGTTGTCATAGTTGGTATCAGAGGATAGGTTTAGTTATTTTTGGGATTAGGAAACCCTAGTAAAGCCTTAGATACAAGACTAAGCATAATAAAAACATCCCTAAGTTTTGGTAAATACTAAGTAAGTGTTTTATCAAACAAATACATCCCTGTCTGGATACGAGCAGGTAGAGGCGGCTCTGGCACAGATGTATCCTAGGGGTAAAACCCGAAAACACCGCTTTGAGCTAGACTCGAACGGGAACTGGTGCACGACAACGGGCCTTGCTGCACTCTTGGTTACGACACTCCCGGGGGATATGTTTTGATAAATTCACAATCTTAGTATGAACCCTTATTAAGGGAAAAATTCCCCTAAGAATATATGTTAGAAGGAAGATCCTGAAAAGCCTGGATTGAATCCTATAGACTCATGAGTTAAAGAGATCAAAGTTTATTTATAAGTCATCAACTTTTGTCTTTGGATTACCCTCTATGTGTTACCCCTAACTTTCCTTTTATTCCAGCCAATGGCCGGTAATAGGAGAACTCGGGCTAACAACCGTTGTGAAGATCAGTGTGATGATTGTACTAATGAGATGCCCAATCCGATGGGAGCGGGAATCGCGAACTTTGTCACGCTTCTCTCTCAGCTAACTCAAGTTTTGAATAGAAACACTGGTCAAGAGGAACGTTCAACCCCCCCTAAGAAAGAACAAGTCGCTATTGAAAGCTTCATGAGACAAAGGCCTCCTACTTTTAGTGGATCATCTGATCCCACGATCGCTGAACAATGGATCAACTCCATTGAGAAGATATTCTCCATCCTCCAATGCTCTGAAAAAGAGAAGGTTCTCCTGGCGGCTTATCGTATGGAGGGTGAAGCTGATCAATGGTGGACATTGATCAAAAATACGAAGCCTGAGGAGGAGATCGAGGCTTTGGAATGGAAGGTATTCCGGAAGATGTTTTTCGATAAATATTTTCCACGCACCCTCCGTCTTAAGATGGAAAGGGACTTCCTTTCCCTCAAGCAGAAAGATGAAGAATCTGTGGGAGCGTACGAGGCAAACTTCACAAGGCTTGCACGATACGCTTCCGGCTTTGTCGTTACCCCCGAATGCAAAGTTGACCGCTTCTTTGGTGGGCTGAAGCCTAGCTTGCGGAAAGCATTAGCGATCCGTGACTTTGACAGCTATGAGGAGATTGTCCGATGTGCCCTTAAGGTTGAAATGGAGATCGGAGAATCACAGGGGTATCATGGGGACAAGAAGCGGAAGGTGGACTTCAATGCTGGTGGTCCGATGGATAAATCCAATGGCGCTAAGAAATTCCAGCACCCCACTTGCCAAAAGTGTGGAAAGAAGCACCCTGGGAATTGCCTTAGGGGGACAAGAAAATGCTTCAAGTGTGGAAGAGAAGGGCACCTAGCTATTAACTGTCAGCAAGAAGGACCCGTGGCTGCGACGGAGGGGAGGAACGCTCCGTTCGAACCTCAACGCGTTGTTCAATGCTTCAAATGCAAAGAACCGGGTCATTTTGCGAATCAGTGCCCTAATCCAAGGGTTATCGGAGGCAATCAACAACCTCCAAGACAGCAAGGAAGAGCTTTTGCCATCACTTCTGCCGAAGTGAACCCCGACAACGAAGTGGTGACAGGTACGCTAGTTATTCATTCAAGAATAGCGAACGTACTTTTTGATTCAGGTTCTACGCATTCTTTTATATCTCAAAAGTTTAGTAGAATAATCCCTGCACCACCACAAATCATGGAATTAAAGATGTCGGTGAGTACGGAAAATGGGGAAATCATTGCATCCCATGAGTATAAGTCCTCCCCTGTTATAATCTGTGGATTAAATTTCCCGGCGAACCTTGTCATACTCCCTTTGGTGGAATTTGATGCAATTCTTGGCATGGATTGGCTTTCCTTATATAGAGCCAACATAAATTGTCGGGAGAGGGAAATCACACTCCATATGGAGAATCGACCCCCGATTCTTTACAAGTGTCAGGAGGAAGATGAATCTCCTTTAACTCCATCATCTCAAGCATGGATATTACTACCTTATGAGCACGCATATCTGGCTCAGATGATTGAGTCCAAGGAAGAAACCACCCTTGAAGAAATGCCTATTGTGAGGGAATTCGCTGAAGTATTTCCCGAGGAACTTCCTGGTCTTCCTCCAAGAAGAGATGTTGAGTTCTCAATTGAACTTATACCTGGGGCGCTACCAATATCCAAGACTCCATATAGAATGGCTGTGGTTGAGCTTGAAGAACTGAAGAAACAACTACAGGAGAATCTGGATAAAGGGTTTATACGCCCAAGTGCATCACCATGGGGTGCACCAGTCCTCTTCGTCAAGAAGAAGGATGGGTCAATGCGGCTTTGCATCGATTATCGTCAACTTAACAAAATCACGATAAAGAACAAGTATCCTCTCCCAAGAATCGATGACTTGTTTGATCAGCTGCGTGGAGCACAATACTTCTCCAAGGTCGACTTGCGGTCGGGATATTATCAAGTAAGGGTGAAGAAGGAAGATATCCCCAAGACTGCTTTTCGTACAAGGTACGGGCACTATGAATTCATAGTAATGCCTTTTGGACTCACCAATGCTCCAGCAATATTCATGGACTTGATGAATAGAGTCTTTAGAGATTACCTAGATAAATTTGTGGTAGTCTTTATAGATGATATTCTAATATACTCCAAAACCAAGGAGGACCATGAGGAGCATTTAAGAACTGTACTGGAGACTTTGCGCAAGGAGAAGCTCTATGCCAAGTACAGCAAGTGTGAGTTCTGGTTGAAGGAGGTCTCATTCTTGGGCCATATCATCACAAGCAATGGGATATCTGTGGACCCCTCCAAAACAGATGCAATTGAGGGATGGCCGAGGCCAACATCGGTAACTGATATCCGTAGCTTCTTGGGGTTAGCTGGATATTATCGACGATTTGTGAGAAACTTCTCACGATTGTCCAACCCTCTTACCAAGCTAACTCGAAAGGGAGTAAAGTTTGCTTGGAGTGATGAATGCGAAGAAAGCTTCAAGGAGTTGAAAAGGAGGCTTATCACTGCACCTGTGCTCACTTTACCCACAAGTGGGGAGCTTTTTGTGGTATTCAGTGATGCTTCAAAGAAGGGCTTAGGATGTGTGCTGATGCAGAATGATAAAGTGATATCCTATGCCTCAAGACAGTTGAAAATCCATGAGCGAAACTATCCAACGCATGATCTGGAGTTGGCGGCGGTGATCTTTGCCTTGAAAATCTGGCGGCATTATCTCTATGGAGAGAAATGTGAGATATATACGGACCACAAGAGTCTTAAATATATATTCACACAGAAAGAGCTTAATATGCGCCAGAGAAGATGGATAGAGCTCATAAAGGATTATGACTGTTCAATACATTACCACCCTGGGAAGGCGAACAAGGTGGCTGATGCCCTAAGTAGAAAGAATCCAGCAATTCTATCAATGATGAGAATTGAGAAGGATCCAATCTTCTTAGACTTGATGAAGATGGAAGTGGGAATCATAAAGAAGGGAACATCATCAATCCTTTCACAAATGATTGCTCAACCATCTCTTTTGGAAAGGTTAAAGGATGCTCAAAAGGATGATGCGAGAATCCAAGAAAAAGTGGAAGCTATCAAAAATGGAAAATCCTCAGAGTTTAATGTTAATGAAGAAGGAATTGTGCGGTTTGGGAAAAGACTATGTGTCCCATCAAGTTCGGAGCTGAAGAAGGAACTTTTGGATGATGCACATAGTTCAAATTTCTCTATTCACCCAGGGAGCACAAAGATGTATCGAGATCTCCGAGAAAACTTTTGGAGGGATAATATGAAGAAGGAGATCGCTGAATATACATCAAAGTGCCTGGTGTGTCAGAAAGTGAAGGCAGAGAGGCAGAAGTCTAAGGGGATGATGCAACCATTGCCCATACCAGAATGGAAATGGGAGAACATCACCATGGACTTCGTCACTGGACTTCCAAGGACATCCAAAAGCAACAATGCAATCTGGGTTATTGTGGATCGTCTTACAAAGACTGCACACTTCATTGCTATTCGAGAGGACTTCTCTTTGGATCAACTGGCACGGATATATATCAGGGAAGTGGTACGGTTGCATGGAGTACCACTATCTATTGTGTCTGACCGAGATCCAAGATTTACCTCTAAGTTTTGGAAGAGTCTTCAACATGCTCTGAATACTGAACTGAACTTCAGTACGGCCTATCATCCTCAAACTGATGGCCAATCCGAGCGGACTATCCAAACACTTGAGGATATGTTGAGAGCGTGCTCAATGGACTTTAAAGGAGGATGGGATCAACATCTTCCTCTAGTTGAGTTATCTTATAATAATAGTTTCCACTCGAGCATCCAAATGGCACCATATGAAGCCCTGTATGGGAAAAGGTGTAGAACACCGGCATGTTGGGATGAGGTCGGTGAACGTAAGCTGCTTGGACCAGAAATGGTCGAAGAAATGGTGGAGAAGGTGAAAACCATTCAGCAGCATATCAAGGCAGCCCAAAGTCGATAGAAGAGTTATGCAGATAATCGTCGACGAGACCTTGAATTTAAAGTCGGAGACATGGTGTTTTTACACATATCTCCGTGGAAGAAGGTCATGAGGTTTGGAAAGAAAGGGAAGTTAAGTCCAAGGTACATCGGCCCCTTCGAGATTCTTGATCGTGTTGGGGCTGTGGCCTATCGACTAGCACTTCCACCTACTATGGCCAAGGTGCATGATGTCTTCCATGTATCCCTCTTAAGGAAGTACATACCAGACCCTTCACATGTACTCTCTTCTGAGGTGGTACAATTAGAAGACGATCTTTCTTATGAGGAGCAACCAGTGAAGATCTTAGATCGTAGAGAAAAAGTTCTACGAAATAAGACAATGCCCCTCGTCAAGGTGTTGTGGAGAAACCACAAGTTTGAAGAAGCAACTTGGGAGTCGGAAGATATGATGAAGCTAAGTTACCCACATTTGTTTTAGTGTGGGAAAAGGAAAATTTCGAGGGCGAAATTTCTTAAGGGGAGAATGTTGTAACGACCCAAAATTTCATTAATGGAAAATCCCTCTTGATCCAGTTAAATGTTTCTTTATGTTTTTATAAGATGTCAACTTCTTTAGTTTTACGTTAAGATTTGTGACCGTTACTTTTATAGCCGTTGAACATTGATCATCTGGGTAGTTTAAATATAAGGCTTTAACGAAACCATTTTTACTCAGACAAAGGAAGCGATGGCCTCATCCAGTAGAATTTCCCCTTACGAAGCCCATTTGTCGGAGCTCGGAAAGGAGGTGGCGTCTTTGGGCTTTGCCCTTGACCAACCCCAATCTGAGCTTCATCAAGTCAAGCTCGAACGTGATCGTCTATGGGAAAAATGGAAGTTGATAGAGATTACCACTCGAGCAATGTTATCCGAGCAACCCCAAGAGTCTGTCACCATCGCACACCTTACCCTTAGGTCTTATGCGGCTATTTTAAGGGGTTATGTAACAAATAAGTAGCACCATGTTCATGTACATTATTTTTGTATATAATAATGAATATAATTTCTAGTCATTTTTGATGCATTGTAATTAGTTTTTAAAGTACAAATGATGTTTTTAGTTATTATTTAATTAAGAATTATATTTTATTAAATTAAAGGATTTTTGAATTAAATAATATTTTAATAAAATATTATTATTAATATTAAATTAATTTTTATTAAATAGAAATGATCTTATAATTTTATGAATGCAATTAAAATTTTTATTAAGGTTTGAAAGCCATTTCTGTCAAAACCCGTGAATTTTTTATAAATGTCGGTTTTTATTTTAAAAGTGCAAATTCACATATTTAGAAAATTATTTAGATAAAATAAATATTATTTTTGGAATCAGGACGTCGAAATTATCCAACGGTGAATTTTTCATAATTTTCTGAGACAGTCCAATTTTTGGGTAAAAATTAAATACCTTTTAAATATATAATGTGATTTATGACATCATAATGACCCAATGGTGATGTAATAAAATACCATAATCCTTAGGTTCGGCCAATATATGTTTTATCATTAAAATAATGAGGTTTTGGGTTTGTTTGAATCACTTTTCAAAGCATTAATGGAGCCCTCAAGACTTATTCAACACTTTGCCTTTTTAAATTAATTTCCATGGGAGTGTGACTCACCTCCACATAAGCAACCCTAATTTTTTAATAAGTTCGGACCTTGGCCTTGTAAAATATTGTCTTCCTCTCTCCTTTTCCAGAAACCATGGGCAAATACCATGGGATGGTTTGTGGTTTGGATTATTTTAATATAAGGGGTCCCAAACCTAAATAATAAAGAATTCTCTCACCTTTCCTATATAAACCCACCCAAGCTCCCACTTCCTCCTCACTCAAAGCCCTTGAAGTTCGTCCAACCTCTGCCCTACTCTCTCTAGAATCCTCTCAAGGTGCCCCAAGCTCCCAAGAATCCTCTCACAAGCCTCTCTCTAGCCTTTGGAAGCACACTTCCAAGTAAGGGTTTTTTCTTCCTTTCTCATTTTTGTCAATTTTCTTTAAGATGTATTGCCCTTTTAATTTCATTTATGAATGTTGGGGTATGATTTCGCACCTCTCCCATACTGCCCTCTTATTGTTTTAATGATGGGAGACCCCTTTCTCTCTCATTAAATGCCTCCCATGTACACCCGTTACTATGCCGAAATTTCGAAAGGAACCTTTTTCTCCTCTTTTATATTCAAGCAATACTTTTGTATCATGAATCTAAATTCCATTTCAATTGTTGGGACATGTATATATATGACCTTCTTACTGTCCATTACATGTAAATATGATGAGGAACCCCTTTCTCTCTCATCAGCATTTTTTATGAATTCTTATGTCACGCCGTTACGCTGCCGAAATCACACCGATTTTCTAAGCCAATATCATTGTGTAGTGAATACCATGCCCATTTCTCCATCAAGGGTATTCACCTTTATGCACATTTACTCATTGATTGTAAAGTTTCATGTATGAATTCCACATTCCTTTATCGTGGAATAAATGATTATGTTTTATGAATCCGTGTTTTATGATCCATGTGGCACACTTATGCATGAAATGAAATGTTTAAGAAGGGTGCGCCCTGATAGCGCTCCAATGCATTGGGTAAAGTATAGTATCATGATACGTCATGTGCAATGAGTGTTGACTCATGCTAATTCAAGTTCAACGAGGGTTTACTCGTGCTTCAAGTGCAATGAGGGTTTACTCATGCTCCATGTGCAATGAGCCTTGGCTCATGCTAATTCAATGTTAAGTGTTGTTGCCACATTTCCATGTTATGATTATCATGCTTTATCATGCCTTTATGTTCATGTCTCTCTTATGCTCTATTGATATGCCTATTGCCTAACATGTATTGTACTCCTCATGTTATTCATTATGTACTCCCTTACTGGGCTTTATAGCTCACCCTTTTCTTATGCATGTCCTCAGGTTATCCCATGCAATGCTAGGTACGAAGGAATGTAGTGGTCATGTAAAGGAAGTTTTCAATAAGGATGTTGTATTTCATGTTTAAAGTTTTTATGTAATAATCCTAAGCCCCAAAGACACTAAACCTCTCGATCTTCTTTGTTGTATCAAGTGAAGTTTTATGTAATAAAGCATGTTTAAGTTGTAATAAAAATCAGGGTTGTCATACCCACCACATCCATTCCCCATGTGGAAAATGGCTATGAGTATTTAGCTGTATGAAGCAACTCTGGAGGTTGATGAATGAAGTTGGCATATACTTGGCATGAATGACACTTCTTTGTAAAATTAACACAATCTTGTATCATTGAAGGCCAGAAGTATCCAAGCCTTCAAATTTTATCAGACAGTCTATGTCCAGACTGGTGGGCACCACAGACTCCCGCATGCACTTCTTTTATGACAGTCATTGTCTCTTCACCATCAATACATCTGAAGAGAACTCCATCAAAACCACGTTTGTAGAGAATTTTCTCTAGGTGGTTTGGACCATCATAAAGAGTAAAATTGACCACACGTCGCCGAATTTGTTCTTTCTCGGCTCTATCAGGTGGAAGTGTTCCATTTTGAAGGTATTCCTTGATAGGTGACATCCATCCTGTAGTATGACCATACGGTTCATGAATGGGACTAATTTCATTAATTTCCTCTGTTCTGACTTGAACATAAGTTGAAATTGCACGACGGTGGGAAATACAGATGGTTGTCTCGTCCCGATTTGGATCTGCTAAAGCTGTGGCTATATTAGCCAGTGCATCAGCTTGAGCATTTTGTGATATTGGGACATAAGAAAATGTCGGTTCTGAAGTGAATTCCGACATTAACTCTCTGACGTAATCATACAAAGGGATTAATTCTTCTTTTCTGATGGCATAATCCCCATTGACTTGTTTGATTACCAGGTCTGAGTCACCTTTCACCTTTAAGTCATTCACTTGTGCTTGAAGCGCAAACTCCAAGCCTGTAATGAGAGCTTGGTATTCAGCTTCATTATTGGTACCACCTTCCCACAACAAAAAGGAATAAGGTAACACTGCCTTATCTGGAGAAATGAGCACAATTCCTAAACCAACTTTGTTGAATTTAGGATTTTCCATTTTCTTCCCTGTTGGACTTCTAGAAGCACCATCAAAATACATTTCCCTTGTTTGAGGACTCTCTTGAATAGAGAAAACTTCCTCATTAGGGAGTTCGATATCTGAATACGTGTCTTCCACTGAAGGATGTTCAGCCAGGAAATCAGCCAGAGCAAGGCCCTTAATTGCCTTTTGAGACACATACTGGATGTCGAACTGCTGTAGAATAACCGCCCACCTTTCCAGACGTCCTGTAAGCATTGGACGACTAAGGATGAATTTGAGTGGATTATTACGAGATACCAATTGGACCTCGTGATGTTGCAGGTAGTGTCTCAGTTTCTGAACTGCAAAGATTAATGCTAGGCAGCACTTTTCAATACTCGAATACCGGGTTTCCGCTTCAGGCATAGTTCTACTGATATAGTAGAGACTATTTTCATTCCCAACATCATTCTTTTGAGCGAGAAAGGCACCCAATGATCGCTCTAAAGCTGTAACATAGAGGATAAGAGGCCTACCCTCAACAGGTGGCATGAGTACTGGTGGACTCAAGAGGTATTTCTTGAGAACATCAAATGCTTCTTGACATTCTTCAGTCCACTGGTAAGTGACTCCTTTCTTCAATAATTTGGTAAAGGGTAAACTTTTTCCTGCCAAATTGGCGATGAAACGCCGAATATAGGCTAAGTGTCCTTAAAGTCCTCTTAATTATTTCAAATTCTGAGGAGGTGACATACCAAGGATTGATTTGGTCTTCTCAGGATCGACTTCAATACCACGATGGCGTACAACAAAGCTGAGGAATTTTCCTGAGGTTACCCCAAAAACACATTTTAAGGGGTTCATCTTCAAATTATGTTGTCGAAGCTTGTGGAATACAACTTCCAAATCAGCCAAGTGATCAAAACGTTGTTTGGATTTAACCACAAAATCATCTACATAGCATTCAACAAACTTCCCTAGAAAAGGTTTGAAGATACGATGCATGGCGCGTTGATATGTTGCACCTGCATTCTTTAAACAAAAGGGCATCACCCGATAACAAAACACACCTTGAGGAGCTCTGAAGGCTGTATATTCCTCATCTTCTTTGGCCATTCGGATCTGATTATATCCAGAATATCCATCCATGAAAGAAAGTACTTCATTGCCAGTCGTCGCATCAATTAAGAGTTCTGTAATCGGAACTGGGAAATCATCTTTAGGACAATACCGATTAAGATCTCTGAAATCGATGCAAACCCTAATTTGTCTGTTCTTCTTCTTTACAGGGACAATATTAGCCAACCACTTGGGATATTGATCTTCTCTGACGAAGTTAGCTTTGATAAGCTTATCCACTTCATCCTCGATTTTGGAAGCATAGGTTGGGTGTGTTCTTCTCGCGGCTTGCTTGAATCCTCGATGTTCTTTTGGAAAACCCAAATGATGGGTGGCAACATCAGGATCAAGTCCAGGCATCTCTGTATAATTCCAAGCAAAAATATCTTTATTTTTCTTCAGAAAAGAAGTATACATCTCTTGCTCTTCAAGGGTCATGGCCGCACTAATTAAAGTGGGGCGTGGATCTTTCTCTATACCCAGATTTACTTCTCTGAGTTCATCCACAGTGGTAGAGATAACCTCTTCAAATGCCGGAGGAGCATCTCTAAGATCTTCCTCTTCCTCTTCATCATGTGTTATTTCTTCCGTTTCTACTTGCAAAGTAGATGAAAAAACGAAATTCTCATGATCATAAGAGATGTCAAAATTTTCACATTTTGAAGAAGAAGCTTCCATTTCCGACCCTATTGATGATAAAGGGTCTTCTTTGGGAAATAAAGAAGAGATGATGGATTGATAATCGACATCAATATTCACCTCTGGTGTTGCTATAACTTCTTCTGGCCTGATTAGCGTAGTATAGACTTGTTGGATTTCAGCAGACGAAATGAAAACGTCACCACTTATGCTTTCATCACTGCTTGGTAAGTTACCAATTTCTCCCATGTTGTCTGGCTCGATTTCCGTAATTGACATTATGGATCTTTCCATAAGAGTATTTTGATTTGGGCTTATTTTGTCAATTTGACTGATAGGTAACACATAAACTGTACTCACATGTGAAAATGGATTTATTGGAATTTTTTCCAAACCATATGGCGCATTAACTTTGGTAATTTCCTTCATTGTAGATTTTTCTCTTCCCTTCATGTGATAAAATTATGCCTCAATGTATTGAGACTCACATGTCTTGAACGTGGCCTTATCACCATACAATGTTCCAACATGACCATCGAAACAGTATTTGAGACATTGATGGTATGATGACGGAATAGCTGCATGCTGATGTAGCCAGGGTCTTCCAAGCATGATATCGAAAGCTGAGTCTTGATCAACAATCATGAAATCCGAATTAGAAACAAGATCTCCAAACTGAGTTCTGAGCGTAACTTCTCCCAGTGGTTCTTGTTCATTTTTATCATATCCTTGCAACATCATGTTAGAAGGAGATAAATCAGATTCCGTGAGGTCCAATCGACGAAGTGTGCGAATGGGCATGAGGTTGACTCCTGAACCATTGTCAATGAAAGCTCTTCGAACATCTATACCATTGACTTTTCCAGATAAGTACAAAGGTTTAATGTGCCCATGCACAACATCATCTTCATCTTTATCAGTAAAAGATATCACTGCATGGCATTCCGCATGATTATTCTCTATGTGATAGATTTCAGCTGCAGTAATTTCAGCTTCAAACTCATGAGGACTTGACAAAGCTTCGATGAGTGCTTCCCGAAGATCTCTTGACAGATTCAATGCATCCAAAATTGATAACTTGGCTGGTACTTGGGAAATGTGTTTCAATATATCATACTTTTGATCTAGAGGTCTGCGTTTCCCAATAGGAATATGCGGTTTAGCAGGTACCTTGGAAGCAGATGCTTTGGAAGCTGATGCATCTTGTATTGAAGTTGGCAACATCCTTGGTTTTGGAAAATTAGACTGATTAGATCCATTTACTTGTTGAGATAAAGAAGATGGAACTTTTAATCGGTTTTCCAAAATAACTATGCCGAAACTGAGTTGGCCATTGGCAGAAGAACTTGCTTGTTCTTTTTGAGCTCGCTGAAGGGCTCTACCACGAGTTTCTGCTGCATATACAGTGCTAGCAGGGGTAGAATTAGAGTAGTGGCTTCGGAAAGATCCACGTCTTCCCCTATATCCTGAACCTCTAGAACTTCCTCAGGTTCCCTTATTTGATACAGGGAATTCAGGTTCATCAAAACTGGAATATGAATCTGTTAATTGAATCATATTAACAGAACCAAAGATTAATTCTTTGTCTGATAAAGACTCTACCTGGTTAGCCTGTTTAGGCTGTTTCGTTTGGTGGGACGGTGCCCATGGCTTTGAAGTAGATGGCATGAAATCTGCCAGAGTCAAAGACAATTTAGGCTTTGATACATACTCATCTTCTCCTGATTCCTCTTTTTTTCTTTGAATTGAGCTGCCATTTTGAGGATTTGTCTTTTGATGGAGGCTTTACTTCAGCTTTTGTAGGAGACACAATTGGATTCTTCAATTGTGTTTGCAAAATGGAATGGGTCCGATTGATTGTCTTTCTGACCATCCAATCATCATATTTTTTCGCGGTTTTGCTTTTGACTTCCTGCCACTCGCCTCCTTCCTCTAGATCTGTAGCGGTAATACACGCTACATGAGCTGAAGAACCCTTCAATTTGACTTGTCCCAAGTCGACCATCTTTTGCAGGAGGTCTTTAAAGACAAAACACTCATGGATGGGATGCCCCAACATTTGATGAATGGGACAATAATTGGGACGGTCTTCATCTCCTTCCTTGTTTGGCCTCTTCGGCACTGGTAATTGAACCAAATTATTTTCCAGAGCTGAAATGAAGTAACCAGGAACTTGCTCACTTCGGAAAGAGTATGTTTTACTCTTTATATCCTCAAATTGTTTTCGTCGTTGATCTTTTTGATCATTTGGACGAAACAGCCTTTGTTGTTGGCGTTCAGGAGGTGGAGCCCTTCGAGAAGATGAAGGTTTGGAAGAGGAAATAGGTGCAGGTGCCTGTTTAAGCATAACTGTAGCAGTTTCTGCTTTACCCATTCTTCTTCCTGGAGCTGATGGAATTACACGAGATTTAACCTTAGCCTGTATAAGGGAATCTTCAATCTGTTGAGCGATTGAAGTAAAGTCTCGAAACCCTCCTGTGTATTTCACAGGGATCAATGGCGTGCGTAATTCGTCACGCTAATTTGCCACACAGATTGGCAACAATTCCTCCTGAGGGAGTGCTAAACTCAAGGAATATGTTAATCCCTTCCAACGAGGAATGAAATCAGAGACTCTTTCATTTTACCTTTGCTTTCAGTTTGTAAGATCGAAAACTGTCGTTTTTGGAAAAGTTGAGCTAAACTGAAGAAGGAATTTTTGACGAAGATCCTCCCATCCGATGACTGACCGAGATTGCAAGCTTGTATACCAGACAAAAGCTGGTCCTTGCAAGGTTCGCACGAAGCATCTGAGTTTCACTGCTTCTTGCTGCTCTGGAGTTCCCATCATAGGATCACAACAAGACACGTAATGCGTCAAATGTTGTTCAGGGTCTCCTGATCCATTGAAAGTAGGGAAAATAGGGTTTCCAAAACTGGATGGAGGAGAAATTGAATCTACCAATTCAGGGTAAACTTGCTTTTCAGGTTGAACTTGCGCCCGTTTCCCTTCCATTGTTTCTAACCGAGCTGTTAATGACTCAATAGTAGTTATTAACTTTTGAGAAACGTCAGGTTGAACTTGGTTTTGGGTAGGTGCAATGAATGGAGCTTGGACAGACGTGGTGGTTGGTGCTGCAACTGATGGTAGTGCTGCCAACCGTTGTTGTGTTTGACCCGTAGGATTAGACCTCTGAGGGTGTACTGATAAAGGAGGATATTCTTGATCCATCTCAGTAGTTACAACAAATTCCTTCGGCTGTCGGACTTCAGCATTCTTAAGAAGAAGACTACTCTGAAGTATTTCTGCATTCAACCTTCATAATTCTTTCATTTCTTCCTCCTGTTGTGCAAACCTTTGCTCTAATGAGAGAGATTGACCTCCTTCAGAGGAAGGGTGAGAAGTAACCATATTCATTCCTTTCCCCTTATTGGATCCTTTTCGGAGAGGGGGAAGTGGGTTACTTGAAGGAATACCCAGATTTTGGGTAAGCCTTTGATTACGTGTGCGCACACCTTCTTCATTTAGGTCTGTGTGCGCAACTTCTTGAGCAGGAACCTCTTCATCTAATCCCTCTGATTGAGCCTCATATGGTGAATCAGCAGCAACAGCATTGATGACATTAATGGATGCATATTGCATTGAATCCTTTCTATCAGAATTTCTGTGATATTGTCTCCTTCCATGTCCATGATGAGACATGGCATTCCGTTGACTTGATCCCTCAGGAATTTCTTGGAGAACCGTCAATTGGAGAGAATCTCCTGACAGCTTGGCTCTTCATTCCTCTTGAGGCTTATTACCTAATCGAGAGAATACTAACTTTCTCTGAGGGAGGGATTGAGGATTTGAAAAAGTCCCCAGTCCATTGGACTGGGGATGTTCCTGCTGCTTCCGCTCAACTCCTCGAATCCCATTTTTTGACTCTGAGGGTTGGGTAAGAGAAGTCCCCAGTCTAGCAAGCTGGGGTGTCTCTTGACAAGCTATGTCTGAGATCTTCTTGAAAAATCTCTTGATCTTGCGAATCTTAGTTCGGAAATTAGCTGGATGCATTAACCTGTATCCACTTTTATCACCTGGTTCAACAGACCGTTGGATGATTTCCGAAACTTCTGTCATTTGATGACGTGTTTGCTCCAGACGAGAGGCTTGTGCAATATTCTCTCCTGCTTGATGTAGGATCAATTCAACAACTTGTTCTCTATATACTTGATTTTGAGAGGAACTAGTTGAAGCTTGTTCTTGAGCAAGCTTTTGATTATGAACAAATCCCATTGACTATGGCCGGCCATGGGCAATAACATTGCATGAGACCATTTTCTGCGGGCTTTGCTGACCGAAAAGCACTGTCAAATGTAGTGCTCCGTGAACACCCCATCCTCTGATATGAACATCAGATGGATCATTGGCAATTAACTGACGCAATTTTCTTAGTGCACTAAGGCATGAACGTTGAAGGGTTCTCTGTTTCTTTTCAGCCTTCGGATACTGAGAGACTGATAGAGATGCCAAATCAATCTGGCGTTGTAACCCTTCTATTATCTTAAGATGATTTTCATATTTATCGTAAGATAATACCTTCTTCTTTAATTGACAAAAAGTTTTCCATATGTTGAGACTAATATCATGGATTCCATCAACCGTCAACATCTTAGGAATGTCGTACTGGGAGTCAGCCAAAGGCCAAAACATGACAGGTACTTCACCTTTTGCCAGTTTTTTTCTCTTGTTCAGCATTTCCTCTTTATCATTAAATGAAGATTCTTCTACCTGTTTGGACCAGAGTTGGTGTTTCCTTGTTTCTTCATCGGATTCAACAAGATTGGTAGAGAAATCACTATTCATGTTGTAAGATGAATGACCCAGGGATGGTTCGGAGAATAACCTGAACCCCAGGATATATTCTGATGGAGAAAGAGTTTCACCTGCCGATAGTAAAGCATCAGACATGACTGGTTTTACGTTTGCAAGTGCCTCGAGATAGGAGGTCTTTCTCGTCACTACATTGCCTTCTGAAGAATTTTAGAGACAACGTGAATCACTACTGCGGAGAGGACTTTCGCAGCCAAGTTCATCACCATGAGGAGGACTGTCATGATGGGTTACAGCAAAAGATGAAATCTCTTGATCCTTGGTCTTCTGACCACACAGAGGGTTCCTGTGGCTCTCATCTGAAGAAGAAACTTCAATATTGACCGAATTTTCATGAAGCAAGTCTTCATGAGGAAGTGTCTGTTGAAGACCTTCAGAATTAATGTTCCCGTTATTGGGAACCGAGGGACTAGAATCTTGAATTCCGATAGATAAATGTCTGAGGGCTTCAAGAACTACAACATCGAGCAAGGCCTTGTTGTAGATTGGCCTTTGATCTCATGACTGTGCTGGGTGTATATTTTTCTTAGATGCCTTCTTACTCGCTTTAGAAACCACTCGATGACGAAAGTGATTGCTCTGAGCAGGTGTATGTGCCTGATCAGGAAAGATGGTCAGGTTAGGCTGACGATCTCCACTCAAATCAGGTGTATGTGCCTGACTTGGTTGTCCGTATGATATGGGGGAGTATGCCACATAACCCTCTTGGACTGGAAAAGATGTGTGTGTCTGTTCCGGAGTGAATCGTTGATGTGTCACTCCATTTCTAGGGATAGATTTATGTGGCTGTCCCTGAGATGATGCTGAAGCTGTTATGATATCCGGGCAAGCATCCGGAATATGACCAGGAAGTTTCTTCTGCTCTTTCACCATTGACAAAATATGTTTGGTGACTTCAGCCGCCGGAACGGGGATATACGTCCATTCCGGGCTTGGAGTAGGTGTATGTGCCTGCTCTTGTCCTCCTTTTCCTGTTAGTGAATCCTGACAGTACTCAAGTGTGGAGGCAGAGAGTTGAGTCTGCCTCCTATTTGTCGTCGGGACTTTCCGACTGACTTCTCCAGGCGCTACCAAGCAAGACTGTTGGTAGGCCTGATTAGTATTAGCAGGTGTATGTGCCTGCTGATTACACTTCGCCAAACGTGGTTGACGAGATCCATCATATTTTGTCAGACGAGCCTGCTGACTAACTGGTGATGTATAAGAAGGTGTATGTTCCTGCCTATGGTACTCCACCAGAATTGCCTGGCAGGATAGGCTTGATGCTGTCAGACGAGTCTGCTGGATAGCGGAATTAAAAAGAACAGGTGTGTATGCCTGCTCGTTGTTTTCCACCAAGTTAGGTTGGTGGACTTCTCCGGAGATGGCAGGGATGACAACCTTCTTATTATTAACCGGATTCCGTCTCTGGCGGTTCATCTTGCCTGCTCGGGTTTGAGGAACCTGAGCTGAATTCCTGGAGTCGGTACCCTCATCATGATGAGGGCACACTACCGCACGAGTCTGGCGGCGATTGTTGATGGGATACCTTGAGAAGGACTCCTATCTTTTTGAATTAAGGTCCTGCGTGACCTGCTCATTCACTTCCTCAGAGTAAGGGAGTGAATAGAAATTGCGTTCCGGGGTTAACGAACCGAAACGCTTGGAGACGGTAGTCAGCACCGCCTGCTTCTTGATTGCTGGCCGCCGTTGTCCGGACGACCAGGTAGATTTGTTAACTTGGAGGGCCTGACGAGCGGCCTCCAGAGTTGGGATAGTACCGTTACGACGGTACTCCTTAACCAGTGCATTAGAAACACAGCGTTGAAGACACTGAGTTGGTGATGTCATCCTCAGAGTGGATGACGTTCCAGCAGGAGTAGCAGCATTGGTTTTCATAGCAGCAGACCTCACAGTAGAGGTGTTTACAGCAGCAGTATTCACATGGGTGAATTTAAGGAAAGCCATTTTTGCAGAAGATCTTGAGAAAAGAGTGCCTGTTCCATGTAACAGACATAATCAAGATGAATCCGGCCACTGCATCTCTTGGATGATCACATGTCAATGATTGCTTTTTTGGCCCAAGGGGCCTAACAAATAAGAAGAACATCACTTTAACTTGGTTAAGGATTCACGTCGGGTTCACCATTTTTGTTTCTCACGGAATCCGTGGATGACCTCCTCGACGGGAGATTCAAACGTTCCGATCGGTTTCTAACGGGTTTGTTCATAGAACCGGAAACATCCATTGATTCCACATCCGTTTGGACCTACTTTCCAAAGGCAGGCGCTCATTAGCTTGTGGACTAATGAGGCTTAGGAATTTTCATTGGTCGAGAGGATGGGAGGTCGGACTCATCACACCTTTTTGAGGGGAATTATTGTCTACTCTGGGGCTCTCTTTATAGATTTAAGTTATGTTCGTGAATCCTTATTACATTACCAAGTATAAAATGTGATTTCCTTTAGTTTAAACAATCAATGATTAAATATGCAATAAATTTAGAGAATCTTTTATATGTATTCGAGGTTCTTCATCAATAGAGAATCATCTATATCTGTTTAGAGATTCTTGGTCAATGGTATCCTTCAAAACATTTATATAAAAGTCTCTTGGTCATTATGATGACCAGGCTGGATTTAAAGCCACTCAGTGGGGCACATGAAGTTTATCGTCATTCAGAAGGACAGAGATTATTTCAAAGTTGGGATCGAACCCATAAATGGGCTACCTACGTATCCTTTATTTTGGAAAAGGAATCAGAATCCACGTAGTTTGAGAAATGGAGTATGATGTTTATGATTGATGGCTCAAAGATGAATGTCGTAATTACTTTTACACTCTAAGCTCACATGAGTCATGCTCGGTGTGAGAAACAAGAGGTATTAGTAAAATTTAGACAATTGGGCCATGAAAGATGCAATCATAAGAATTTGTTTGGGGATTATGTATGGATGACTGCCCAGATAGATGAAGGTTTAGGATTTACTTTTAGGGAGAAAATACATGAACAGGGTCCATAAAGTTATATGTGTTTCATGGAGATTTGAATACTCTAATCTTGGGGCTTACTCCTAAGGAGGATGCCCAAGTTAGGAGGGGACTTATGATTGGGTTTTACTCCTGAAAAGGAAACCCAAATCAAAGGTAAATTATGACTGGTTAAGAGAAATTTAAGGGGACTTGGGGCTTATTCCTGAAAAGGAGACCCAAGGTTATGACTAAGTCTTATTCCTGAAAAGGAGACCCAGGTTATGACTGAGTCTTATTCCTGAAAAGGAGACCCAGGTTAAGGGACTTGGGGCTTACTCCTAAAAAGGAAGCCCAAGATTATGACTGAGTCTTATTCCTGAAAAAGGAGACCCAGGTTATAGATTAAGGTTTGGGGTTTATTCCTGAGGAGGATGCGCAAATTAAAGGTTTTATCACTGGGGATTATTCCTGAAAAGGAGACCCAGGTTAAGATTCTCTCATCTTAAAGGATGAGGTTGAATGAATGAACTCTCCATATTTTAGTGACATAAGGATATTTAAATCACTAGTCTTTGAGAGAGATTCCACAGAATTCCTTTCAGATAAGAAAGTCAAATCAAGAAATCATGCCATAAATGGATTTGAAGAGTGTATTGAAGACTGAATCTTGAAAAGGAAAGGTGAAATGGCTTAAGAGGGGTAAAAATGGGCAATATGGGCACCCAAAAAGATAGGGGTGCGCAAGTCTTGCAAGGCGCGCAAGTCTTCTGTGGGCGCGCAAGTTTTGGTCGCATAGGTATACCTGCGCGACACATAGTGTACTTGCGCGATTTTCAACCAGCAATGAAATACTTGAGCGACTCTTTTTTAAACCCTTTAGAATGTTCTCGAGGTTCTTCCAGAAAAGGGACGCCCAAGTTGTATTGAAGGAAATAAGTCGGCGTGAAAGTGTTTGATAAGTTTCAACACTTAGGCCTTCCTTCTTCTCTTTAGATCTTCCGTTATAGGTAAGAAATTACCTTAGAAGTGTTCCGGAAGCTTTGAGAAGAGACTTGGGCGTCGGGAGCTTCAATCTGAGTTTCTGGAAAAAGATCCTCCTGAATGGGGGGCCCACAGGGTCTATTTATAGGCAAAAGAAGACCCCGGGTGGTTACCGGGCGGTTACCAATTAGGTCGCGCAAGTCACATGCGCGACCACGGTAGCCGCGCAAGTACACTTGCGTGCCAGTTAGATAACCTGCGCGGTGAGGTTGCTTTTGATCCTTTCTTCCTTCCTTTGTTGATTTTTGATGTTTTCTTCAAAGGCTGAATCACTTTGAGCTCAGATATTCCCTTTTCGGATCTTTAGATTCTGTGACGAAAGGAGCGTCAACAATGTTTTCAAAAAATAACCAAGATTTATTATAATGTATTATAATTTTTATTAATATTCCTTTTATCCCATTTCATTATTTTTATGAGAAAGATTAAATATCAATATCTTTATTATTATCTAAATGAGGAAATTTTTTTAGAAAATTGTGAATGAAAAAATTTATTTAATCTTATATGGAATAAATAAAATTTCCCTTAACATAAAAAATAAATTATTTTAAGGTTCCTTAAAATGCTTCCAAGGACCAATTATATGAAAAAAAAATTCCTAAATATTTCGGAGATTTTATCATTTTAATCATTTAATTTCTATATAAAAATCCAATTTTCATCAGGTAATATTCGATTATATTTTACATGTTTTTTCATATAAAGTGAGATCCTTTGTTGTTAAATATTATTTAATAGCTGTTTGAACAAATGATATCATCCAATTTTACTCTTAGGATGGATTTTAATTATTTATCTATGATTTTATGAATCTCATTTCATTTCCATGGGTTAATAGTATTTTGGAACCAAATTCATTTTTATGGGTTATGATATAATAATATGATGAAATGATTATTAAATTATTTTATTTTTTATGGTTTATGATATTATGAATTCATTACGTTTTTTTGGGACACATATATATGTAATTTCTTAAGTGACTTGTGTTCCTATTATTATATATCTTTCCATTTCATTGGGTAATGATATATATCTCAAGTGATAAATTTGGTTGGAATGTGGATATAACCTAGTTTAGTAAGGGACTTAATGAAATATGATAGTCTTGGGAGGGATCCTTGACTACCACATTGGTATGGGGATTGAACCCAATACACTATGACAGTCGAGGTAGTAATCTCTGACCACTAAGGAAATTATTTTCTACACCTCTCGGTATTCCAAAAATATTTTTCACATGACAATGTTATAATATCACGGGTCATGTTCACTGATTCTTTATGATTAATGTTTTATTGAATTTCTTAATTTATTTCATAACTCAATATTATAACCTATGATTTCTAGGGTATATATTTTAAATTTGAAACTCATTTCCTCATACCCTTATACTAATAATTTTTTTAGGTGATTAATGATGTCTCCCCAGTTTACCTATAATGACTGTCTGTGCTCACCCTTTATTATGTTCCCATTCCCCAGGTTATGGTTATTTTTAAAGATACCAATTTTTTTAGAAATCATCCAATTAATGAAGCATATATTAGTGAGTAATTTGGTTTACTCTTAAACAATATTTTATGTATCCATGTTTATAAGGACACATGACCAACACAATTCTAGAATAGATCATTATTTTATAAAATAAATTTTTATATAATAATATGTCATATGTATGTATGAAAAACATGTGTTGAAATACATGGGGAATTGAAAATACCATAAGATACATAACTATATAGTTTAGGTATCTGATGGATAGACCACATGGGTTGGTTCGTGATAATTGTTATCAAAGGAGTAGGGTTATTTTTTCAATTGATAAAATATTTTTGTAAGAGTATTCGTTATTTTACTTGCAGTTTCTTGGTTGGATGTAGTAAGAATATGTTGTCAAAATCATAATTTTTTAGATTAAATGTATTCTAATCCCCACCTACCATGACTATACTTCAGTTACAATGTGTTATTATGTTCTTATTTTTTAGTATAATTTTTTATATCACCGTTTTTTACTAATTGATTCTATTTTTTCTGATTTATTTTCCCTGGTCGTTGTGTTAGATATTAAAATTAAAACCAAAAAAAATATCTATGGTGGTGGTATGGTTTCACTTCTTGAGAAACTAGATAGTAGCCAACTTCTCAATGAACACCTATTTTATGAATTGTATTGTGGTTGGCATATGGCCCCCATACCTCATGGACAAGTTAGTCATGGTTCTGTAACATATTTAATAGTGATTAATGAATACATCCATTGTCATATAGTATGGTGTAGAATTCATGGGGTATTTTTGTTATATTTAAATATGGTGTTTAATTTTTGTAGTGTGAGTATATTCAAAAAACGGAAAATGGAATTAGTATTTTGTAAATTTTTGAAAAATTATTTATTTTGTTTTTATAATTTTGTTATGTTTTTATTTTGAAATAGAAGTCATCACTAAAACTATGAATCTAATAGATCTTTATGAATGAATCAAAAATTTATTCTAGTCTAAATACACAAGAGTATGCAATTTTTATATATAGTTATTTATATTTTTTATCATAGTAAGGGCTAGATAACTTTTTATATTTGGATGTTTCTATTAGTGGTTACCTTAAGATTAATGGATACCAACATGGGTTTATAACATTGATGATGACTATATAATCAGTACATTATACAACCTATGGAGATTTTATATGATGAAATTTTGTGGTGATTGGATATATTTTGGTAGATAATGTATCAAGTTCAGGTATATATAACCATTTTGTTTAACGTAATGTATTGTATGAGAAAGACTCCACTTATATTTTTTTAGACATAAGTGTTAATGTTTTTTAAAAACATGTTTGTTTATATGATATTGGGTATTTAATTAATTGTTGGTTATTATAATTTGGGGACATTTTTTCAATTATATAGATAACCATGGGATTGAGGAGTTATTCTATGATTAAATGATGATTGTTATGTCAAAAGAAGATCAAATTAGTTATGGGCAACATTAAGTGATTTTATTTGATTTAATTTCAAGATAAAAGGTTGATTTATATTTTTAATTCTTATATGATATTAATGTGGATTTATGGTAATTCAATTTATTTATGGAAATGATAATCATATCGGGGATATTGTGGGATTTTATAATATAAATTTTTCAAATGAGGCATTTTGGTTTACTGTTTTCATTTTAAAAAACATATTAAATTTATCTTGTAATAATATGTGTTTAGGGAATACAAATCATTGGGTATTATTATTGAATTTTATAGATTGAGGAATTATTACATCATATGAACATTTATTCATTTTAGGAATTACAATACCATTTTCTAAAAATTTTAGTTTTGTAATGACTAATTACATGTGTTATATATTAATTTCCATTTTTAGACGTTTTTGATCTATTGGATGAGGATTTTTGTGCATCAGAAAAAAAACATATTCGTCTTGAATTGTCATCATTTGGAGGAAAATTAGTGCTTATTGTTTAAATTGGTTAAATAATGAAATTATCAATATTATGTAAGTGTATTTACTTATTTATATAGTATATATGGTAATATAATTAACTAAATCTATGGAAAAAATATTGGAAAAAATGATATCAGATCAACATAATTTCAAACGAATCAATGGTTTCCCCACCCATCATAGATTAATGAATATTTTGGTTTCTAAACATATCTTTAACATGTATTTGGGTCTTATTATTATCTTAAATTTTAATAATTTCATTTGGCCCATATTGTTATCTATTCAGAATAATAGTTTTTTTCTGATCACCTTTTTATTTCTATTTACCTCTTTTTAAAGGGATTTCGTGTCCATTGTAACAATGTGGAATTTTAACAATGTTATTTTTAAAAGAAAAAACACTGATTAATTATTATATATTGAAGTAGAAAGGACACAATTTATTAAAGCGGGTTTAATTTTTACCCTGATTTTTCTAAATGAATGTTTTCATCAATATTATAAAAAATATGCAACATCATTCAAATAGAACCCATGAAAAATTATTATATTAATATAACCATTGAAAACAACCTATTAATTTTACATGTAAGAATATGATTGAAAAGATTCTGAAATATATATATTGGTCAAACTGAATAAAATATAAGGATAAATTCGTACTATATAAAATATCAATATTTAGTAGAGTAATTTTAAAATTAAAAAATTGTTGTTCTTAAAAAAATAATTAATTATTTTGTGTGGAATATATAACATAATACATTGGGATATGTTATTTGATAAATTGGATCATATTTCTAAAAAAATCATTTCAGAAAAATAACATTGTGAATTTTTCAGATTTTTTTTTGAAAATTGATATCTCAAGGAATAGTGAATGTGTAACGTCCTGGACCCTCATGGTCCGACACTCTACCAAAACACAGTTTTACTAAACAGTCCCACCAAAACGGTGGCACCAGTCATGGTATCACACCGAAACGGTCTCACCGTGAGGGTGACACTGTGACGGTGGCACCGTGAAGGTGACACCCTGATAGTGGCACCATGAGGGTGGCCCCATGACGGTGCCACCGTGAGGGTGGAACTGTGTGGGTGACACCATGATGGTGGCATTGTGTCCTCAATCAGGATCTTCATTCTTTTTCCATCTTTCGACTTTTTCCACTCCTGCAGCGTATATTTGACGTAAAAATGATTTAATAAACCCTTCCAATGTCGTTTAAAGCCCATAAATAATATCAAAAATATTCCAAGTGTTGGGCGACCATTAACTTACCAAAACGTGTGGCTTTTCCTCTGTGTCACACCCTTTCCCCGTACCTTCTAGTTCTGCCCCTATTGTATGTTTTTTCCTTCGATTAAAATAAGCGGTTTAACGCACAACCGTTATGTCCACCAACCCAACATGAATAATTAACTAAAAATTATTCCCATCATGTGTAACCTCCCAACTACATGGGAAACCACAATCCGAATATAAAGTGTTTCAAAATTCATTATCCCGTAATAATAGGATTTCATCGTTATATCACACTATAATTTCATCCTTCTCCTTCTTGGCTGGATTTCTTTCTTATCCATGTGTGTTCTTGGAGTCCCGCTTTCCCAAGGCTTGTGGTGAGACTGTGCTGGAGTTTTTCTGCTCATCCTTGGAGTCAACATAGTTCCTCCTCTACATTCTGCACATCCTCAGTTCTTGGTTCTTGGAGAAAGACTTCATCGTTGAACATCCAAGTAGGGGTTTCCTTCATCTCTCTTCACTATGTATCATGCGGGGAGGGTATGCTATTGTTTTGCAGGATGGATGGAACCAATCATTAATGAAGATAATAAACATACTTTTAATGAATGATGGGGGGTGTGATCGATTTTTCTGTTATATTTATTTACCCTTGATTATATATGTTGGGAATTTTGCAGGCCTATGCCCACTGAAAATCATGGTCGTTGGTGGTCTTTCTTTGTGCATTAATGAAACTCTGTCTTATGTGATGATTGAATAGCTCCAACATGGGAATTTGGTTAATCACGTAAACTAGACAAATTTAATGAATGTCCAATAAAAAACAATCCTTGTGTGATCACCCCGGTTAACCAAATAGAATAATGAAAACTTA
Source organism: Viscum album (assembly GCA_963277665.1). NCBI lineage: Eukaryota > Viridiplantae > Streptophyta > Magnoliopsida > Santalales > Viscaceae > Viscum > Viscum album. The sequence goes on along the minus strand of OY728132.1, from coordinate 1,652,243,823 downwards.
TTGAATGATGTACTTGACTCTGGAAAATTCCTTTCTCTGTCTTTGTGCAATGTCTGATTGTTCTTCTCGACACTTATAGGTTGATGTGGATGGGGAATGGATCTTATGTTGTTATACGATTGTTATTTGTGGATCTAAGGCCATGTGGGGCTTTATCTTGGGGCTTGGATTGGTTCTAGTACTTTGAGGGATCTCATAGATCCATTTGTTGTAACTTTACAAGAGGACCAACTGTGAATGATTAAGTGCTACTTGGATTTTTTTATCTAAAATTTTGTGGTTATGCCTGTTAGTTTCCCAATAGTTCATAATTTACTTAAATATAGTAACCTCAACATGAAAACAAGAATGGGTTCAGTGGGTAAAATGTTTTGGGAATGAGTTTTGACTTGGTTGTGAGTGTTGTGCCTTTCATTTATGAATGAATAGTAATAAGGGTGTTTGTGCTTAGGTAGGGTTTGGAACCCCTAGGTTGAGATGATTTATTTTTACCTATATATATAATTTTTGTTTTTATGTTTCTAATTCACACCCAACCCATGTTGAGCACTTCGTACCGAACACCCCCATTTCATCAGGGAGGTTGTTTTTTCCCAACAATTATATGAGTGGCTGGTTAATAGCTACTTTTATGATCCCTTTCCCGAATAGTCCAAGACTAATCAGCAATGCAGTGATAGCCTGTGGTCCATTATAGCCCAAAATTCATCGGGCAGGGTAGTTGTGGTGGTTGAACCAGGTGTCTGCGGGCAGGTTGTTTCCCTAGTGTCTTCGGGATGAGGCCCAGGTGTCTTCGGGCTTGGAAATAGTTGTTCTTGCCCTGTTTTTTGCGGGAATAGTTACGTGTGGTTGATGTGGCCCAGGTGTTTGTGGGCGGGATGTGTGGTTGTGTACTAGGTGTGTGCAGGCAAGGTCTAGCAGTGGGAATGCGGTGAGAATGGCAGGAGAGGATTGGTGTGTAGGATGTCTTCAATAACCAGTGGGGATGGGGCCCGGGGTACCCATACATCGATGTGTTATTACTATTATATTTCTTAACATTCGTTTTCTGGGGTGTGTGCCTTGGTGAGGCTCGGGAGGGAGGTTTTTCTTTCTAGGTGTTTTGGTTATCTCTTTTCTTAGGGGGAATTATAATGCCTCCACACTTGTGTACAAGATCTTTTTTTTCCCTACTGAGTATAATTGTATGCTCACCCTACGTATATAAAACTTCTTTTAGGTTTCTAGGATGATTTCAGGGATCGTTCAGGGTCATACTAGTTCAGACATTTGGTCAGTTATTGTTGTTGTTTTTCATTCATTTGGTACTTCCTCTTGGGGATTTCTTTTATTTTTGTGTCATTTATTTTTGGAAAATGCATATGAGAATGGTATGTTTGGGCTTTACTTGTACATCCACCATTGGTGTTGTTTAGAATTACTATCTTATCTCCCGATCCTATTAAATAAAAAGGGTAATGCCTTCCATCTTATGTGTGATTCTATACCATTGTTGTTAGTCGCCACTCCGGGACCTATTGAAGGAGGGTCTCATGGGTCATTCTCATTCATTCAACTTGATGAACTATGGTTCTGAAAACCTGTTATCCCTTCTATAATCTTGGTGAAGGCGGGTCGTAACATAATGGTATCAAGGGCTAATGTTGAGAGATGAGATGGATCTCGGGGTTAGGAACAGTGAGGGTTGCATGGGATAGTAGGAAAATAGTGATAGGCAATCCTGGTGTGTGAAATAGGCCAGGGAAGGATGGCCAGGACACAGGATCTTAGGGCCCCCTGTGATCTGACACAAGGACTCTGGTCCTACCGAACGGCCAAGTGAGGCTACACTAATTGCAGGGTAGAGACCATAGGAAAGGTGCATGCATATTAATGACATGTGTTCGTGTGTTTGTAATGTATTTTTTGGATTTAAAATTAATAAGAAGTCTAATAAAATTTTAAAAAGTCTTCTAAACTACTCAAGCTTTGGCATTCCATGTTTACCTTGCAGCTATGGCACCCAGACGGCGACCAATGGTAGTGCGGGTGATCGAGACCCAGATGGTTGATTTGGTTGATCGATAGAGGGCTGACCGAGAGGAGGAGGACGATCAGTGGATGAAGAATTCTGTTTTCCTTTCAACGACAGACCCTCAAGAAGTATATGGGTAGTATCTCTGGCGTGGAGATAGAGATCTGGCTAGAGGAGCTGGTGATAGCTTTCAGCTTGACCCGGGATCCAACAGAATACTGGGTTCCTCTGGCTGTCATCCAAATGCGAGGAGCAGTGCGTTAGTGGTGGATGCATTATCTTTTGGAGAAGAGGGAGGCTAAGGAGACATGGACTGACTTCGAGAAGGACTTCTGTGTGGAATTCCACTCTTCAACGATGAAGGCTAAGAAGAGGCAGGAACTAATCTCCCTCTAGTAGGGGAGTATGTTAGTAGTAGAGTTGGGGATCAAGTTCAAGGATCTCTTTTGAATTTATCCTATCCTCTTTCTGGATGAGGAGTCTGAGGAAAGACAATTGGAGAAGGCACTTCGACCTTCTCCCCAGTATGATGTCACTCCCTTCACCCTACGGACATACTTGGAGTTCTAGAAGAAAGATGAGGTCGTAGAAAGGATGCACATACAGGGAGGTGATCGCGAGAGGGAATCCAGTTGGGTTTGTAAAAGGGGAAAGTCATCAGTAGTAGGCCCCCAGCATCAGGGCCCTCTTGGTTTCGACAAGTAGGGAGGAGGCCTCAGCAGTTCATGTTCCGATCTCCTCATCCTCACCCTTTCCTTTTGGGCCTAGGACTGAGATGCTTTATCTGTGGCAGCCGTGGGAGCCTTTGGAATTAGTTCCCAGACCGAGTACAATACAATGGGGGTGGGCCGGTGCAGCAACTGCCCCTACCACAACAGTTTCTAGTCAGGCCCTTTTAGTAGTAGTAGTAGGGATAGTTAGCTCCCACTCCTCCAAGGGCAGATGTCACAAGAGGAGGCTGACCTCAGGGAACTCCTTAGGGACTTCGACCTGAGCGCAGTCAGGGAGGTGGCCAATGACCGAGTGGTAGGGGAGCTGGGTGTGGGAAGTTACAAGATGCGAAGGGAGTAACTCGAGTAGGGACAGAAGTCGTTCAAGGTACGATCATCATGTTTAGAACTCTTGTATGTCCCTTGTTCGATAAAAGAGCTTCACACTCTTTGGTTGTGCCTAGTCAGGCCTATGCTCTGGGTCTAGATGCTGAGAGACAAACTGTGACTCTGGTGTTGAGTACACAAGTCAGAGGTCAGAATAACATCTTTTATATTTTTCGAGGGTGTAGACTGATGATTGGGCCACATCAATCAATCAGGGATCTTCTACTGTTGTAGATACATCCATACGATTTCATCCTAGGAATTGACTGGCTATTCTCTATATGTGTCGTTATTGAATGCTTCTGAGGAATGATCATGTTTTCAATCTTTGGCATCCAACGTGTGACTTTCATCGACCATCGGGGTTACCAAGAATGTAACCAGTGAGTGAAGCCCCTCCTTTCCTTGTTATCTGAACATTCAGTAGAGTCGGTGGATACAAAGATGGTGGAAGTCCCATGGATTGTAAATGAATTCATGGATGTCTTCCCTGAATAGGTAGAGAATCTACCCCCTCGATGTGATGTTGAGTTCAGGATAGACTTGCAACCCGGTGCCCGTCCAATTTTGATGGTTCTCTACCGGATGGTGGAATTTGATTTGCAAGAGTTGCGGATACAGATTGATGATATTATGAAGAAAGGTTTTGTTCAACCAAGTGCATCACCATGGGGTGCTCCAGTATTATTTGCAAAGAAGGCAGATGGTGGTCTCAGGCTATGCATAGACTACTAGAGACTTAACTAGTTAACGGTCACAAATAGTTACCCTCTCCCAATAATATATGACCTTTTTGAGTAGTTAGAACGTGAAGGGTGGTTCTCCAAGATTGACCTCGGGTCTGTATATCACCAGCTGACGGTGAAGGAGGGTGACATATCAAAGACTACCTTCATGTGTAGATATGTGTACATTGAGTTTTTGTTTGTGCTGTTTGGCGTTACAAACGCTCCAGTTGTGTTCATCGGGCTCATGAAATCTGTTTTCTAGGAATACCTGGACCGGTTCATAGTCTTGTTTATCGATGACATTCTAATCTACTCAAAATCAAAGGAGGATCATGCCAAACATATAATAATGGTTTTGAAGGTCCTTTAATAGCACCAACTTTATGGGAAATTGTCCAGGAGAAAGTTCTAGACTCAATAAGTGCACTTCCTTGGACACATGGTGTCTGATCAGAGAATAGCGGTGGACCCATCGAAGGTCGAGGCAGTTTTTTCATGGGAATCACCCAAGAACGTGGAAAAAAGTTTGTAGTTTCCTAGGTTTTGAGGGTTACTACCAGAGGTTCATTCCCAAATTCTCTCGATTTGGAGCACCTTTGAAAGCCTTGACCAAGAAGGCCAGGATTTCATGTGGGATGGGTAGTGTGAGGCAACCATCATCAATTTAAAGGGGAAGTTGGTTAGTGCCCTAGTGATGAGGTTTCTAGAAGTAGGGTTGGCGCATGAGGTGTTTGGTGATGCTTTTGGACAAGGCCTCAAGTGTGTGCTGATGCAACGACAAGGGGTGATCTCTTATGGGTCTAGGATGTTACACCCGCATGAGCATAACTATGCCACCCATGATCTAGGACTTGTTGCGGTCGTGTTCGCATTGAAGTTGTAGCGGAATTACCTCATCTGGGAGCACTATGTGCTCTTCACGAATCATAAGATATTGAAGTATATATTTACCCAATGGGACCTGAACATGAGACAATGAAGGTGGGTGGGGTTTCTCCAGGACTACAACTTTGAGATCTATTATACTGATGGTTAGGGGAACGTTGTTGGTGATTCCTTGAGCAGGAAGTCACGGAGGGAAGCTATTCCGGAATATGTGCATTCTTATTAGGAAATGGAAGTGTTGGCTTCCCTACACCTAGATGTATGGAAGGACGGTGGTAGAGGTTGTCTATTTCAGATGACAGTGCAGTCCTCTCTACTGTGACAGGTGGAGAAGTCTCAATGGGGAGACATAGAGAGTGAAGTGATACACGATCAGGATAACCAAGACAATGCTCTGGATGAATGGTCAGAGGATGGTCAGAAAAAGATTCTTCTGTGAGGGATGATTTTTTCCCTAGAGATTATGCACGAAACAGTTCTTGGTGATTTCTAAAACTCACCCCTGGCAGTACACCTAGGAGCTTCCAAAATGTATCGGGGCTTTGGAGGTTAGTTCTAGTGTCCTGAGGTGATGCGGGCAGTGGCCGAGTTCGTAGAAATTTTCATTGTATGTTAGAAGGTGAAGGCTGAACACCGCATCCTAGGGGGTCTGTTACAACCTTTAGATGTCACTGAGTGGAAGTGGGACGATATCTCGATGGATTTTGTCACCGAACTACCCAGAGTTCAAGGGGGTTTCAATGTTATCTGGGTAGTGGTCGACCAACATACAAAATCAAACCACTTCCTGGTAATCAAGGAGTCAAGTACGGTTGATTCCCTATCACAGAGGTACATGGATGAGGTATTGAGGTTGTACAATGTCCCATGATCCATAGTCTCCGATCGGGATACCCGGTTTACCTCACGGGTCTGGAAAGGATTGCAACATGCTTTTGGCACCTGACTATGCCTCATCACCGCCTTCCACCCCTAGAAAGAAGGACAGATGGAGCGCACCATCCAGACATTGGAGGATATGCTATGAGCATGTGTTATGGACCTTGGAGGATCATGGGTACGACACTTGCCTCTGGTATTGCTTTCTTACAACAACATCTACCACTCTACTATTGGCATTACTCCCTTTGAAGCTTTGTACGGGAGGACATGTCGCTCACCCGTATGCTAGACAGAGGTTGGGGAAGTAGGTGTTCATGGCCCAGAGGTGGTACAAAGCATGACAGAGAAGGTTCACCATATATGGGAGTGGATGAAGACAGTTTAGGACCGGCAGAATTCATATGCCGATAATAGGAGGAGACCCTTGGTGTTCGAGATCAGGGACCACGTATTCTTGAAGGTCTCCCTCAGTATGGCCAATGGAAGTCTTGTAGGGGGAGTAAGCTTTCTCCTAGGTTCATAGGACCATTCGAAGAGCTACAGAGGATCGGTGAAGTGGCTTATCACCTAGCACTACCGCCACCGCTACTGAAAATGCACGATATCTTCTATGTGTCTCAGCTCCGACGGTATCTACACAGCGACTCACAAACTCGACTGTGGAAAGATGGATATCGAGACTGACATAATGTTTGTAGAAATACGAGTGAGGATCAAGGATTGTGAGAATAAGGTTCTCAGTGGATGAACCATCCCTTTTGTTCGTGTGTTATGGAGGCATGGTGGGATCGAGGATAGTACATGGGAACGGAAGGCATAGATGTGCGCCCAGTAACTAGAGCTGTTTGGAGTTTTGTTTTGTTTTATTGTACCAGTTCATGATGATGTTTTTTTACCTTGTTAACTGTGGAATATGTTGTTTTCCTTGTTCACTAAATGTGTATGAAGAGTCCTGATTGTGGGGAGGGGAGGACCTAAACCCTAATCAAGACACATTAATGTGGATGTGATTAAACACGTGAGGGAAAGTCAGTGCCACTCAAAGTAGACAATATCTTGACCTGGAGGAAAAAAACTCCCTAATCCATATTACTGGATAGTTTGACCCTTGAATGTTTGTGTAGGTACTTGGGGGAAAGGTTGAGGTAGTGTATCCATAGTCGTTTGAAAGATGGATGAGGTTTACTCCTACAAGGTATCTTTCTAAGTGGTTGTTCGTACCCCCCCCCCTCTTTTCTCCGGGTCTATTTTTGATTCTCAAGGATTAGAATAGTTTGATAGGTATCTAATGTAATGTCTCAGACCCTCCTGGTCTAGAACTTTTCCAAAACATGGTTCTATCAAACGGTTCCACCAAAACGGTGGCACCAGTCATGGTCTCACACTGAAATCGTGAGGGTGACACTGTGATGGTGGCACCGTGAGGGTGACCCCATGAAGGTGGCACCATGATGGTGGCACCATGAAGGTGACACCCCGACAGTGTCACCATAACGGTGCCACCATGAGGGTGGCACCATGAGGGTGGCACTGTGTGGGTGACACCGTGACGATGGCATTGTGTCCTCACTGAGGGTCTTCGTTATTTTTTCATCTTTCGACTTTTTCTTCTCCTACAACATATCTATTGACATAAAAATAATTTTATACCCCCATTAAAATATTTTTAATTCCCATAAATAATATCTAAAATCCCCCAAAGAGTCAGGCGACCCTTATCTTACCAAAATGAATGGATTTTCCTCGATGTTACACCATTTCCCCATACATTCCAGTTCCGCCCCTGTTGTACATTTTTTCCTCTAATCAAAGGAAATGGTTTAACGCATTTCCTTTATAGACACCACCCCAATCGGAGTAATTATATGAGAATTAATCACATTGTTTGAAACCGACCAACTGAATGAGAAACCACGATCCGATTTAAATGCAGTTCAAAATTCCTTATCCCGTAACAATAGGATCTCATATTTACATCACGCAAGAATTTCTTCCTTCGGCTTCTTGGCTGGATTTCTTTCTTCTCCCTTGGTGTCCTTGGATTCCCTCATTCTCGAGGCTTATGGTGTGCCTATTCTAGAATTTTTCATCTCTTTATCGGAGTCCCTAGAGTTCCTCCCCTACAAGCCGTGCATCCTCAGTTCTTGGCGCGTGGAGAAATACTTCATCGTTGAACATCCATGTAGGGTTTTCCTTCATCTTTATTTACTGTGTATCATGCGTGGAGGGTATTCTGTTGTTTCTATAGGATGGATGAAACCAAAGGTTAACAAAGATATCAAAAATACTTTTAATTAATGAAAGGGGGGTGTGATCGATGTTTCTTCTATATTTCCTTACCCTTGATTATTTATGTTGCGAATTATGCGGGCCTATGCCCACTGAAAATCATGGCCGTTGGTGGTCTTTATTTTTGAATTAATGAACCTCCCTCTTCTGTGATGATTAAATGGTTCCAATATGTAAATTTGGTTAATCACGTAAACTAGGCCGACTAAATGAATGTCCAGTAAACAAAAATCCTTTTGTGATCACCCCGATTAACCAAACATAATGAAGAAACGTAGAGAATGATGTAGTTGAGTCTGGAAACTTCATTGCCCTGTCTTGGTGGCATGTCTGATTGTTCTACTCGATGATTATGGGGTGATGTGGATGGGGATGGGATCCTGTGTTGTTATAGGGGTTTTGGTTGTGGATCTGAGGCCATGTGGGGATACATCTTGGGGATTGGTTTGGTTCTAGTACATTCAGGGATCTCAGAGATCCCTTTGTTTGATCGTTACAAGAGGAAAAGGTGTGAATTCTTAAGTGCGGTTTGGATATTTTTCTTTCCCAGTTTGTGGTTATGGTTGTTAGTTGCCCAGTAGTGCATAATTTTCTTTAATGGAGTAACCGAAACATGAAAACAAATAATGGTTTCAATGGGGAATTGGTTTTGGGAATGAGTTGTGACTTGGCATGGAGTGTTTTGCCTTTCATTTATAAATGACTAGTAACAAGGGTGTTTGTGCTTAGTTTGGTTTTAGAACCCCTTGGTTGGGATAGGTGCTGGTTACCTATACATATAATTTTATTTTTTATGTATCTTATTCGCACCCCACCCATGATGAGCACTTCGTGCCGAACATCCAAACTTCATGGGGGTGGGTGTTTTTTCCCAACACTCCTATGAGTGGATGGTTCATAACTCATTTTATGCTCCCTTTCCTGAATTGAACAAGACTCATTGGGCAGGCTATGATGGCATGAGGTCCATTATAGCCCATGATTCTTCGGGCAAGGTAGTTGTGGTTGTTGTCCTAGGTGTGTCTGAGCATGTCTTTTCCCAAGTGTCTTCGGGAGGAGGCCTAGGTGTCTTCAGTCGTGGAAGTAGTTGTTCTAGAAGAGGTGTTTGCGACCATGGTTATGCGTTGTTAATGTGGTCTAGGTGTTTGTAGGCGTGATGTGTGGTTGGGGCCCAGGTGTTTGTGGGAGGGGTGTGGCAGTGGGACTGTGATAAGAATGACGGGACATGTTCGATGCATATGATGTCTTCAATAACTAGTGGGGAAGTGGCGCAGGGTACCCAAAAATTGATGTGTTATTACTATTATATTTCTCGAAATGACTTTATTTGGGAGTGTTGTAACACCCCAAGCTTCCACGGTACACTTATCTTTGAATAATACAGTAGCGTGTGGTGTATGCAACATCAAGTTCTAACACACACCACTACTAATCAAAGTACCCATTATGAATAGTAATACCCACTTTTTAAAATTATAGAATTTTTATATTTCAAAATGGACTTCATTTTTTTATTCGTAATATCGAAATTATCCAGAGTTGAATTTTTTGTAATTTTCTGAGAACTTCCAATTTTTTATGAATAGTGAAAAATACTTAAAACAACTTTTTTAATCAAAATAACTTATAGTGATAAGTTATAATATTGAGTGGTTTTAAAGTATAATTAGAATATATTTTTACCATTTTATCCAATGGTGTTCATTAGAATTAATTTCACTTTGAAATTGGACATAAACAATTGTCAATCTTTTGATATATATTGTTTCTTAAAAACACGCTATTTGTTGTGACAGTGGGAATTAATTATAAAATTAAATAATGAAATTTATATGTTTGTAACTTAATGAAATATACATAATTTTTGAATTCGGAATATCAATTATAGCTTAGGGTGAAATTTTTGCATTGTTCTGAAAAACTTCAATTTTTTATGAATAGTGAAACCACTAAGTGGTAGTTAAATGACTGATTTTTCATTTAAATGAAATATTACCACTTCTGTGATTTGATTTGAAAAAATCCAACATACATGGTTGTAATTAGGAAGTAAAATGTGGTTCAAGGGGATTAAAATAATTTTTTGGTGAATAGTAACTTTTAAGTTTAATTAATCGTGATTAGAGGTAATTAGTGAAATTTAGGGTAAAAATGATATTATAAAAATATGGAATGACCTTTACACTTGTCCAACCACTATTGGATGTGTCATTTCAGAACAAAACAATCCATGGGTCAACTTGGGGACCCCATGGATCCACTTGGGTAGGAAAAGGACATAAATGACTTTTTATTTAATGTTAAAAAAAGGTCACAAACAAGAGTTTTTTTACTAATACAATTTTTATATGGGGTTATAGAAGACATATTTTTTAATATAAATATTAATTAGAAATAAAAAATTATTTCATACATCATGATAGTTTTTTTATAATTTTTACGCATTAAATAAATTAAATTATTTATGATACAATGATGATGCAGCGATTACCATATTAATTAAAGATTTAAAAAAAATGAAAAGATAATGTAAAATCTAAGGCGTAAACATGTCCAAATCCTATTGGATGGGTATATTTCGAACCCTTATCACCTTATCCTCGAATTATAGAAGTGTGGGACCTTTAGAATCCGAAAATCATTGTATAATAATGTAATATTTTATTACTTTCCAAGAGTGCCCCTCCTCTCCTTTTATAAAAGGCCCCCACCACTACCACCTTACTCACACCATCAAAGCCTTTAGGCTCATCCAACCTCGGCCCACATACTCTCCCAAATTCCCTCCATTACTCCTAGAAGCCTCACCTTGGGCTGAAGTCTTCCCAAGGAAGCCTTTGGCTCAAATCAATAAGAGTTACCCGATTTTAAGGTAATGTCTTATCTAATGTTGTTTTGTTTTATTTTTCTTCTCCAACCCCTTAAACTATTTTTATTACTTTATTTTGTAACAAAACCAGTATATACAATATACTAGGATGTTTTTATGATAAGGATTTGGTTTACACTTACACACACCTTCTTCTAATGGTTAAAGAACATACTGTTTCTGTGGGTGGTGAAGTACTGCCTCACGAAACGATGATTGTTCAATATTCTTTTAACAACTCTAATGGTGGACATTTTGATGACACTATTTTCATATATGATATATATATTATTTTTATGTTTTCCTTATTCTTCTTTATTTCTCATTTATGGCATATTTTATGATTTCCATTATGGGTAAACACGATAATTTCATTTTAGGAAGTGCGGACTACCGCCCCCTCAAAGTGATTTGAATCGTTAATTCCATATGTGGGATTTATAAAGGATAGAGTAAATGATATTTTATATGATATTATACTCGAATTATAATAAACCTTAATACTACTATGATTTCATTCCATTAAATATGAAATAGAAATGAAAGTCGCGTTCATGCGTACGTACGACTTACCGTCTCCATGAATTGTGCATTTCATTTCTTACCTCTAAATGTTATGTAATAATATAAATGAATGTATATACTGGATATATATGATATATATGATATCTAAATCATGAATATAATTCTGGATATAATGGATATTTCACCACATGAACAACTTGTAATTATAAGATGTTTATTTTTGACTCAAGTACCTAAGATCGAAAAAACGACCGTTATAAACATAAATAATTACATAATGTTCTTGACATGGTAATAAGTGATATAAAAGGAATAATTAACTTGAAAAAGGTTCTTAAAAAATTATAAATTATCTCTAGTTTATTACTCAAGAGGTTATAGAACGGTCGAGTCAAGACAGGACGCAAGGTAAGGGAACTTATTAACCCAATTTCCATTCTTTGGGTTAATCTCCTACATTCAAATTATGTCATGATATTATTATGTCCTATGTTTTATTTTTTACTTTCTTTATGTGTGATTATAGTGAATACACATAATAGATCTATTTTATTTAAAAAAAATAACTTTTTAAGGGACTTCTTCTCAATCACCATTCATTGAGGCATATTTTTTTTATACACAAATTTATTTTATATGGTGTATAAACCCCTTTGACTTTTACGTTTATTCAAAAGGAATCTTTTTATGTGAAGCGTTTTACAAAATGACAAAAAGGAATGTTTTTTTGTCGTATGTATGCAGCGGCAATGAATTATCCTCCGCCGTGACCATTATTTGAGTTTCGGCTTCCCCTACAAGCCATAACTTTTTTTAAATGAAAAAAAACCAAGTTTTAACTTTAGTCTATTTTGGTGTCAAAAATGGTTTTGATAATCTTTTAATATATCAACGTATTGTGTTGATATCTTGTGATTTAAATGTGGAAAAATGATATTTTTCCTTTATGCATGTTTTATGTGATACAATTATGTTATGGTTTATGATATGCTTAAAACTGTTCATATGAGTAATGCATTGGACTTAATAAATGACAGGTGGAGCCCACTATAGCTCCTCGATGCATCAGCAGGTATCATGAGACAAAATAGTGTCTTGGAACGAGGCCTTGAAAAATCATATTTGTGGTCGTGGTACGAGGCCTTGACTACATGATTATGATAGTCTGGCATTATGCATTCCATCTTTATGAAAGTGGTTATTGATATTGCATGTGATTATTCCACTAGTAGAATATCCATGCGAGTATGTAAATGGCATTATTTAATTTATTTTTGCCATATTATGCTGAAGTTAAAGTTTAAAAAGGCGATTGTTTTAGTTATACAGTGCCTTAAATGTTAATGTTTATTTACGAAAGCTTCCGCAATATTATTATCCTTACTGAGCATCTGGGCTCACCCCCTTTCAATGTTTTAATATTTTCTAGGATGTGAATAAGTATTTTATGAATGACCTGCAGGGATAGTCAGAAGACGATATGAGTGTGGACTATGAAGACTTTGTTATTATTTTTTTTCTTTATGATGTAATGTAACATTTATGAATGTATCTAGTGTTTCCAAGTCTACTAAACTAATCGGTCTTCTGAGACTTGACCTTTTGTGATCATGCCAATGCTACAAAGTAATGCACCGACTCCGGTTAACTGGGTTCGGGGCGTTACAGTTGGTATCAGAGGCAGTTTAGTACTTTCCTTGGAAGCTAGATTTAGATAAACTCTTATTAGATCACATATCCCAAAGATAGACTTTGAGGATTAGTATAGAGTAACTTCCTAGAATTTTGGTATTATAGAGATTTTGTGAGTTTTCTGAGAAATACATCCCTGTCTGGATACGAACAGGTAGAGGTAGCTCTGGAACAGATGTACCTAGGGGTAAAACCCAAAAACACCGCTTTGAGCTAGACTCGAACGGGAACTGGTGCATGACAACGGGCCTTGCTGCACTCTTGGTTACGACACTTCCGGGGGATATGCTTAGGATAATTCTCATTTTCTTTACAAACCACTATGAAGGCTTATGAGTATATACTTTCTCAAAGAAAAAATTTCTATGATTTTGGATTATATCCATAAATAGTTCAATTTATGTTAAGTATTTTATAAGTATGGAATTATGTATTTTGATTCATAAACTAATCTAGTTTATTCCATTGTTTAGAAATGGCGCCTAGTGGAAGGAATGGAAACCGTATCAATGCACGCACTCCGAGTAGGGATTTCCCTCCTACTCATGATAATTATTGTGGATCTGGAGATACAACTGGTTCTGATAAACTTATTACCATACTGGGACAACTCACTCAGGTTATGAATAATAACTTTACTCGTATGGAGCACCCTTATCCGCAACTTGGAGGATCAATGTTAGATCATTTCATGAGGCAACAACCACCAACATTTAATAGGGGTACAAATCCATTAGTATATGAGCAATGGATAAACTCCTTAGAGAAAATATTCCACGCCTTTGGGAGTAGCGAAAGGGAGAAGGTGATCATGGAAGTGTACCGCCTCACTGGAGATGCCGATCAATGGTGGTAATTGATTAAAAATACAAAGGAAGATGAATAAATATCATCTATGGAATGGAGAGGGTTCAAAGATTTTTTCTTTGAAAAATACTTTCCACATGACCATCGAGCAGATATGGAAAGGCAATTTCTTGAGTCTGAGACAAAAGGAGGATGAGAATGTCGCAAAGTATGAGGCTTACTTTACAAGGATAGCGAGGCATGCTGCAGATTATATACGTAACCTAATAAGTAAGATTGATCGTTTCTTTGATTGGTTAAAACCATTTATCCGTCGAGATTTATTATCACAATCCTTCTCATCGTACGAAGATATTGTCTCATGTGCTATCAAGACAGAAAAGGAATTCTCTAAATCTTATGACAATAAAGTAAAGCAAGAGAAGAAGAGAACTCTGGAGCAAGAGACAGATAAAGGGAAAAAGGGAAAGAAGGATTTTCCATTATGTGATAATTGTGGGAAGAATAACCCCGGTTCATGACTAAAAGGAATGGGAGTTTGTTATAAATGTAGAGAAAAAGGTCACCAGGCACGTGATTGCAAGGGAAACAAAGAGGCTATCAATGTTTAATGCTACAATTGTAGAGAAATGGGGCATTATGAAAATGAATGTCCTAAGCGTCTGGGAAACATACCTCTGAATAGGCCAAGGGATCAAGGACAATCTTATGCTGTTACTACAGTTGAAGCGGAATAATTAATGTATTGGTTCTTTTGGACTCATGGATTATATTATGGTTATTAGAATAATGTGATATATATATATAAGGAATGTACTACAGTATATTTCATCAAGGACTTGAGATTGTGTGGAACCAAGAAAAGTGACTCCCCAGTAGGTTAAATTTGTGGAAAATATAAGGTTGAGAGAACGATAAACCATAATATGGTTCTGATACCGAGAAAGTGATTTTGGAATAATACATGATAGATTTGGAAAAATTATATTGGATATTCATAACTTCCTTGAAACTGATTAATGATTTGTAAACATTTTTGGAAAGAAGGAGTATATCTAGTATTCTATAAGGAATAAGGGATCATGAATATAATTGATAAGGATTTATGTTAATTCATTATGTTTCATTGTTTTAAAAGAATACATGATGAAGGTGTTCACATGTTTTTACGTGAAAAAAAGGATCTTCATTATGTTAACCTTCCTTATAAAATTTGTACTGTGTGTTAGAAATAAGTATATTGGATAACTATAAAGGTTGGGATGGATTAATTTGAACATTGAATAGTATTGTTTAAGGTTAAAATTTTTTTGAAGATTTTTTTGGAATATTATAATACAATATTTTTAGGAAAAGGACAACCTGCAGGGTGGGGCATATCCCATCGTGTCGGACACAACTGCTGGAATCGAACCCACAACCATAGTGCGATAGGCTTTTATGACCTACCACTAGCATACAGGAAGTCCCTGGTTATTAAAAAATAGTTTTCATAATCTAAATGGTATGTGTTAATATTTTGAACCTTGTTCGATTAGGATAAATATAATATTTTTGAGTTCTACTACCATTTGGAGTGAAAGATGAGTTTGTGGTAAAAATTTATTAAGGAATGAAAGTCTACACGACATGTAAGTATATTTCCTTACGTTCTTGAAAAATCTCTTAAATAAATTCCTCAACTTTATAAAAGGTAACTTAAAACAAAAACGTTGTCGGTTAACTTTTCAAACTAAGGATTCAATGACCGTTTAACCAATCACAAGTTTGTGATTTTTTTATGGTTAACATTCTCCAAATCCAGTTCTCTACAACTCTCCATCAGACCTTGATGGTTTGTTTTTCTTCCATATCCATATTTTCATAGAATCCTATTATGGGCTATCTCGGGTGACCTTTGTACTTATATTTATTTCTTTTAAAGTTATATTTTTATTAACCTTATTTCCGATGTGGGTTTCCACAAAGGTATTTTCTATTTTCAACCTTTTACTTTCAAAGAAAAATTTCAAATTTCGAGGACGTAATTTATTGAAGGAGGGGATAATGTAACACCCCAAGCTTCCACGGTACACTTCTCTTTGAATAATACAGTAGCGTGTGTTGTACGTAACATCAAGTTCTAACACACACCACAACTAATCAAACTAGTCATTATGAATAGTAATAACCACTTTTTAAAATTATAGAAATTTTATATTTCAAAATGGACTTCATTTTTGTATTCGTAATATCGAAATTATCCAAAGTTGAATTTTTTGTAATTTTCTGAGAAATTCCAATTTTTTATTAATAGTGAAAAACACTTAAAACAACTTTTTTAATCAAAATAATTTATAGAGATAAGTTATACTATTGAGTGGTTTTAAAGTTAATTAGAATATATTTTTACCATTTTATCCAATGGTGTTCATTAGAATTAATTTCACTTTGAAATTGGACATAAACAATTGTCAATCTTTTGATATATATTGTTTCTTAAAAACACGCTATTTATTGTGACAGGGGTAATTAATTATAAAATTAATTAATGCAATTTATATTTTTGGAACTTCATAAAATAGAAATCATTTTTTAATTTGGAAAATCAATTATAGCTTAGGGTGAAATTTTGGCATTGTTCTAAAAAACATCATTTTTTTATGAATAGTGAAACCACTAAGTGGTAGTTAAATAACTGATTTTTCATTTAAATTAAATATTACCACTTCTGTGATTTGATTTTCAAAAATCCGACATACATGGTTGTCATTAGGAAGTAAAATGTGGTTCAATGGGATTAAAATAATTTTTTGGTGAATAGTAACTTTTAAGTTTAATTAATCGCGATTAGAGGTAATTAGTGAAATTTAAGGTAAAAATGATATTATAAAAATCTGGAATGACCTTTACACTTGTCCAACCACTATTGTATGTGTCATGGCCGAGCAAGACAATCCATGGGTCAACATTGGGACCCAATGGAGCCACTTTGGTAGGAAAAGGACATAAATGACTTTTTATTTAATGTTAAAATAAAAAGGTCACAAATAAGAGTTGTTTTACTAATACAATTTTTATATGGGGTAATACAATTCATATTTTTGAATATAAATATTCATTAGAAAGAAAAAAAGATTTCCTACATCATGATATTTGTATTATAATTTTTAGACATTAAATAAATAAAATTATTTATGACACCATGATGATGCAGTGATTACCACATTAATTAACGATTTAAATAAAATGAAAAGATAATGTAAAATAAAAGGCTTACACATGTCCAAAGCCTATTGTATGGTTATATTTCGAACCCTTATCTCCTTATCCTAGAATTATAGAATTGTGGGACCTTTAGAATCCGAAAATCGTTGTATAATAATGTAATATTTCATTACTTTCCAAGAGTGCCCCTCCTCTCCTCTTATAAAAGGCCCCCACCACTACCACCTTAATCACACCTTCAAATCCTTTTGGCTCGGCCAACCTCTTACCACATACTCTCCCAACTTCCCTACCTTACTCCTAGAAGCCTCACCTTGGGAAGAAGTCTTCCCAAGGAATCCTTTGGCTCAAATCAATAAGAGTTACCCGATTTTAAGGTAATGTCTTCACTAATGTTGTTTTGTTTTATTTTTCTTCTCCAACCCCTTAAACTCTTTTTATTCCTTTATTTTGTAACAAAAACAGTATCTAAAATATACTATGATGTTGTTATGATAAGTATTTGGTTTACACTTACAGACACCTTCGTCTGATGGTTAAAGAACATACTGTTTCTGTGGGTGGCGAAATACTGCCTCACAAAACGATGATTGTTCAATATTCTTTTAAAACCTCTAATGATGGCAATTTTGATGAAACTATTTTCATATATGATATATATATTATTTCTATGTTTTCATTATTCTTCTTTATTTCTTATTTATGGCATAGTTTATGATTTCCATTATGGGTAAACACGATAATTTCATTTTAGGAAGTGCGGACTACCGCCCGCTCAAAGTGATTTGAATCGTTAATGCCATATGTGGGATGTATAAAGGATGGAGTAAATGATATTTAATATGATATTATAATGGAATTATAATACACCTTTATACTATTATGATTTCATTCCATTAAATACGAAGTATAAATTAAAGTAGCGTTCATGCGTACGTACGAATTACCGTCTCCATGAACGTTGCATTTCATTTCTTACCTCTAAATGTTATGTAATATTATAAATGAATGTATATACAGGATATATATGATATATATGATATCTAAATCATGAATATAATTCTGGATATAATGGATATTTCACAACATGAACAACTTGTAATTATAATAAGTTTATTTTTGACTCAAGTACCTAAGATCGACAAAAAGACCGTTATAAACTTAAATAATTACATAATGTTCATGACATGGTAATAAGTGATATAAAAGGAATAATGAACTTGAAAAAGTTTCTTAAGCAATTATAAATTAACTCTAATTTATCATTCAGGAGGTTAAAGAACGGTCAAGTCAAGACATGACACAAAGTAAGGGAACTTCTTAACCCAATTTCCATTCTTTGGGTTAATCCCCTACATTCAAATTATGTCATGATATTATTATGTCCTATGTCGTATTTTTACATTATTTACGTGTAATAATAGTGAATACACATAATAGATCTATTTTATTTAAAAAAATTATCTTTTTAAGGGACTTCTTCTCAATCACCATTCATTGAGGCATATTTTGTTTTATACACAAATTTATTTTATACGGTGTATAAACCACTTTGACTTTTACGTTTATTCAAAAGTAATATTTTTATGTGAAGCTTTTTACCAAATGACAAAAAGGAATGTTTTTTTGTCCTACGTATGTGGCGACAATGACTTCTCCACCACCGTGACCATTATTTGAGTTTCGGCTTCCCCTACAAGCCATAAATTTTTTTAAATGAAAAATAAAAACCAAGTTTTAACTTTCATCTACTTTGGTATCAAAAATGGTTTTGATAATGTTTTAATATATCAAAGTGTTGTGTTGGTATCTTGTGATTGAAATGTGGAAATGTTATTTTTCCTTTATGCATGTTTTATGTGATACAATTATGTTATGGTTTATGATATGTTTAAACCTGTTCATATGAGGAATGTATTGGACTTAATAAGTGACGGGTGAATCCCGATATAGCTCCTCGATGCATCGGCAGGTCTAATGAGACAAACTAGTGTCTTGGAACGAGGCCTTGACAAAATCTTATTTGTGGTCTTGGCACGAGGCCTTGACTACGTGGTTATGATAGTCTGGCAATATGCATTCCATCTTTATGAAAGTGGTTATTGATATTGCATGTGATTATTCCACTAGTAGAATATCCATGAGAGTAATTAAATGGAATTATTTAATTTATTTTTTCCATATTATGCTGAATTTAAAGTTTAAAAAGGCTTTTGTTTTAGTTATACATTGCCTTAAATTTTAATGTGTATTTACGAATGCTTCCGCAATATTATTATCCTTAATGAGCATCTGAGCTCACCACTTTCAATGTTTTAATATTTTCCAGGATGTGAAGAAGTATTTTATGAATGACCTGCAGGGATAGTCAGAATAGGATATGAGTGTGGACTATGAAGACTATCTTATTAGTTTTTCTCTTTATGATATAATGTAACATTTATGAATGTATCTAGTGTTTCCAAGGCTACTAAACTAATCTATCTTTCGAGACTTGATTTTTTGTGATCATGCCAATGCTACGAAGTAATGCACCAACTCCGGGTAACTGGGGTCGGGGCGTTACAAGTGTGCCTTGGTGAGGCTTGGGTGGGTAGTTTTCCATACTAGGTGTTTATGTTATCTCCTTTCTCAAGAGGCATTATAATTCCTCCACACTTGTGGACGAGATCTTTTGTTTTTCCCTACTGATTATACGTTTATACTCACCCTATGTATATAAAACTGCTTTCAGGTTTCCAAGAGGACTTTAGGCATCGTGCATGGTTTTACTAGTTTAAACATTGGGATAGTTGCGGTTACTATTTTTCTTTATTTTGGTACTTCCTTTTGGGGTTTTTGTTTACTTTTGTATCATTTACTATTGGAACATGCATATGAGAATGGTTTTTTTTCTTTACTTGTACTTCCACCATTGGTGTTGATGGGAATTACTATCTTATCTCCCTGTATTATTAAATAAAAAGGGTAGTGCCTTCTATCTTACGCGTGATTCTATACCCTTGGTTCTAGTCGCCACTCTGGGACCCATTGATGTCAGGTCTCAGGGGTTATTATCTCTCATTCATCTTGATGAAGGAAGGGTCTGGAATCCTAATGTCCCTTCTCTCATCTTGGTGAAGGCGGGTCATGACTGATTGATACTAATTTTCATTTAAAACGTTATATTTTTTCATGTATTTAACATATTATTTGTTAAATGAATATAATTTAAATTTATTTCAATTATTTTACTGAAAAATAATATTATTTTTATTGGTATTTATTTTATTATTGAATTTCGAATGAATAAATCTCATAATTTAAAATAATTTTTTCATAAAAAAATATTTTTTTGATATTGTGTACGATTAATATTAAATTATAATATGAAAAAAAATTATTCTTCAAAATTTAATTAATAATTTCAAATTAATGGGTCATAATTTTGATAAAAATTAAAAAATTGTTTAATATAAATGTCAGGCATAATAATTCTTTTCTCCAAGATGAAGATTAAATTAGATCTGTAACTCCCCATGATATTATGGTATGTATCATTTAAGATATAGCATCGATGATAGTTAATTCATTACATAACACAGAGTTTAAACCCATAATATCCTATTAAATGTGACAATTGGAATAGTAATGAGGAAATTAAGAATCTCAATATGACCAATATAATAATAACATCACCTATTAATGTATAATTGAAATTGACATATCTTATAAATGAAAATATCATATATTTATTTCGCTGACTATGTAAACTAATGTTCTAAAAACGATATAATAAGTGTTGGTATTTTTTTGAAACATAAATATTTATTTAACATTATTTTATTAATAAAATAATATAAAATAAATTTACTTCCATAATGTTGATTCATAATTTAATATTTTGTTTTGTTAAAATTATAAGATAATTTTATGAAGACATAATGCATTTCTCAACGTCCCTTAAAAAAATGTTATAATATTAAAATTAGTATTTTTTGAGTGAATAATGGTTTAATTTAAAAAAAATATATCATATTTATAAAATAATTTTCATTTTATGGATTTCTTTTTTGAATTAAACACATTTGAAAAAGGTAAGGATGAGTTTTTTGGATATTTCTGAAATAGTTTTTTTTTGAATAGTGAAATATAGTAATTTATGATATTTAGAAAATAAATACATTATTAAGTCATAGATGATGTATAGATAATATAATCACATAATATAAATATATAAATCATTATAATAATATTTTAATTCACATGGTTAAAACTATTAATGTCTTAAGCCCAAATACTAAACTAATGAATAAAAAGAATAAAAAAAACCACTCTCGTCAACATTAAATTCCACCCCACTCACTCTTTTCCTCTCCCATCCAAATCCATGAAGAATGATGAATTTCTCACTAATACCTCCAAAAAATATCTCCTCTTGTTCTTTTAATTATTTTCTCAGCTAAAATTTTATATCAATGTTCCTTAAAGAGGATGTCAATGAATGGGATTCAAGAGGTAAAATTCCCTTTCATTCTTTTAATTTTATTTCAATTTTCTCTCTTTTCATATCCTTTACATAACTACTCTATCCAAACATGGATTATAACTCCATTATCATATATATATATGGAAATATTATTATTATAATGGGATATCTAACAACAATTTTTTCTCTTCCCATATTTATTATTAAAATGAAAACATCGTCCCTGAGGTGCAGATTTACCACATTCTTGGATAATGAGATTTAATTTTTAAATTATAAATTACAGGATGGTCATATACCATAATTATAGTTTAGCCATATTATAATAAGTATATTACAACTAATTTAGTGTTTTGGAACTGGTATATATATATATAATATTATTTAATAAAACCAAATTAGTTCTTTATGATCGAAAAAACATCAATATAATCCAAATGGTTATCATTAACACATTATCCATTGAATCATACATATATATGAAAAAATATACAAACCCATTAAATATTTGGGATTTTTATTAAAAACATATAATTTCAATTTTGGATAACAGTTCATATTTTACATTATCTTCCGTCTGTGCACACAAGTGAACAAGTCCTCAAAAACCAGGAAAAGAACACTCCCAAGCAATGGAATAAAATATCATAACTCATATAAAATTAAATAATTAATGATAATAAAATATTAATAAATCACATACATGTGGAAGGAATTATGAGATAACTTATTAATGAATCTAATTTCATTTTCTAGGATTATATGTACAAGTGAAGAATGTTTCTACACATAAGGTAAAAGATTCTACCAAAACCTACATTTTTTTTCGGGTTACGCATTATCTCCCTTTACCCAAATGTAATTACTCATTATATTTATATAATTCCTAAAAAATATTTTTCTATGTTTAAAATCATTTATCCATATCATTTCTTCATTCTTTTATGGTGAAATACATATTTTATAAGGTTCAATGTACAATTCCCTCCCAATAAGTAAGCTCGATTAAAGGAAACATCTTAATTTCAAATATATTTTTATATTAACAGCATAATCTATTTTAATAGACAATTATTTTTATAAAATATCTCTTTTTAATCATGAAATACTATTTTAACACTTTTCTAATTTTTTTAATTAATAAAGTTGTTATCCTCCATAAAGACAGATATTTTACTTCAAAATTCACTAAAGAGGCCTATTTATATAGTTTTATAAAAACAATATTTACATGTTTTCACATTAGAGGGAAATCATTTATTCCTGAAACCTAAAATATTTTTACACTTTCATTAGGATATAAATACTCCCAATCATATTTTCTGAGAATTAAAAATGATTTTTTGCAAAATATCTATTCTTTGAAATTTAGAAAAGGGAATTTTCCTCAATAATTCCTTGATGATTTTATTAGGCTATGTTCATCTATTTGAGAAACCTATATTGATTCATATTATTAATCGGTATTGATATTTTATTATGGAATATACTATATTTTATTAATTTATTTATGATCTATTTGACATTAGATGTGTTATCTTGACATCATTCACCAAATAAATCGGAATGGCTAGTGATTATATTTACTTACTAGGGAATGTTATTTATATTTCATTCGTATATTTTGTTTATGGTTAAAATAATTCATATGAAAAATTAATTTAAATTATTAAGTGATAATCATGGATCTCTATAGTCCCTCGATGCATCGATAGGTCTAATGAGGAAAACAATATATGGACATGGTAATTTCCTTTCCAATTAATATTTAGATGTGGATTTAGACAAGGCCATACAAATTTATTTTTCATATTTCTTTACCAAATCCTCGATGGAATTTTTACCATGTCCATAACTATGCATTCAATCATTAAGTTATTATTAATTAACAATAATTGGGATTATTCGACTAGTATAATATCCATGGTTAATTTTCATTATCATAGGATAATTTATATGGAATTTTTTAATTTGGTTTTTTCCTGATTTATTATGATCAATATTATGTATTAATATATTGGGTATTTAGTTACTTTATTTACCTTATTATTCATATTTTTATTAGATTCCATTGTATATCCTTCAATTGTGTTTTATTTTTCCCTAGGATATCAAGATGTATTTTAGGAATAACTTATAGGGATACATCAACCAGGGGAAATGAAAATATATAGAGCTACTCAAGGATTATATTTGTCTTATACCCTATCACCAATGGAAGAAAAATAAGGTAGCATATTTATTGAACAAGAAAGATCATGGAGTTCTAAACAAAATGAGGATCAAAAGGGATCATATAGTCATGGATATAATTAAGATGGATATAAGTGTTATCAAAAAAGGTGAAAAACATATAATATTTCAATTGGTTACCTAAACATCTTTATTATAAAGGATTAATATTTCTCTTCCAAAATTTATTAATTTTAAAATTAAAATTAAATATTTCAATGATAAGAAGTTGGAATACATCATCTATGAGGATGGGATTCCAAAATATGGAAAAACAATTATTCCATATATACCTTATCTATGAAGAGAATTATTGGAGGGAACGCATATATCAAATTTCTCTATACACCATAGTAGCACTAAAATGCATATATATTTGAAGGAACATTTCTTTCTTGATAATATGAAGAAGGATATTTTTTATTATGTAACAAAATGTTATGAATATCATCAGGTGAATGCATAAAGTCAATATCCTAGAATATTAATGCAGCCTATTCCTATTCCTATGTGGAAATTGGATGATATTACAATGGATTTTGTCACTGGATTACCATGAAATCCAATAAAGAATGATTAATTATAGGTAATTATTGACCAACTTTACAAATCATCCCATTTCCCCACTATAATTGTTAGTTTTACACTAGTTTGAATTTTTATGAATCTAGATTAATAAAGATTTAAGACTTCATGGAAAACTTATTTCAATTGTTTCTTATCACGATCCATGATTTACATCGAAAATATAGAATTTTATTTAGAATTTATTGGATACTGACGTCCATTTTAGTACTTCTTATCAACCTCAAACAGATGGGAAACCATAAAGGATAATCGAATATTTAGAAGAAATCTTATTATCAATATCACATGACTCTGAAGTCATGTTGGATCTGTATATACAATTGGTAGAGTTTAACTACAATATATTTTTTCATTAATGTATTCAAAAAGAAAAATATGAAGCATTGTATATATAAATTTTTTGCAGACCATCTTGTTTGGATGATGTCAGTGGAATGAAGCTTATTGGACCTTAATATCTGGAAGAATGAATAATAATGGTAATGACTATTAAAACACATATAAATTTAGCTAGAAGTATGCAAAAGTGCTATACTGGTAATAAAATGAGGGATTTGGAATTTAAAGTGGGAGATCATGTTTTCTTGAAATTATCTCCATGAAAGGGTGTTATATGATTTGGAAATAAAGGG
Organism: Viscum album; assembly: GCA_963277665.1. Lineage (NCBI taxonomy): Eukaryota > Viridiplantae > Streptophyta > Magnoliopsida > Santalales > Viscaceae > Viscum > Viscum album. The sequence goes on along the minus strand of OY728132.1, from coordinate 1,652,218,908 downwards.
AAACTATGATATAGGTACTTTGGACATTTTGAACTAGAACAAATAATTAGATATGTGGCTTATAAATTTGATATTCCACCTATACCTTATGAAGTACATAATGTGTTCCACATATCAATATTAAGTATGTACATGCCAGTCCCAACCCATGTACTCACTTATGAAGTAATATAATTAGAACCTAATTTATCTTACTTTGAAGAGGTTATCATGATTCTAGTTACGAAAGAATAGGTGTTGAGGAATTTGGTGACTTGGTTGGTGATTTTATATTCCTAAATCATAATATCGAAGAGGTAATGTGTAAATTAGAGTAAATTATGATGAATAAATTCCCAAATCCATTTCAAGGTGGCACATTGAAATTTCTAGGAATAAATTTTCAATCGAGGTGATAATAAAACATCCAAATATATTATGTTATTCCTTTTTAAAATTTATCTTCTTATATATTTTATGTTTTATGCAACATTGAGTTATTACAGTAATATACAATTAGATACAACCATTGGTATTTTTTTGGAAAATTAGGAATATTAATATGAAATATATTATAATAATATAATCTAAAAAGTATAAATAAAATTCTGGTATCTCATAAAAAACGTCGTGTATTTATATCATAGAACAAGTAAATAAATGTTTTAAAAATGATAAATTATGTGTTTGTATTTTTGAAAAAAATAACTTTTTATTTAAAATTTGAAAATTACTACAATGATTTAAAGGAATATTATTTTTTAAAAATATACTAATAAGTACATATTATTTTTTCAATGATTATAAGATAATTTTATGAGACCATAATAATTTTTTTAAATATATCATAAAATCAGGTATAATCTTAGAATTTGTATTTGTTGAGTAAATGATGATTTTATTTAAGTTTTAAATTTTCCATCTTTAAAAAAAATTCATAAAATGGATTTCATTTTTTTATTAAACATGTTAAAAAATTGTTATGGTTAATTTTTTTATTTTTGTAAAATAGTTGAATTTTTGTGAGTAGGAAAATACAGTAAATTACGGTATTTAAAAAATACCTGATTTATTGAGTCATACATGATATATGGATTATGTAAACTAATAATCTCCAATATTAGTAATTATTTTAATAACCTTAATTTTAAGGTTTAAAAAATTATAGTCTTCATCTAAAAGAAAAATCTAATGAATAAAATAAAAAAACACACCCCTCTGGTCCACTATAAATACCACCCCTCACTACTTCTTCTCCTCGCACCTGAAAAGATTTGAGGCACGTCCAATTTCTACCAATGTACTCTCCCTAAAATCTCCCTAACATTAGAGACTTGTTGGTCTCACCCATAATACAATTTATATTTTTCATAAGGTGGTTATGAATGAGACGAATCTATGAGGTAAAAACCCCTTTCATTCATTTAATTTTATTTCAATTTCGTTTCTTTTCATATCCTTTCCTTACCTCCTTTGACTAAACATTCATGATGACTCAAATAACATATAAATACTTAAATGTTATTTTGATAGTGGTTTATCGATCATCAATTATTTTCTCTTCCACATTTTATTCTAAAAAATGAAAACATCATTTTTGAGGTAACAATTTACTACATTCATGGACGATGAGTTTTCTATTTTCATTTTTTCCATCAAGGCTGATCTGAAAACCATTATTTTATTTAAAAAAGACTATAATATGTCTATTAAAACTTATTTAGTGTTCTATATCAATTATATATATGTATATAATATTAGTAAAAAAATAATAGTAGTGTTTCAATATTATAAAACAAAAAAAATAATCTAAATGGTTTGAATTAACTCTTTGTATGATGAATCATACTCACATCTGGAATAAATGATCTATTAGACCATTAAATATATTATATTTTCATTAATAAAATATAGTTTCAAATCGTGATAACTCATCCCATATTATATGATCATTCTTACTTTTTTATAAGGGAAACAATCATGAAAACAAAAGAAAAGAAAAAAACACTCATAAATGATAGAATAAAATTATATAACTCATGAAAAAGGCTATAAAAGAACATAATAATATTATAACAAATCAAATTAATGTTTTAGAGGTAATGAGATAATTTATTAATGAATATAATTTATTTTTTCATGATGTTAATTACATGTGTAGAATTCTATTAAATAAGGAAAGGTATTACCTTGGACCTCCATTTTTTTATTCGTGTAATACATTCACTCTCTTTACACCAATATAATTTTTCTTTATTATTATATAATTAATCTAAATTATTTGTATATATTATGATATCTTGTACCCAAATTATTTCATCTTTCATTTATGGATAAATACATGTTTTAGACAGTTCCCTATTCAATTCCTCTATATAATAAATCCCACTTAAAAAGAACATCCCAATTTCATACCAATTTTAAAGTACACTTCATATTTATTTTTAAGACACCATTATTTTTCATAAATATCTCTTGCTTAATGATATTTTTTTATTCCTTTTCTCTTTTTATTTAATAAATTAATCATTTATCCTCTTTAAAGTCCCTTTTATATTTTATTTCATACTACGATTATGTGTCCCATTTCTAATGATTCTTAAAAACTCTTTTTATATTTTTTCAGTTCATTTGTAAATCATTTATTCCTGTAGAACACTAATATCCCAGGTAAATAAAAAATATAAAATTTTCACATTTATTAATATTTTTTGAATTAAATATTAATTTAATGTCAAAGGGGATTCTATGTTCGATGGCATACCAAATATGCAACAATGGGTTTCTTTGAAATCATAAATTGCACATAATGTTGGTTCATACTGAAAAATAATAGTATAATATTATTTTAAATGTTAGTTAACACCAAGTCATTGCATTAGTAGGAATAAACATAGCTTACTAAAATATAAATATATATTTTTGTTAAATGTTTTTTATATTTATCCAATAAATTTTTGAATCTTAAAATAAGAAAGAATCTGATTTTAATCATAAATACTTTAATATTCATTAAAAGGTCGATTTACCACCTTTTGATGGCGAACCCTCTTTATATCTAGTTTCAGTCACTTTTATGGGTACTATTTGAAAAAATAGAATTATTCTTTATAATCTAGACATAAAAATTTCCTTTGGTAAATTTTTTTATTTTTCCGATAAAATTCAATTTTTTAATGAATAGTGAAAATACTATATTTTAATTCAAAACTACCTTTAATACAATTAATTTATATGGATAAATTTTATTTTTAATTGGTTTTAAAGTGTAATTATATTATTTTTTAAACATTTAATTTACTATTGGTCATTGTACATAATTTCACTTTCAAACATGATATAAATAAGCGTCGATATTTTGATAGTTATTGTTTATTAAAAACACGTTTTTTCGTTTAGGCAATGAAAATTAATTATAAATCAATTTTTTCAAGTTCTATATATTAAATTTGTGAAAACATATTCTATATTTGGAATTAATGGGTCTAAATCGTGTCAATTTGAATCTTTTTTTTGAAATTACGAATATTTACTTCATTAAATGTTTTATTTACCATGGTTAAGGGGTAAATCTGGTATAAAAGGGTAAAAAATAATATTATAACAATATAAAATTACTATAAAATGTGTTTTAATCATATTTTTGGATACATTTCCGACCATGGGAATCCTTGGGTCGATTAGGGACCACATGGAGCCACTTGGGAGTGATAATGACACTTTATATTAATTAATTTAAAGTAAAGAAAAAAATAACATAAACATATATCATTTAGTAAATATATTTTTAAATTGGGTTATACAAGTTATATCATCTACTATAAATATTCATTTGAAAATTAATATGATTTCCTACATCATGATAAATTTATTATAATTTATAGACATCAAATAAATAAAATTAATTATGACACAATAATGATGTAGTGTTTACATCATTAATGAATGATTAAATTTAATAAATTATAATGATAAAAAAAATATCCATAACCAATAAAATTCATTTTTTATGATAATATTTATAACATGAGTCATATTATCTTCTACTTTAATAAGTTTTTGAACTTTATAAATATAAAACAATTATATAATAACATAATATTTTTAAACATTTCTAAAGATCCCCTCCTCCCCCTTATAAAAATCCCTCACTTCTAATCCCTTCCTCACACTTTTCAATTTCATTTTCTCATCCAAAATCTTCCCAATTATGCTTTATGAATCTCCATCTTCATCCTAGAATACTTACTCTAGGAAGAATGCAAATTAATAAAACCTTTTTGGTTCAAACCACGGAGATATACCTGATTTAAAGGTAACATCTTCTCTTAAGTTCTTTTGTTTTATTTTACTTATATAACCCCTTAAATTATTTTTAATAATTTATTTTTTAATAATAATAGTATCCAAAATATACTAGGTTATTTTTATTAAAGGGATTCAACCTAAAAATACAAACACCTCCATCTAATTGGAAAATAACATTTTGTTTCTGTGGACGATGAACAACAGCCTCCCGAAATGATGATGGTTCAATATTCTCCTACAACCGTTTATATTGGCCATTAAGAGGGAAATTTATTTATATTTGATATATATTTTATTTATATTGTTTCTAAAATTCTTTATTTTTCATTTATATAATAGCTTTATGGTTTCAATAGTGGGTAAATACGATAATTTCATTTGAGAATTGCGGACTGCCGCCCCCTCAATGTGATATGAATCATTCATGCCATACGTGGAGTGTATAAAGGATGTATTTATTGAAATTATATATTATATTATACATTTATTATAATATAAATATGTATAATTATGTTTTTCTTCTATTAAATATGTATTAGAAATGATAATAGCATTCATGTGTACGTACGACTTACCTTCTCCATGAACGGTGAATTTCATCTTTTATCTCCAAATGTTATGTACTATTATAAATACATATATATAATATATATATATGATATAAATGATATTTTATCAAGAATATCATCCTAAATATAAAAGAATTTTGACCACATGCGCAACTTATAATTCTAACATGATCATTTTTAACTCATGTTTTGAACATCGACAAAATGTCTGTTAGGAACTCAAATAATTAATTAAAAGTTATAGCAAGGTAATACTTGATATAAAAAGAATAATAAACATGAAAATAGTTCTTACAAAAGTTTAAATTAACTTTAGTTTATTATTAATTATATTAAAGAACGATCGAGTCAAGTCATACATGAGGCAAGGGACTTCGTCACAATAACTTTTCATTGAGGAATATTTCAGTTTATATATGATTTTATTTTATCCTGTGTATAAACCATGTTGACTTTAATTTTTATTCAAAATGATTCTTTTCTCTTCAAATTATTTTACTAAATGAGAAAAATAATGTTACTTTTTAACATAAGCAGTGACAATGTCCTTTTCTACCATCGCGAGTATTATTTTATCTATGGCTTCTTAATAAGTTGTAATATTTATTAAAGGAAAATAAATACCATATATAATTTATGTATTTTGGTATTGAAAATGGTTTTGATAATGGATTTTTATGTCAATATATTTAAATTATATATTGTGATTTAAATATGTAAATGTTATCTTTACTTTGTATTTGTTTTATTAGTTATGAATATGTTATGGTTCTTGGGAATGGTTACATTTACGAGTGTTTCTTTGAATAAAATAGGATGCGTGAACCCCAGATAGCTCTCCAATGAAATGGGAAACATGATGGAGGTAAAAATGAATGTTTCTCCTAAGAGATTTCGGGAATATACTGTTATGTGTATTCCGAATGTAACTCCCTATATAGCTCTGAAATCTACAACGTATGTTTGTTGTGGATTCCATAAGATACCTTTATGATTTATGATTTCTACATGTATTTCATAAATCTAATGATTTTATGAGGTTCGCTAAAGATATTATGTTTTGTATGTGTTGAGGATATAATGTTTCCTTTCACTTTTTGGTAACCCTTACTATGATTTTTATACTAATCCCATGTTTTGAAATGTTTTTCCCATGACTTAGAGATGAATGGGGTTAAAGATGAGATAAAGGAAAAATCATGTTGTATAAAACATAGAAGTAGACACGACTCCTTTTTTCAAGAGATTTTGTTTCATGAAAAAAACGGAAACTGAGTAGAATAGACTCAATTGTAATTTTTGAGACGTAGTGTAAAAGTTATGGCATAATTCTCCAAAACCCCAAACCTAAAAGAGCCTCAATGTGAATTATTCATTTAAGTCAAAATTATGTAATGTTTTATGACCAAGTCCTTATAGTTGGTATCATAGGCCGATTTAGACAACTTTAGGAGTTAGGGTATTGTAATATTATTGTCCAAAAATTAATCGATTGTATAATTGAAATGATATAGCATTTACAGATTACTATGTTTCTTCACCTATGATATTTCTTTTTTCAAGATTGTTTCCCATAAAGGAAACATAAAATCTATTATGGGAAAACATTAGGAGGAAGACAACCTTCGAAATTAGCATCCCAAGATGGTCGGTATCAGAACTGAATAGTTTGTAGTAGTGATGGAACAGTTGACTCAGGATATAAATAGTGGTGGTATCCATGAACGAGATCATACACATCAACCATAGAAAAACATTCCAGTAGTGGAGAATTTCATGAGGCAGCATCCCCCATCATTTATAGGTTCATCTAACCTTGTGCTAACTAAAGGGTGGATGAAAGAACAGAAGAAGATTTTGGATGTAATGTGGTGTTCAGAACATCAAGAGGTTAGTCTCGTTGTTTACTGTTTTGAAGGTGAAGATGATCAGTGGTGGTCGATGATGAAAAATATTATTGATGGTGAGGAAATTAATTCTCTTTATTGGGATGAATTCAATGGTATGTTTCATGAGAAATATTTTCCTATGGTGGTTCTTCATATTATGGAGAAACAATTCCTAGAATTGAGGCAGGAGGATGACTCAATGGATGATTATGAAGAAAAATTCACTCGACTGACAAGGTATTCACAAAATTTTATATGAAATCTTGATAGTAAAATCCACCATTTTTACTCATTATAAAATCCAATATATCGAAGAGATTTAGATTCTCAGGAGTTTAGAAGTTATAAAAAACTTTTTCGATGTGCGGAGATGGTGGAAATGGATTTTTCCAATGATCAGGTGTTCTTTGACATAAAAAAAGAGATCGAGGTGGCAGATGAATGGGAAGAACTCATCAAAAAATTATTATAGTAAGAATATTATGTTTATAGTTTGTGAAAATTTTAGTAAAAAAAAGATGGGGAATGTATTTTGAAATCTGGTATGTGTTTTCAATGTGGTAAAATAGGACACAAGTCTTGTAATTACACAGAAAATGATCAGTGTAATGGTAACAAAAAATATGAGTTATAGTCAGTAAAATTTTTTAAGTTCAATGAAATGGTTAATTATGATATTGAGTGTCTAATGAAGAACTCACCTATGGAGAAGCAACCAGAGTACATGAAGAAAGGGGTGGGGAAATATTTTGCAACTACTTCATCTGATGTTGTTCCATAAAATGAAGTACTATCAAGTACACTGTTTGTTTTTTCAGATAATTCCAATGTGTTGTTTGATTTAGGGTCTATACACTATTTCATTTCTGATTAGTTTTCTAGTAAAATTGGTATTCCATCTCATGGTATGAATCCAGAACATTTGGTAAAAACACTTGGAGGAAATGTTGAGAAAAAAAAAAAGAAAACATAATAACCTCCATGTCTTTATGTTTGGAAGGAATCTATATGAAAACCATATTGTTTTCCTCTAGTATAGTTTGATTTTATTTTGGGTATGGATTGGCCATCTGTTTATCATACTAAGATTAACTACAGAGCTAAAGAGGTTTCTTTTTAGAATGATTTTTAGTTTGTGTACCAGAATGAACCCTTAGTATTTATAACATATGAGGAAGATGTGAAACTAGTAAAATATGGGAATGAATGTAAACCTGCACATATTGTTGAAAACAAATGAACTGTTTAGATTAATGATGTACTAGTGGTAAATGAGTATCTTGACATTTTTTCCAATGTGTTTGCTGGTATAATACTAGATCAGGATGTTGAATTTACAGTTGACTAATTCCAGATGCTAAGACAATTTCAAAAACCCCTTTATCGAATGTCTCAAATTAAACTTTTAGAGTTAATGAAGCAATTAGAGGAGTTATTAGATAATGGTTTGATTCAACGTAGTACGTCACCATGGATTGGTCCTATTTTGTTTGTTAAAAATAATGATTGTTTAATGAGAATTTTAATTGATAATAGAGCATTGAATAACATCACTATTAAAAACAATTATCCTTTGGCTCATATCAATGATTTTTTTGATCATCTCTAGGGTGAATAGTATTTTTCAAAAATCTAATTGATGTTGGGGTACCATCTGTTGAATGTAAAGGAATCATACATTCCAATGTCTGTGTTTTGTATTAGATCTGTCCATTATGATTTTTTGGTTATTCCTTTTGGGTTAACCCATACACCTTGTGTATTCATGGATCTTATGAATAGAATTTTCCATGAGTTCTTGGATAAGTATTTGGTTGGGTTCATTGATGATATTTTTGACTATTCTAAAGATATAAAAGCACATTAAATTCATTTGAGGGTTCCCTTGAAAACCATTAATGGAATCAATCTACTTTGGAAATTCTTCTAGTTTGAGTTTTGGTTATAAAAAATTTCATTCTTCGGTCACATTGTTTCAAAAAATGGCATAACCATTGACCCTTCTAAAACAAATGTTGTGGAAAAATGGACAAGACCCCAAAATATAATAGAGAGTCGAAGTTTTCTTGGATTAGTGGGTCATTATTTTAGGTTTGTTGAAAAAATTTCACGGTTATCTATCCCACTGACTATGTTTTCTCTAATTGGTGTTAAGTTCATCTAGAAAAAAGATTGTGATTATCATTTTAAGGATTTGAAAAGAAGATTGGTGAATGATTCTGTTTTGGCATTGCCTTCAGAAATGGTGAGTTTTTTTTATCTACAATTATGCTTCATGGAAAGGGAATGGTTGTTTCCCAATGCAGAATGATCAGATAATTACTTATGCTTCATGTTAGTTGAAACCTTATGAGTTAAATTACCCTACACCTAATTTAGAATTAGCTTCTATTGTTTTTTCTTTAAAAATTTGGAGACTTCATCTGTATAGAGTAAAATATGAAATATACCTTGACTATAAAAGCTTGAAGTATATATTCACTCCGAACGAATTAAACATGAGACAGAGGAGAAGGATGAAATTAATCAAGTATTATGATTGCAAAATTCATTACCATATAGGAATGGAAAATAAAGTGTATGACGTTTTGAGTCTAAAAAATAATGCAACATCAACAATTTTACATTTAGAAAAAGATCCTTTGGTTTTCGATTTGATAAAAATTGGCATTGATGTTGTTGATGCATGAATTTTTTTTATTTTGTTTTAGGAGTCAGTGAAATCATCTCTATCAGATAGAATTATGAAATTACAGATGGAAGAGAGTGTGTTGTAGAAAAAGTGAGAATTGGTTTAGAAGGGTATGTTTCCTGATTTTGATATTGAAAATGATTGTTCTTTGATGGTTGGGAAGACATTGTGTGTGTCTTGTGATTCACAGTTGAAGAATGAGTTGTTATGTGAAGCTCATAGTTCTTAGTTTTCAGTTCATCCTTAAAGTACTAAGACGTATAGAAACCTTCGAGAGTATTACTGTTGGAATGGAATGAAATGAGATATTGTAGATTTTACATTGATGTGTTTGACTTGTCAACATGTTAAAGCAGAGTAGTAGTTACCAAAAGGGATGCTTCAATATTTATCAGTGATAGAGTGGAAATGGAAAATTATATCCATAGACTTCATTGTGGGATTACCATAGACATCTCTAGGTAATAATGAAATCTGGGTTATTGTTGATTGATTGAATAAATCTGCCCAATTCATTCCTATTCAAGATATGTTTTCTCTTGATCAACATTCTTGGGTGTATGTCAAATAGATATTTAGGTTTCATGGTGTTCCCCTCTCCATTGTATCTGATCATGATCCGAGTTTTACTTGTAAATTTTGGAAAGGACATCAGAAGTCGGTGGGTACTGAATTAAATTTTAGTACAGTTTATCATTCTCAATCATATGGGCATTCCAAATAAACAATTCAGGCCTTGGAGGATATGCTACGTGCTTGGTCGATGGATTACCAGGGAAGATGGGACCATCATCTTTCTATGGTTGAATGTTTATATAATAACAGTTTTCATTCCATTATACAGAAGGCTCCATTTTAGGCATTATATGGGAAGCATAGTCACACTATAGCTTTTGGGGATAATGTTTGTGAAACGACGCTGATGGGGAAAAAATTGTTAGAAGATATGGCAGGAAAGGTTCAGATGATTTAGAAGCACATGAGAATAGCTCAGAGCAGGCAGAAAATTTGAGCGGATAACTGGAGGAATGATATTTATTTTGAGGTAGGTGATCATTTCATTATCAAAGATTCTCCATAGAAAAGTGTGATGCGTTTGGGTAAGAAGAGAATGCTGATTCCCAGGTTCATTGGACATTATGAAATCTTGGAGAAAGTTGGATCTGTTGTGTACATAGAGTCATTACCTCCATGTTTATCCCAGGTACACAATAATTTTCATGTTTCATCATTGTGTAAGTATATACCAGATCCATCTCAGGTTTTGAGCCTAGAGGTAGTTTAGTTGAAGAGAATCTCTCATATGAGGAACAACCTCTCCAGATTCTTGACCGAAGAGTGAAAGTGTTGCAGAAAAAGGCAATTATTCAGGTAAAAGTTTTGTGAAAAAATCATATGGCTGAAGAAGAAACGTGGGAATATGAAATATCAATGAGGGATAAATACCCCCATTTATTTGATAAGTGAATAGAATTGTGGGGACACAATTCCAAAAAGGGGGAAGGGTATAACATCCCAGGTAAATAAAAAATATAACATTATTATATTTATTTATATTTTGGAATTAAATATTAATTCTACATTAAAGGCGATTCAATGTTCGATGGCGTACCTGATACACAACAATATGTTTCTTGGAAATATTATGTTGCACACAACGTTGGTTCATTATGAAAAATAATAATATAATATTATTTTAAATGGTATTTAACACCTAATAGTTATATTGGTGGGAATGGACTGAACTAATAATAATATGAATATAAATGATTGTTAAATATTTTTTTAACATTTATCCAATAAATTTTTGAGGTATAAAATAACAAATAATCTGATTTTAAGCATAAATAATCTAATATTCATTAAATGGTTGATTAACAACCTTTTGATGGAGAACCCTCATTAAATTTTTTTGGTCACTTTTATTTGTTCTATTTGAAAAATTCATATTCCTATTTAGAATCGGGACATCAAAATCTACATTGGGTAATTTTTTTTATTTTTCTAATAACATTCATTTTTTTAACGAATAGTGAAAAATACTATATTTTAACTCAAAAATAACATTTAATAAAATTTATTTATAATGATATATATTATTTTTATCTGGTTTTAAAGTGTAATTATAATATTTTTTTACCATTTAATCTAATGTTGGTCATTCGATGTTATTTCACTTTGAAATTGGACCTAAAAAAGTGTCAATCTTTTGGTAGTTGTTATTAAAAAAATGATTTTTCTGACAGCGTAAATTAATTTTATATTGATTTATCTTACTTCTATGTTTTGAATTTGTAAAAATGGATTCCATATAAGTAATCAGGTGTTCTAATATTTTTAAATTGGTAACTTTTATTTTTATAAATAATGAATATTTACTTCAGTAAATATTTTATTTACCATGGTTAAAGGGAAAATATGGAAGAAAGGGTTACAAATAATACTATAATAATATAAAATTACGCTAACATGTTTCATAATCCTATTGGTTGATACATTTCTATCCATGGGCGTTCATGGGTCGATTTTGGGACCCCATGGAGCCACTTGGAAATGATAATGACACTTTATATTAATTAATTTAAAGTAAATACAAAAATGACATAAACAAATATATTTTATAAAACAAATTTTTACATAGCATTATATAAGTTATCTCTTTGAATATAAATATTCATTTTAAAGATAAAAAGTTTTCCCATTATATATTTTTTATAATTTTATGACATCATATAAATAATATTATTTATTACATAATAATAATGTAGTGTTTACCTCGTTAATGAATGATTAAAAAAATTAAAAAAATTAAAAAAATACCCATAACCTCTACAATTCATATTTAATGATTTTATTTCAAATATTATTTATATTATCTTCTACTTTAATACGTTTTTTATCATTGTAAAACGAAAAATATTATACAAATAAAAATATTTGTAAACATTCCTAAAGAGCCCCTACTCCGCCTTTTAAAAAGACCCCAATTTTAGCCCCATACTCACCCTTCTCGTTCCCCTTGTCTAATCCAACCTATAAATAATTAAGCTCACTAAGTTACTCTCCTCCTCCTATAATCCTTCCCCTAGGCAGAAGGCAATTCAATTAATCTTTTTGGATCAAACCAAAGAGAGATACCCGATTTTTAAGTATCATATTCTCTCAAGTTCATATGTTTTATTTTACTTATCCAACCCACTAAACTCTTTTTAATCCATTATCATATAAAAAAATTAAAATCCATAGAATTATAGGTTGTTTTTATGAGATTTATTCGAACTATAGCTACACATACCTCCATCTTATCGGTAAAAAACATATTGTTTCTATGGATGGTAAACTACTACCTCACGGAATGATGATTGTTCAATCTTTTCCAACCACATCTTATGGTGGACATTTAGATGGAAGAATATTTATATTTGATATATATTATATTTATATTGTTTATATACTCTTGTATTTTTCATTTATGAAATATAGTTATGCTTTCCATAGTAGGTAAATATGATAATTTCATTTGAGGAAGAACGCACTACCGCCCCCTCAAAATGATATGACTTGTTCATTCCATACATGGAACGAATAAAGGAAGGAGTTAATGAAATTACATATGATATTATAATGGAATTATAATATACTTATCTATGATTATGATTTTATTCCATTGAATATGAAATTTAAATGAAAGCAGCGTTCATGCGTACGTACGACATACCGTCTCTAAGAATGGTGAATTTCAGTTCTTATCTCCAAATGTTATGTAAAATTATAAATACATATATATAGTGGAAATATACTATATATATGATATCTAAATCAATAATATAATTCTAAAGATAATGTAATTTCGACCACAGGGATAATTTATGATTATAACAAGTTCATTTTTAACTCATGGTCCGAACAATGAAAAAATGACTGATATGAACTCAAATAATTAACTAATTGTTTTAGAAAATTAATAATTGATATAAAAGGAATAATAAAATTGAAATAATTTCTTAAGAAAATATAAATTTACTTCATTTTATTATTTAGTAGATTAAATAATGATCGAGTGAATTCGGAACTGAGGTAAGGGACTTCATCTCAATCTCCTTTCATTGAGGCATATTTTGATTTAAATACGACAATTCTTTATACGGTGTATATACCCATTTGGAAATTAATTTTATTTAAAAGGAATATTTCTTCTATGAATAATTTTACTAAACAACAAAAATAATTTTCTTTAACATAAGCTATGACAATGACCTTTTATGTTTCCACGAGTATTATTTGGTCTTTGGATTCCTTAATAAGCCATAATGTTTTAAAAGGAAAATAAATACCATATACTATATTACGTATTTTGGGATTAAAAAGGGTTTCCATAATGGATTTTTATGTTAATATATTTAAAATATATATTGTGATTGAAATGTGGAAACTTTATCATTTCTTTATATTTGTTTTATGTGTTGTGAATTTGTTATGGTTCCAAGGAATTGTTACGTATACGGGTGGTTTCGTGATAAACCTAGGGTGGGTGAGCTGGAGATATCTCACCAATGAATTGGGTAATGTGACAGAGGAAAACGTTAATGTTTCTCATAAGTGATTTAGGGAACAGACTATGATGGTTCTTCCAAATGTAACACCCTACATATCTGTGAAATCTATAACGTAAGAATGTTATAGATTCCAAAAGTTACATTTATGATTTATGTTTTTTATATTTATTTCATAAATCTTAATATTTTATGAGGTATGTTAAAGATCCTAGGTTATGTATTTATTGAGGATATGTTGTTTTTATTCTTTTTTGTATAACCCTTACTATGATTTTTATGCTCATACCATGTTTTAAAGATTTTTTCACTGGACTTGAAGATGAGTAGGGTCCAGGATGAGATCATGGAAAAGTCATGCTTTATAAAACATGGAACAAGACAAAGATCATATTTTCAAGAGTTTTAATTTTATGAAAAAAATGGAATCTAAGTATAATTGTCTACATTGTAATTTTTGAGACATAATGTAATAGTTATGTCCTAGTTCTTTAAAAATCTTAACCTAAAAAGATCCTCAATGTGAATTATTCATTTAATTCAAAATTATTTAATGTTTTAAGGACGAGTCCTTATAAGAATAATTTCACTTTCATCATTTTCTAAGATATACATATTTTATATACGTCTTTATAAAAAATAGATATAATTTTCCAAAAAAAATCTTCATTGAAATGTAAAAGTGGTATTTTTTATGAACTCCTTTATTATTTTATTAGATAATTTTTATCAATTTCAACACCCTCAGTTTAATCATATGATTAATTTGGATATATCATTGATGATATCATATAATATATTTTGTTTAATGACTTATGATCAGTTTGAGTATGGATATGCTATTTTTATACCATTCACCATATTACTCAAAATAGTTAGTGAATAAGTTTACTAATTTGGGAATGTTATTTATATTTCATATGTTTAGGTTGTTTATGATCCACAAAATTAATATGAAGAATTATTTGGACTCACTAAATTAGGGGTGAGTCCCTCAATATTTCCTCGATGATTTGGTATTACTGATGAAAGAAAATAGATATAGACATAGATGAGTCCTTGATCATGTCTTTTATGATTTGGATTTAGCCGAGGCCTTAACCATTTATTTTTCAGATGTCTTGGACAAGGCCTCGATGGTATGTTTTAGATAAAAAACGTTATATATTATATATTTATGATGTTAGTAATTTGTAATCAAAGTTATTATTCAACCAGTAGAATATCCATGGTTATGTTTCATTCTCATATGATTTTATATATGGAATTATTAAATAAGTATTTATTCCCACTATATTATGCACATGATTTTATTATAATGGTATATGATTTTATTTATTCTCTTAGCCGTATTTTTATTATTGTTGATTATTATATTAGTTTCTTTTGTTTTTCTTACCCTTACTGATCATCTGAGTTCACCCTTTTTTATGTTATATTTTCCCCACAATGCTTTTATTTATAGATTATGTATGGATGACATGGATAATAATTTGGTTTATGTATGTATTCGGTTTTCCAAATCCACTATACTATTTATTCCTTTGGTATTAGAACACTAGTTCCTGGTACCAATGTAATTAAGTAAGGAACCAACTTCGTGCTACTTGGGATGGGGTCTTTATTGAATAATGAATTTTAAATATTAAATGATACGGTAATAACCCCTAAAACATCTATAAATTTTATTTGAATATTTTTTCTCAATTAACTATCCAAAATTAAAATATACAACTTTTTCCCAATGAATTCATGATTCTTACTATTATATTAAATTGTATAATGAAAAGTGTAAAAAACATTCTATTTGTTTTGTTATCTCTAAATTTTCTACATAGGTATTAATCAAGGATATGTTCAATTATAAATATTGTTTTAATAGATAATTTTTTTTTTCATTAGTGTAATTTATTTCAAACTATAAAGGTTGAAATAATCATCTTAAATCTTATGCAACAATGATGTAGTAATTATTCAACAAATAAAAAAACACAAAATGATACTATAAAAACTAAATGTAACAAAAAATGAAATAATTATTGTGAAAACATAATTTATGTATAAATGTTACATGTTATAGAATTTTGAATTGATCAGATAAAATTTCTTACTTTTTTCTTGATGTTATTAATGTTAATGTAACTTAATAGTTTAAAAATTGACATTAATATTATTACATAAAAAATAAAAGTTTATTAAATGATTCTAAAATACATTGAATCATATTATAGTACAAGTGATTCTTATATAGTTGAAAATGTCATCCTTGGTCCATATATTGCATGTTATTACTTTTATATTAAATATATTGACCCCTGAACAGTAAAAAATAGTGATATCATTATAAAATTTAAAAGGGTTAACGGAGGGATGAATCCAAACTATAAGAGAAAATGGTGTTATAATAAATTATAAATATTAATGTAAGATATTTTTTACACTCATAATCATCTTAGATTCTAATTATATCAATTTTGATACATTTTTAAAAAAATATATATTATAATTTTATATTTTATAAAATTCATGAGATCTTCTCACATCTCATACAAATGGGACCACATTTTTCTTGTTTCTTAACACGTCAAGAACCGTTAGTTTTTATTGATAAATTTCCAAATATATTTATATAATTTTTTTCCAAATCCTACGTGACCTTTTTTATCATAAAAAAGTATTTGGAATGATTTTTTTGTAAACCTTATGAAATGTTTTGAATAAGTTTTCTCATTATTAAACATGCACTTTTGTTTTGATAATACTTTGACCTCATAATTTTTTTCCAACCATGATAAAATAGTAACCACAGTATATTGCATAAAACCAGACAGCTATGAAACCAAAAATCATGGTTCTCATAACCATGAAACCCCAAGAAACAATCAAACATATATTTCGACCCTAAACACCTCATTTATATTAGTTAATAATGAGTGGATTTTCCCATTTTAGTTTTTATGTTAAATGATGGACGGGGTGTCTGTTGTGATGATTAATAACATGTTTTAGTACAAAAATAATAATAATTATCTTATATTATAGGGTGGGGTGTTGGTTATTACCAAATTATCCTCATGTGAGAAAGTACATGGATATATATTGTAGGTCATTGGATGGTCAAATTGAAATTCTGATTTTAGTGGATAAATGTGTTATAATAGTGTGGGAGACCAAGATCTAACATGAACATCACTTTTTGAGTACTGTATAAAGGATGGAGTTAATGAAATTACATATGATATTATAATGTAATTATAATATACTTATCTTTAATTATGATTTTATTCCATTAAATATGAAATTTAAATGAAAGCGGCGTTCATGCGTATGTACGACATATCGTCTCCTAGAATGGTGCATTTCAGTTCTTATCACCAAATGTTATGTAAAATTATCAATGCTTATATATATAGGATATATATTATATATAAGATATCTAAATCGATAATATCATTTTGGAGATAATGGAATTTTGACCATAGGGATAATTTATAATTATAACAAGTTCATTTTTAACTCATGATCCAAACATCGATAAAAAGTCTGATATGAACTAAAATTATTAACTAATTGTTTTAGAAAATTAATAATCGATATAAAAGGAATAATAAATTTAAAAAGGGTTCATAAGAAAGGTGAAATTAACTGTTTTTTATTATTCAGTAGATTAATTAATGATCGCGGGAAGTCGGACTCGAGGTAAGGGACATCCTGTCAATCTTCTTTCATTGAAGAATATTTTGATTTATATACAACATTCATTTATATGGTGTATAAACCCATTTGGATTTTAATTTTATTTAAAAGCAATATTATCTCTAAAAATCATTTTACTAAATCACAAAAAATAATGTTTTTTAACGTAAGAGGTGACAATGACATTTTCCATCACTGTGAGTATTATTTGATCATTAGCTTCCTTAATAAGCCATAATTCTTTAAAAGGAATATAAATACCATATACTATTTTACAAATTTTGGTATTAAAAATGTTTTCCATATTATATTATTTATTTTAATATATTTAAATAATATATTGTTATTGAAATGTGGAAATGTAATCATTACTTTTTATTTATTTTATGTGTTGTGAATATGTAATGGTTCTTTGGAATTGTTACGTATACGGATGGTTCCATGATAAATCTAGGGCAGGTGAACCATAGATATCTCTCCAATGAATTGGGTAACGTGACAGAGGAAAACATGAATGTTTCTTCTACGTGATTTAGGGAACATACTATGATGGGTCTTCAAAATGTAACAACCTACATAGCCGTGAAATCTACAACTTATGTATGTTATAGATGCCGCAAGTTACCTTTATGATTTATGATTTTTATTTGTATTTCATAAATCTTATTATTGTAGGAGGTATGTTAAAGAGCCTAGGTTATGTATTTACTTATTATATAATGTTTTCTTTCTTTGTTTTCTAACCATTTTTCTGCTTTTTATGCTCATCCCATGTTTTGAAATGTTTTTCAATGCACATTAAGATGAGTAGGGTCAAGG
Organism: Viscum album; assembly: GCA_963277665.1. Lineage (NCBI taxonomy): Eukaryota > Viridiplantae > Streptophyta > Magnoliopsida > Santalales > Viscaceae > Viscum > Viscum album. The sequence continues at coordinate 1,652,200,403 of OY728132.1, read as the reverse complement.
ATGAGATCAAGGAAAAGTCATGCTATCTAAAACATGGAACAATACAATGCTCTTTTTTCAAGAGTTTTAATTTTATGATAAAAATGGAAAATCAGTATAATTTTCTACTTTGTAATTTTTGAGACATAATGTAATAGTTATGCCCTATTTCTCTAAAAATCTAAACCTGAAAAGATTCTCAATGTGAATTATTAATTTATTTCAAAATTATGTATTGTTTTAAGGGAAGGTCCTTATAAGAATAATTTCATTTTCATCATTTTGTGAGATATATATATTTACTATATGAGTTTATTAAAAATTCATATAATTTTCCAAAAATAAATCATCATTGAAATGTGAAAGGGGTATTTTTTAAGAACTCCTGGATTATTTTATTAGATAATTTTCATCAATTACAATACCCTAAGTTTAATCATTAGATTAATTTGGATATATTATTTATGATATCATATAATATATTTTATTAAATGATTTCTGATCAGTTTGACTATGAATATGCTATTTTTATACCATTAACCATATTACTCAAAATAGTTAGTGATTAAATTTACTAATTGGGGAAAGTTATTTATATTTCATATGTTTAGGTTTTTTATGATCCAAAAAATCAATATGAAGAATTATTTGGACTCACTAAATTAGGGGTGAGTCCCTCAATAGTCCCTTGATGCATTGGTGTTACTCATGTAAGAAAATAGATATATACATAGGTAAGGCCTTGACCGTGTCTTTTAAGATTTGAATTTAGCTGAGGCCTTAACAATTTAGGTTTCAGATGTCTTGGACAAGGCCTCGATAGCATGTTTTAGATATACAACATTATATATTCTATGATTATGATGTTTTTAATTTGTAATCAATGTTATTATTAAACCAGAAGAATACCCATCGTTATGTTTCATTCTCATACTATTTTATATATGTAATTATAAATTTTCATTTATTCTTGCCATATTATGAACATGATTATGTTATAGTGGTATATGATTTTATTTATTCACATATCCTTATTTTCATTATTTTTAAGGATTATATTAGTTTGTTTTGTTTTTATTACCCTTACTGAGCATCTGAGTTCACCCTTTGTTATGTTTTATTTTCCCCACAGTGTTATGATGTATATATTATGTATGGATTGTATTGATAATCAATGAGTTTAAGGGTGTCTTAAATGGGGTTTCTATGTTTTTTTCTTTGGTGGAGTAATGAAAAACTTATGTATGTATTAGGTTTTCTAAATCCACTAAACTATGTATTCCTTTTGGAATAGAAAACTTGTTCATGGTACCAATGTAATTAAGTAAGGCACCAACTCTGGGCTACTTGGGTTGGGGTATTTATTGGATAATGAATGTTAAATATTAAATAATACGTTAAAAACTCCTCAAACATGTATACATTTTATTTGAATATTTTTTCTCAATAAATCATCCAAAATTAAAATATACAACTTTTTCCCCAATGAATCCTTGATTTTTACTATTATATTAAATTGTATAATGAAAAGTGTGGAAAATATTATATTTGTTTTGTTATCTATATATTTTTTACATAGGTATTACCCGATTATATGTTCAATTATTAATATTGTTTTAATAGATAAAATACTTTTTCATCAGTGTAATTTATTTCAAATTATAATGGTTGAAATAATCATCTAAAATTTTATTCAACAATGATGTAGCAATTATTCAAAAAACAAGAAAACAAAAAAATTATACAATAAAAATGAAATGTAACATAAATTGAAATAATTATTGTAAAAACAAAATTTTATGTATAAATATTACATGTTATATAATGTTCAATTGATAAAAAAAATTCATTATTTTTGCTTGATGTTATTAATGTTAAAGTAAATGAATAGTTTGAAAATTGACATTAATATTATTACGTAATAAATAAAATTTTATTAAATGATTTAAAACTACATTGAGTCATAGTATAGTAAAAGTGATTCTTATATAGTTGAAAATATCATCCCTGGCTCACATATGACCCGTTAATACTTTTATATTAAATATATTATCCCATGAATAGTAAAAAGGATTGATATCATTTTAAACTTTAAAAGGGTTAACAGAGGGATGAAACAGAACATTAAAGGAAAATGGTGTTATAATAATTTAAAAATATGAAATTAAGATATTATTTACACTCATACTCATCTTAGATTCTAATTATATCAATTTTGATCCAATTTCTTTAAAAAAATAATTTATTTTAATTTTATATTTTAAGAAATTCTTGAGAACTTCTCACAACTCATACAAAAGGTACGACATTTTTCTCGTTTATTCGCACATCAAGAACCATTACTTTTTTTATGATAAATTCCCAAATATATTTATATAATTTCTTACCAAATAATAGATGACTTTTTTTGTCATAAAAACATATTTGGAATGCTTTGGGTGTAATCCTTATTAAATGTTTTGAATAAGTGGTCTTTTTATAAATCAAGAACTTATTGAATAAGTTGTCTCGTTATTTTCTTCTCATTTCTTCACAGATAAAGAACATTTGTTTTGATTATACTTTGACCTCATATAAATTTATGTTCAATGATAGATGGGTTTTGTGTCGTGACGATTAGTAACATGTTTCAGTATAATGAAAATTAGAATTATCTTATATTATATTGTGTGTGTTGGTCATCACCAAATTATCCTCCTATGAGAAATTCCATGGATATATATTATAGGTCATTGGATGGTAAACATGAAATTATGATGTTAGTTGAAAAATGTGTTATAATAGTGGGAGACCAAGATCTAATATGAACACCACTTTTTGTGTATTGTATAATGTATACATAAACCCATTCATGATGTACTCTAGTCATAATAGTGTTTATATTTTTTCTACTATTTACATGGTAATTTCCATAGAATACTTGTCATATTAAAAGCTTATAATATTTCTATGTCTATAATGAAATCCTCAAGATATCATGATATTCATCTTAAACATGTTTTCTATGGTGTATATACACCATTCTAAAAATGAACAAATTATGTATGGCTATCATGTACTGCTCCTAATAAGTGTTGACACTTCTTCTCATAATGTTCACACTTTGTGATGTTGAGTAAAATAGATCATGAGTACTGACCATCCAATCGGAACACCACTTATTTCAGGTTTTATTGGTTGTTTATATATGTGAACACATTTAGTTGTTTCTTTTATTGAGAATATTATCATATTATAGTATATGATCATGTAAATTTATGTAAGGAAAAAATGATATTTATTTCAAAGAATGGTAGCTAGTGATCTATGCATAGTTAGTGGTATGACATTTATTGAATAATCATGAAAGAACTAGTCACTTCTAAAAGGAATCAAAATCATTGGACAATTAGATCAATATGGTGTTATCTTCATTAAATACATGGAATTTATTAAATAAGGAAATTCCATCCATTTAATTAAAATAATAACAATGCAATAACATATGATGAAATGATGCATGTGTCATGCTTTAAGAAGCCACTCAATACAAGCATATTATATTACATGGAATGTGTTTATAGGAAAATAATACTTTTCTATACATTTTACTTATCTCAAAGGGGACCATTATTGGTTTCTAGACTCATCTCATAGTTTATAGATATTATTCACTACTATCAAGATAATGGCCTAGAGGGTTACACACTAAACATATTCCAAAGTATCGCCTATTTTGTTGAATATGTGTACTAAAAATGGTGGGATACACCATGGGGTCTGAGATATATACTGTAATATATGATTTCAAAATAATAATAAAAAATTCTATCCAAGTTAAGAAAAACTTGAATTAAATTAATTTATTAATTTTATATAAAAATATTAAAGTAAATGCATGAAAAAATATTATACAAATAAATATTATTTTAATATTAATGGTTAGTTTTATATTTAATGGAATCATTTTTGAAAAAATGGATCATTCTTATCACATATTATAATTATCATATTATAAAAATGTGATAAATATATAAATTAAATATTCAACCCAATCTGTTGGTCACAACACATTGTTTATGGATTATTTTTTATATAATGAATATTCCAGGGGAGAGGAACCATTTATTTTTATTCTTGAACTTTCTATATTTAGATAATTGGAATATCTTGATATTACCAATTTATTACATGAATTATAGGGTCTCTATCCTCTCTCCCACATCCTGGAGAGATAACATCACAATCCAAAATTTTGATCGATGTATAGCATCATAGATCAATGAATCAATATTGTAGTGTCCATTAGGACATAAATTTCATCTTCAAATATCTGTTTTAGCCCATTATTTGGATTATTAATACTCTAATAGATATTTATAGAATGTGTAGCTGATCTAGAGGGATCCTGCATCTTTTCAATTGAACATCTATTGTTGATTATGAAGAAATGTCAAACATTAGTTCATATAAAATGTGTTAATTCAATGATATTTTTTTTCTTAAAACCATTATATGGGATACTCATGTTTGTAATTGGGATGATTATATGGAATATATGATGAACGGGCAGCGATCACAACATAAAAATTATAACATGCCATTTTTTAGGCCTATACATTGCTCCTAGTGGGAATAATTTATTTTCGAGAAATAAAGTTATTTTTTACACCATGAAAAATAATATTTTCAATAAATTCATGTCTAGGGAATCATTATAATCACACACAAAAAAGACCACAGCCCTCTCATATCTCAGATGACAATGTTACGATCATTTGAATTTGTTTATCGAATCAAAATCATTCTTTTCGGCATGAAAATTTGAAGGAAATATATATATCAATATAAACATATATTGTAATAATCACCTATAATATATTTATTTTTATATTTATATAGTAGATCAATATTATAGTCTGATAACGGTGGGGTAGAATAGTGTATTTTGGAAGTATGTGATTTTCACCGGAATTTGGAGAGTTATATTATAATTAAAATTTAAAATGTATCATACAAATTATAGGATTTTTTTAAAAAAAATATCAAAGGTGGTGGGTTTCCTAAAATGACCATACAAGAAAACAATTACTAGTTTTAAAGGGGGAGATACACACAAAAACCCAAAAATATACATTTTAAAAAAATTCATAATATTTTTTGTGCCTTTAGTGAAATTATATGTAAATATAAAAAACTGTATTATTTTTTGGATAGCACAACCACACCCTCCATCTCCAAAAATCCTCAAAATGATTTTCAAGTAACTTATCTTTACACTTTGGTCCCCTACCTCCCATAAAATTACAACACAATCCACAGGGAGCTCAGTTTCTCTCCATAATTTCACTACTTGAACATCCCAACCATACAACGATAGCCTCCAGAAGGTACTTCCTCCCTCGATCACATTCTCAGAAACCTAACACTAAACCACCATGTCATCAAAAACATATTCCCACATCAAACAACTTTACTCGTAATCCCCCTACTATATCGCACCTGTGGCCATTAACCATGAATTTTACCTTCCTATAAACATGGCCCACCAATCTATCGCAGATCTGCAAATAGAACACATGAAATAAAATAACTGAAAATCAATTCCATTTTAAACAATTAGTTCCTTGTATGATACACCATACAAAACACACATCCCTCAATTGATAACACTACCACAATGATAACCCTCAAGGCCATCTCATCCAAGACTGGTCAACCCAACCTTATGCGAGCCAGGATAGAGAATGCCTAGCCTAAGAGGCCATGCCCGCGTCCAACAAAGGTTAAAACCCCATTTATGGGTCTTAGGATACATGGGGTCTTGGGAATATTATTTTTTAAATAAAATAATTGGGCTATATGATAATTTTATTGAATTAAAAATAAATAAATTATTTCAATTTATTTATCCCCACTATGTATATTTATTACATGTTAATTTTAATTATGAAATTATTTTGCGCACCAGGAAATAATAATTAAATACTGACCAATGTATATCTATAAGTTTACTTGTATTATTATTTAATTAATTATTTTTCGTTGTAAGAAATTAATTAACTAATTTGTTGATTTGTGCTTCATTATTCTTCTACATTATATGTAAAAGAGTCTACATGTCCATTAGATTTGTATCACTATGTATTAACAATTCTTGAGATCCCCAAACCATCATGTAATTATTAATTTAATATGATGATGATGTTTTATGTTGTGTAACACACAGTGAAAATGATGTCATCTCAAAGTGATGGTGACAGGTTGGATAGGGATGTGGGTAGCTATACGAGTTTGAGATGACTCAGGTACATTACAACTTATGCTACTCCAAACATTTCATTTAAAAGTGCACAAAATTGGTATTTACAAAACTAAAAAGGAACTGATGATCGAAGTGATGTTGAAAGGGGTCCCTTTTATCTGTGCTAAAAAATAGAAGATAAATTCCATTCTTACAAGCTCTAAAAAAGCGCTGATAGACATCAAAATATTTAATTTTTAAATAAAAGGTTGTTTTGTTCATATTTGGATGGAGGAATAAAAATTTATATCTAGTTTAATATATTATAAATTAATATTAATATATATGTGTGCCTTTATACATATACTAATAAATATTTATATATATTTTCATATATTAAATATTAAAATTTATATACATTTATTATAATATTTATATATATATATATTTGTCAATAAACACCCAAATATATTAATAAATTTAAAAACATTCTATATAAATTAATTTTAGATAAATACAAATTTTTATTTTACAAAAAATGGATATTATTATATTTATATAAGTTTTTTATAAAGATAAATATAATAAATATGTAAATATGTCAAATTATGTAATTATAAAATTAAATTTAAATATGGGAATAAATAAAAAATATGTATATATTGTTATATAATTGATTACAAATAATATTAAATTGACAAAAATGACAAAATTTTGAAAATATAATATCAATATGAATGTATTACCTAGGAATAAATTTATTCCCCATTGAAAATATGAAATACCCCGTTATATAGGGTTTAAATGCCATCGAAGAATTTAAAAAAATTATTAACCTGACTTGAAACTCAGTTTTTTGAGGCCTTCAAGGGCTTTTTTGGCCATGAAAAGTTTGACAGAGGTAACCCCTCTCTCGCCAAAGTATATATCTCTTCACATGATTCAAATTAATATGTGGAAGAGCCCAAAAGGACACTCTAATAAAAAAATTGGTCGTTTGATGCTCCTGTTATGTTTTTAAATTATTTAATATCTTTTATAAACTTTTTGATATTTTTATCTTCAAATATTTATTAAATGATTGTGTGTAAATAAAAATTATAAATATATTGTTTAATTTTTAAATTTATTTTGTAATCCATTTTCACTTAATATCATATATATTATGTTTAAATTCTTATTTACATTTATCAAAATAGAATTAAAAAATATATATTATATTTCTATCAATATAAATATATTTATATACCTATATATTATTTTTAATGAAATGAATTTTATTTGAAAAATACCCTATATCTGTCCCAATATAATGTTCTGATAAAGGCCCCCCTTTATCAGTACTAATAAAAAGTGTTGATAAGGGTGGTCCATTTAATGGCGCAAAGTAAAATTGTTGGTAAAGGGGTTCTTTTAACCGTGCTTTTTTAATGATGTTAAAATCACCTTTTATCAGGGATTTTTTAGGGATGTTAAATGGAGGAACTAAAAAAATCTATTTTGTGGTAGTGTATGGTCATAGTTTTTTCATTGATTAATAATTGATTGAACAATATCAATTCTCAAGATATTTCACATTATTTAATTTATTTTCTTCATTTTGATTTTTTTTTGTGAGTTTTATGGATTATGAAATCTCACAAAATGATAAACATGATGTTTAGATTACAAAAAAATTTATATGGAATGAATAATTGATATTTAATGCCTATTCAGGTTGTGAGTATTATATCATAGTCATTTCATATCATAAGATTATTGATTTTAAATTTTTATAAGTAATAAAATACCCAAAAATATCTTTAGTGGTATCGCTTTTAGTTGTATGAATTTTGACAAAGTCAAGTGTATGGGCTAATCATCAACCATTATTGTGGGATCCTTCTAGGACTACGATGTTCCTATAAGAGCGGTGATTATACATAACGGAATATGATATCAAATAATTATATCTTGATATATTCATCATCTTTATAGGAAAATTGTTTAGTAAATCATGTTTATGATTTCTAAAAGATATGATTTCACTCAACAATTCAGGGTACCATGATTTAATGTGCTTGTATAATCAAATTAATATCATGAACCTATTTGAGTATAGCATAGCCATATATTAGAATATGAATTGAGGTTTCAAGTATCCTTGGATCTTGAATTATTATTCAATAACATATTCCAAATCATATAGTGATAGATAATAGGGGATGATAAAATAGTAGAGATATTTAATTAATTATTTAATTGATTGTTCCTAATCTATAAATAAAGTAAAATTAATAATCTTATTAATTTTTTGGTATTAAAATGGAGTGTAATACTATAATTTCATAATGATTAATTTTTGATAAATGGCATATCACTAGAATCATGCTCTTCCAAAGAATAGTATATTTTCTTTTGAAAGGTAATACGATATAAAAAATTCAAGGTGTTATAGTACGTAATTCTTATCGAGCTACCTCAAGAAGTGAGGGTGTAAAAATGTTTCTAAGAGTTTCATGTGTGATTAATTTGTTATTTACATCATAATTCCATTATCAATATCCATTTAGGTGAGGATATATCATCTAGATAGGGATGGTACCACATGTTGTCTCATCTCTGAGATGTCCATTATAAGAATGTGATGTGAGATATCAATGGGTTATGATTACATTTTATATGTATAAATTGGATTATGTTCCATTATTTTCAATATATTTCTTTTATAATAACATTTTCACTGAATTTCACTAGTTTTTTTATTTCTAAATTAATAGTAATAAGGGAAAATGATTTGTTACTTGTTGGTGATATTCAACATGTCGATAAGAATAAAAAGAAATATTTTTCAACAGTTGTTCATGTTAAAAATTTGAAATAATATTCAATAAGGACCTTTTAAAGTGTGAAACTAAAATAACCATCTTATCTTAATTCAGACATATATTTTCATTTTCACAATAATTTTTATTTTATTCACATGTCACAAGATAATTTTATAAAAAATAAACAGAGTGAATTGAAGTGGAAAGAACACAGGCTTCCACCTAGTGTATATTCATCATTATATGTAATTCTTCATTTTTAAAACCTTTTTATTGAATATAATATTTATATAAATTTTTATATTATATAGAATAACCATATAAGAATATAATAGTTATAATAAGTAAGAAAATTTTTCCAAGTTGATGAAAAGGAGTGATTCCATAGCCACATCTTTTAATATTCCCTTAATAATGATTCTAGTTTATCATTTATTAAGGGTTTGCAAAATATTACTCATATGTGTCCATTGGGAACAAGTAAACATTATTCCAATTTTCGAATGAATGATGATTGTGGAGTTTAATATTAAACAAGTAAGTCATTAATGCTAGAATCATTAGAAATAACCAATGAATATAAAATCTAAGACTCTATTTTAACCAGCTATGGAAAGATAATACTTTTAAAATAATACTAAAAGTAACTGTAATTGATTTACCAAGTAATAAATTTATTCTCCCTAGAGACTATGTCCATAGATATTATCTTTACTTTTATATTATAATATTCCTCCCACAAATCATTTAGAAATAATGGTATTTCATAATTCCTATGTAATATGTTCTTCTATTGAGAGTAAACTATTATATGGTTAAGGTAGAAATTGATTAATATTCTCCCTAATATTCATTTATATATTTATATGGAATATAAAATTAAACTATGGTATATTCATGGATAAAATATTTTTGACATTTCTGGCCGGTATTTCAATGAATATCTAAACCACATATTCATTGGTCATTAATATTTTTCTTGTAAATATTACAAAACATGATTTTCATTATACACATAAAATATATAATGATTATAAAAGTTATCTATGACGAGTCTTAGTATAAATATGAACAATAAAATGAAGTTTGTAGTAACTGATAAACACACATTCATTATACACATAATAGTTTTGATGTTATTAAAATGAGAATCTATGTTAAGACTCATGATCATTGTTGATACATCAATTAATTTTTGATATTTGATTTTCAAATAGCACTACTACCACATAACCATGAGATAACTGTAATAAAATTGATATCATATGAGTTATAGTAAAATAATGATACATAATGTAATAATGATATATTTTATATGAAACCTATTTTTTATGATATAAACAAACAAGCATATAGAAAAAAATGTTCATTTAAAGTGATCATACTATGGGTTTTTTAGAAAATTACATAAAACCCTATGATATAAAAGCGATAGAAACAGTGTAGATTATATATCTATAAAAAGGGAGAACATATCTATTTGATATATTAGTGAACGATTGACATGGAATTCGATAATGTTGAAGATGTACATGTGGTGGTCATTTGAACAAGTTCCATAAGATATTGTGGAAGTAGAGTGTTCCAGAGACACACCCTACATAGGATGGAAAAAATCATGGTAATGATTTGGTGTACACCACACCATGTGATAAATTATTCCTTAAGGATAATAAAGAACATAAGTAAGAAATAATGGGAAAAATATTATATTGACAAGATCATTTAAAATTCAAAAATTTATTAAATTTATCAAAGTATAGGTGGTTATTATTTTAAAAAATGTGGTGTTTATTCATGAGAGATAATACATGGATTGTACAAGTGTTGTAACTAAAATGTTTAATTCTTAATACCAAACTATATTAAAAAATTCCATTATAATTCTATATATAATATCTATTTTATATTATCATCAATTATGGGAATTAGATAGTAAGACAACCAATTATCGAAGGACCATATACAATGAAACTAGACACCTTACAATACCAGTAAGGGGATAATGAAACTAAATTCTAATTTCGATTAATGTATGAAACAATATCATAAAATATTCATTTGGAATGAATTTTTTCTGTGTGTATAGAGGTGGTTACTGGGAGCATCATAGTTTTCCACGGAAAATATGTTTGATTAACTATAGAAAATATATATTCGTATTATATTTTGTTAATAATAGAATTAAAGAAGATCTGTAGTGAAGGAATTCAAGTAGAGAACATCATTATAATGATTGAGATCAACAATGGATGATCAAACAGTTTCTTAGACCCTTTCAAAAGAAAATATAATTACAAATAAATGATGAATTCATGTTATACAAATTCAAGAGATACTTTTTAAAAATATAACAAGGAATAAATCTATCAATGAACATATGTTTTACACATAGGTGGAGATTAATGTGGTGATTTAAATTCCATATGATTATGTGATGGATCAATGACGTATTCCATTAAATATATGAAATTGAATATTTTCATCATATAATCTATTGTAGGAAAACATGAGTAATATCCAGTAGAATTTAACATGAAATAGTTAGAACAATAAAATTGTACTTGTGAGAGTATAAGGGATATATAAATCATACATTGAGAGGAATGTATATTATAGTTGAGGGTAAAAAATCATAAAATAATTCAGATCAATAATATTTAATAACATTGTTATGATAAGGCATTGAGAAAGATAATAAAATCTAAGCCAGTGGTAGACCAATGAAAAAAACTCGAGTGTTCAAGAATTAGGATGTAGCTAAAGAAGCAATTTAAAAAATTATATGACTTTTCCTAGATAATGGAATCATAGATGGTTATTATTATTTTATTATATTATTAATTATGATAATCCAAATACGTTTATATCCACGATATTTTTTTCAGTATAGAAAAAAGAAATATAACTGAGGATATAATCACATGAAGATTCTTAATACAAGAGGTGAAATAAAATATAGTAAATGACCAAGAATAAAAAGAGTGAGAGAGATAATTATTAAATCTTTAACACATAAAAAAAGTTATCTTACATTGTGAGAGAAAAAAAAGTTTTATTTGGAAGTTATATCTAGCGAAAGTGTGATATTTTAATAGTGGGTTCCCTAAAATCAAAATGAAAAATACTTTTCGATAACCATACCATGTGTATTGTGAGTTATTAATGATGTACTCTTAATATAATATTGATATATTTTCTTCATCGACTATTTACATGCTAATATCCATAGATTATATTTATTATCAAGAGGTTATGTCTTAACCTAATCTATAATGAGAACATCGATATATGATGAAATGAATCTTAATCATATGATTTTATTTTTATATACATCATATTTAGTGGACATATATGTTGTCTAACTATTCTATGCTAGGTGATCATAATTATTGAGACATATTATCATGATGTTTGAAATTAGTGATTTTGAGTTGATTTGATAATGAGAACTGAACCTCATATTTCAGGTATTATTTTTTGTTTCTATCTATGAAAACGCCTCTTAATATGAGATAATCATTAGTGAATAATATTTGGTAATATATATTGATGTAAGGAAAAAATTATTATATTTATGTTAATGAAAGTTATCTTGAGTATCTTGTGTCATTTGTTGTATGATACTGATTTATTAGTTAAGAATGATTTTGTTTCTTCCAAAATAAACTAATATCTTCTGCTTACTTGATTAGGGTATTATTACCATCCCAAAATCATTTTCTCAGATAAATAATGATATATCCTTCCAATTAGGTCAATTTATTATAATACAAGAATGGATGATGGTTGGAATTGTGTTTTCATCTTTATGATAAATCATTAAAAATGATGATTATATTAAATTTACTGTATTTAAAAGAATGGTTTTCAGTGATATGTCTTTTCGATTTATTTTATATTCTATAATGGGTTTCTATACTCCATTCATGGTTTTGGAATAGTATTCACTTCTATTGAGATACTAGGATAAAGGGTCACACAATAAGTATATTCAAAATTCTGAACCATTCTAATGAATTTGATTATAAGACATGGTGGGACCCTCCATGGGTTCCAGATATTTCCATAAATATATTGTATCAAATTCATAAATAAATTCATATTATTCAAGTTAATAATAATTTTTATTTACATTATTTTTTAAATGTACTTACATATATAAATTTAAAAACATTAAAAAATAATATCTGAAATAATATAATTTTAATATTCAAGGTTTGTTTAATATTTTTGGAAATTAAGAGTCGAGTTAATGGACTATTTTTGTAATGTACTATATTCATTATGTTAAAAAATGTGATAAAACTATATATTTCATTTATAAATATGTCAGTTATTAATAAAAAAATTTGTATTATTTAAAAGGTAATAAATATTGGGGGGTTAGGGATACACTACATTTTATTCTGTAGATTTATATTTAAATAAGAGGACGAACTCATGAGAGACAATATACAACATGTGAATTTAATATATTCTCTCTCCAATATCCTATATACTACAGAGATAACCTCTTGATCCTACCCTCTGATATATGTTCATCTTTAAAAATCAATTGATCAATGCAACATTGATCATTGGGACATTGATAGATTCACTAGATCTCTAAACTAGCAGCTATATCAAGATAATTGACACACCCACTAACATTCATTGTGTTTGTGGATGACCAATATGAGCCATTATTGGCTCCTCTAAGCAATTTATCACTCTATAATAATTTATGTGTAATTTGGATTCAATTCAAATGAGCTAATTTTTCAATTTAACTATTATGCCTAAAATAGTCATGGAGGATCCATGGGTTTGTAACAGGGTAGTGATTGTCATTGAGATGGCATTATAATGTTAATCACATCAAAATGAATTTATACAGCATATTTATTAGGATACCACTAGGCTCCTTATACTAAATAAATAGACCAAAATGAAACACACTACTTCATTGAATCTAGGGTGCACATTTGAATATAGAATTGGGTGGAGTTCAAGCATCAGGGTTGGGATCAGGGTGGCATATGATGACACAGATGTGTTAGATCTATAATTCATTTCTTATTATGTTTGGATAATTATTTTGAAATTAGGTTATTGGGTATTTGATCAGAAGATCACACCATGTTTTGGGTATGGAAATTAATGTGAGTAAATGGATGACCACATAATTCCATCAGCATTAAAGAAATTATTATCAAATAATAAGTGATGTGACTCTATCTTGAGATGGTTGTTTACGGTATGGGTTGGTCAAAGGAGTTCCATACACAATTCATTCATATAATTTGATTTGGTTCACCAGAAAACCAATTAGTAATGTTTTTTGGGGATTTAGGGGTGTATTTGTGAATCAAAAGAACTATTTAATATAAAATTAGTTGTATCAAATCTCTAAAAATGGTAGAACGAGATTTATATGATTCATATTTGAATCATGAACTATGATTAGTGTTTTTAATTTTTAATAGGTGAGTTAAATTTGAATCTCTATCGACAACATTATTGGAAGACATTATTACTGTTTATGTTGAATGTTATGATGATGTGTGGTGTCATTGCTCACAATTGTCCCTTACCCTATAATTCATCTTTTTGGGAGGACAATAAGTTTGACGACGAATTAGATATTGAACATATTTTGTTTGGGGATATATGGGATTAAATAAGTTCAATCATAGTGTTTTGGGAAATTAATATGAGTGTTGACTATGATTCTTTGAATAGAGCACCGTGGTTTTAGGGTTCCTATTTAGATGAGTGTTAGAAATTAATAAGTACAAAACAACCATTTAAATGGATTTTAAAAACTATTGAAGGTATGATATTTTTTTTCAGATTTCAACTAAGGATTCTTGGAGGAGATTAATTATGTCATGATGGTTATAAATCCCAATGTCAATATAACATCTATATTTTAGTGAATTTTTTAATTTTAAAATAGGATGAGGGGTTGGATTTTCAACTATGACATTAAATTTAATACTAATGTTTAGGAATCCTTGAAGGTATTTACTTTCAATTTTGAGGCTCATAATGCAGTTAGTGGGATCAGAAAAGTGTGGAGTTATCCTAATTTGGCCAGAATATTGTAGTGAGGACAACAACACACACCAACTAGTTATGGAGAAGGTTCCTTTAAGGTTTTTGAAAACAACCGATTGGCCATTAATGGTGATTGAGTTACATTCTTTTCACTAGTGTGTATAGAGGGGACAACACCCTACCTCCTCTTTCTCTTTCATGTATATCTATGGGACTATTTCCTATTTCTCTCCCTCATCCCCCCATTAAATAAATGTGTTTCAAGGGAATGTTAAAAGAAGTTTTATGGTAAATGATCCTCTTCCTTGTATAGTCCATTTCACTTCATTCCTCCATTGAATCAGCATTGTATTGGTTTAGGGTCGATTTTTCAATTTCACAAGAGTATAGTTAAAAAAACGTTTTTTGAAGTGGGTGTATTGTGTCCTAGTATATACTGTCTCAAGATAACATATTACCACTCAATTTTATTATTTCAACAATGATTAATCACACCAGGATATTTTCAATGTCTTTTCATTAATGTTAATGTTGTTTAAAAATGTAAAATTTTCAGGATCTAAACTATTTTCCCAAAATGTGTGATGAGACATCCCATAAATACTCATATTCATAGTTGACTTAAATATGGGTAGGAATTTTGACCCAATAAGTTTTCAAAAAATATTCCATGATTAGTTTTTTATTTAACAAATAATATATATTTTAATTACCTTATTCTTTAATTTTTTATGGATAATAATCTTGGTTGATAGAGAACAGTTCTACTGAAAATGTATATGTTTGGAAGAAAATAGGTACTCACTAGAAGAAACTGTATACCCTAGAAAATATAAGTTGAAATTTCCTTTTAAGGTAGGTGGTATCACATACTAGCCCTGTGGAATATGTTTTTTCTTCTTTGTTTATGATAAATAATTCCATTTAGATGGGTTAACTTCGATAATTTAATTAAATTTAATGCATTCTTTATATAAAAATAATTAATTAAAATGAATCATTTTTAGGGGTCACAAACAACACATGGGCACTAAATCATAGAATCACTTATTGATGGCCATGGTCCAGAAATTTCAAAAACTTGGTGGCCTCCATTTCCCTTCAAAGGTGATGTCAAAAAAACTTGACTCATTAGCAGATATGTATAGGACTGAGAAACCACCAAGATAGTGGAATTGAATAACATGGATACCATAGGTCAGTTAGGAATTTGGAGAAATCCCTTTTCTTATTTTAAACTATTTGGGATCATTGAGATAACTCTAGGATGAGTTCTCCCCTCTAGATAATTTTATCTAGGACTAAGAGGATAGACCATTTGTAGAAAAAAATTCGGTTGGATTAGATTACTAACCTAGAATGATAACGTGTATCTAGATAGGATGGGGTCAAGATCTTCACTTTTACCCTAGTAGTGACACCATGTGTGTCTAATAAGGTCTTGATACCATATTGATAATCTCTTGGTAAGTGATTTCATAGACTATTAGGAAATAAACTGATAACTCATTGAGACCGAATAACCCTAGTGGTATAACTCTATTTGGTTTTACTATAGGGACCACAGTGGGAGCCCCATTGACAAATTTACCATGAGCAAGGGTGTATTCCCAAGTCTAGAGATGGTTGTTGCATTCTCTCACGAACACAAACATATGTGTATCAAGGGTGGTTTTATATCATTAGTGGTATGTTTTTGAACGTTTCCTTGAGGAATATTTGATGTGGTCGGGTTTCCTAGATTTGGATCCAGATGTGATTGGATCATCCATGGAATTAGTGTTTGGGGATAGAGATTCCATATATTTAGAGATAATATATATTATAGCTTCCATGATTTTAGAACTGGATGTATGGCCAACCATTTGATGGAGCCCTAGATCCATCATATATGTCATGGTTTCCATGTATTTTGAGTTATATGTATTTTCTTTTTAAAAAATGCCTTTGAATTGACCAGATATGTTACGATTGTTGTGTATTTTGATCGAAATGTAATGATTTTTGCTTCATGGGGACCTAGATCCATCATAAATGTTATGGTCTCTATATATTTGGATATGAATGTATGATGTTTTCCATGATGTTTCCCTAGATTCGTCATATATGTGATAGATTAAAAGGATTTTGAGATTAATTTATGGTATATCATGGGATGGATCCTCCGAGAAATCAGATAAGGTTTTGGATACTAAATATTTGGATCGAGATGAACATACCACTTTGGATGGGTCCCAAAAGCCATCAAATATGATTTTTTCCACGTATTTGTAGAAAATAATATTTCACTATAATGGGATGATACCATATTGTTGTAAAGATTGGTTGAGGAAACCATGGATTTATGGGCCACATGTTTCATGGGACACATGGTGATTAGAACATGCACAAAGACACCACAGAATTGGATGATTTATGCATGATCCATCAGGGTCACATGAGAATGGATCCACACTTTCTTTATTAAAAAACGTGTTATAATTATTATTTTTTAGGATCATGAGACATGATTATATATGTTTATTTCTAGTTAGTATTTAATTTCATTAGGGGTTACCTATTGTGTTTGTTAATGAGAACCTATTTGGAATGACACAATAATGGGTACCCATTATGATTTTAAATTAGTTTTGGGCATTGGTAGAGTTAAGACTAGTGATTGTTTTTACAAGATTAAATAGGATACCTATAATAATTTTTGAATCTTATGATGATATCTGGATGAGGTACATCACAAACCAATGCCTTTGTTTTCTTTTACATGGTATATATATGTTTAACAGGACCAGTAGGTGGTTATTGTATGTACGGATTGTATGTTGTCCATTAAAAACCTTTTAATTACTATTTACTATTATTTTTATTAACCTTATAATTATTTTATTTTATTCTGTAATGAATGATATTTATATTTTTATTCATTTCCACATATTCTGATATTGGTGGTATATTATCCCCCATAGTAATATCATAAAGCCCACTTTTTAGTATTCTGAATATGGAACATGGGACGATGTACCTAAGATCATAGAGAAATTTTCATATTGGGTAGTAGTTAGTTTGACTCCCCAACCATAGTTACCCAATTTTGGGGCATTATTACATAACATTTGTATGATCATAAATGATTATGTCTCGATACTCCAATTAGTTTAGTATCATTAGAGGTACTAGATACATAAATAAGTTTTACAATATATCATGAAATAAAAAAACAAAATTGTGTCCCCTTTTAACACACTCATATCATTTTCATAACCCTAAAGGTCAATAATACCATACTTCTTCGCATCCTGGGAAAAAGAAAACATAAGAATAGGGTGAGATCATATACTCCGCAAGCACAATAATATAACAGAAACTGTAATAAATAATAATAATCATTTAATGGAATATATATGATTAAAACACAATGCTTTTTAACATAAACATAAATATTATATGGAAAATATGAATCAAATAATGTCATTTACTTATTCACATGGACATTCTACTAGTCGAAAAATCACATGTCAAATCCATAGATAATTTCACAATGAAGGAATGCCTAATGTCAGACATCATAACCACATTTTCAAGCCCTCATGCTAAAAATAAAAATATGATTTTTTCAAGTCCTTATACCAAGACACTATTTTGTCTCATGAGACCAACTAATGCATCGAGGAGCTATAGCAGGCTCCACCCGTCAGTTAATATGACCAATGAATTCCCCAAATGAAAAGGATAAAACATAACATAAACATTCGTATTAAACCAAACATATGAAATGTTAATACTTTAACCGTAGACCATGAATGTTATGAAAATAACATATCCATAGTCAAACGTATCACAAAACCTTTAATAAAATATGAAAGATTGTATCATAATAAATTAACTTCATACAAATGTAAAATCTATCAAAGGGTGTTGACATAGATTAAATCCAAACTATTTAAGAGAAATATCTATTTCAATATTGAAAACATTTAGAAATCACATAATTATAAAAAAGAATATTTATTTTGAAAATATTCTTATAATATTTTTAGGGATGATTCTATGGTTTTATAATGGTATAAAATAGCCACACCCAACGTATAAGATAAAAAAAATTCTTACCGTAATTTGTCAAAATAGTCAAAAAGTACATGGTTAATAAAATGGCAGAAAGATTCCTTTCAAATAAATTTATGATACATCAAACAAGGGTATAAATGAATTTAACCCATATTATAGGAAATAATAATTTTTTTTGAAATTCATTTTTATGAAACACAAATTTGTATAATAAAGATGTCCTAGTAGATAGTTTAGTAAAAACAAACTTTGATAGTAAAAAGATTTTAAAATTAACCCTTAACTTGTATTATCCCTTAGTGGAGGGTTCGTTAACCTTTTGTATAATGGATAAATAATTTCTAATAATTATAAAAGAATCTACTTACATAAATATGACATCATATATAATCCTCTAATATTTATTTTGTTTATATTGTTTCAGTAGTATCTTGGCCTTCTCTACGAATTATGGTACTGGTAGCTCCCTACAGGCAGAGGCGAGAGCAGTACTAACAGGCATCACCTTGTGTAGTCAGAGATGAATTTGCTTAGCGCAGGTGGATATGGACTCTTAGGATACCCATGACGTGCTCCAAAGAAAAGTTAATAGCCCAAGGTCAATAATTTATATGATTAGGGAATTAAAATCCTTAATGGCCAGGAGCATTAGCGTTACACATACTTGGAGAGAGGGAAACAAAGTGGCGGATCACATGGCTTCTCTTGCGAGCGATGAAATATCATTCAAATGTTTTTATAATATTTCTTAATTAAAGCTTGAGGGGGTGAACTTGATCTGTGGTGATGACCTTGGTCTGCATTATTTTCGTCCTTAGTGATGGCTTTTTTGTAAGAGTTTCTTGAATAAAAATTTAAATGATGATGAGTATTATCTTTGTTACGGTTGTTAACTGATTCATTATCCTTTATATGTTTTGTTTGATAAGTCATGTTTTTTATGGATAAGATGTATTTGATTCATATAAAGAATGATATTAAGTACTTAAACATTATTTTTAATCATAAAAAGAAACCTATTCATGAATGGTTACAATGCGGAATGAATCCCATCACGTTCGTGGAGACAGTTATTCGTACGTACACAAGAGTAAAAATATCATTATATTGATGGTTAAATCATATGAAATTGGATGTTATATTACATATAAATAATCATTACCATGTAATATTTAGTATTTACTTAAATTATACAGGTTATTATACACGTCCAAATAATGAAGTGTTGAATGAAAAACTACATCACGTTTTGGAGATGGTAATCCGTACATACACATGTATGGTGAATTTGTCATACATGGGATGGGTAGAATAATGAATATGGTTGTACCATATTTATAATAGAATCACAGAATATATAATTTACTAGAGTTATTATTTTTGTATGGAAACAAAGAAAGAGGAAGTGGAAGAAGAATGAACTTTGAAAGGGTTGATTAAATTATTACATCTTCATCGGGATCTTCATTTTGATTTCAGGAAAATGATCCTTAGTTATTCTTTCAGATCTATCTATGGAATCTAGGATGATTTTAGTTTATTTTTTAAGATATTTGAGAAGGGTATGGTGGAGCCATATGGATTTGGAGGTGTGAATTTGAATGAAGGTGAAGTACCCTTTTATAAGAGAGGTGACGGTCACTTTAGGAAAAGCTTGAAATATTATTTTATTATAAAATAATTTTCTTTTTATAAGGGATATAAATGGTTTATTTCTAGGATAAGGTTGGGATGGGTTGAAATAATCTCAAAAAATAGGTTTTATACTTGTTTAGGTTACCATATTAACCTTATCTTTTAGATTTAAATCTTAGTTAAATAGTTTATCTTTTACATTGCCTTCTTGTATTTTAATATTACATGGTTAATAAACATACTATAAAATTCCAAAAGAACCCCATGATTTTAATTAATGACATATATATAATTATATGAGTCCCTATGATGTAACTTATATTTTTAGTAATATTTTATCATTTTATAATATAGTATTTGTTCTAAAAATTCATTTATGTCGATTTTGACACTATATAGTATTTGGTTTTTGTGAAAGTCATAAAAACATTATAACATCGATTTTTTTTTATTTAATCATCCCTAACATGTCATATTAACCTTGATAATTTTTGGAATGCACAAAATACTCAATTTACAATTATTTTAATATTTATAAAATCAATTATTTTAATCTATCATTAATAACGAAATCACTAAACCATCATTCTATCATAATTAAATTTAATTATTTAATGTATATGAATTGTAAATAAAAACCCATGATTTAGGAAATATCTTCATCTTTCTAATTAATATTTATAGTTGAATTTATATTACGTATAACCCTATATAAAAAATAGTTTAGTTATTAAAATTGGAATTTATGACTTTTAACACTTTGTTAAATAAAATAATTTTAATTGTCCTACTCTAATCCAAGTGGATCAAATAGGATCATATTTTATTCCTAAATAATATTTTGGTCGAAATAAAATTATCCAATATAATAAGGACATGTGTTAGGGTAATTATAATATCATTTTTACCTTTAATTACCCTATTCACTTTTAAACGTGGTAATTAAAATTTCAGAGTTTCTATACAAAAAAAACATTCATCCTATTGAACCACATTTTACATACAGAAGTCATCCATGTCTCTTGGATTTTTTTAATACAATTCACAGATGTGGTAAAATTATGTTTTCTTGCAAATTTAAAAATTTGCATAGAAGGTGAGAAAAAGGTTTTAAATAGTTAAATAAAATTATATATATATAATAAGATTATAAAATTACTCCAATGAATCAAATTGAACTAATATATAAATTATGTATCTATTTTAACATTAAAATAAATTTAAATAAAAATAATAATTATTTATAAAAAAGATGGATTTAAACTATAATTCAATTTTGTAACTATTCAAAAAAATGACAATTTTCAGAAAAATAAAAAAATTCACCCTAAGATAATTTTGATATTATGAATCCAAAAATGATGATCATTTTGAAAAAGAAAATTTATAATTTTTTAAAAAGTGGGTATTACTAATCATAAATATTTTTTTAATAGAAAGTTTGATTGGTCGAGGTGTGCTAGATCTCGATGTTGCATACAATGAAATTTATTGAATTATTCAAAGAGAAGCGTATTGTGGAAATATTGGGTGTTACATTCTCCCCTCCTTCAACAAATTTAATCCTTGAAATTTCTAGAATATTAATGCATAAAATGAATTGGGTGGTCCTTCATCATAAGTTCCTTAGGTTCCCACATTTCCTCTTCAATTTTATGTTTTCTCCATAGAACATTTCCCAGACAAGTCGTCTTGATTCTTATCACATGTTCTCTGGTACCAAGAATCATGATAGGATCTTCACAATTAGAAAGACCAGTTTCTAGTTCTATTTCATCATAGTTGAGTACATGCATTGAGTCAGTCTTGTATTTTCTCAATAGTGATACATGGAACACATCGTGAACATTGGAGAGACTTGGATGAAATTATAAATGGCAAGCTACAACTCTAATTCATTCAATAATTTTGAAAGGCCTGACACACCTGGGACTTAATTAACCCTTCTTACCAAATTGTATAACACCCATCCAAAGAAATGGCTTCAAGAAAACATGATCACCTACTTGAAATTCCAAATCCTTCCTTCAGTTATCGGCATAGCTCCTTTTCCTTCATTGGGATTATTTGATAGGGGTTTGGATAAGATTCATCATTCCCATTATTTTCTCAACACATTATGGGCCTACGATTTTTCTTTCACCAACATCATCCAAACAATTTTGTGTGCAACATCACTTTCCATATCTTCTTGATGGACACAAATAAATTATTTTTTTTTCAAAAATATCATTAAATATCCTCTATTCCATAACAGTTACTTCTTCATCCTCCTTTTTGTTTTGAATTAATGAACATTGTTAATCTTAATCTTCTTTGAGGTGATATACTGTAATGAAAAATTTATCTCATTCACTAATCCCCAAATCATGAAATATTTCTCCAAGGAACTTATCCATTTCCCAGCTATAAATGGATTTGTAGTCCTGTTGAATTGTGGTGGTTGTAGCCTCATGAAACGGTCTAAAATTTATCATATGTGTTGTGGATTAGGGTGATATATATGGTTAAGATTGTTATTCATATCATGAGTGAGTTGTCTTAGTATGATTATAAGCTATTTAGCACCTATTGTTTCACCATCTCCACTATAATTATCTTCAGTATGATGGAAATCCCTACATGTAATACGTTCACTGATATGGGTTCCATTCCTTCCAATAGCTTTTATTTGTAAAAAATGGCATACACTAGATTAGTTTATGAATAACAGTACATAATTCCATACTAGTATGATACCTAACATTAATTGATCTATTTATACATATTATCAACAATCATAAAAAAATGTTCTTTTAGGAAACATGTACTCAAAAATCCTGCATACTGGCATTTATAGAATATGGGAATTATCCTAAGAATATACCCCTGGAGTTTCATAACCAAGAGTGTTGTAAGGACCGTTGACGTGCACTATTTATCATTCGAGACTAGCTCAAACCAGTGTCTTTAGGTTTTACCCCAAGATACATCTGTGTAGACCCACATCTATCTGCTCATATCAAGACAGGGATTTATTTATTGAAAATTCACAAATTATCTACATTTCAAAATTCTTGGAAGTTTATTTAAACTAATCCCCAAACACTATATTTGGGTAATTTTCTTAAATTAGAGTTTTTCTAAATCTAGTTTCAAAGTATTGTATTAAACTTCCATTGATACCAACTATAATGTGCTGAACCTAGTTCCATGTAGTTGGTGTATTATTACATAACATTGGAATGATCACAAGGGATCATGACTCAAAAGACCAATGAGTTTAATAGACATGTAAGTACTAGATACATACATATGTTTTATATTACAGCATGAAATAAAAAAAACATTGCTTCCCATTTAAAACACTCATATTCTTTGGTCTATCCCTCCAGGTTAAACATAA
Source organism: Viscum album (assembly GCA_963277665.1). NCBI lineage: Eukaryota > Viridiplantae > Streptophyta > Magnoliopsida > Santalales > Viscaceae > Viscum > Viscum album. The sequence continues at coordinate 1,652,176,270 of OY728132.1, read as the reverse complement.
TTCACTTCTTCACATCCTAGGAAAAAGAAAACATAAGAAAGGGGTGATCTCAGTTTCTCAATAAGGATAACAATATTGTGTAAACAATCACAAATAAGCATAAACCATTAAAGCAATGTATAATACTATAACACAATCCTTCTAAACATAATCAATAGTATAATATAGCGAATATAAATCATAAAATTTTATTTACATATTCACATTGTTATTATAATAGTTGAATAATAACATATAATATCAATATCTAATTACATAATGATGGAATTTGTAATGTTGGACATCATAACCACATAGTACATGCCTCATGCCAAGACTACATAAAAGATATTGGAAAGGAATTATGCCAAGATAGTAGTATTTATCATTAGAACTACCTATATATTGAGGATCTGTAGAGGGCTCCACCCATCACTTAATACATCCAATGTATTCCGCATTTGAAAAGTTTGAAACATAACATAAACATTCGTATTTAAACTAACATCTGAAACATTAATACTATAACCATGAACCATGAATAGTATAAAAATAACACATCCATAGGTAATCATATCAAAAAACCTTCAATGCATTTTTTATGATTTTATCATAACAAATAAAATTCAAACAAGTGTAATATCCATCAAAGAATGTTGACATAGATGAGATCAAAACTATTTGAGATAAATACATATTTATATTTTGAAATCATTGAAATGTCACATAATTTTAAAAAATCATTTATTTAAAAAATATTAATATAAGCATGTATGGTATGTTTCAAAGGTGTTATAATGGAAAAAAATAGATGCACCCTCTATATAATTTGAATAAACATTTTAACATTAATATGTCGAAATGGTCCTAAAGTACCTTATTTGGAAAACAATAGAAAGATTCTTTTCAAAACATTTTATAAAAAGTAAAACATGGGTAAAAATGAATTTAACTCAAATTATAAGAAATAGAAAAAATGTTTTGAAATACATTTTTATGAAAAACGGAAGTGGATGACAAGGACGTCCTAGTAGATACTTTTGTAAAAACAACTATTTATAATAAAGAGATTGTAAAATTAACCCTCAACTTGTATTTTTTTATCCAAGGGTTCGTTAACCTCTTGTATAATGGTTAAATAATTTTTACTAAATTATATTTGAATCCACGTACATAAATATGTTATCATATATGATCTTCTAATATAAATGTGTTAATATTATTTCAATTGTATCATTGTTTCGCGTGTTAACTGATTCTTTTTCCATTATATATTTTGTTATGTAGGTAATGTTTTTTAAGTATAGGATTTATTTTATTCATATCTAAAAATATATTATGTTCTAAAAATTTAATTTTAATCATAAAATGAAAATTATTCCAAAATGGTTACGATGGGTAATGAATCTCATTGCGTTCGAAGAGACCGTAATCCGTACGTATGCACGGGCGACTGTATAATTTTATCTATAGTGAATTCATATGTAATTGGATGGTAAATTTAATATACAGAATCATTAACATGTTACATTAATTATTTATAACAATTATACTGATTATTATACCCATCAAAATAATGATGTGTTGAATAACACACTACACCACGACATGGAGACGGTAAGTTGTATGAATGCATGTACACTGACTTTTTTAATTCATAGGATAGATAGAATAATTAATATGGTTTTACCATATTTATAATAACATCATAGTATTTAGAGGGTACTAGAGTTATTATTTGGTATGGAAAAATGAAGGAGGATGTGGAAGAAGAAAAGAACATTGGAAGAGGTGATGAAATTATTACATCTTTTTCGGGTTCTTCCTTTTAATTTGAACAAAATGGATCCATTGGTTTGACTTATAATAAAATTAAGGCCACTAGGATGATATGAGAGTTGTTTGGAAGATATTTGAGTAGGGGTCGGCTAAACCAAATGGCTTTGGAGCTTTGATATTGAGAGAAGGGTAAGTACCCTATTATTAGAGAGGTGAGGGTCATTTTAGGAAAAGCTTGAAATATTATTAAATAATAAATAATTTTAAATGTATTATATCTTCAAATGGATTTATCTCGAGGATAAGGTGGGGATGTGTCGAGATACTCTCAACCAATAGGTTTTATAAAATTTTAGGACACCATATTAACCATATCATTTACGTTTAACTCTTAGTTAAATAGTTTATCTTTTACAATATATTCTTGAATTTTTATATTATATGTTAAACAAACATACTATAAAATTCCAATAAAGCCACAAGTGGTTAATCAATAAAATATCTATCATTATATAATTACTTTGTATTATCCTTATAATTTTGCGAATATTATATTATTTAACAATATAGTTTTTATTTTAGAAACCAATTTATGTCAAATTGATAGTATTTCGTATTTGGTTTTTGTGAAAGTATTAAAAACATTATCACTTTGAAAAAATTATTTAATCATCCCTAATATTTCATATTAACCTATAAAAATCTTGGAATTAATAAAAATCATCAATTTATATTTATTTTAATATTTATAATATCAATTATTTAAATCATTTATTAATAAGGTAGTTACTGCATCATCATTGTTTCATAAATAAATTTAATTATTTAATGCTTAAAAATTATAAATACAATACCATGATGTAGTAAATATTTTAATTTTTTTAATAAATTTGTGTAGTCAAATTTATCTTATGTATAACCCTATATTAAAATTTTGTTTCTTATTAAAATTTGAATTTAACACTTTTTACTCTTCTTTAAATAAAATAACAATAAATCCCATCATCTAATCCAAGTGGATCATGAAGGAAAATATTTTATTCTTAAGATTATTTTGTTTAAAAAAACTTATTGAATAGAATTAGGACATGTGTTATAGTAATTATAATATCATTTTTACCCTTAATATCCTTATTTACTTTTAACCATTGTAATAAAATTCAAAATTTAGCATTCATTATACTTTATTTTCATTTTATTGAACCAAATATTACTTAACAACATCAAGAATGTTTCTTTACTTTTTGAAATGCAATTCACTAAGGAATTATAATTACATTTCTTGCAAATTTTCCAATGTTCCTAGAAGGTGTTTAAAAGGCATTAAATAGCTCAATAAAATTATATATATATATAATCTTATTATAAAATGAATTCAATTATGTACAGTGAACTAATATAGATTTTATGTATAAATTTTGACTATAAAAAAAATATAAATAATGAAAATATTTATTTAAATAAATGTTGGTTTTAAGTAGTAATGATGTGTTTTTCACTATTTATCCAAAATTGAATATTTTCAGAAAAATACCAAAAATTCAACCTATGATAATATTGAAATTCTAGATCCAAAACATAATTATATTATGAAAATTAAAATTTATATAATTTTAATAATTCGGTATTACTCTCCATAAATATATTTTATGTCTGGTCTGATTGGTCGTGGTGTGCTAGAACTCGAAGTTGCGTACAATGCAATCTACTACATTATTCAAAGAGAAGGGTACCATGTATTTTTGGGGTGTTAGAGTTAGTGGTTTAGGGGGATTTGATATTATAGATAGCTCATTATGGTTCCTGACATTGGGTACTAACATCTATACACTAGAACTCTGAGCTAGATCAGTTGATTGATGGAACTATTATTCTTATTCCATCTATCTTAGGTTTACTTGCCTAATAATATAATTGACCATACATCCCACTTATGTATCACTTGATACACAATCTGTGTCTCTGTTCTATGTATATAAAAAAATAAATCCACATAATAAGATTTTCTCTCTACTACACATCAACTATTCAATTCTCCCATCATAAAAATAATCTATTATGCATCATATTTCAAATGTAACCGACATTGCAATGTTTACCAAAATCTCAAAAGATACATCTTTTCATCAATAAACACCTCTATAAAAACAAAAAATTAACCATTATACATAGTTACTATACTAATTTCACACTATCCTAGATTATATATAATCAACATTAGTAGATGTCACCGATTCTGTAAATATTTTATGTCAAAAAGGCTAAATAAAATAAAGTAAACACCCCATTATTTGAATCATGTGACTCAAAAAATATCATATGATAACTCCCCCTTCATGGGGCCCTAATAATTATTATATATCCATATAATCACACAATAAAATCTTGGGACATTATCACATCCATACACTTATATATTAATGTGATATACAATTATTAATACGAATGAAGTCATCATGTTTTTTTGGACAGGTAAAGTGAATCAAATATGTTATTTTAGTAAATTAAAAATATTTTTAGTCTTAATAATCAATAAAATGAAACCAAATTTTTTCATAAGATATTGTTTTTGGATTTGAAATAAAAATGAACATATCATTTGATGCTGTTTTCCAGGTATGAGGTATGAACTCATACTTATTTCCACCCCGATACTGGATAAAAATCATCAACCGTAATCACAAAAAAGATATTTAATTTTTTTTAAACATCATAAAATTAATAATAAAAAATAGAAAAATCCTTCAAAATCTGTATTTATACCCAATCATGGGTCAACTATGTAAAAACATGTCTTATTTCCATTTTTCAAACAAGTCAAACCATCATCAACCAAAATATAAAATATAAATCAATGTCATCATTCTTTAATTTGACATAGTAATGTCCCTATCATGATATCTATACACTTGGATCAATATATTTTCCAAAACATCTAATAAGTTCATCCTGATATAACCAGTGAAGTAAAAAAGTGTTGATAATAAATAAATATTCTATATAGTTTATGCAAAATGTATCATCACAATCAATATCACATAAATCACTTAACATCAATAAATGAATATATATATATATATATATATTATTTTTATAACTTCCATGACCCTAGTACCCTAGAGTCAATGGTAATTTTACTATAATGGAATAGATATATGTGATCACATAAATAAAGATATAACATTTTAGTATTCATTATGAAACTAGATACATTCATGGGTCCCTTATTGTATTCGTAATTAAAAAAGAATAAAAAAAGGAAAATATACCGCTTCATTCCATTTATTCAAATATTTATTCTTAAAAACCTGAGGAAGAAAATAAATTAAATGTGTGGACTAAAATGATTAGTAATGGTTATATGAAACAATAATATGTGATGTAATTTCAATAATATATAAACATTATTGAAAGGTAATTAATCTAATAAGCACAACCCTCAATAACAAAGAATGAAAATTAATCAATATATTTTTTGATAGTGAATTGATCATGGAATGTAATAATTGAATACCCAATGAAGAAAAAGGGATGTCATTTATCCAGAATTTGAACCATTATATCAACAATACAATTGATGCTTTTTGGTAAAAAAAAACTCTTTGATTCTTCTTAGAACTAATACAAAGGGGTTTTCACCTATTTTTTTGTCTAACGTGGCCTAAAATGAATCGAGGGGATATCTGTAATTGGGATCCTTTGGTGATTTAATGTATGAACAATTATTCATATACTGATTATATTCATGACCAATATGACTTATCAATATTTCCATGTTGAGTTAAGAATAAAGATTCATAAATATTATTCCAATTAAAAAATCATTGAATGAAAACAAATAATATAAAAATTTTACATGAAGATGGAAATGATAATATCCACGATATAATAAATATGGATATTTAATAAAATCATCAATGAAATGTTATCACAATTGAATGAGAATCACACATACACAACATATAGGAAATGAGTGGAAAATATGGAATAACCAAAGTGAATATCATAATAGAGTCCGTAAAATATATATTTAAATTTTAAATTTTCATTAATAATTGAAATATTATATAGGTAATGATAAATGAGTCAAAATTATGTGAAATCATGTACATAAAAGTTTTTATGAAACTTTATAAATGAGCCTATTTTGACAGTTTAAAGAAATATATTAAAGATTCTTTAAATCAAATAATGAATATTTTTTTGTATATATATAGAAATGACTAAATATTGTTTTTGATGAAAAAATTAGTGATTTTATAAATAATATTTTAGCATAAAATAAATTAAGGATGGTACTTGATAATGGATAAAAAAATTGGGAAGCTTCCTTTAAACCGGGCTAGCTTATCATGTGGAACTCAAATAGAATCCATATAAAACTTGTACTTCACATTAATGAAAGAATAATTTAGATAGTTAAATATAATTCAAAAATACATACAGAATGTATGAAAATTAAAATAGAATAATTAATAATTACATTGATTGAAGAGAAAGAATGTGTAGCTTGAAGGATAAAATGGAGGTTCAGGGAGAATCCATTAATTTATGTCTGAATGTGTTTTTTACATGATCATAATGTCATGTATAATCTTATTATATCTATGAATTAATTCATTAAAATCATTTTATAGATGTATTAGATTTATTTTAATTTTATTAAGTTCATTTATGGCCATTTTGATGAGTTGTAAGATATAATTTTATCTTTCTATAGTATTCATTTCCTTGGAGTTCAAGATCAGTTTACTAATATAAATAAATTGAAATCGGTTTAAATGATAAATAATTGTCCATAATTTAAAATATATTTTATTAATTAACATTTGGAATATAAAAAAGTAATATATTTTATTTGGTTATGTTGTATGAGGATTAATTACTAGATAAAATGTTATTGATAATCATTTAGATTATATTGGTTCTTTTTTGATCATCACAAATTAGTTTTGATTGATTAATTAATATTATGTATATATAGTTGTTATATTACATCATATAAGATATAATACATATATTATAAACATGTTTAGCTATATTAATTATTTTATGACAATATTTTAATGAATAATTGAAAAATGAAAACACATCATTCACAAAGGCGGTAAATCGGCACTTCACAGTCGATGTTTTAATTTGTAGAATAAAAATAAGAGGAAAAAATAAATGATGTTGTATTTTCCATTAAAATAATAAAATATTATTATACATAAGATACTTTATTTATCATGAAATTTTGGATATAGGGGTTAGGATATTATAAAAAATAAAGTGAAAATAAAATAAAGAAAGAAAAAGATGATTTTACCTCTTGAAATATTATCCTTGAGAACCTCTTTAGGGAAACTAGTTTTGGTCTTTTGTTGATACAATGAATTTATAGATGTGGGGAAGAGGATTTGGTAGATATTGAGCAAGATTCAAGTATTACTATATTTTAGGAGAAGAGGTTGTGAGTGGTCGTATTCATAGTGGATGAAAGAAGTGTTTTTTTTATTATTTTATACATTTGTTTATTTTTTTGGCTCCTATCTATGAATAGTTTCATGATTATCAGTAAATATGTTATAATAATGATTTATAGTTTTAGATTATGGGATTTTATAATCCATTCATAATATATGACTCAATAATTCATATATGTAGCTTATATCGTAAATTTTTGTATTTCACTATTCACTAAAACTTCCACTATTTTAGAAAAATACAAAAAAATATCCCTAATAATTTTTTGATATGTATAATTCCATTTTAGCTATATTTTTTTGAAAATAAATTTCTAAAATAGTGATATTTAATTTTTTATTAAAATAATCATTTTCTTATAAAATACCAATTTTAAAATTATAATAGATTTTAAAACATTTTTAAAAATTAATTAAGGTTTCATAAAATTATATTATAATAAAAAAACAAAATATTAATTTTTGATACAATTTTATGAAAATAAATTTTATTTTATGTAATTATATTAATTTTAATATTATAAATAAAAATTTATGTTTTATAAAAATACCAATTCTTAATTTATCATTTTAAAAATATGTCCTTACTTATACCATGATATAAATATATCATATTTTCAATAATAAGATAACTAAATTTTATTTATTCTTTTATAGGTGAGGGTACTATTCTATTCATCACATTACTATTCCTAAGGATCATCATTCTATTATTAAGGGTAACATTAATATAACTAAGATAGCATTAATTATTAATAGAATATCATTGTTCATTTTAGTTTGGTGTTATGAGAAATGTGAGATATCAAATAAGTTGAATTTTTTTAACAAGATACATACCAAATAATATCAAGGAGTTATATTCTTACCTCCTACAACAATTTCATCATGTAAATATTTAATGAATATTACCTTCTAAAGAGAATTTGGTGGTTCTTCTTTATATCATCCTTAGGATTTGGGGTTGCTTCTTTAGTTTTATTGTTTCTCTAAAGAACCATTACCAGCCAAGTCATCGTATTTCTAAAAATTTTATATCTTATGTCAAGAATCTCAACAGGCTCTTTATAGTAAGAAAAATTAGGATACAGTTCTATTTGATCATAGGTGAGCACATGTGATGGGTCTTGCTTGTACTTTTTTAATAATGATATTTGGGCCACATCATGAACATTGGAGTAACTTGGTGGAATTGGAAATGGTTAAACTATAGATCTAATTATTTTCATAATTTTAAATGGTCCAATGTATCTAGGACCCTTTTTCCCTTTCTTTCCAACCCTAAAGACACCGTTCCATGGATATTCTTTTTGAAAGACAAAACCCGACACATGAAATAAAAAATACATTATTTGGATTTCTACAATAAAATTTTGTATACTTTGAGCTCACTCAATATGATCTATAATAGTCTTTTACTATGTTTTTGTCTGTTCAATATTTTAGGGGGAAATAAACATCCACTCACCAACTTCCTCCCATTAAGTGGACGTTCAACATCTCCTACCATATAATGCTTCATATTTCACCATTTGTGTTCTATAATAGAAATTATTATTGTTTGAAATTTTCACTATAGGTAAATAGTGATCCCACATAACTTGAAAGTCAAGTGAGAAAGATTTCAACATGTCTTCTAATGTTTGAATAGTCATTACCAATTTACTATCAGTTTGAGGGTGATAAAAGTACTCATATGAAACTCAGTATCCATATCATTATAAAGACCCTTCATGAATTATTGTGTCAGTTGTGGATCGTGATTGGAAACAATAAATAGAGTTGCACTAGGATGTATTATATCATCATTAATATAGAGTCCTTTGATGTACTCAAAAGGTAAACCTTCTCTTATAGTATAAAAACGAGCTTCTTTTCAATGATGATCAATAATGACCCATATTGAATCATTCCTTTTATGTTTAATTGATTTTCATTGGAAAAATTCCATTGTAAGGTCATCCCACATTAAACATTACAATAGGTAGAGGTTGCATCACACATCTAGTATGTTATATCTCAGCCATCACTTGTTGAAAAACTAAACATGTCAACACAAATTCAGTAATTTCCCATATCATGTTATCCCACCAAATGTTTTCCATCAAATATAATTTAATATTGGTTGTACAAGTGTGTTTATAGAAGTTTGAGCTATGAGTATTAAATAATAATTTTCATTTTAACTCAGGAATAGATTGAACACATAGTATATTTCCAAATTTTAGATCTCTATAATCATACATGAAGTCTTCCAATCTCTCATCATTGACATCTTTAATTTTCATTTTAAGATTTCCATCATCAGATTAAGAGTTTTATATATTCAAAAATAAATATGGTTTCACAATAATTTGAATAAAGAGATATTTTTACATTTTCATAACAATTATCATATCCACTTATATTAAATCCCTGAATATTAGATCTTTTTTAGACTTTATTTGGGTCAAAAGTCCATGCCCATTCTTGATTAATGCATCTACTACCATTTTTTGGTTATTATATAATATTTTATGGGGAAATCATATTCTTTGATTAACATAATCAATATCATTTTCTTCATGTTGAGTTCTTTTTATGTAAACATGTATTTCAAACACTTGGGGTCCATATATATCACACAACATTCACCATCAATATAGTTTCTCTGTATCTTCAAAGAAAAGATTATGGTTTCTAACAACAGATCATGAGTTGGATAATATTATTTAGTTGTATTCAACTATTTTGATGAATATTCTATAACCTTATTGTTTTGTATAAGGACACAAACCATTCTAGATACAGATGGAAGAGTCAAAATTGGAGTAACGAACAATATTCTCTTAGATTCTTCAAAAAATTATGTACATTCTATTTACCATGAAAACCTAACCCCTTTATATGTGATCTTGGTTAACATATTATCCAATCGGTAAAAATTATAAATAAAATTCCCATAGTAACATGGTAGTCCAAAAAATCTTCATAAACCAGTTATGTTTGTTACTGTAGCCTATTATTATTTACATTGTCTTTGCAGGATCAGCTGGGATTCCATCCATAGAGATAATATGACCAAGAATTGAAACTTTTTGAATATAGAATTCAAACTTACTAAACATCCCATATTACTCTTATTAACTATGTGTCATCAAAACAATACTCAAGATGGTCTCATTGACCGCATTGATATTAGAGTGCACCAATATTTCATCAATAAAAACCAAAAAAATTTAAGATATTACATGAATACCATGTTCATTAGATCCATGAAAATATTTGTTGTATTAGTTAGTGCAAATTTAATTATTGTAAACTCTAAATTTTTATACCTGTATTGAAATGTTTTCTTTGGAATATATTACTTATTTACATGGAATTGATTACATTCAGAACCAAGGTAAATCATTGAAAAATATTGAACTTTATATACTTGATCAAATAAATAATCAATTCAAATAATAGGGAACTATTTCATTATTGTAAAAATATTTATTTCTATGTAGTCAATGCACATCCTCCAGGATACATCTTTATTCAACAAAAACATATAAGGGGCTCCCCATGGTCAAATAGTATGGAAAATAAATCTTTTATTAAACAAAACTTCTAGCCTTTTCGTTATGTCAACTAATTTCATATTTTAAATTTTATTATGAGTCCTTAATATTGTAATTTCATTAGTTATAACTTCAATTGTAAACACAAATTCATGCTATTGGTGGTGTCCAAGTAATCCCTCCATGAATTCATCAATGTATTCTTGTATAATAGGTATGCTATCAATTTTATGATTTCATTCCTTTTACCTATATGATGTTTTCTCATTCTCCAAAATAATTTCAATAAGTAGAGCTATTGGGGATCATTCTAGATAAGATTTAGATAATGATGTTTCTACTCTGCAGATAAAGTATTCAATATCCTCGTCACAGGTCATAAGTTCCTTCTTATTGAATTAAATTTTCATGTAATATTTTGAAATCCAATCCTTACTAACGATTATATCAAATTTACCCATAGTTATGATGATAAATTTAGCAAATAAATCACTTTTATATTTCATAATGTATCTTCCGGAAACATTTTTGTTCAATGAGACATCTCATAAGAGTTTTGATAGATAACGACATTGTTAAATCATAAAAGAAATGTATTATTTTATTATGAAACATGGTTACTATAAAAGAGTGTGATGATATATAATTAAAATATGAATTTGATAAATTTAAATATAGTAATAATGTACCATCTACCATATTATTGTGTACATTGACTTCAGCTGTTGTGATTGCATAATCATGTCCCTCTTCCTTTGGCCTTTTCAAAGGTATATTCCCTTAATTCTTTTGAAAGTGTCATAAATAATTCCCCATTTCATTATAATGGAAGCCCTGAACATCATTTTTTGGTTTCATCCCCTTTCATTCAATAGATCTATGAACCATTTCCCTACAATTATTGAAGATTAAAATTCATTTAAATTATTTCTATTGATGATTCATTCCATAAATTTTAAAAAATGAAAATTAATGAATCCCCTTCTTCTTCTTTTATACATAACCTTTTCCATGATTATCAAAATATAACTTATTCTATTAATTTCCCTAGAGCATATAAGTTATAGAAAAATATATATCTGTAATTGATGATAGTGAATAATATTTCATCATATGATGAAATAGTTGGATAAGTGAGTACCCTTCAAATACCTATTTAAGATCTTGAAATAAATGATCAACCTTTTCTTCTAGGTCATGTATGTAATATAAAATATAACTTTCTAGTCTTATGAAGGTATCTTGAAACATTGGAACACTCACTACTTCCTTTTTCATTATGAAACTAAATTTTATATTAATTTCAATTTATTGCTCATGATGGATGTATTTGTCGAAGAAGTTTTCTAGAAAATGTCTAAATTTCATGTATTCTATTTCATCTTCCTCTTAGTATTTTGGATCAAAAAACAGCACTGATCATGATATCAATTAAAAGCAATTTCACTTTCATTGCATCCTGATGCCGGAAGTATATTTTAAGGCCACATGATCAAAATATCATCTACCATTATAGTTGTAGTCACACAAATAGATGATGCCTTTTCCACATGAAATGATCCTACATAGGTTTAGTATGGTTATTCTTTATAACCTAACTATGGTTTCTTAATATGGTCATGGTCTACTTTGCTCCAACACTAACTATGATGACTTTCTTAGTAGGAAATCCCTAAATTAACATCGGCTATTGATTCCATTCTTTCAATTAGGCATAATATATAAATAATTAAATACACTAAATTAGGTTATGAATCCTAATACATAATATAAAACATGAAAACCCTTAACATAAATCTAAAATTTATTCATATGTAATATCAGAGTCATAAACATGGTTTATTTGGAAACCTAATTATTTTTAAATAATTTTTAATGGGTTGTAAATCAATTATAAATTATCCTAAAAATATCCCCCAAGAGTGTAAAATATGGGACATAGATAGTCTCCTATTCATATACCAGGTTTTACTAAATCAGGACAGACATGCCTCGGTTATGTTGTTACCCATAGGTATAAATCTTCTAGAACCATGTCCACTTATAGAATATAGACATTGATGTATTTATAGTAATATAAAACTAATATATACCCTACAAAAATTCTAGGATTATATTTTATGCCTATCATCCAATTATTTCTAGGGTATTATGTTTTTAAATCCAGTATCCATGGTTTCTACTAAACTTCCACTAAAATTAGATATAAAAAACCAAATCCTAGTAGCCCCGAATCGATGGATCCTTTCCTCAATGGCATAGATACAAGAGTTCAAATCACTATATATCAATCATTTGGTACTCTTTATGAAATTATAGACATGAATTCCTCCATTATTATATTAGTAATTATTCATAGTTTATAATAAAATAAAATAATATGCTTCTTATTTCTTATTCAAATACATCATCATCAGAACATGGGTGTTGAAAATAAAATAAAATGGTGAGCTCAAATGCTTAGTAAGGGTTATATTTCATAATTATAGTTGAAGTAAATTCAAAAAGGAATATACATTATGGAAAGGGAAATAATTTGGAAAACACATTCCATCAACATTTAAGAGTGAAATCTAATCCTAATATTTGGTCAGAGTGAAAACCTCATAGAATGTAACAACTTAATAACGAAAAAAGAAAAAAAATATATTTATTCAGATGTTATGTATCTAGAACATTTCCCATTATACCATTAGGATAGTTTTTTTATGTGGGTATAAATCCATCTGATTCTGTTCTGAAACAATCATGAAGGTGTTTTCACCATCTATTTGGTTTCACAGGGGATGACGATGCATCGATTATCTATCTATAACCATGATCCACCCATCACTGAAATTCAAAAGAATTAGTTACACATAGATTCAATTCAATAACAATATAACATTTCAATAATATCCATATTGAGTAGAAGATATAGAATCATCAATATTTCCCCAATTAAATCATCATTAAAATAAAAAAACATATATAAAAATGGTCCATAACTAAGTAAATAATAACCATTATATAATAAATATGGATATCACAACCCATCCCCTAGGGCCCTTACCTTGACTACCCCATGCTCGCCACCCAAAAGCCTGGGGATATTGACTAGAACTGAGAAGGTATATCCCTCACGTGGGAGGAATTTTCCCAAGTACCTATACACAGACACACACCTCCAAGAGTAAAAGTGCTGAAATTGAAAACACTGAGCAGACATGCGTGTATACTAATAAGAAAACCCACATTGAGTTAACATTGAAAAAAGGTCTAGTATACAATCACATCTAAATAAAAGTACAATACCTTGGAATATATTTACTGAAAATCCTACATGAAGGGGGGGACCATTAGATGTCAGAATACACTGAAGTGCACCAATTCTGCCCGGCCTCCCTCTAAGTACCACTAGTATCCGACCCACCAAGGCTCTGGTCAAAGCTATCAGTCATCTGCACAAGACCCAAAACATGTGGGCGAAGGCTGTATAGGGGTGAGTAAAATAATAATCAGTAGGGACCCCAAACCATAGAGTCATACCACAAAGAAATATACAATGAAATACTACTAAAGAGGTACAACGAGTGTATCCTTTAAGAATTACGGTCAAAAGAGTCATTTGAGAGAGCTCACACCAGGTACTTGTATATAACTTGAGTATATTTAATAAGTCCAGGAATATTCAAAATTGATGAGAGATACCATATCTAAAAGTGACTCACTCTGCATCATCATATGAGACCTACTCCACATCTTTTTAGGATACCAACTCCGCGTCTTTGTTGGGGACCTACTGCACATTTTCACAGGAGTCCTACTTCATGTCTTTGGAAAATACCTACTCATATTTTTCATAGGAGTCCTACAATTGGTATTCATAGGATTCCTAATCTATGTATTTCATATTTCTTTGGATACATTCTCATTATATATCTTAGTTTGCAGGAGACTTACCCCATGTAAGTCTCAGTTCATAGGATTCCCCTCTTAGCACACACATTCTAGGAATCCTTATTAATCAAGCCTATTTTACATACACAAAATACAATGAAAACTCATGTAGATTATCTCAAGAGAGATACCCTATCACAAGGGTCTCAATTCCCCAAACGACTTATCAAATACAAAAATAGTTTGAGAGTTAGGGGAATTTTAGTAAAATGGGGTTGATTGGGTCAGGGTCCTACCAGAACATGGTCGGGCCGTGCCGACCAAGACAGTTGGTTTTGGGTAAACCCGAATTGGACTGGCCCAAAGGCATGGCCCATAGGGCTGCAAGACCATGGATTGTTCTTTATCTATCCTAGCCTGCCTATGTAGGCCGGTTCATCCAGGAGGGTGCGACACACATGCTAAACCCATACCACCTCACAAAAAAGTTCGGGTTGAACGCTCCTCCAACAGGCAGTCCGTGAGACTACATGCCAAATGACCTATGTGGTGCCCCACCCGTCCACATCACTGCATCCCACCCTATCCAAGTCTTTATGCCTCTTCATGTGGCCACACCACAATGTCCTCTCCCCCCCCACCGGCCATCGAGCTGACAGATTCCTAGTGTAGGGTGGTCGTGTCACTGTATTCCACCAACATAAACTCTTTTTTTGGGCTTATACCTTCAATATGGTGGTATGTTATATGAACCAAGAACTCATACTTAATCCTTGGGTTGACACCAACATTTCCATGGGCTCCATCACTTCTCTTTGTCACTTTGGTGGTCTGACCAAATTTGGAACCACCCGAAAAAACACACAATGATAATAAGGGTTCACCGACGATGAATACAAGAACAAGGGATAAAAATGGCATAACAACACACGTAGAATGAACCATGGAATTTTTCGTTTTGGCCTTGTTCCACTCATATTAGAAATATTATGAAGAAGAATAAATAGTAAACTATTTCACATGATCAATTCACTTTTTACCATAAATTTTAACTACCCCATAAGAACGATCAAACCGAAAATCAACTTATTTGTTGGTTAGTGAGAGTTTATCATTAGAATCAATAACATGGATAGTAATAATGAAGAAATTAACCCTTATCTCAAGTTTTTATCTATTTTTGGTGATGAATAAATATGTTCTATAGTCGTTCATTGATCCTATATCTGCAATTCATGATCTATGATCCTTGATCTGTAGGTGCTAATCATCTTTTGTCATTATCCAATTAGAGGGATCCTACAATTCCTTTCTCCAATATTTCCATGAAATTGTTGGGTAATTCATTGATCGAAACTTCCAGTTTAACTAGGGATAAAATAAAATATCTTATCCCATTGCAGCATTGCATCGTTCCCAAGCAATTTAATTTAAGAAACGAAATAGGTCGACTCATTGTTACGTTGTAGTGTCACTACACAACTAAAAAATGTTTCAAATTAAATAAAATAAGCTACTTTATGATTATTTTATTCTTCTTTAAAAGGTCCAATAATCAACATTTGCAGTCATCCTATGTTGGTCGATGTTACGCCCCACAAAAGGAAAACTCCAAAATACGAACACAATTGTGGTCTCTAATTTCCAATCATTGTCACCATTGAAGAGTTATTGGTATTTTAATATAATATAATTTTATTTATGGTTACGTCCTTTTCTGATTTCTCACTAGATACTCATGTTGACTAATGTTATGTGTTGTCTAGGGTAAACGTATCATCTTTAATGGAATTGTGCCCTTAGATTTATGATGTGGGTCACATATAGATATTAACCAACTTTTCTGGAAATCGATCACAAATGTTATTTTAATTATTTAAAATATTTAAGTCATATATTCCATGAAACCCAGGCCTCTATGTTACATGCTTCATTAAAGACTATTCTCAAAATAATTCAATTTAATTTTAAAAAAAATTCATGGAAAATCTAGGATAGTATATTCTCCCCAACTTAAATATTTATGTCCCCAAAATAAAAAAACAGATAAACAAACAAATGGGGATATTTATCATGGCTTTGAGCCTCCCACTAACATGTTCTCTTATAGAGATTCTCGTGATTCCACCAAACGCACACTAGAGGAGTTGAACACCCACAAAATATCTTCTCAATTCGGTCCTCGATCTCTACTAGGTACTTCGTAAATGTCACCCCATCATCAACATCATGCTCGCCCCATTTGATGAAGTGCAATGGGTCGTGCATGTATCTCATCAATCGGGATACATGAAAGACATTATGAAACCACTCTATCATTAGAGGTAGGGCCAAAAGATATTCCACCGAAAAAAATCTACACAATATCAGAAACAATTTGATGAACATCAGAGATAACATGTCACCCTGACCAAAACTCTATGTCCCATGTCGAGAAGAGACCCGATGGAAAACATGGTCTCCCTTATAGAACTAAAAGGGCCTCTGAAACCTATTAGAATAAAAAATATCATGGTTTTTATCCATACACTCTTGTATGAACTAAACATCCTATTTAATAGAAGACACCAACTCCAAGACGAAGAGTGTTGACTCTCTAGAGTCCATCCAGCAAAGTGCGGACCTGTAGGGTCGCCTGTACATGGGGTAAAATAGTTCCATAACTATGATGGGGAGTAAATTATTATCTTATGAAAACTCAGAGAGAGGTATTTCATCCTCTCAACTGAGTCCCAAATCATTGATGCCAGAACATAGCATGTCTTTTAGGGCTTGGTTGGTCTGCTATGTCTGGTCATCTTTTTGCTGGTGGAAAGCTGTCCTCAAGAGATTCTAAGTCCAAAATACCTCCTATAATAACTTCCACACCAAGGATGTGAAATTAGCATCTTGATATGATATTATAATCAATGGGACCCTATAATATCGAATTATCACCTATAAATGGTGGCATCCCATGCTCTCTACTGAACCTTATTCCCGAATCGCTATGAAGTGGGCCGACATGGTGAGTTGGTCAAAGATCACCCAAATGGTATCATTACCCATATATTGATGTGGTAAAATAAACATGATTTCCATAAATATTAAATAAAACTTCTACTCTGGAACATTTAAGTGGTTGATCCAACACCGCTAAAACCTAGTGCTCGACCTTCACTTGCTGACAAATGAGGCATCTGAAGACAATCTCAGCCACTTCCTTCTTCATCCCCAATAAAGAAAGATGATGTCAGATGCCCTAGTACATATTTTTCCCCCATGGATGTACATCCAAAATGGTTTTATTTAATTCCCTCAACACCTTCCCTCATTACACCATTGATACAACTTTGCGTCCTCTAAAAAGAATAACACGCTCCGCACCTTTCGAATATCTATCTAGGGCTTACCCTATGGAAGTCTGAGCATGTGTAGTCTTGAAAATAGTATATCATAGCTATCCCTCCTTTACTTTCTGTAACATTGGTGGGATAACTACCATTTACTAGAGATAATATTCTCTATATCCATCCATATAATTTATCAGCAATGTGGTCAATATCTCTAATGGATCGTTCAGTAGTTATGATCTCGATCTCATGCTAAGAGAATAAACCATCAAATTCTACTTCCATAGAGTATATACTATCTCGAAGTCATATTCCGAGAGGAACTCTATCCAATTCCTCTATCTCATGTACATATCCTTCTAGGAGAAGAAATAATTGAGTCTTGTGGGGTATTAGTTGATGATAAACCACACAACCATATGTTTGTGTCGCCACATCTTTAATTAAAACACTAGCACTGCCACTCTAGATCATGGATTACTTATTTATTCAATTCTAATGTCAACTATAATAAACCATATTCAATAACTAATTTCCCCTACATCAGGACACAACGAATCCCAATTCCTGATGCATCGCGGTACCCTACATACTCAACACCCTCCTAGTGAAATATCAGTATCGGAGCCCTTGTCATACTCTAATTCACCTACTGAAATCGGTCATTGTATTTATCAATCCACCCAAAAGGTTTTCCCTTTCATATGAGAGCCTTCAATGGTCCTAATACACTAGACATGTCGGACAGAAACATCCAATAGTACCTAACCAACCCCAATGAATTCTTCACCTCAGTCACACTCTTGGGTGGATCGCATGAAAGCACTTCCCTTATCTTCATTAGATCCACTACAACTCCAGCCTCAGAAATTATCTTTCCTAGAAAGTGAAACATTCAAATCCAGAACTGACACTACGAGAGATTCCCAAAATTTGGTTCTCTTTGAGGAAATCTAGGGCCATACTGATGTGTACTGTGTGATACTAATAATACACCAAGTACACTGGGATGTAATCTATAAAGACCGCTGAAATCTAGTCTAAAAATGCATGTATATCATATTCATGAGTACCATTAAAATTATTAGGGATTTATCCTAGGAAAAAAACATCATTAAGTACTCATAGTGGACGTAATGACATCTTAAATACATTTTCATAATGTTCTCATTTCGTACCTGAAGATGGTGATATCCCAATATGATTTCTATCATCGAGAATGATCTATCTCCCATCATCTGATCGAAGAGGTAATCAATCCTTGGGTTTGGATACTTTTTTTTCACATTCACCTAGTTTAGGTTCCATAAGTGCACACATAGACTCATGCTCCCATCTTCCATCATGGAAAAAAACTAGAAGTACTCACTATAAAACACTAGTACTCATGAATACCTTCCACTGCAAGTCATCCACCTATACCATTATCTCATGAGGCTCTGTGAGATCCATCTGATATTTTGGTGTAGATATCAGTTTCATCTCTGGGTACATGTAAAATAAGAATTCTACCTCCTTGTGAGGTGGTATTCTAGGAACATATTTAGGAAATATGTTCTCATACAAATCCAAGAATACAAAAATTTGAGGACCCATATCATCTGCTATACCAAGGGTCATGATATCTAACTAATGTGTGATCGGTTTCACCCTACTATGTTCTATTGAGTCCTATGATTCTAGTATTTCCCATTACCAATAAAGAAAAACATGGTCCCATATCTGCAGACACACCAAACTATGTTCAAAAAATATTCAATCGGAACATGGAATACGGATAACCAGTCCTTACCAAGAATGATGTCGTAAGGCCTAGAAAACTCTACTAGGTGGTCCTAACCAAAACTCTCACCCCCAAGAGTTGGAAAAAACTATCATTATAATTATTTGATAATTGAATCATTTATTATGGGAGTATCTAAAAAATGGATTGATTCCAAAATTCCATTGTAATCTCTTTGTCTTGAACATGGTTCGTGGTAAGGAATGAGTGACTGGAACCTGTGTCAATTAGAATTGAAACTAGGGTGGAGAAGACACAAATCGTATATCTAATCCTCATAGGATTCACGAGATCATAATATTCCATCTCTTGGAGATGGCCTTTCTTTTTTTCACTAGCTCCCTGAGCTCGTGGTGGACAACCTGGGGGTGGTGGTGGTATTGCCTCAATCCTTTATCCACCTCCCACTACACTTCCCGCTCCTCTGTTTTGTCCACTACCTATAGGACCACCATGTTATTACCTCTGCTGCTTCCTTGGATGTCCATCAACTATCTCCATGTTGATCGTATGGCTAATTAGAAAATCTCTAGCCATATCTCCCCAACCACCACATGTGTAACATAACCCATCCTTCAGCCAACCTGGCCTACTATAGAAGATCCATAATGTTGATTTCGTGTCCTAGGCTTATCTCTTAGGCTGTCTTTCCCTTTTGGAACCTTAGATCAGCTATGGTCTACATGGTTCCAAATACCCAGCTACGTAATGCTCATTGGTATCTCCCACTACTGGTTGCTACTCAGAAAGAATGATCTCTACCATTATATCTCTCTCTAGCACATCATCATGGGTAGGAATTCCAATCGACATTATTGATAACATGATTTCCTGGAGTAGTTCATACTCAATGGTCCTAGCCCGGATGAACGGGTCACACACCATGTCTATAGTGTATAGAAAAAGATCTGTGAATCTCATAGAGTACTATACACAATCAGGATTCCCTGATGTAGGTTCAGTAACAATTTTATATGAAATAAGAGTAAAATTATTTGAAGGAACTCCTCCCTAGATAGGTGATCACAGTCTTCCCAAGAAAAGGCCGCCTCATCATGAATTTGGATCGTCAAACTACACCATCTCCCCACTGAGCCCTATATAAGGCTTGCGGCTAGGAACACCATAAGGTCAATGGGCATCATCAATATGCTGAAAAAGCTTGTAACCACCCCCATCCAATCTTAAACTACTAGAAATTCTGTATCACCTCTTAATATGGGAGGTCTCTATCTCTAAAACTCATGAAATTAATTCAGCCTATGTGAATCATATGCATGTAAGGATGGTATTAGATTCATCTTTCCAGGTGGTTGTATCACTGGTACACCACTCTAAGGTTCTAACTCTAGAAATGTTCCCTGCACTAATTCCATAATGCTTAGGGGACCATCCTCATAGCCACACCCCATAATCCTGGATGGCAGCTTATGTTAAAGCATCTTGAAACATAAAAAGATATACCATAGACAATATTGTACACATGGTGAGTTGACTATGACTCACGAAGGACATGAGAACATAGTAAATTCATGTATAATGCATGAAACTAGGGATTCAATGTACCATGTCGAGAAACCGAATTCAATGTCCTAGTGTACATTTATGTTGGTAACCACCCCAAAAATGGAATCAATAACATGAAATCCAAACATGAACTCTTTAAACGATTACCCCAAAACAAATCCAAAGACTCTTAGTCCTTAAAATAAAACTAAACCTTCCATTGATACCAATATTTCATGAACATTCTCCCGAGGGCCCATGCTATGACTACCCCGTGACTGCCTCTGATAGGGTAGGGGATGAAGACTAGAAATAGGTAAGAATATCCCCCAAGTGGGTGGCATTTTCCCAAGAACCTATACACACGCACTAGTCTCCAAGAGTAAAAGTGATGATATATAAAACACTAAGACTACATGCATGTATACTAATATAAATACCCACATAGTGTAAATATTAAAAACTAAAAGTAAAGGAGGAAAATATAGAATCCCAATAAATGAAAATTTCGAGCACCATGAAGTCATCTACTGAAAACCATACATGATGGGTAGGAATAGAATATGCCGAAGTTCCTGAAGTGAACCTCTTTTTTCAGGCCTCCATCTATGTACCACCTGTGTTATGCCCACCAAGGCTACCATAAAAGATATCAGTCATCTGCACGAGACAACACATTTGTGGTAAAAGCCCATACAAGGGTGAGTATAACAATACTCTATAAGGACCAAAATACACAATGGTATACCACTAATAAATAAAAAATTTCAGACAACCAAATAGGTACACAATGTCTAGCCTCTATGAAGTACAATCATGAGATTCATTTAAGTCATATCACACCATTTACATGTCCATATCATGAGTATACAAATAATTTTTGGGCACATTCAAATCTGATTAGACATATTGTCTCTGCAGGAGACTCATTCTACATCTTCACAGGAGACTGACCCCATGTATTCGCATGAGATCTAATCCACGTCTTCGCAGGAGACCTACTATGCCTATTCGCAGGAGACCTACTCCATGTCTTAAAAATAGAACTACTCTGCATCTTCACAGGATACATACCATTCATCGTCATATGAGACTTAGTCATTGTCTTCACAAGATACCTACTCTGTGTCTTCATAGGAGACCTACTCTGCGTCATCATAGGGGACCTACTCTACAACTTTATAGGAGACATACTATATGTACATTATAGTTCATAGGAGACATACTCTATTTAGGCCTTATTTCAAAGGATACATACTCTGTTTAGGTCTCAGTTCGTAGGATTCCTCTCTTACCTTTCTCATTAGGGGTTCAACTACTCATCAAGCCAATAGGTCATACACCAACCTCATAGAAAACTCATGAAGAGTATCAGAAAAGGGCCACCTTTTCTGATGGTCCCAAATATTCTTACATAACATTAAATGAATTCATGGTATGATATCTATGGGATTTTTATAAAATGGGGGCTGGTTGGGTCTGGGTCCGACCTGAACCCAGGATGGTCGGGTCTAGGTTGGCCCAAACAAGCCTTGGCCAATGACCATGTCCATTGGGCCACTAGAAAGTGACCACTAGGTCATGTGGTCCACCCCAGTGGACCAGTTTTTCTCCATACTGGACCACATGTGTGGGACAGCTTTTCCATTCGGGTGAGACATACGGGCCACGCCCCTCCAACATGGTAGAATCCCCCTCCACCAATAGATGATGATTTTTTCCCTCATATTACTAGGTGTCCACGCTGCCACATGCCTTAGATGGCACCAACAAACGTCATCGTCAAGAGCTCTTATTCCGGTGCCTCCACTGTCACTATGGTGGTACTTTCTTTGAACCTAGAAAGCCTTTGTGATACATGGGTCACCAATGTCAATGTCATGGGATTTAGATCTTCACTCAATTAGTATGGGGGTCTGACCATGTTCAGAATAACTTGGAAAAACACGTCGTGACCATGAGGGTCCGCCGACGAAGAATGCATGAACAA
This sequence comes from Viscum album, assembly GCA_963277665.1. NCBI lineage: Eukaryota > Viridiplantae > Streptophyta > Magnoliopsida > Santalales > Viscaceae > Viscum > Viscum album. The sequence goes on along the minus strand of OY728132.1, from coordinate 1,652,153,009 downwards.
GGGAGAGAAAGAGAACAAGAACACCCTTAAAATAGACCTTTTAATTTTTAGTGGTTTTCATTGTCTATTTTCATCAGTAGGATTATGAAGAAGAAACAATATAATATTCCACATGATTAATTCCCTTTTTGACCCATCATTTTAATCGTCCCTCTAGAATGATCGAATAGTTGATCAACCTGTTCGTGGGTTTGTCTGTGTTCATCATTGGAATCAAGAATAGGGAAATAAATCAGGAAGAATCTAACCCCCTACCTAAATTTTTGGATAAGTCATTGGTGAAGAATAATTCTACGCAGACATCATCTACTGACCCTCAATTTTAGATCCACAATACTTGATCCGCAATCCATCGGAGTTCAATATCGTTTTTCATTCTCCAAAAAGAGGGAACCACCAATGCCATTATCAACATTTTTTGGTGACTACAATGGTTATACATTATCCATAAATTATTATTTATTTAGGGAGAAAATAATACATATCGGCTCATTGCAGCATCACAACTTGGCTACGCTATATCATTTAAGAAATGAAATAGGACGACTTGTCGCAACATCGCAACGTTGATATATTTCTACGAAATATTTAATGTGATAGAAAATATACTTCTTTATGATTATTTTATTCTTCTTCAAAATTTCCAATAACAAACATTCATAGTCGAACCACACTGGTCGATGTTAGGCCCCGCATAAGGAAAACACCACATTATTAACTCAAAGACATTCTAATTTTTCCAATCCGAGTCACCATTAATTTTTTTTTTGAGATTTTAAGATAAAATAATTTTATTTAATAATTTTATATATGTTTATATCCTTTTCGAGTTTTCTCACTTGAGACCCACACCGACTAATTTTAAGTCACACCTATAGTAAACCATACATAAAGAACGCAATGGTGCAATCAAATTTTGGACTTGATCACCCATTTTATGATAACTCACACTTCTAGAAAGCTGCATTGACATGTTATTTTAATTACATAGAATAGTTCAAACATTTATTCCAGGCTCCCCGAGAATCAGAATCAACTTCCATCTCAGCTCCTACTATTGATATACTCCTATATAATTTTCAAAAAATTTACCTAAAAAATATGGGACATTAATATATATATTTAATGAAATTATAAATGAATGATGGACACAAATTGAATGTAATTACACATACACCACACACAAGGAATGAGTTGGGAATATGGAAAAACAAAAGAGAATATCATGATTGATTCCTTGAAAGAACTGATTTAAATCCTACATGGACATTCATAATAAAAAATTGGAATTGATAAGGAAAAATATGTCAAAATGAAGTGAAAACATGTAAAAAGATTGTTTAAAAACTATAAAAATGATCATTTTTATGCGGTTAAAGGAAAATGTTAACGAGTCATTAAAATGAAAAAATATATTATTGTTGGTATAAGACTAGAAATGAACAACGATGGGTTTTTATGATAAAATTTACAATTTCAGGAATATATTAGTATCATAATAATTATTATAGATGGTACCATAAATTGGGTATGAAATAGGAATGTTCCCTTTCCTTGGTCTTTGCTTATCAATAGGAATTGAGAAAAAGTCCTTATAAAACATGTATTTACCATCAAATAAAGAAAAATTGATCTAGGTGATTGTGATTAGGACATAAGAAACTGATTTCAGAACATTAAATAGGAATATTTAATATTTACATTATGTTAAACAAAGAGATATTGTAACCCAAAAGAAAAATTATTGTTTGGGAAGAATCATATTCATTATTTTTAAATGTGTTATTCACATGATCATAATGTCAAAAAAAGTCATATTAAATATATAAAATAATTAATTTAGAACTATATATTCATTTTTATATTTATTCTAATTTTAATATGTTCATTTTTCCTTTTTTATGAGTTATAAGATACAACTTTATCATTTAGAAGTTTTCATTTTCTCGATTATTATGACCGTTTTATTGGTATAAATGTATGGAAAATCATGTAGAGTGGAAAATGATTCTCTAGAATTGAAATTATATTTTATTAATGGATGTACAGAATAATTAATTGTTTTATATTTCATTCGGTTATATGGTATGAAGAAGAATCATTAGATAAAACATTGTTGATGATCCTTTAGATAATTTGTGCATTTTATTGATTATCCTGAAGTAGTTTTGTTTTATTAATTAATATTATTTATACATACAGGTTATATAACATATAATAATATATAATGAATATATCATAATATGGTTTACCAAAATAATTGTTTAATGACTTTCCTTGAATGAAGAATTGAAAAACTAAAACACATCATCCAGGAAAAAGGTAAATCAGCACCTCATGGGCGATGTTTTAATTTGTAGAAAAAAATGAAAAGTAGAAGAGTCTTGATGGTGGATTTTAAATTAACATAATAAAATTCTAGTATATATCTGATACTTGAGTAATCATTAATTTTTTTATAGATTAGGTGAGGATATTATAAAAATGAAAATAAAGTGAAAAAGAAATGAATAAATCCAAAGAAGATTTTATATCTTGAGTTATTCTACATGAAAAACTCATTCAATAAATTGGGTTTATAATTTTTTTGAGACCATCATTTCATGAAAATGGGTAAGTGTCTTGGGATGATTATTTTGTAGAAATATTAAAATCATCAAGGACTAAGAGGTGTGAGCAGAAGAGGTTGAGAGGGAGTTATTTATAGTGTACGAGAGGAGTGTTTTTTATTATTTTATTAATTTGTTTATATTTTTGTTAAAGAATATGAACAGTAATAACCTTATAACTAAATATATTAAAATAATTAATTTGAGTTGGAGATTATAGGCTTACATCATTAATACCTAATTTATGACTCAATAATTCATGTATTTAGCTTATAACATAAATTATCGTATTTGACTATTCAATAAAAATTCGACTATATCATAAAAATAACAAAAATTTCCCAAATCATTTTCAACTGGTAGAATTAAAAATTGAAAACCATTTTCCATAAATAATTTTCTAAATATTAGAATTATAATTAATAATTTAATACATTATTTACATGAAAAATAAAAATTTTAAAATTATAATAGAATTGAAAGACATTGGAAAAATAATTAAGATCTATTAAAATTATGTTGTGATCATAAGACAACAAATAATTATTTTATGATTTTTTTGAAAATAAATATTCATTTATGTCATTATATTAATTTTAAAATTGTAAATAAACATTTATGTTTTATAAAAATATCAAATAAGTTTAATTTATTTAAGAATATTCATACTGTTGAATCTAGGGATATTATAATTTTTTGTGTATAATTAAATTCAAGCACACACTCACACACCCAATGGTCTAACCCAACCCATATCCACCTCCCTAAGGAATAGGTTGGAATTATACACTAATTATTTATTATATATAATGGAAGCCCATAAGAAACTCATATGAAAATAATACCAAATGATCTAGCCTTTTGAATTACCCATAGGCTCACCTGCACAAATTCCCAAAGGCCTTCACAAGAATCCTTCTAGTCCCACTTATATGTTCTGCGCAAGCCACCATGATAGCCATAAAAAGCTTCACATCCATGCACCAACAAGGAAATCATGGAATAATCAATAAAAAATTAATTACGTATGAAAATCATGTTGTCATACATAAATGAAGGATTACTCATTTTTATGACCAAATATAGTATTAATGATTAGAAAATAAAATAATAAGAGACCCTGACAACTATCATTGATCGTAGATTAAACATATCTATAACTATAAATAAGGTCATCTATGTTTCTAAATTATATGATAGTCCATTACCTATTGTTCACCGCAACTATATAGTATAATCATTCCTTCGAAGTAAAAGTAAAATTGTAAGAATAAAGCTCAACAGTATACACGTAATGGTTCCCTTTATTAATATTTAGTATATGTAACTGTAAATTTTTTAGGATAAATTATATATATATATTCAATCACATTCATGAATGTGTAAAACAAATGGGGACTCATTATACCACATTGAAAATTGAATAAAACTTATTTAGTTCATTACTATGATTTAATGTATTTACCATTAATCTAATAATGTAATAAAAAAGAACGATAGTGAACTGTTATAATTAATTATTGGATGGAGATTATCACATATCAAGATAAGGTAATATTGAGACTAGATTAGTATTAAAAGGTTATAGTCACACCCAATAAATCTATGAATCTGAATGGTGTATCAATAAGTAAATTTAAAATCAAATATATGGTGTGTCAATTAAAGGACACCTATAGTCAATGGAGTATAACTAGTCATCAAATATATAAATGGTCATTGTGTTCTCGTAAATCCTCAAGTAAGTATTCAAGGGGATATTAGAAATATTAATATATATAATATTGAACGTGATTTAACTATCCAAAAATGATAAATAGAAGAATATGTTATCCCAAATATGAATAAAATTATGAGTGTTTCATCACCACTACCAATATAAATTACCATGAAGGGGGTTTTAACATTAATAAATTGAGGAAATATTTAATGGGTTATCACCAATATTTATTGATATAGAGAAATGGTTATTACCATTATAAATGATTGATGAAATATCAAAACAATCAAGTATAAATCACTCTCCCCTACTAAAGATTTTTTAAGGTTTAAAAACAACATATATCAATATATCATCTAAATGTTTTGAAATTAAATCCATAGATATATCCAAACTATCAATTTGAAATTATATTATCCATAGAATTCATATTTATATGAATAAGTATAATCAAAATCATTAGAATAACCCTCCATGGAACACAAACCTTGGCATTAACGCAATATACCCAATGTGGAATTTATCTTGATGTAAACAATTCATCTATATTGGATACAATCCTTATAAATATCTTATGTATAACATTAATTGATACACTCAGTATTCATGAACATTCTAATATCATCCCCATAATTTCGGTACTCATCTCTTTTCTCGTTTTTCCCATTGGAATATAACAGAAAATTTATATGCCAATATTAATGGGTTGACCTCTCTAAAAGAAATTACATAGATAACTAGAATTAATTAGATAATTTATTAGGATCATATAATAGCGTATTTGTTATATTACATTCTCAGATTACCACGTAACATGTCAACTCTCATGGGGGTAAGTATTTTTGTATTTATTCACATGCATATACAATATTATAATTCCCCATTATAGATATATTATTGAGCATTTATCATAGTATTTAATCCAAATTAGAAATTACTATAAAAAATATTCTTAACCATTGATTCTAATCACAACGATACTACTTTATTTTTTATTTTAACCCTCTTGTATAAAATAAAACCGTAATGGTTGGCACAAAAATACACTCCAATTACTCAAGCATATCTCATGAATCATTAAGATAATATAACATCAAAATAGAATACCATTATAGCACATCAAATCCTCTAAAAGTTTTCAAAACCATATTAATATCCAATTAAACATTATCCAAAAAAATTTATTATGAAACATTGAAATTGACATCTATATGTTAAATTTGAATACGTAGAGTGCCTAAAATAGGCCATGAAATCCTCCCTTGTCTTACATCACATGTGGTAACCCGCAATTATTGCTCATAAGGTCGTTATAACCTACATAACCTCACATAAATGTCACAAAACATATGGAAATGAAACAAATATATTAAATTATGGACCAAATATGTTTTTCTAGGGTTATTGAATTTTTATATAGTTACTATCATATATCTATTATGTTCCATCCCCCATTAATAACCATGAGTCCCTGACTATTCTGAATGATCAATTTATTTTAAAAAAACATATTTACTAATTATTTACATAATTATTAAAAATATAAATAATAGGATAATTTTAAATCAATTGGAATAAATATATTAATAAAACACGTGATTTATAGTAAAAAGTCTCAAATGATCCCTAGGTGAAAAAATTAAAAATATGAAATTCTCCTTTCAATTATTCATGTCACTTCCACCCAAATATTATGAAATACGTCTAATATCCAATGATTCCAATTACATATAGTGATATGTATTAAAATATTTAATTTAAATTGTCTTAAAACCACCTCACCCACTATAAATGAAATAACACTCACATAGGTGGGATTTCACTATGATCCAATGAAATCATACATGAATCCCTAGATGTAGTAATTTCAAAATATAGGATATGGTTAAAAGGGAGGTTAATTAAAGAATTATGAAATCATTCAATAAAAATGATTTGAAAAAACTATTCTAAATGATATATATCCATATAGGAAGAAGGTTTAGTAGATTATATGTAGTGTTTTTTCCTGATTCAGGATGATAGTGAACGATTGAACCAAAATATACCTAACATTATAAATCCAAAATTTTATTTTTACACAATAAAAAAGAAAATCTGGGCCTATAACGTACTTAATATCCCCCCCCCCCAATCCTAGTTTCCACCATATAACATACCAAAATATTCTAAATTACTAGGTTCTAGTAAAATATATAATAGTTACTCAATAGTATAAATAATTTTTTATAAAAAACCATTAATCACATTCAGTAGCCTTAATACATCCAACATGTACCTAGTGGAACGTATAACCCATATCTTTTGTAGAACTACTCCTATTTACTATCTTGATCCCTCTAATGTTCTATATACTGTCTAAAAATATCCAAAAAGAAACTATTGTTAATGTGTATTCATTAAAAACCCAATATAAGTCCATATATTCAAATATAATCCCACTCCAATTGCACTGAATGGTATTTCTCAACAAATAACACTTACCACCGTTATTTTTTAATGTTACAATAGAGTTTCCATTGTACTAATATTTTGGGATTAAAAAAAATCAATTTATAATATATGACTCATCAAATTCTTAAATAAAATAACCATAAAAAATATTCCTTATTGTTCATAGTCTACTTGAGAAATTCGTGGTATATAAAAGAAGATTTTTATTGAGAGTTTAATTATTTACATAAAATATTAGTATAATAAATAAGTTGTTTATATAACCCCTAATGTATTCAAATTGCATATTAAGCTCATCCCCAAGGATTTTATTTCCCCTAATTCATATACCATTAGTTTTTCCCATTATTATGATAGTGATGCTCGACTCATACTTTCTGAATTTTATACCAACTAATTTTTTTTATTAAGTTATCCTTCATTGAGAATAAAACCAAATTATTTGTGACTAATCATTATTTAGTAATATTTATAAATAATATAATCATATGGAGTGATGGAATACACCTTAACCTCTTAAAATCAACAATATAGTTGAACTTGGGGATTATATTAATGTTTCAATGAAAGTGCTATGGCCATTAGTTTTGTACATATTTTTTATGGATATCTACAATAAAACCTTATTTTCATCCATTTTATGTATAATGTCATCCAATATTATATTATACCTCATATAAAAAATTTTAACCACATTTTTGATAGATTGATTTTTCTTTATTTTATTCACTATATCACCTTAGAAAATTTTACAACATCACAACAATTCAATAAATATTTTATCATATTAATTAAATTTTTATATGAATTTAGTGCTTAAAAATAACTGAATTTACATATTTAAAGTTAAATACACTATTTAATTTTACTAATTAATCTCACACATTAAATCCTTATTAACAATTTTCCACTACATGAAAATATTGTAACAAAAACATATTTATTGGAATATACATCTAAATTAGACATTTATTATTGGTCTATTACTTTACCAAATACCAATATATAATAGTGGTTTCCAATAAATTGACAGTAAATTCATTTTCCAGGCAATGTGGTGTCTTTAAATTAGAATTAATTAAATCATTTTTTGCAAAAATATTATCTAAATGCTATCAAGCCATATCATTTTACAGTAACATATTGTTATAATAATTTTTAAATACAATTTCTTATTAAAAAAAATTTCGACTACAAGAATCAAAATATATTTGTCAGTAGTGATAGGTGCAGAATTTTTTTTTAATATTATATATAAATGTTTTTAGCACATATAGTACTTAATTTTCTCTGAAAATACTATAGTACGCACTCTGGGAATTAACAAATATCCAATGAATGAAAGTATGATTTCAAATTATTAATATCTGAAATGATGATTTTCTTATTATTTCATATTTTTTAACATAACCCTTTTTCTTATAGAAAAAATAATGTCAATAATATAGATAACTGTAACAAATTATTTTTATTTTTATTCTTTCTATTATGGATTAAAGTAACCCCATTCCTCTAGGATCTCATATTTTTCAATTATGATTCCAATTGACCATTAAGGGTATTTCGATAAATTGAATGAAATTCCTTCATCATATAAAATATTAATTTATAATAGTAGTTTTATATGGATTTTATGGTGAAGTATTGTATTCAAAAAATCTATAGCCCAAACTATTGTTTATTTCTTGATTCATTTATAACATAACAATACTAAGCACTGATTTATTGAATAATTTATAGTTATCAACCCAAATTACATCCCAATATTTTTTACATTTATTTGATAATATTCATTTGAAACCGAAATATAATTATTTTGGCTCACATTCCCATTCACACATTATCAAATTTTAAATAGTAATTTTTATCTAATGATATTTTGATCATTAATCCTCTTCGAAATAAACAAAATTTGAATCTCCACTGTTAATTGACAGTTTTTAACTAATATATATAATCTATTATGAATTTAATTTATTCTTCATAAATAGGTTTGGTCTCTACAAATGATAATAAAATTAGTATTCCCAACACTGCTGTTTTTTCAAGTATGCGTTGTGGATTCAATGACAATAATAATTTTTAATATATGAATTTTGTATATACTATTACACATTAAAATTAGGGTATGAATCATTTTAATATATATTTTTCCACTTATTTGGACTGTAAATATTTTTATTGTTCTACATTTTAATGCACTCTAAAATTTTATTCATTAACCCCTTCATCCAGATAATTTTATCCTGCATCAAAATTGATATTGATTTTTTTTCAACATAAATTAAATCATTTATATAAATTACATTTTATATTTTATCACAATAAACATGTATAAAATTTAATTCAATTAATAAATAAGAGTAACATTATTATTAAAATTATTATCATATTTTACATAAATGAAATTATTTTAATAAACCACTTCTCTCTAAATATATTATGATGTTTAAGAATCATGTATCATTCATTCCCTATCTCATATGATATTCCATTCCTTCTGAGATATAGTTATTCCATAGATTATTTATTAAATTCTATGTATACCAGTGAATTCATATAGTGCAATGAGCTACTAATATTATTTTACAATGGCTCTTCTATATTCTATACAATATAGATTGACATAATAATAACTCCATTTTACTAGGTAGTTCATAGAAATGAAACCTCCAGGTTGTTTTATACTTTATAATTTTTATTGTTAAAATTATATAAACTATATTAAATTCCATAATTTTAGCATAACATATAGATCATCCTATAAATTTTATTCTCATATAATCTCGATTTCCCTCTGATAAAATGAATCGCTTTTTTATTATTTTTCATAAAAATATTTTGAGAAAAAAGTTATAATTATCAAAACAATATGAAATATTTCTCCCCATGTTATTGAATTTAATGTGGGACTATAAAACTAATGTTAACCAAATCAATAATATGTAGAGGTTATTTCTTATTTTACTTATAGTTATTTCATAATATCTTCCCTTTGATTTATCAATCACATGATTTCCATTTATCTCTTTTAATATAAGTAATATCTCTGTAAATTTTATATATTGATAGATCATTAATTAATTTCTAATGACCACAACATAGCCTTCAATAATGAAAAACTATTCTCCACATTGTCACCATAAAGATATTTTATTTATTTATTATATTTATGGTATATACAATAACATTTTTTCTAAATCATTTGATCCATATCCTTCTATCATTTTTGGAAATCGTATTCGATTGTAATCCACTTCATATTCAATGTAATATATTTTATATATACTCACATGATTATATGAAAGCCTCTCCATATAGATTTTATAAATCATTTTCCACTCATATTAAATTGGCCTTGATTTTCACTTTCATTGATTTTTATGCCTCCATCATTGAAAAAATGAATATTTATGTTAACATTACGATTATTTTCTTCAACATGAATATTAATTTACATTTTAGAAAAATTTAAATGATTATTTATTATTATTTTTATTTTCTTTATATATTTAAGATTTTTTTGATAATATAGACTTCTCTTTCACATTCTTTTAATTTTATAAAACACTAATATGATTTAAGAAATAAGTGAGTCTTACTGAATTGGTTTTAGTAGAAGTAATTTTGAAATATTCTCCTCTTTATAATGGGGAAATTTGTCTCATATTTTAATTTTAATTATTTTTTCTTCAAATCTTCTCATTATATTAATTGGTTTATTTAATTTCATCATTCCAGACAATATGAATAACTATAGAAAACATTATAACAACAAAAATAATTTACATAATTTTTTTTTATGGTTTTATAAATAAATTAAATAATAGTTATTCAAATATGAATAATGAAATTTGATAATTCAAGAATGAAATTTATGAACCCTAAAAAATAGTTATTAATCAAATCACTTATATTCTTTATATTGGAACTGATATTCTTAACTTACATAGTAATCAAAAATTGGTGGATAGATAATATACCTTGTTCATAAATATCGCTTATCTAGTTTAATATCATAAAAATATCGTCATAGTAGAAACCCTAGATTATGTTGAATCTTTAATAGAGCATAAGAAGTTAGGTTCCGATAGTGGCATGTGTGTGACCACATCCATCTGTCATTCGTCACCTTGGTGTAATTGATCATCGAACCATATTTCTTCAATGTTGTGTTGAATTTCATGGATGGTGGGGTACTTCCAAGAATAATATCTTCTACCACTTTAGTGATCCTTTGTATAATCAATAGTCTTACCCAATTTGAGAATTTTTGGAAAATTAACATGTATGATTTATTCTACATGATTTTATTTATAATTTTTGAAGACCTATTGGTGATATTTAATCCTTATATGATATATAATTCAATATATGTGTTTATCTGTGGGAAAATATAACGGTATTTTTCTATATTGTTTTGGATAAAATAATTGATATTGATCATAAGATTCATGGTGAGAACCTGATGATCAATTTTGATACACATAAAGAACATGATATATTGTAATAGTGATAATCTTTATTATGTTAAAATAATTTGGGTAGACTAACGATTGATGTAATCATTTTATATAACGTTTTATCTTCTTGGTTAAAAAATAGTTTTGTGGGAATGAGTTTTTGATTCATCACAACATCTTTCAAAATTTTACAATGTAATAAAATCTATCATTGATTCTTTACCATAGTTTAATATATTTTCAATATATGACAAAGTCGTATAATTTTGATTAGTAGAGTGGGTCAAATTTTTGGAGTCACATTCACCCCAGAATTTATCTCCTACTTTCCATGATCATTATCATCAATGGTAAATGTTCATATGTCGTATCTATAAAACATACACTGCACGGTTATGGTGGGGGGAGTGGTTAGAGTGGAAATTATTCCTATATATTTTTCTTTTTTCCAATAACATGTATACAATTTATATTAAGGATCATAAGATATTCTCTAGATTCCAAAAAAATTTATAATTCATTTCATATATTTGTGATGATATTTTTGTTCTTGGTTGGGATATAATTTTTTTCTTCTTATTTATATGATTTATATATATTTTTTTATTAGTAAAAATATGTTTAAATCATTTATAAAATCTTCTATAAATATCTGATGTCGTGTTACCACTATATAGATTCATTTTTAGTAAATGTTTCATTTGAAAAAATATATCAATAAATAAATTGTGATTATTTTTAATAATTTCATGTAGGAAATGAGTATTGATCATTACTATAACATGTTATGATGAAAGAACTATGTTAATCCTATATATTATGGTATTTTAATTTATATAAGCATTTATAAAAATATAAAATCATCTCATAAGATTATTGATATGGAATTAATGGTTGAAGGATCCTATTGGGAACATTTAATGCAGATCAATTTCTTTCCTCATTATCTCGCTGGTTTTTTACCAAGTATTAGGTCCACTCATTTTGGATGTGTATCCAATAAAAAAACCTTTCCTTTTTGAAATTTATAGGTATATTGTTTTTAATGGAGAAAATTATTTCTATAAGGATCCTGATCTCAAAAAGTCAGTTTTCAACCAAATATACACAATGCCTTCTTTGGTTCTTCATTGAAATAAGATATTAAAAAAATCTAATCAACATTTTCCGTGATGAATTAGTCAATATTTTATTGGGGTACATAATAATATAATATATTTCAATTCATTTAGTTAACTATGGTATCATAGATGGTTTTTTTCTTCAACGTCATATCATTGGAGGTGACGTTGAACACTCCCACACCTTTGGTGTGGTGGAATGATCAAGAACTCCTGAATCATAATAGAATTTTTTTTATCATAATCAAAATATATATAAATTTTATAATAAATATAACAAAAATTAAATGGAGGGATATTTTTTGAAATGAAAATTTTTGTGTTTTGGGATCTAAAAAGTATATTCATTATTAGGTATATCCTTAGAAGGGGTGTGATTTTGTAATCATTAAACCCATTTTCTACATTATTATAACATTATTTAGACGTGAAATCATTTATATTTCTATTATAATTATAACTTCATGGTATCATGTAAGAGATACTAGAATTTAGGCATTGATACCATTTATTGATTTCAATTTTTTATCATTTATGGATTATCTTCATATAAATTATTAATTGAGCCACTTAATGATTTCATGAACTTATCATTCCTGAAGTTTAGGAATATTATTATGAGCCTTTCTCAACATATAAATATTTCTATTAAATGAAATTTAACTTATTCCTTTTTTTTATATCCTTCTTGGAACAATAAAATTTATATATGATGGTATTTATAATTTAATCCTTCAAATCATGGAAACAAGTTAAACACCAATGGATACATCAGTAATGGTGTGATTATTGAGAATGCCATTTTTCATAACTACTAAGGGTATATTATTTTTAATTTCCCTATCCAAAATTCTAATTTCTTATTTTCATGTCAACCATAGATTCAAAATCATTATTTTATTTTCTATATATTTCTATATAAAAATAAAGTGTAATTTTTCTTAAAAATGATAAAATTTATTCATCACTTGTAGTCATGTATCTAAAGTTCATGAATATATAATCTTAATTCATCATTTATATTAATTTTAATTTCTATAACATTTATTGAGTTCCTTCTATTTAACAATACACTAATAGAAAAGGTAACACTTTGGAGTGTTCTCTCACATTGTCTTTGGTAGACCCATGTGATTCCTATATTTTTCTATAATTTTTTGTCTCTTCCTAAAATTTGAAAACTTTTCAAAAGGAATGAATCTTTTTTATTTCCATTTTATTTTACAACCATATTGTTTTTTTGTATCCATTTTATTTTTTAATAAAAAATAGTATTTAAATAAAAATAAAAAAAAAATTTATATAAGAGTAATGATGTAATCATTTTCTTATGTTATGACTTCATATATACTCGATTTGTATATATATTAAAACTCAACAAAATGGGTAATACTATAATAAAATTAAGCAAATAATTTGTACTTTATTATAGAGAATACTTGTCATATTCACTATACAAGTTCACTACCTATAAATAAATTCTATTTTTTGTAATATCATCAATCATATCAAGTGATAGCATTGATTTTTCATTCCATTAACCTTTTCTCCAACTACATGAGTATTGGTCAAATATATTCCATTTTTAATATCTATTATCCCATGTTATTACATCTATGATTATTTAAACACATGTCAATACACATAATTCATTTTCCATGTATTTAATTAATTTATATATATATATATATATATAAACAAAAAACATTATTATATTTTTTGAACCTATATTTTTCATTAGAGATTAAAACTTTTAGGTTATCTTATTAATTTTTTAATATAAAATTTAATATTCATTCCCTAGTTGAAAATATAACCACTAATTACACTAATCCCCATGTACTTCTCTCCAATTTTAATTATAAAATATATTACTTTTCTAGATGTTTTATTTTCATAGTGTCTTTGTGTTCCAAAGGCAATCATTAAATATGTTTTTTAGAGGGTCAACATATTCCATTTAATCCAACATTATTCCAAAAAATTTACTTTTTAAATATATAAAAAATATAATACCTCATTTATACAATTTATATCATCCTTATTATACACCACAGATTATGATTGATTTTATTCATCATAATATTATTTCTTCTTAACATTCAATATAGTTTTAATAAGTATATCTTATTTGTTTCTCTATTTCATCTTCATTAAGAAAAAATGAATATTTTCTTCTCATTGTCAAACTAATCTCATTCATTGAAACATATTTCCAGAATAATTTACATATTTGATATTAAATTTAATGGATAATTAAATTATATATTTTTGAGTTCTTGAACTCCCCATATTCTTCATTATGATTTTATGGACATTAAAATATAATTTTATAAACAATATTATGTCTGAAACAAGTTAATCATAACATTATATAAAATATTATTTATCATTATTTGAAGTTTCATAAAATAAGTTAGAGTAATGGGTCAGTCAAATCCTCTTCTCAATAACAAAATTTATTGATTCCATATTTTTAAATATATTTGAAACATTTATTGTTAGTTAAGTATCATATCATTTTACTATACTTCATATGATTATCAATTGAATCCAAGATATATTGAAATTAACTAAGTGAAATGTTTTCCAAATATAAATCTTAATTGTTATAAACCATTGAACAATACATTGTTAAATAAATTATTATAGTTTTAATAAAAAATTCAACTTACTAGATTTTTTATCCATACCAAAAAATGGATCCAACAAGATCAATGATAAGTTATAAGTAATCAATAATGTTTTCATATAAAAAATTATTTTAACCAGAAACTATTTTATTCAACACTTGTTTTTTATCTAAAACCCATATGGCCCATTTATATATAGTAGAAAATTATCCTATATAGTATTTGTATATGTGAATTTCATTACAATAATATAGATATGATTTTACAGAACATTAGATGAATAAAATTGTTCACTGTCATCTCTATTGAGTAATTTTATTCATATATAAATAAAATATATTTTATAGGGTTACTCACAAAAGTTCCATGGATTATAATGGAGTAAATATCATTACAAATATATTATATTTGGGATATTATATGACTAGTCAATATTTTTTATCATGTTCATCAATAAACATAACTCAATGTTTAGTAATATAATTGAAAATTTCAATGGTAAAATTATAATATATTTTATATGAAATGAACTTTTAACTATAATGCCACATTTAGAGAAAACATGGCCCCAAAAAATATACTTTCATGGTAAATTATGGTATAAAACATTTCCTTCAATATTAAGGACATATACAAGTATAACTAGTAGTATATAATCATATCAACTCTTTCATAGACTCTATTATATGTGAATATGGAAAAATCAAAATACACTAATTCACGTATTTTATTTGGGTCAACCAATAAGGGTTATATTCATTTAAATTAGAGTTGAAGGGTGATATTTTACTATTAAAAAATTAAATCATTATTATAATTATATTATTTGGATTGTATTATTTGTATTCCAATGGTCACTCCCTTTATCAATACCTCTATGCATTTCTCCCTGATAGAGTTAGAAGCCTCACTGTAACATTGGTCCCTCACAATGAATATGAAAAAGGATAATAAATACTATTTATCTGAATTGGGACGACACTTCATACCATTCTTGAATAAAATATTTATATATTTAATCACGATCTAATCATTTTTCTAGTAGCTCACAAAACCAATTAATATTTCATAGTTTTGTCAGGACCAGTCCTAGTGGGGCCCGAGATGCGACTCCCCATGCCTGCCCCAGAAGCCCAAGGGCTGGTGACTAGCACCGAGTCAGCATATTACTAACATGGGAGGCAT
This sequence comes from Viscum album, assembly GCA_963277665.1. NCBI lineage: Eukaryota > Viridiplantae > Streptophyta > Magnoliopsida > Santalales > Viscaceae > Viscum > Viscum album. Next base: position 1,652,136,824 of record OY728132.1, on the reverse strand, counting down.
TTCATATGTACATATACACGCACACACCACTCCAAGCACACAAATGATGAAATGAAAAATAAACATTAAAGAACAATAATTCATGCATATAACTAAACCCATCCAAAAAGATTAGGATGGCAGGTAATGTACTGAAATTAAACTGAGTCAAAATACATCCCCACCAAAAACAAGAAACTGCAAACGAAAATTACAACATGTAATCACAAAAGGGTTACTCGGATAGCTTCTCATAGACGTAGGAACACCTCGGCCTGTAGGGAACTCAGAAAGCCCAGTCCAGCCCTGGTCCACCTTAGACTCTTTCAAATGGACGCTCATCTGCATAAGACATGACATGTGTGGGAAATGCCCATGAATGGGTGAGTATAACAATACTTAGTATATGAACCTGAAAACCACAAAGAAATACACAAATGAAAGTTATAGTCATATCTACATAGTATATGCCTACATAACATATAACAGAAGAACACCATATATATATAATCATAACCTAGACCTATAGTCTAGAGGCAAGTCATACACCCTCATACCACCTATAGGGATTTAGTTCAATGATTCCAAAAAGCACTCATCTAGGAGAACTCAGTCCAAGAGTCTGTTAGCTTTGATGTTGTATGTCCTAGATTTACTATTCATCGAGATAATCCATGAGAGATAGATACACTCTTTCTATGAGAACAAACACTTTAGTTGGGAACGATCATGATACACATATAAGGATCACTACATGGGTCTTCCCACATACCACGACTCATCTGGATTCATATATTAGGTAGGGGATCAAAACCCTGTGGAAATAGTCACGTCAATACCTGACTCTAACAAGGTTTAAGAATGGATAATGGATCTCACTCTGGGCCTTTTGGAGGGATACCTAACTCTATCTCGAAATTTCATACTGAAGGGATCATACTTCTGTGAATGGAAACGAAACCAGACCTTCTTAAGAATGAGAAAAGGGTGCACTAAACCAAATAGAACATATACAAGATACATTGGAAAAGAGGATCAATCCAAGTACTGAAACGTACACGATGTGTAAAAGGATCACACTTCGTGTCCTTGGACCCTAGGTAATTATCATGTACAATAGCATGTGTCGCAAGGATTTTCGTGTAGGAAGGTAAGTACATGGCATGTAGTACTGACTACTTGCTATGTTCAAGTAGCTAGGGTTCCATCCATGTACGCGGATGTGTGTATGTACATGACTTTGACACTCGTGGGATATCCCATGTGACCAATACATGGTGTAACCAAGGCAACCTGCCTCTTCCATGCCACGTAAGGTCTACACGTTGTGTTTCTAAGCCGTTTAGTTTATATTGTGTCTGTGTGTTGCCTAGGATACATGCTGAGTCCCATGTAACGACCCACACACCATGTTCATTAGATAACATGTTGTGTCATCACTTCACATATCACAAAACCCTATCCAACACATAGCTGGACCTACAGTCTATGTTCTTTGGGATTTACGTTATGTATTAATGAATTTTTCAGAATTGTAAACCTCTACTGCCTCACCTTAGCTGGAGCTCTGGTCTTTGATACATCCATTCTTTTTCCACAAAACATTATGATTATAGTCACCTCGACATTCCAAAGTCATTTCAGTTGTTTTTGGGCCTTTGATCGGCCCCAAAAATGATTATCGATCCACCTGCAGAAGAACACTTGAAGAATGGTCTCTCTCGATCTGAGCCGATTCATCATCTTCCATTTCCATCACACATCCACTGAGTCATCGTGATGTCGGGCCTCCAATTTGGGATCAATGCACAGCATAACATACATGAAATGATCTGTTGTTCTTCACCTCATGCAGAACACAATGAAAATGATGAAAATATGAAGGGAAAATCTAACAAACCAAATTGAGGAATGGAACACCACCGTCGTTAGTCACTGCATTGATCCACTCCTGTTAGAATGATTAAATAGGGAAAAAGAAATGATAATTCCAAAATTATCACAATCATATTCTCAATTCAAACCCCAATGAAATGGAAAATAACACCCACCCACAAGAACATTAGATCCATGGATCAACATGTTTTTTCATTTATCTTCCTTCGTCATTTGATCAAAAAATAATGAAAACGTATCGAAAAAACAACCCCTACCTTGATCTGGTTGAATAACATTCATTGTGTCACGTTCTTTAGCGAGGTTTTTCAAACAAGATATGTGTGGACTGATCACATCATCATCGTCTGCCAATGGGATCACCTATGAAGCTCCAAGTGGATCTCTATCAATTTGTAGGGTTATGTGGTAAACCCTACCAATCTTCCATATGAAGGTATTTAAAAGGGAGGAATTAGGAAAATATGAAAAAGAAGAATTTTTTAAATAAAATAATTTATTAATTTATTTTATTTCCATTAAAATGTCCTAAAACTGACCCCTATAGATGATTTGTGCTATTTGATGTTTGGTCTGGCCTAAGGTAAAGTTTCTTCTCTGAACGAAATGGTGCCCTAGAATTTCTGATCTGAACACCAGTTAAAATTTTATTCCACTTTTTTAAGAAAATGGCTCGCATACATACTTTATAGTTTAATTAATTTCAAACATTGATTCTAGGAAATATGGGCTTTGGAATCGCACACCGTCTAGATGTCTAGTCTTGAAATAATTCTATATAATTTTTAAATATTATAAATGGAAAATCTGATACATTACATTCTCTTCATCTTTGGGATTTGCATCCCTGAAAAGCCAAAAAAAGGGCTACTAAAAAAATGTCAACACTGGGCACAGATCTGAGTCTCCCTCTCCCACATGCTCTCTTGAAGATTCTCATGCTACCACCGGACACACACAAAGGTCATCGATCACCCTTGATGGATTCGCTCCTACCAATCCTCGATCTCCACTGGGTACCCAACAATAGTTACTCCATATTCAATGTGCATCTCACCTTTGTCGATAACAGGCGATGGGTCATGCATGTACCTCCTCGGCTATGACACATAGAAGGTATTATATACCCGGTTCAACTATGGTGGTAGAGCTAGATGGTACGCCACCTCACCAACTCTGCATATTATCAAAAACAGTTCGATGAACCTCAGAGATATCTTTCTGCCTTGAACAAATCTCTATAACCCTCGTCGAAGTAGGACCCTAATGAAGACACGGTCCCCCTCCTCAAACTCCAGAGGTCTCCATTATCTGTCAGAATAAGACTTTTTCCAGCTCTGCGATGTTTTCATCTTCTCCAGGATGATCTGTATCTTTATGGTGGTAGCTCGCACCAACTTTGGACTCATTAGTGCAGACTCTCTAGGGTCGGTTCAGTAAAGCGGTGACCAACAGGGTCTCCCATATAATGCCTCAAATGGTGAAATGCCAATGGTGGATTGTTATCTATTGTTGTTTGCAAACTCCACCAGTGGTAGGTGGTCCTCCCAATAATGACCAATGGGAAAGATACAGGACCACAACATATCCTCCATAACCTAAATGGTTCTCTCCGTATGACCATCTGTTTGGGGATGAAACGTTGTTATCAAGCGTAGCTGAGTCCCAAAAGCCTACTGAAATCCCTTAAAAATCTATATGTGATGCGGGCATCTGGAACCATGAATATTTTCTAAGAGATTCCAGGAAGCTGAACTATATACTACATGTAGAGTAATCCCATGCTCTTTATGCAGCTATGCTCCCTGATATCTAGTAAGTGGGATGACATGGTGAGTCATTCATGGATCAACTAGATTAAATGATGCCCGTTCAATGTCTATGGTATTCTGGTCAATAATTCCATCAATATTCCATCCCACTTACACTCTGGAACATCCAGGGGTTAGCTAATCCCATAAGAACCTAGTGCCCAACCTTCACCTATTTGCACGTAAGGCATCTAGAAATTTACTTTTCTACTACCATCTTCATGGCTGACCACCAGAACTATCATTGGAGATCCCAATATATCATTACCATTCTAGGATATACTTCCAAGGGGGATTCATGAACCTCCCTTAGGTCATCCTCCCACCACGCAGCTAGTAAAACAGGGCATCCCTTGAAAAGGACTACGTTCTCCCCACCTTGGAAATATCCAATAGGGGATTCCCTGAGGATAAATGAGCAGGTAAACCCTCATAGTAGACATCCTCAAGTTGTGCCTACCTAACTCGATTTATGATTGGAGGGGTAAAAACCATCGACTAAAGGTAAGATGCATCCTCTCTATCCATGAAGGATAACTGTAATGAGGCCAACTGTTTTATCGCCTCACTCAGTATCTGTGATCTTGATCTTCTTCTAGGAGAATATTCCACCATGTTCCCCATCCCAGGAGTATGGATGATTTTGAAATCATAGTCCGGGAGGAACACTATCCAACACCTCTGTCTTATATTCAGATCCTTCTATGTTAAGATGTACTTCAGGGTCTTGTGGTCATAGTAAACGATGAACCGCCTGCCCATAAGGTAGTGTCTCCACATCTTTAACGTGTATACTGTCACTTCCAACTCGAGATAATGGGTCACATAGTTCATCTCATGTGGCCAAAGCTGGCGTGAACTATAAGCAATCACGGCATGTCTCTATATCAGGACATAGCCAAGCCTAGTCCCTAATGCGTCGCAGAAAACTACAAACTCAACACCCTCATCCAATAATTTCAAGAGTGGGTTGCTCATAAAACATTTATCAGGGCTATCATTTGTGATGATATTCAGGAGAAATCAGGAATGAATATCTAGTAAAATCCTACCAACCCAAGAAATATCTGCACCTCCGTCACGCTCCTGGGTGGATCACATGCTAACACTGCCTCCACCTTGTATGGATCCACAACTACTCTATCTACTGAAATGAAATGTCCTAGAAAGTGGACCACACAAATCTAGAACTGATAATATGACAGATGCCCATAAAGTTTGTGCTCTCGGAGTACGTCTAGAACCATCCGCAGGTGTCTCGTGTGCTTCTCCTTGGACACCGAGTACACAAGGATTTCATCGATGAAGCCCACTACGAATTGGTCCATGTATGGATGTAAGATACATTCATAATTCCCATGAACACTACGGGTCATTCTTCATGTCGAAAGGCATAACTGAATACTCATAATGACAGTAGCAGTATCTAAAAGCAGTCATTGGTATATCCTCATCCTGTACACGTAACAGGTGGTAACCTGAATGAAGGTCAACCATCTAGAATCATTGTTCTTATCTTAGTTTATCGAAGAGAATGTTGGTATTTGGAAGTGGATACTTTTTTTTCACTGTTACCTGATTTAGGCACCGGTAATCCACACACAACCTCAAACTCCCTTATGCCTTCTATGAAAATAGAACTGGGGCCTCCTAGGGTGAAACACTTGGTCTTATGAAACCCTTGATCTACATATTCTCCCACTGCCCTCTCATATCACCAAGCACAAAGGGAGGAATCCTTTAATATGGAGAGGAAATCAGTGTCATCCCAATGTGTATGTTGATGTAGAAGTCAATGTCGTATTGGGGAGGTAGTCCTGGAACATCTTCTAGAAACAAATTATAGTACTCCACCAAAACTGCTGGGAACTGGAAGCTCACAACTTCTACTTCCTTGAGGTTAAGGCTTTTCTACTGATGAGTGATATGTTGAACCCCCCTATGAATGATCCCATTCTATGCTTCCTACGTATCCTTTTCACTGACAAACAAAAACCGCATCCCATAACTACAGAAACAACAAACTCTTCGCCTAAATAATTTAATCTGGCCATGGACCAATGATAACCTATCCATACCGAGAATGACATTTTAAGGCATCGACGTTGCCACCAAGGGGTTACAACCGAAACTCTTGCATATAATGTTTAGATCACACTATCTACAAATATTATTTATCATCTAGTCTCCTCCGGTAGGTGTATCCAAGCATAAGGGTCAGGTCAATGGCTCTACTGAAATCTAAAGGTTTTCCACAAGACATGTCGAGATGAAGGAATTATTGTCAGCTGTGTCTATATGCAAAAAAGTTAAGGTAGATAGAACACATATCATACCTCGGATCATCCCTGGAGTCCCTGGGTCGTATGCCTCGACTGCATGTAGTTGTCCCCACCCATGTCCCCCAGCTCCCTAAGCCTTTTGAAGACCTCCTTGGGGTGGTGGTCAAAGTCGATTGAAGGATATGCCACCACCTGCTGATCCCCATGCTCCTCTGCCATGTGTACCACATGGCGGGTCTGACTGCTCCACACATGGTCTCTGCCTCTGTGGTCCATCCACTGCCTTCTAGTTAGCAGCTCGATGGGTCAGATAGACTCTAGATAGATGTCACTTATCGTCGTATGAGTAACACTGCCTCTTCCTAGGCTGACTTGATCTATCTTGAAAATCCTTGACTATGAAACTCTTATCTTGGGTCTTCATGTGACATCTCCCATGTCTGGAAACACATGTATGATGTCGAATCCTTACTGCCGTGGTCTCTGCATAAGACTACATGTTGTTGAATATCGTTGGATATCTCAGCTCTGCCAAGAAGCTCTCGATCACCAAAGCTTGCTCGAGCACTCCAGAATAAGTCGAGATGCATAGAGGCACAAAACTAGCTCAGATTTTCTGTCGTAGAAGTCACTCGAAGGTCTGATATCTGAACTGATCCCTAACCATATCCACCAAGTAACTGGAAAGGTTGGTGAACCTCAATGAATAGTCAGCCACTTTCAAACTTTCATGGTAGAGCTGAAGAAGCGACTAGATACGCACATCTCTCAGTGTAACTGGTGAAAACTACTCCCTAAAGAGTCGATCAAACTCCATCCAAAAAATAACCTCCTCATCGTGAGTCTGGATGGGCAGATTCCACCATCTTCTCGCAGAACCCTGAAGAAGGCTCACTCCTAGGATCACCATCTAGTCCACTGGTGTCCTCACAAGACAGAAATCTCTTCTCACCCCTCAAGCCTGCCTCAGCCGCCTAAGGGTCTGGCTTGCCTCAAAACCTGAGGGGTTTCTGTCTCTGGAACGCATGGAGCGCGCTCAAACTACGCCGCTCATTTGTTGGTAATGCATGTACCACGAACTACTCTACTAGAAGTAGAATCCAGTGGCACCAATTGGAGGTAACACCTTGAAAACTAGTCCCTGTATCAAAGCCTCATCACTAAGGAGGGAATACTTGTGACCGTGCTACTGAATCCTAGCGGGTATGCGTCGCGGAGGCATCATTTAAGGAGACAAAATGTACCATGGTCAATGAGTATATATGGATACCTGAAAAAGGACATGGAAAACACAACCCATTCCAATATGATACATGTACTAAAATATAATTTCCCCTCAATTAGTGTTTTTAGGTACTTAGTCGAAAAGCAGGTTAATATAGTTCTAGTGTATTGATACACTGGTCGCCCGCACCAACACTAGATTCTCTAGTTTGAATGCTGAGTTCAAAACACTAATTTTTTGCCCCAAATCCAATATTATAGACTCTTAGTTATAATGTTGAATACCACCTCTGAAACTCTCTGTCACAACCCGCCCTAATGCGGCCCATGCTACGAGTCCCCAACCCCGCCCCAATAGGGCAGGGGCTGGTGACTAGCACTGAGAAGGAATATTACTAACAAGGGAGGAATTTCCTAAATACTAACACATAAGCACACATATCCAAGACCACAAATGCTGAAATGAAAAAAAAACTACTAAGGAACAAAAATTCCAGCATACAACTAAACCCAACCAACAGAGTACGATGAAGGGTAAATTATTGAAGGCAAAATAGGCCAAAGTAAAAGCAAACAAAAACAAGAGACTTGAAACTACAAAGTCATGACTGTAAGAACAAAGAGGTACTGGGAATGTTTCTCATTTACATAAGAACACCTCATCCTATAGGGAACACATAAAGCCTTGTCCTACCCTGGTCCTCCTTGGACACTGTCAAAAGAACCCTCGTCTGCACAATACACGGAATGTGCGGGAAAACCCCATGCATGGGTGAGTATAACAATACTCAGTAGAGGACCCCAAAAACCAAAATCCAATACACAAAGGAAAGGTATAGTCATCTCTACATTGTATATGCCTACTAGACATTTAACAGGAGAACACAATCTAGATATACTCAAATCCTAGACCTGTAGTCTAGAGACATGTTACACAACAACATACCGATGATTGGGATTCTGTTTGAAGATGTCATAAAGCAATATTTTAAGAGAAATAACTCCATGAGTCTGATATATTTGATGTCCTATGTCTTATATGTTCTATTTTTTGGGAAAATCCATTATATATAGATACACTAATTCCCATAGAACACACTCCTAAGCGGGGAAGGATAATGATACGCTGATTATGGTCACTGTCAGGGCCTTGGCGGATACGACGACTCATCCAGATTCACTTACTAGGTAGAGTATCAGTGCTCTATGGAAATAGTCATGTCGATTAATAACACTACCTAGTGTGAATAATGTATATAGGATTTTACTTCAGGCCTCTCGGAGGGATACCTGACTATATCTCAGAAATTCCTGCTAAAGGGATCATACTCCAATAAATGGAAAAGATACCTGATCTTCAGGGGAATAAGAAAAAGTGGCAGTAAACCCAATTGAACATGTCCGAGATACGATGGAAAAGATGATCAAGCCATGAACTAAAATCTACACAACGTGTATAATAGTCACACACCATGTCCTCTAACGTAGAGTACTTCCCGTGTACAATGGCATGTGTCGCAAGTCTTGTCGTGTAGAAAGGGGAGTACAGAACATATAGTAAGGACCACACGCGATGCCCATGTAACCATGGGTCCCACAGTTTACGTGGCCATGTGCCTGTACATAACTTTAACCTCTGTGGGCCACCATGTGTACCCGATACACGGGGTAACCTGCATAACTGGCCACTTCTATGCTGCATAAGGTCTACAAACCATGTTGTTATGCCATGTAGTACATCTCGTGTCCATGTATCTCCTAGGATACATGCCAATTCCAGTGTAAGAACCCACATTCCATGTTTGTTGGATAACAATCCATGTCATCGCTTCACACACCATAGAACCCTAGCGGCCACTTAGCCAGACCTACATGCCGTGTTATTCAGGATACACGTCAGGTATTCTAGAAATTTCTAGAATTGTGAATCTCTATCATCGCGCATTGGGTGGACCGCCGATCTCTGATACGACTATCCATTTCCCACGAAGCATCACGATTAAGGTCTCCTCGACGTCCCGAAGTAATCTATGTTATTTTCAGACCTTCGATTTGCACTAATAACGCTTATCAATCCGCCTGCCCAATGAATACTCGAAGAAAGGTCTCTCCCTATCTAAGATGATTTGTCATCTTCCACTACCTTCAAACCTCTTTTTAGTCACCATACTGTCAGGTATCCATTATGGATTGTTGTGTTTCCAAACTGACTTGAAAAGATCTATTGTTCATCACCCCAAAACGATTATAATGAAAAAAAACAAAACAGGAAGGAAAATCCAAAAAACCAAATTGAGGAATGAAACTTCTTCGTTCTTTATCATAGAGTTGATCCGGTCGAGTTAGAAGAATTATATAAGGTGAAAAAAATGATAATCCCCAAATTATCACAATCATATTCCCTATTCGAAGCCCAAAGATAGAGAAAATAATATCTTCCCACAAGAACGCATGATCTGTAAATCAACATATTCATACGTTGATCTGCGTTCATCGTTAAATCCAAAAAAATGTAAAAGAAGAATTGAAATAACAACCCCTGCCTCGATAGAGCTTAAGAATGATCAGTGTGTCATGTTCATTGGCGAGGTTCATCAAATCTGAGATGTGTCGATCGATTGCATTATCATCATCCACCAACAGGTTATCATCCAAAGATCCAACTGTCTCTCTATCTATTTTCAGTTTTTTGAGGCTAATCCTATGAACCTAACATAAGAAAGTATTTAAATGTGAGTAATTATGTCGCTGCGCAAAAATAAAACATTTAAATAAAATAAATTATTAATTTATTTTATTTCTATTAAAACATCCAAATATTTACCCCTGCAACTGGCCTGTGCATATTGATGTTAGGCCCCACCTATGGTAAATTCACTACTTTAAATGTAACTTTGCACCCAAATATCTAATCATGACTCCTGTTTAAATTTTATTATAATTTTTTCAGAAAAATAGCTAATTCACATTGTTTAATGTTTAATCAATTTCAAACATTGATTCCAGGCACTATGGGCCTTGGAATTTCACGACATAAAATGTTCTAGTATCTAAATAATTCTATATATTATTAAAAAGATAATACATGGAAAACTTGAGACATTATAGGTTTCATAATCTCCCTAATGTGTAGTGTATTTTAATTATTTTTAAATTTGGGCATCCTAATATTTTTATGTCCCTTCCCCGTATTATCTCATTGTGAATGAATATTTTTATAAAGTCATTAGATTTCATAAAAACCTAACAAGGTAATTTAAAATACCCCAGATAATATAAATCATCTATATATTAAAAAATATAGAATAATGTTGAAAAATCTACATAGAGAATAAAACACATTTTGTGGATAAGAAAATCGAGATGTGTTTTCTTAATTAATTATTTGACTAATGAGAACAATATAATAAAGATATATATCATCCAATAAATATATTAATTTACTTATTCTAAAGTTTATTGATAAACCACACATTGATATTGTGTCCCCAAAAGTTTGTTTCATTTCTCATTTCAATTTTTGTTGATTCTAATAAATCAATCAATAAAAATTTCCAGGTCCATGATCTCTGCGATAACTAATGTTCCCATGTATTAAAAAAAATCTAAATAATATGGCCTTATTACCTTCACATGTTATTTTATTAATGTATTAATAATAATTAAACTTTGAACCTTGAAATTCATAGTGTAGTATTATGTTGTAAGTAGAAATTTTTCCAATAATCCACATAAATTATGGTAAATAATCATCCATAGATATTGATGAATTATAATTTTAGTGATATTCTCAATGATAAATGTTACATGATTTTTCATCCCATTTTTCCAATTTATTCTATAATGTATCCAATAAAAAATTCGATACAACTAACAATGTTTTAAATTTTAATGACCTGATTGAAATAACAACTATACAGTTACCCCTCAAATGTCTGTTTAGCTCAATATTTTCAATCATAATATTAGTCTTCATTTAAATCTCTTCGAAACAGTCAAACCCATGATGTTGGTTTGATATCCATGGTGTTGATAATCCAATCATTATGTGATTTTTAATTATTAATTTACAATGTAAATGAAATATAGTAAAATATTCATAAAATTAAACAAAAAAATCATAATAATCGTGTTTATTCCTTTATCTCTATCTATTTATAAACAGAATAATATTTTACCCTAATTTGATAACATAATCCATTTATCTACATTTATTCATTCATTCTCTACATGAATAACATAGGTTTCATAATTCATTTTTGTGATATTAATAAAAAAATAGATTCTAAGAGATACGTGGTTAAATCCATAATGGAAGTGTTGAATATTTGAATACTAACAAGAAAAGTTATTTTAAAAGGAAATTCCATATTATTTAATATATTTTGTGTCATGCCGGACTATAAAAGCCCAGGAAAAGTTAATTTTACTAATATTTTTAAAAATTAAATTATGCGATCTAAATTTTAACAAATTTTTATACCAAACATTTAATGTATGATGATCTAATATATAAAATACGGTTAGATTCAAGAATTCTAAAAGATTTTTATTAGTATAATTTTCATAAAACTAAAAAAACATAACTAAAAAATAAAATTGGGTAATTTTTATTATAAAAATCCAATAACAATGAAAACTACTTTTATAGTCATTTAGTTCATGTATAGGATGTATAAAATTATATTTTTAAATTTTCATCATCAACCATGTTATCAATTTTTATAATCATTGAGATAATGGGGGTTCAATTTAAAATAAATTATTAATGAATCAATGATCTTACCCTCTTTCCATTAAAATTAATGATTCTATAGAACACATATTCAGTTGTGTGAGGAATAAATAATATCAATTTTTTAATTTTCATATGAAATATCATTTCAAGAAATAATTCATTCAAATATAATTAACCATTTCACAAAAAAGTGTACTTCACATAATTTAATAAGTGGTCGACGTCAAATCATAAATGAAGAAAATTATGTTTTAAAAAATTTTATTTATAAAAAATAGTTCAATAAATATGAAAATATTTCATGAATACCACTACAATTTTATATAGGTTACATAAGAAAATATAAATCATGAAAAATTATTGTATATTAATATCATTAATTTATGACAACATGAATATGAGTACATTGAAATTTTCTTCATCGATGGAATGATAAAAAGGATAATTGATGAGCATTAAAAGCCTTAAATTGATAATTATTTACCCTTTATTTGTAGATAAAATTATCCTTATAATGATAGAATTTTATATCTTACTAAGGAAGAAATTTTACATTACATTTTACTGATGAATGATGTACTAAGATGAGTATGGAAACTGATTATAAAGTTTTTTATGATTTTCATTTATGTGATGGAGAATTTATAAATTAATATATTTCATATAGTTATTTTTTGAGAATTTGATTTATTGATATTATTGATTACTGCATATCGAAAGAGTCAATACAACTATATCACTAAAATTTATTTGAGATATGAGGAATAATTTTTTATATAAATGTATACTAAAAAACAACATAAAGATAATGATATAACAAAAAAACAAGAAAGTAGAATTTTCAAATATGTAGATATCTTATTTACTAATGTATTATTATAATGCATAAATAGAAATTAAATATATGGGATTGGTTACCGAGTAAAAATGAAATAAAGGAGAAAATGGTGGGTATAATTATATGGTATAAACCTTCATATAGATTTATTTTTTTCTTGTATCTATTGTTTATATAGAAAATTTTATACATCATAATTGGATATTTGAACATGTAATATATATGCATGATGTGAAATAAAATCATGAGATAGTTTAAAATAAATTGATTGATTACATTTAAATTTACTAGAGACAAAGACAAAAAATGGTTAGAATAATATTATTGATCCCAAAACATGATTTCATCATTATTAATTGGTTATGTTTGATAAAGAGGTAGTAGATTATTGATGTTATCTTTAAGACATAAGAGTTAGATACTCCTCTAGATTGGGAAATGAATATAATAGAACACATGAATCCCTTAACTCGGAGTTTAATGTCAATATATGTCTTACATTTTTGTATATTTATACACATATTGTTGGTAGATATACATCACATTTACCTGATCATTCCACACAGCTATTAGCAAGACTGTACCCTCTATTAATATTACTAGAAAATCATTAATTCCAAAGGAAGATATATGTGTCTTAAACCATTGTAACATGTGACATTGTGTTACTAAAAATTATTCATAAAATATTAATACTCATTTATATGTAATGAAATTTTGTTAATTAATGAAAATAAACTGATTTATTTGTTTTTGGATTTTATAATAGGCATGGATATTTAGTTAATAATGACTAAATAAATGAGAAAATGGAGAAACAGAAGATTCAAAAATTGTTAATGTAAAAACATAATGTCAATATTTTTGTAATTCAGATATCAAAATATGTAAAAAGGGACATGGTCATCCTTATTCGCAACCATGGATACTCTCAAAATTATAAATACAAAAAATAATTGATATTATTCCTATTTTTTTAGTGTCATTATGTAAATGATAAGGATAATATGTTATTATAATATGAAATGTTTTTTGTGAATAAGGACCATTTTTTTCATTTTATCCATAGATTATAAGGTATTTTAAATGTTTTAAATTAACACATTATCCTAATCATTATGTGATATACTGACACTTTTTGGTATGAAATATTTTATCGTTGATTAATATTAATTTTATAGTATATCAATAATATTTATTTCAAAAAGATATTCACTACCACTTTATAAACCCTAACACCATTAATTTATGTTTTTTCATTATCACACAAAACTTTAGGTTATAGTCATAGATTGAAATATTTTATTAACTTTCCCTCTATATGCCTTTTCAGTTATTAAATTTTATATATATATATATACCAGCATTAATTTTTTTAATATAATATACATGGGATTATAACATTTCCTTATGTCTTTGTATTATTAACAAGAACCAAATGTTTGTTAATTAACACTCTTCAATAGAGGTAAATAATTATAAGGATTATATTTCATTAGTTACTTCATTGAATATAAGTTAATTTAGCCATGAACATGGTGCCAAAATATGTTTTATAACTCATTTTTGGAATCAATATGACTATTATTATTCAATTATTTTATATGTATTATCTATTATTTGTTTCCCTTTAATTATCTTACTTTGTTTCTCCCTTATATTGTAAATCCATCTTAAGATAATTTTATGTAATTATTAGAGTTACAATTTTTTCTTATGGTAATAAGGTCTTACCTCAATCAATTATCATATATAATGGTGTTCTATTAAATTTAGTTTTGTTTTTACGTCAAAATTCAATGATACTATGATTTATTAGTGTTCATTATTTCAAAAATGAATATATCAATTATCCAGGATCACAATGTATTTTAACTAGTTATTCTAATTATTCATGTGGGAGATTAACCATTTTTCTTTATATCCACAATCCCATAAGATTAACTTCTTTTATAAAAATATTAAAATCATTTTCCATCATATGAATTATTCTCTTATCCAATATTCCTAGATTTCAAATTAAAACAGCTTTTATCAGCATCACTTCTAATTGATTACACAACTAATATTCTATTAAAGAAAATATATATATTTTTAATTTATTTCATTGTTTCTATAAAGGTATATTTCTAAATAATATAGAACTATTTTTCATGGGTAAAATATAGTCTCAATGACAAAAATAATAATTTTCTTGATATAAAATAAAAAACCAAAATATCCTAAAATAAATTTCTATTAAAATGTAATTTTATTATATAAACCCACTTATAAACATTGATAAATTTTAAAATTAAATCTCTTATAATAAATTGACATATAAGTAAATTAAAAATAGTGATTGAGAAATAATGAAAACCAAAATTTGTTGTTTTTTTAATATATTTGTTTCCCAACAACAACATTATTCAAATTTAACATATTGACCTTATTCATTGGTAAAATAAATTGAATTACCAAATTATCATTTTGAAAAATATTTATCTCAAAAAATTATTTTCTATTAAAAAACCTGTTTTATTAGTAATTCTGTTACAATAAATGTTATAATATGTTATTATTTATAAAAATTTCATCATATATTATCTTAAAAATTATATATTTAGTATAAAAACCATTTTATTTATATGTTTTCAATTATTATAAAATATTACCCTTATTTATCCTAGCCCACACTACCTCAACCTAATATTCCCTGAAAATTTATGACTTACAATTCATTAGAGGTATAACCATAATTGATCTTATAATATTTATATATTTTCATTTTTATCTCAATTACCATCACTGGATTTTCAAATATTAAATATATAAGAACTGAAAATACTTTACAAATAAAATTAATATATTCTTCATTTAAATAATATTTGAAATATTCCTTTGTTTTATTGTTAATTTTTTTGATTTAATTGGATATAAATCTAACCTAATGTTTTCTTGAGCTCATCATTCAAAACAGAAAATAATTTCTCTATATTTTCAACTTCATTAATTACACTACGAGGTTTATTTTTAGGAAACATCTATAGAATCTTTACTAATGTTTTCTCTAGAGTCATTAATTTACTCAAAATATTATGTATTAAAAGAATAATCCTATATTGATTAGAATTTATTTTTGACTATTTAATCATTAGAATGATTATAGATCTTTATATGATGAATTTTTATAGTTTATTTTTCATCATTCTCCCTTTAATAAAACTTTTCAATCATTCAAGCGATATAATGAATCATTGAATTATAATGTACTGAATGTTATAGTTTCCATTAATGTTTTAATTTTCCTATTTTTAAATTGTATGATATTTAATATGTTACCACATAATAAAATTTATCATTTAAATATTCTCCCATTTATATAATTTTGATGTCCATGAAAGTTATCTCCTTCCCTTATTGTCCTATTTCGATATATATTCTTCTATTTGTTTCATAAATTACATTATGTCATTGAAGATCATCCATATAGAATTTATTGATATTACATTATTTAAAAATAAAAATACATTGAATTGAAATAGGAATGATGTATGCTCAAGATTAATTATAATCACCCTTATAGATTTTAGTAAATTTCTACAACATCACATTCAAGGATTTTATTCCAAAAATGTACTTATGTATAGTATCGATTACCTCATAGGGATAAAATTAATAGGATTTAATCATCCAATTGGTGTTGTATATATTTTTTATTAATTCAATGATAATTTCACTGCCAATTATTTTGTATGAATGATAATGATATGGAACGCCATTCTCAGATATCATAAGTATTGTTGGATCTCAATTTTTTATTATACTATAAAAATTAATTAATGACTAATATACCTTTATTGTTCATCAAAATCAGTATGTTGATTATTACATTAAATAAAAAATATTCAATCAATTATCCATTGTCATTGATAAGAGTTATTAATACCGAAGACGAGATTCTATGAGGGGATGAATTAGTGTATGATGAATTATTTGTCTTATTATTTTATTCACATAAAATTATTTATGAAATATTATTCTATTAACATCTCATTCACATGAAATTAACAGGCTAATATATGAAACACTATGAATTGTGCGGATAATTTATAATTTCGATGGTAATCAATTCAAACATAATGTATCACTTGTGGTTTCACCAAATCACTAATACGCTACTTTAAGGATTTGGATAGATAATTTCATTATCAGGGATCACAACCCCTATAATGTTTTATGTTAACTAATAATACGATATTAAAAAATACAATAAAAATGACACCAATAATTATAAATAAAATATATTAAATATGTTGGAAAAATAATGATATTCATATTTATCTATTGGTTGTTTATAAAACTCATATTAAATAAACATTCTAATTCAATGATTAATAAAAAAGATAACATACAAAAAATCCTCTTTTAATATTTATAAATGAAAAAATATATTATATTTTCTATATTTTTTTATTTTATTTATATAAGTATACTATATATAGATATTTCGATAGATATCTATATTGATCATTCACATCACTATAGATATTCTCAATTTTTATTTTTTTTAACTACGTTCATATCATAATTTTGTATAATCCATAAACTCTAGGTTGGATCACCTAATCACCATATATTAGATTCTATATCCAAAAAGGGAAATAAAAATTTCTAATGTAATTACCATATATTTTGTTAGAATTCATTCCAAACGATTATTCATAAGAATATAATGTGCTGTAAATATAATGAGAAATATTTTATTATTCTTAGAGGAATATTAAATAAAAATTTTATCTATTAGAATAGAATTTTATAAACTATATTTTTTCATAGAATTTTTTAAGACACTTCTCAGTATTTTATATAAAGGATTCATTATTTTGTGATATATTTTAGTTAGTGATCTCAAGTATCTGATCTAGAAAAATATGGTTAATGGGTAGAGATATCAATATACATAGTGTTTATTATGAAAATATTAATATTCAATGTTTTTTTCAGAGAATCGTAAATTAAGGAGTTTTAAAATTTTATAAAAAGTTAACTTTTTAGTTCAAATAATTGAATCATAATGGAATCAAAAAAATTATTCATTATATATGTAGGATGATGGTTATATTATAAATATATAATATGGTTTTTATAATTAGTTTTATGGACTAAAAATAGTGTAGTCTAGAGTAAATTAATATGAACTTACATTTATTGAGTATAAGATTATGTGAAGTTGGTATTTTTAGTGTAATTTATATAAGTAAATTTTTCATGAGATAGAGAATACAATACATATATTAAACATAGAGTAGAGACAAAAATATTTACTTAATTCTGTGATATTTATTGAATTAAATTAATATTTATAGTCTATATAGTTTTCCATTATAATTGAAATTTTAGAAAAGGTAATTTAAATATATGAATATAATAAAAATGATTAATAATTTCCAAATAAATAATCATTAAATGAAATTTAGAATATTGACCATAGATATCCATCAACGAAAAACGATTTTTATTATTTAATGATACATAACCCATTTTTAACAATTTTTACTTCTAGAATGATATTAGAATACCTAATTATGAAAACCACATATATTTTTATTGAAGTGACATTCATCATACTATAAATACATTTCAGTATTATTAATTTTATATTTATTAAAGAATAAAAAGTCTAACTATTTTTGATATGTAATTAAATGGTAATAGAAAACATTATATTTTACTTTAAAAAATAGTATTTAATGTAGATAAAATAATGAGTAGAATCAATGTCATCGTTTTCCATTTTTTCATAGTGAAAATATAGTTTATCATTTTTATGTACATTAAATCAGATTATTATAAGTTATATTGCATCACCTTTAAAATGTGAACCTTGTTTGAAATATATTATTAGAAAAACATTATAAAATTCATTTTAGTTGCTATTAATGGCTCCATAATTAGTGTCGTCTTTATACTCATAATATTATTATCCACATTGGAGTTTCAAAATAACACCCATTGTTTTAGGATTGTAAAATAAATATTTTTGAGGATTCTGTTTATTATTTAATTTCACTGTGATAGAACTTTCAATTCATATTTTAATTAATTTAAAAAATATCACATTAATTTCTATTATCTCTTTATTATTGGGAGATATATAATTATTTTGATCAAATAGTTCATTCATGATATATAATATAAATAATCATTTATATATAATGAATTTCATGGAATTATGTACCTAAATGGGGGATTGAGTTTTCAATATATGTGTTTAGAGGAATAAATTCAAAAAATATCACAGACATTGTAAATAGAGAGATATTAAATTTATAGAATATGAGGAATGTGATTAAATGTATATAGTTACCTGGAATTAGAATTTTACAGGGTTTAAAAAATGTTTACTAGAAGAGATGTGTTATGTTTCATAGAAAAATTTGTATCCTATTTTTGAATTAATTTGTAGAGTTTACAAAATGGTTTATATTTACAGAATAAAAGTGTTAAATTAGAATAATTACCTCCATAATTTTTATTTTACAATAATATTGTGTATTATTATGGATTTTAGATTAGGTAATTATAATAGTTTTCTGCTATAGATTTATTATGTGGAATAGAAATTAAGTGGGATTTGATCATGTGAGTTGAATACGATAAAGTAGATATATTTAACTATATTATTAATTTAAAGAAATTTTTTATATGAATTATATGTTTGATATAATAAGATAGTGTCTTCATGACAATTACTGAATTATTTTATATATAATTAACTCGGATTAAATCACTAATATTAAAAGTATTGAATTTTTGTGTTAGAAGATATTTTTTTCATTTCAATTCCATCATAGATACTCAAAAAGGACACATCAGTTTGATAGTTAATGTTATAGATGATTTTTTTTTTTTGATAATTCGGCCACATACACATATCAAAAATTCCTATAAATTGTTGAAAATATCCTTACAAAGTTTATGTAGGTTGTGTACGAATTTAAAGGATGAATTTAATTTCAAGAAATCTCAATAATGTTATTCAATATAAATGAATAATTGTACAATATGTTTTTGACATTGTGTTATAAAATCATTTTATCTCTTAATAAAATAATATAATAACTCTCAAATTTTAAAGGAAGACACCTAAAAGAGAGAGTAACAAAATTAATATTTTATTCATGGGTTCGATTCTATCATTTTTTATCCCAAATATTCATATAAATATAGAAAACTATTTTTTTTATAAATTTGTAATGTTTTTAAAAATTAGTTTATTATTATGAA
Source organism: Viscum album (assembly GCA_963277665.1). Taxonomy (NCBI): domain Eukaryota; kingdom Viridiplantae; phylum Streptophyta; class Magnoliopsida; order Santalales; family Viscaceae; genus Viscum; species Viscum album. Next base: position 1,652,116,787 of record OY728132.1, on the reverse strand, counting down.
AATGTCATATGGAATAAGGTTCCAAGGTATATGAAATAGGTTAGGTTGTTCATTTGGTTTAAATTGAAATATATTTTATATTATCACTTTTTTGATTTTGTTGTTATAATATGTTAAATAGGAAAACCAATGCATTAATTTACTGGAACTCATGAATAAATAATTTTAGATTAGGAATTAGATAATTAGTTGTTGGAGAATTAATTAATGACCTAAAATTTTAAATTTTAACAAATATGTTATGGAATTATATTGATGAGTGAAATTTAATATTGAAAGTTATATTTCCTTTTGATGTAAAGGGTACTATATATGATTGAATATATTGGGGACTGATAGATTATTTAAATTAATATTCTATTTGAAAATAGATATGGAAAAGATTATTAGGAAATTATTTATTTATATAATTTATATGGTTGGAATTATATTGGATATTTCATAGAGAATTACATAAATTAATTGATTGAATTTCACTCATTTAATTCATTCACTTGGGAGGATTAATAAGTGTTTGGTGTAATGTCTAATAAATATCAAAATTTATAAAAATATTATAGATTAATTCTAAGATACCACAATAGATATTTACAATGGAACTTGTATGGTGTGGTTTCGAAAAGTGATTTTATGTTATAGAATTTTATCAAGGAATTAAAGATATAAAATTTCTTCCAATGCGATCATATCCTTTAGGGATCATGTATAATTCAATTACTCTCTTCTATAATGGTGTATTTGATATTTTTAATTTCATGGCTATGTTGTTTATGAGATTTTCATTAATTTTAACCGTGAAATCAATTTGCTGACCAAATATTTGATGAATAACTATTGATTATTTATAAATAAATTTCTAGTAAATATTTTTCAAAAAAATATCCCAGAAGCTAGGTATTTTATTAAATGGATTCTAAATATATCTAGTCAAACATGGTTTGTTTTTTGTTTTTTTCTATAAAATGGTTTTGATAATAAAATAATAAATTTATCTTCATTATATTATACATTCTACGCTATTTTTATAATGATCTACAATGAAACATGTGGTTTCCTATGAAAATGAGAATGAATTACTTTTAAAATGGAGTTAAGAAAATTTATATTATGTAATGATTTTTATGAAAAATATCTTTTCTTGTGGTATAAGGAAAAACATATTTTCCAATGATGTTGTTAAAACATTTATTATATATTTATCCAAACAAGATATATAGATAGAAGATTTTATGTAATTATTATCATGGAAATGAGCCGTGATTATTAATTTAATTGGACTTAGTATTTGTCTGTTTTCGCCAGTTTAATTATTATAATACTTATTTTTTCACTAAAAATAATTAAATGTTATAATTAAGATATTTTTTATTCTCATGTTTATTAGTATGAATTACGGTTCATGTATTTTTTTTATAAAATCACTCCCGCATGGTTATCTTATTTCTGGTCTGACACCTCAAAATTATAAAGTTAGTAAATTATTCACAATTGAAGGTATGAAATAAAACAAAAATTGTGTAAGGTAATGTAATATCATAATACATCAAAATATATTTACTATCATAGTTATATGATATTTCATTCAATAAACATGATATTGATTTAGCATACTCTGTACGCAACAAGGAGTTTTTTCAATTGATTATGTTACAGAGAAGACTATTTTTTATCGAACAAAAATTTATTACAAAAATATTGTTGTTTTATATAATAAGAATTATACTATTAATTAAATTATAGGTTATGAATAGTAGTAACTATCCTATAAAAATATATGGTTTATAACAAAATAAATTGAATTCATTGGTTACAAACTAATTATAAATGAATATTAAGACTAATTGAATATAGAGTAATTTATTTATGTTCATAATGTCATTTAATCATAATTAATTAAATTAATAACTATTATTGAATGAAATTAATTTAATATATATTATAAATTCAATAAAATATTTTTTTATATTCATCTAATTTTTCTATTGGAATATTATTATAATAATCTCAATAGTAAACATAAAAAGTTATATTTTATACAGGAAATTTCTTCGATATTTAATGAAGAACCTATTTTAAATCCAAATTTTGGAAGTATATCATGTAAAAATAAATGTTTTTTTTTAAAAAAAGTATATAAAAATTTTCTTAGGGTGAAATTTATATATTTTCCTAGAAAGGTTTACTTTGATAATGAATAGTTAAAATTACTAAATCTTAATTCAAAATTGTTTTTTCATATAATTTATTTAAAATTATAATTAAAATTTTGGATTAGTTTTAATGTTCTATTAGAGTCTTTTTATATAAATTAATCAAATTTATGTAATTAGAATATATGACCCATGAAAAATTTATATAAAATATAGAAAACTTTTGAACATTCTTTCTTTAAAAGGCTACATTGTCGTCCCATCTATGGGATTAATATTAAATTTATTTTAACCCAATACATTAGTGTAATTTTGAAAAATAGATTAAATCTTATGATTAATAATTATATATATAATGTCTAATAATATAAAACAATTATCAGAAATATTAGTGTTTTTTAATTAAAATTAATTATAATTATGAAGGGAAACATTATCTTAACAAGGGAATATTCCTTGATCCTATGAGATAAAGTGTCCTATAAACAACTCTAAAATCCATTTTAGGGACAAATTTTGACCCTATCCTTGCTTGGATAATTTTTATTATTATTTGAAACACATGAAATAGGTAAAACGCAGTTGTAATTACCTTTTCTAGAATTTACAAGAATTCCTTTCCTCCTCCACTACAAAAAGACACACAACCCTCCAATTTATTCACAACTCTAAAGCCTTTATGATCACCAAAAATGTCCTCAAATAATCTCATAATATCCATCCCATGAATACATAAGACTAAATATGGGATTAAATAAATAAAAAAATGTATTTTATTATTTACAAAGAGAAATTACACACTAATGAGGTAACATTCTTCGATAATAAACTTTTGTTTCATGTAGTAATCCCCATCTTCAATCATTTTTTATCATTACTATATAATAAAGTAGTATCACAAATATTATTATATGTTTTTATTATATGGTATTTAACTTCACATACACTCACTTCTATCTAATGGGAAATGAACTTTCCGATTCGTGTACGGTGATCTACCACCGCGTAAAAAATTGATTGTTTGTTTTTCACTTTCCACCTCTCATGGTGAAAAAGATGTTGTAATTTTTATTTATAAATTACATATATTATATATATATTATATATTTATTCTTATTTACTATATATATATCATAACATTATTATTTCTATTTTTGGGAATATGATATCAACGTTTATGGACGTGTGGACTACCACCCCCTCAATGCGATGTGAATCGTTCACGATATAAAATGGAATGTATAAATGATTGTTTTAACAAAAAAATGTAATATATCTAATATATATATATATATATGATAATTTCATTATATAACAAATATATATATATATATATTACATGTCATCCTTTTATAATAAAACATTGAAATGAAAGCAGCGTTCATGAGTACGTACGGCCTATAGTATCCATGAAAGGTATATTTCATTTCTTATCTCTAAATATTATAGATTATTGTAAATAAATAAATCTAAATAATATATATGTTATTAAAATCATAGTTAAAATTCAAGATATGATTAAATAATGATCTAATAAATTGGAACAAGAAGCAACAAGACAAAAACATACAAAAATTGAGACAATTAACACCTAAAATGGTGAAAATGATGAATGATTATTAACAAATGGGTAATATAATATTATAAGTATATAATATAAGAAAATATAAGTATGAGTAAGGTTCTAGTATAATATAGTGACATGCTAGAAACGATTATACATGAGCTTAAAGTATGTTCATCCAAAAGGAAACACGATGTAAGGGATTCTAGTCTCTATTTTATTTCTGTGGGGAATTCAAATTTTCACCACTTATTTCATTTGTGTGATGTGTATAATGAACCTATTTTATCTTATATAATTAATAAATTTATCTACATTTTATTTAGAGTTTCAGGTTAATTCTTTTCATTCAAGGGGATTATAATCCAAAAGCTAACTCGTCATAGGGGACTTCTTCTCGGTTTACATTCTTTAAGATATAATTTATTATTGGGAACCTAATTTATTATATATGGTGTACATAATGACATTTTGACATATAATATTTAGATTCACTATTTATTCCTGATATTTTGAGTTTCAATTTGAATTATTTCAAATAAGGGGATTTGAATTAAGCATTACCAAGTTGAAAATTATTTTTGCAACCCAATTTCTTTAATATGGTCATATTACATCCTCATTGTCATTAATATTCTACAATTATGTCTTGAATCAGTTTTTACTATCTATTATTATGTTTAATCTTTTTATTTTTATTTTTATTTTAATGCACAATATATTTATTGATTGATTCTTACATCAACGTAATGACCTTTTTAAGGGTTTACTTCACAATATAATTTGATTAGGGAAAATTTACACTTGAATATCCATTTGAAGAAATTATTTTATTATTATTTAATAAAACTTTTTATTTTTTTCTATTACGTATATTAATTTCTTTTTCAAGTAATCATACCATTGTTTTACATTATTCTACTCCAAATATCATAGAAAATGTTTGTAATAAAATCCACCCCCATTTCCATCTTTGGTCGGAGAACCTGTTTCCTTTATAAAATGATTATTTATAAATATAAATAATGGGTTTTCCCATTATAAAATTATTTATTAAATAAATTTTTACTCATTTTTCATTTGATAAATGTTTTCAAAGTAATCTTCTAGACTTTTTGTGAAAAAGTCACTTTTCAAACTATTTATCTTGGAAAATGAGTGTTCACTTAACCTTTCAAGACACATATGAATTTATTCACCATAATTCGTTTTAATTAATATTTCAATGTTTTAAAGGATGATTTTAAATAAAATGATTTAAATTTTTAATTTCATGTAAATGGATTTTTGAAAAAAAAAATCCAATTTAAAAGTATATTTTACTTAAGAATGTATTTAAATGATAATTTTATAGTATTTTCATTCATTAATATAAAAAACTCTTTTTTTACTCAAATTAGGATATGATATATGGACACCATAAATATTACCCCTTTTTATGGTTTCTGATTAATTTGGCCAATAATAGTATAGAAACTGACTTCCATGATTCATTTTTGTTGTCCTTTTTAAATATTTACATTATCATTGATCAATATAATTCTCTCAAATATCCATATACTTTTTCATGGATATGATTAATTCATGAATCATATACCATTTATGGAATGATTTGGAAATGTATGACATGTGTTGGGGGCCATTTAATGAAATCCCCATGATGTATCAATAGTATAATGGGATGAAATCTTGTAGTGAAAAGGCCATTGAGTTTGTTTCCAAATCATAGTAGTTTTAAACTATCTTGTAAAAATTACTGAATGTATTATGCTAACAATTCTTATGAAAGATTTTGATGGTAGAGGTTCCATGAACATGGGAAACATGGAATCCAATAATTAATAATTTCCTTAATTTATATTGAATTATTAATTTCCATGAGATATTTTCATGTAAAATACATATGAATTATTTTCATTCATAGTTAATTGACTAAATAGATTGTGTTTCAGTTACATACCTTTCCATCTTGATCTTTTTATTCCGTTATTTATAAGGAATGAATGTTTATTTATTATCATTTCTGTATAGTTTATTCATCTCCTTCTTAATTTATTTATTAAATGGAATGTGTTTTTAGTTATTACATTTCCATATTTATTATTCTTGTTGATTCATTATTATATCCTCTTTACATACACTTACTAATAATTTGAACTCATCCTTATTTTATTTCCTTTCCCAAAGATTCCAAAAGGAGTTTTAAGAAGTATATGAAAGGATACACTATATGGAATAATGTTTTTATCCTTCAAGACTAAAATTGGTTTTTTTATTTATTTGTAATATAAGACTGGTGTATGTATCTATTTTACCAAGGCAATAAATTTTTTGGTCATTTGGTATTCAATTTATTATATCATTTGCTAATGTAAATCTAACATGACACTAAGTCCACGGTTTATGGGCTTATTTCACTATAATTGGTGTAAGATAATTTTTATTAGCACTGTTGGGAACTATATTTAGGGAAACATAGATTAGGGAACCCAACCTTGAGGTATAATTTTTGGATAGCTATAGAAGAAAAAACTATTGTCTTGGTTAGATAGATGTTATACGAGAATTATAAAAAACACATCCCTATATAGATTATATGTGTGGACTTGGTTTTATAATAGATATACATAGAGGTAAAAAATATAAAAAGGTTTTTTTAAGAGACTTGAGTGTAACCTGGTACACAACAACGGGCCTTACTATGCACCTAGTTTGGCTCTCCCAGAGGATATTCTTAAGATTATTCACATATTATTTAAAAACACTAAAAGTGATATTAGTAGATAATGATAAATAATTTCCTAGTTTAATGCCAAGAAAGAGGAATAACATATGTTGAAATAAAATGGTTAATGTATTTACTAGGATTCAAAAAATAAATTTTAGAAGTATTTTTTTCAGTTATATGAATCATGATATATCTATTGATGTTTTAATGTTTTAGAAGCACATATGTATTCATTAACTTATGACTGATGGATACCGTAATGGGATTATGATATTATAGTTGAATATATGTCTTATGACTTAAAAATATTCCTAGGATTCATGTGATTCGAGTCTACCATGATAATGGATATTTTGAAAGAAATATAGAGTGTTACAACTCATTAGTTTTGTGTAAAATATATTACAATAATAATAATTTTACATTTTTGAGAAATTTGTTTAAATGTATTTATAACCTCTAGTGTAGTTATTATCATTAATGACAATTTAATGATAGGAAAATAAGAATATTAGTTATTTTAAGAAACTTTTTTGTATTTAAAAACCAATAAATAATGGTTTTATAATGATTAATTACATTTCATGGATATCTATTATAATTTATGGAAACCTAATATGAATTATATTAATATGGTTTTAGAAAAGAATAACCTATAAAGTAGGTGAAAAACCATCATGTACAGAAAGGTCGTATGATTTGAACCCATGAAAGAAAGACAATAATGGGTAAATGAAAACCCTTAATATAAAAATATGCTCATTAATATGTAATTTTTAGTTAATAAATTTGAAATTTAAATAATAATTTTAAAACAGTAATATTAATTTTTAATTTTAGTGATCAATGACTTAACCATATTAATTTATTAATTTTTTTTGAGACAAATAGATTGAATTATCACTATTTTATTGGGCTTAAGATATGTTAAAAGTGAATTTTATTACATCATGCATCGATGTTAATTTCTAGATATCCATTTCATTATGTATTAAATGAAAGGGAAATTTATCGAAGAACAACCAAAAGATGAGATTGTGTTTATAGAAATATATCATGTAAGAATATTTCTATATATTCTTATAAAATAAATGAATTATACAAAATTAGAAAAATGATCTATAAAATATAATCATAATACCATAATATTTGTTGAACTAGTGGTATTCAAAATCATAACGTATTTATGGATTTGAGGCCCTCAACATCACATTGATTTTTAATATTTTTGTGATTTTTTACCTCTGTCATAGCCTATAAATATTTATTCTTTCCCTCCATGTTTTTATCAACACATTCCAATAACATTCTCTTATATATAAGCATGTTTATATGTTATTCTATGAGAACTTTTTAAACCACATTCAATTTTATGAGGAGGATATTTTACTAAATCTTCTCACTAAGTGGGATTTCCAAAAATATTTCAAATATCAAACCCCAGATTTACGAGACTGAGTTTAAATTGTGATCACAGGTTTTATTCAATGTGGAAAGACTGTAGCACCCTAAAAATCTAAATTAAGAACATTATATTCGATAGAATGTAAGACATAAATCACTAAGTACATGAGAAAATATAAAATCCCATGACATTACAATATATATTCTATTTTTTTAAATTATAAGAATTTTAATGAACAATATACAAAGACTGTGTATTTCTCTTGAAACAATATGTTTCTTCATTGGATTTTGTTACTTGAATGCACCAGTTATACTGAAGAATAATGTATTATTAGCATATTAATATTTATATATATTAATACATAAAATAGAAATTAAATTATCATGTATCAATAGTATTAAATAACATATATAAATATATGGTTTATAAAAATATAAAATTAATTCATATGTTACCAATAAATTTGAAATGAATATGAAAACCAATAAAATATAAAGGAATGATTTTATGCTCACAATAGTGTTTTATATAAATAAATTAAATTAATTACTATTTTTTAATGATATTAATAAAATAAATATATTATAAATTAAATAAAATATTTTTTACATTCATCAATTAGAATTTATAGGCATAAGTTAAGAACAACCCCAATATTACACATAAAAATCAATTTTTTTATAAAGGTGCATTTACTGCCATTTATTGGTAAACATATTTTAAATCAAAATTTTGATAATATTATAATCATTATATGTTAAAATAAACTTCATTTTTGAAATAGTAATATTAAAATTATCTGAGGATTAATTTTTTGTATTTTTTTTGAAGTTTCATGTTTTGATGAATAGTTAAAATAATGAATTTTAATTGAAAACTGTTATTTTATATAATTAATTTAAAAGCGTAATTTATATTTTTGATTATTTTTATAATATTTATAGTTCAATTTTATATAAATAATTCAAATTTACTTAAATATAATGATTTTTAAATGTAGATAATTCATAAAAAAATTTCTAATGTCTGAACATTTCTATTATAAAAACATGTTCATGTCACATCTATGTGTCTAATATTAAATTAATTTTTTCCACTTCAATGATTTGAAATTATAAAAATGGATTCCATATTTTGAATCAGTTTATTTAATAATTTTTATTATGGTAAATTTTTTTCACCAAAATTTTTATTGAATGTGATTTGAAATAAAGACAATGATTAATAGAAAAATTGTCTTAACAAGGGACTAAACCTTAAACAAATGTCGAAGATGACCTAGAAAAATTTCCAAAATCCATTATTTGTCCATATTTATACCTTATACCCCCTTTTATATAATTGGATTCAGTATTGGTTTTATATTACATAGGAAAAATGTCGGTGAAATTCCCTTTTAAAGCATTAACCAGAATGCCACTCCACCACAAATATAAAAAGGAACTGACTGCTCCCATTTTATCACACCTCTCAATCCATAGGGAAATAACAAACTATAATAAAATATGAAACCAAAAATCTTCTCCAAAACATATAATCCTCTCCAAGGGATGAAATCCAAAAAAGGAATTCTTTCAGCATAAACCAAGAAGAGTTTCCAAAAATTAGTTAACATTCTTTAATGATAATATTTCATTTCATTTAGTTGTCCACCATTTGAAAACTTTTGATATCATTACTATATAACATAAACGTATAAAAAATATACTAAGAAATTTTCATTATAAGGATTTTACCTTTACTAATGCACAATTCCATTAAATGGATAACGATCTTTCGGATTCATATATGGCGATCTACCGCCTCGTGAATAAATGATTGTGTATTCTTCCTTTAAAACATATCATGTTAGAAATTATAATGAAAATGTTTTATATATATGATATATATGATATTTATGATATTTATTATTTATTTATTATTCTATAATTTTTATATAAAACATACATCATGATTTCAATTTTTGGGAACACACTCACTTCATTTGTGGACGTGTGGACTACCACCTCCTCAATGTGATGTGAATCATTCACACTATATATGGAATTTAAAAAGAATTATTTTAATTCAAATATGTGACATATATGAAATATATATGATAAATGAATGATAATATGAATATAAAAATATGATTTTTACTATTCATTTTTTTAATTATAAGACAAGGAAATTAATGTTGAATTCAAGCATTTGTACAACCAACCTTCAACATGAAAGATGCATTTCATTTCCTATATCAATTTTTTGGGTTATTTAAAATATAGAAATAATGAATATATATTAAATTTAAATAAAGTATTATATTTTGGATATTATTAATTCATTATCTAATAAATAGTAACATCAAGTAAGAAACCAAAACCTTCTCAAAATACAATACAAGAATCACATTAAATAGTAAAATTAATGAATAATTACTAAGAAAAGGGTAAAAATATGTTATAAGAAGATAATATAAGATATTTTAAATGTTATTATGGATTTGGTAGAATTTATTTCAATGTTTAAAACCAATATATATGAGGTTTATGTATGTTCACCCGAATAGAAACACATGGTAAGATATTTTTATCTCACCTTTCGTTTCGGGAGTAATACACCATTTTCACAAATTATTTATTTTTTTTGTATATATAATGCCCATTTAGTAATTTATATTATTAATAAATATACCTTATTGTTTTTTAGAGTTTCATTTGAATGTATTTATTTTATAGGGACTATAATTCCAAAGTTACCATGAAGTAAAGGAATTCATATAAATTTCTATTCACGGAGACATACTTTATTATTTTCTATATAATTTTTATATATGTTGTAAATAATTTAAATGTTACATATAATTTCTAGATTAATTAATTATTAATTATAGTTTTATTTTCAATTTTAATTATTTTACCTATTTGTATTTGAATTACTCTTTACTATGTGGAAAATAATTTCATAACCCAATTACATTCATTAGGTTATATTGCTTCCTCATTGTCATTAATATTATAATGTTATGTATGTATGTTTTTACTATATATTTTTGTATATAAATTTATTTTATTTGGATTTACATTTTACACTCATAATCTTTTAATTTATTGATTCTCACATTATCATTATAGTATTAAAGGGTTTACTTCACAATTTAATTTTATTCGGGGTTATTTTCACTTGAATCTAAATATGTGGATATTACATGATCATTATTTAATAAACATTTTAAATTTTTTAAACTCAGGTTAATCTAAAAAATATTCAACTATTATTAAAATTTTACCACTCTTTAGTAATTAAAATGTTTTAATAGTTTTTCTTATGAAAACCTTATCATTTCATTCTTTTGTTGGAGAACCTTTTTTCTTATAAAAAAACATTATCATAAAACAGTTTTAAAAATTATTTTTAACCATTTTAAAATTAATTTCAAAGACCATTTTACAATTTTTATTTTAAAAATGTTATCTATGTAATTGTATTGTTATCTTCCTAACAAGGCACTTTTCTTACATTTTTACAATGAAAAATGAATGTTCTCTTTACCATGTATACCATATACATATTAACCCTCCATAATTTCATTGAAGTGTGCTTTTCATGTTTAAAAGGTTAATTTTAATTTAATATGTTTTAGAAATTTCTTTTCAAATAAATTTATTTTCACAATGTTTTTCAAAATGAAATGGATATTTTCCACAAATTATTTTTAATATATATATTTAAATTATTTCAATTCATCATTGACAACAACACAATATTTTCACGCTTCTTGGGAAATAATTTATTGATACCATCCTTATTATTCATATATATGGTTAATTGATTTTCCAAAGTATAGTATTGATATTAACTTCCTTGATTCGTTTTTGTAGTCCCCTTGAAATGTTCCCACGATTGGTGTAAATAAATTTTCGAAAAATATCTATATCAATTTTCATGTATAAAATTATTAAATAAACTATATAGCATTTTTTCATATGTTGTTTACTTTAACAGTTATTCTATTATCTAGGAAAATATTGATAAATATGTATTCTTTATCCAATACATATATTAAATAAATCATATTGTCTAGTAATTAAATATATTATACAATACATAAATAATGATTTGGAAATGTATAATATGGGTAAATTTCCGTTTAAAGTAATAGCCTTGATGAATATTTATACTCATGGGATGAAATTAGTTTGATTGAAACCCTTTGAGTTTGTTACCAAGTCAGAGTATTTTTAAACAATCTTGTGAATGGTTTGGAAAATATTATGATAAACATTCTTGTGAATGTCCATGAAAGTAATGTTATGTGTTCCTAGGAAGCATAGATTCCAAAACATAATATTTTCATTAATTTACATTTATTTTTTATTATCATTGAGATATTTTCATTGACACTATATATGGATGATTTTCATTATTACTTCACTCATTAAGTGTAATATTTCTTAGTTACATCCCATTCCATATATATTTTCTTGTTTTCTAGTTATTTTAATTATAATATTTTCAGTAAATTGTCATTCCCTGATTTTTATGAACATCATTATCAGTTTATTGATTACATGGAATTTTTCTTTAGTTATTACCTTTCTATATTGATTATTCTTGTTGATTAAGTATTTATTATGTAGTACATACACTTACTAAGAATTTTAGTTCACCATTATTTTTATTACATTCTCTTATATTCTCTAGGGTGTTCTATAAATATATTAAAGGATATTATAAATGGAATATAATTATTATTCTTGAATTAAAAAAATTATTTTGTAATTTTTTTATTCATCTATAATAAAAACTTGTGTGTATATCATGTTTACCAAGACAAGTAAAACATTCAGACATTTGGGAAGTGATTTACATATATCTCACACCAATATAATGGTTGTATAACATAGAATTCACGATTTATGGAGATGAGAATCTATAGTTGGTAATAGATAAAATTTCTAGAAACCTTGGGATCTAGATTTACATAATCATAGATTAGGTAAACTAATATACAGGTAGAATTTTAGGAAATGTATAGAAGAACAACCTAATGTTATAGTTATAAAAATATTATGTGGGTCTTCCTAGAAATAAATCTTAGTCAAGATACTATAAGTGGATGTGGTTTTAGAATAGATGTACACAGGGGTAATAAAACCAAAAAGGAGTTCTATGCCCAACTCGAGCATTATCTGGCACATGATAATGGAACATACTATGTGCGTGGTTTGACACTCTCGAGGGATATTCTTATGAGAATTTACAGTTTCATTAGAAACATTTTTAATGTATTTGAATAGATAACGAACATGAATTACCTAGTATAATCCATATATAATAGAAATACTTATGAGGGAATAAAATGTTTGATGTATTTACTAGGATTATATAAATAATTTATTGAAGAATTTATTTTTTAGGAGAATCAGGAAGTATATAAGGATTTTTTAAAAATTTAGAATATCATATGTCTTAATTAACAAAAGATTGATTCATGAAATTATTAGATTATGGTTGGCCATAATTCCTATGTCTTAAAAATATTTTTCGTTTTTATGTGATGGGAGTTTACCAAGATTAGGGATTTTTTGGATGAATTTTAGGTAATACTACTCATTAGAATAGTGGAAAATTTATTTGAGGAATAATTACCATACATTTTGGAGACTTGAGTTTAAATGTATTGATATCCTTTATTATTCTTATGTTCATTAATCAAATTGTAATAATATTCAAATAACATAGATTAAATTTTTTAAAAAATATGTTGCATTTAAATCCCAAGTAAAATGGTTCTGTAATGATTAATTTTATATCAAGGATATCCATAATAATTTTTTGAAATGTTATAGGAATTGTATTACCATTTTTTAGAAAAGAAATACATGTATACCAAGGGAAAACCCACTATTTCATGTAAGGCCGCATGACTTGAACCCATGACCCAATGATTATAAGGGTTTGATTCAAACCACCGACTAACACAATGTCCTGGATAATGTAAAAGTATTTTTATTTAAAAAATATCAAAATAAAATATTAATTATGAACCAGTAGTGTTAGACATTAGGTTTTATTTAAAGGTTGGGTACGAAGCCTCATTTATTATTAATGCAAAGAAAAGACCTCTTTAACTGGGTAGAGGGAGACCCATTACATAGCCCGAAGGCCCAGAGGGAATTTATCCCATTACATGACCCGTAGGCCCAATTTTTAACCCCAAAGCTGATTCTGTGAATAGTACTGCTAGAGTACCCACGCTGCTGCAGAACTACACAGTACCCGCCACTGCTAGAGTACTCTGTCGCCGCTAAAGTGACCTGCCGCTGCTATAGTGCCCGTCGTTTCTACAATGTTTCAGCTGCTATAGTATTATAGAATTATTAGAAAAAAAGATTGAATTCTCACTATTTTAAGTGTCATTAGATCTAATAAATGCCTATTTTTGTGCTTCATGCATCAAATTTAATTTTTAGATATCGATTTCTAGAATTAATAGTGGAATTAGAAATAGATCCATAAAAAACCAAATGATAAAAATGTATTTATATAAAAATATGAAGTAATTATATTTCCATATTTTCATAGGTAGTAAAAGAATTACTCAACATTATGAAAATGATCAATTTTTTTTCCTAATACCTTGATTTGTTTAAACTGATGTTCTTCTAATTAATCATAGATTTAGGGATTTTCAGAAAATAACTTCCCACAGAACATTAAATTTTTTTGATTGATAACTTCAATGACTATGTATAAATATATATGTATTTCCACAATGTATGTATCTCTACATGCTATTTCTGTTCTACTATGTAAAAACCCAGTCATATGTTATTGCATATGACCTTTTTACATCCAATTATCTACCATAAATAGGATATTTTATTAAATCATCCTATAAAGTAGGATTTAAAAAATGAAATTTTCATATACAAAACCCTAAATTACTATGGTCGATTTTAAATTTAATGGACACAATTTAATTAATGTTTGTAGAATGTAACACCCCTAAATTCTAAATTAAGAACAGTATATTCAAAAACATATTTGAAACACAACACTAATATTATAAGGGAACTTTTTATCCTAATAATTTATAATATATTTACTATTTTTAATCTACCATATAGATTTTAGTCCATGTGATACTGAGTTACCGTATGTTGCAGGCAATAATGAGTTTATTCAATGAATTACGTTACATGATAGATCATATTTTTCTAAACCATATTGTATTCTTAATGTTATATTATTTAATAGTATAAGACATAACATAGTTGTCAAATCATAGGTTATAAAAATTAATAAATAAATTAAAAAATATACGGTTTATAATAATATAAAATTAAATCATAGGGTACCAATTAATTAAACATGAATTTAAAACATAATTGAATATGTGATAAATTTTTTTCACACAAAATTTATTTTTTTCAAAATAAATTAAATAAATTAATATTATTAAATGATATTAATGAAACATATATGTTATAAATTCACTCAATATTCTTTATATTAATCCAATCGATTTTATTGTCAATATATAAGAACAAACAAAGTGGTACTTATAAAAATATATATTTTTATAACGGCTCTTTTACCACCGTTTATGTAACAGCCCAAGATTTTATAAAAAATATTCTTTTTAATTAATGTCTTGTGTTGTACGCTACACCAAAAGGAGCTTGCACAACACGCATCCTTGACTTGCCTTGCATTACACGCAATCGCGACCTTCCTCGATAGCGTGTGTAGTACGCAATACTGAGTTCCACGAAACAACGATATGTTATTAAAATATTATTAAGTCTAGCCGTTATAAATAGTAATAACCACCTTTTAAAATTTTACGTATTTTAGCTCTCAAAATGGACTTCATTTTTGGATTCGGAGTATCGAATTTAGCCTAAGGTGAAGTTTTGGTACTTTTCAGATAACTTTCATATTCTGATGAATAGTGAAAATTACTAAATTATAATTAAAAACAACTTTTTTTAATCAAAATATTTAATAGTGATAAATTATTAATTTTAGTGGTTTTAAAGTATATTTAGAATATGTTTTTACAATTTAAAACAATGTTGGTCATTGGATGTAATTTCACATTTAAACCAGACATAAACAAGTGTCAATCTTTTGATAGATATTGTTTCTTAAAAACACGCTATTTGTTTTAACAGCGGGATTTAATTATAAAATTAATTAATGCAACTTCTATGTTATGAATTTGGTAAAATAGATTTCATTTTTGAATTCGGAATATAAAATATAGCTTAGGATGAAATTTTGGAATTGTTCTGAAAAACATCAATTTTTGATGAATAGTGAAACTACTAAGTGGTAGGTTAAAAACTGAATTTTGCATAAAACTTAATTTTACCTCTTCTGTGAATGGAATTTCGAAAATCCGACAGACACGGTTGATATTAGTAAGTAAAATGTAGTTCAATGAGATAAAAATAATTTTTTGGTGAATAGTAACTTTTTACTTTTTTTACCGCGGTTAATAGTAAATAGGGTAACTAAGGGTAAATATGATATTACTATTACCCTAACACATGTCCTAATTCTATTGGATAAGTGTAATTCGACCAAAAACAACCTTATGAATAAAATATGACCATTTAGGCCCACTTGGATTAGATTAGGACAATTATTATTATTTAATTCAAAGAAGAGTTAAAAGAGTTAAAATCAAAGGTTATTCACTAATACATTTTTAATATGGGGTTATACATAAGATAAATTCGACTATAAATATTTATTAGAAAGATAAAAAGATTTCCTATATAATGATATTTTATTTATAATTTTTAGACTTTAAATAAATTAATTTATTTATGACACAACGATGATGCAATAATTACCCTTTTAAGGAAATATTAACAAAATTGATGTTATAAATGCTCAAATGAATGTAATTTGAGACTTTTTATGAATTCCACTAATTTTATAGGTTACTATGATATATTAGGGTTTATTTAATCAACTTGGTTCGAACATATAATTCTGTTATGACTTTAACAAAAATTATATATCAAATAGTGTCAAAATTGACACAAAATAGTTTTTAAATCAAATATTATATTATTAATTGTTATTTTATTCCTAAAAATCTAAGGTTCGGCCAAATGACTTATATAAGGATATATGTATTAATAATAAACAATTTGGGGGTTCTTTTGGCATGTTATAGTAAGTGTATTAACCATATAGTGAAAGAAAACATAAAGACACGGTAAAAGTTAAATTATTTAACTTAGAGTTAAATCTAATTGATAAGGTTAAAATAATACCCTAAACTTGTCTAAATATTATTGGTTGATAGTATTTCGACCCATCCCCACATTATATCCGTAATAAGTCCCTTTGGAACCATTATAAACCGATTTTTGACTTTAATATAAAATAATATTTTGAGGTATTCCTAAGGTGCCCCTCTCCTCCCTTATAAAAGGACACCTCCTCCCCCTCCTCCTCACCCCAATTTGAGAACTTAAGCTAGGACAACCCCTGCCAAAATCTCTTCTCCACTTCCCTAGAAACATCCTAGAGATTCTGGTCTTCCTCAAAGACCAATTTTAGTACCCTAAGAGGAGGTCTCAAAGAGGCGCTTCAAAGATAAGGTAATTACCGTTACCAATTATTTCATCTTTATTTCTTCTTCCACTTCTTCTTCTTAGGTTGTTTCATTATGAAGTAATAACATCAGTATCACTCATATACTGATATTTTATTATAGGTATGAAACAACCCTATATCACCATCTATCCATCCTACGGAAAAAGAAATCACCGCGTGTGCGTACGTACGGACTACCGTCTCCACGACGCGATGAGATTCATTCTCCATGTTAACCATTTAAGAATGATTATAAAGTATATATAAGATATAATAATGAAATATATGACATTATAAAGATACTGGATTTATGTATATATATATATGTATGTCATCTACTTACTTCCATTCAAAACAATAAGGAAAGGAAAACAACGTTCATGCGTACGTACGGACTACCGTCTCCATGAACGGTGTTTTTCATTTCATTTATCTATCTATTATATATATATATATATACTGAATATATATGATATATAAATCATATTTTATATTCTGGAAGTAAGTAAATCATGATATAAGTAATAATAATGTCAAGAACAACAATTCAAAACACCTACGATAAATGAAACAAGTTTACCCAAAACGCTTCTTTAACATGGAATTTACAAAAGAACGGGTAATATAATGTCATAAGTGAACCATATATGATATCATAACAATGAATATGATTATGTAATAAGTAAATGACATTATTTAAAACATTATATAGGAGCTTTGGACACGTACAAAGCAAATCGGACCTAAGGTAAGGGAAATATCACAATCTCATTTTTATCCGGGATTGTTTATACTTTGGTATTTACTGGGGTGTATTTTATCATCCACATCCATGTTTCCTCAACATGTAATATTTATAAAATAGTTTATATCCAATTTTACCATTTGGTGAGTTTTTAGTAAAAGATATGAAAGGAATATTTTGTCGTTATTCGTACGAGGTACTTTTTGACTTTTTCGACAAAAGTACGAAGAATGTTTTTAACTTATACGGCACGAACGGATTTTTACGGTTTTATAAATCCTTATTTTCATGAAGCTTCCTCCACAATATTTCATGACTATTTTCAATAAAATATATTTCTTTTAAAATTGCATGATGTTTTGTGAAAAGAAATTGATTTTGAAGAAGAAATGATATTTTCCTCAAGAATTCAATTCAAGTGTTTTATCAAAATTACTTTCCATCTAAGATAATAAAGGGTTCTGTTTCTATCCATATTTTTCCATTGATTTGACTATGTTGTGATGGAATTATGTTTATGAATTCCTTTATCTTATTTGAATGGTTTTATGATGTCATGTTGTTTAAGAATCCCATTTTTATTACATGGGTTATGCAATGATGTATGATTTATGATTTTGTGGCACACATAAGAATGGTATCATTATGAGATGGGTGGTACCTATATCACCCTCCAATGCATTGGGTAAAGATTTTATATCTCATGAGATAGACATGGCTGGAATGGTAGGTTATACCGGTTCAGTGAAACAGGACTGAAACGAGGGTTACTCGATTCAGAAAGGGACTTTGTCTACTAAGATAGTCTTGGCAATGAGTCTTGACTAACAAGAAATGATTCTCTATGATTATGTGTGTATGCCACAAAGTTTCATGTTTTAAGTTATGATTATTGTGATTATATTTCACTACCATGATTTATCCCATGTTATGAAATTATGCTCCATTTTGCAGGTTAAGATTTCCAAAAGTTATGTTCTTATGAATATGATGTGATTGATTTTTCATTTGTATGCCATTACTGAGCATTTGATCTCACCCTTTTTATGTTTTCTTTTCCCCAGGATATAAAGAAAGGTTTTAGGTAAAAAAAAGGGGAAGATCTTTATGGGATATATTGAAGATCTTTCACCACGATTAGAAGATTACGTTCCGAGTTTCCAAAGACACTAAACTATTACGATCCTTGTGTGTGTGTTTTTGTTATGTACTAAGTATTCCGCAAAAGTAATGTAAAGTCTATGTACGTCAAGATACGGGTCTCTACAGTTGGTATCAGAGGAAAGGTTTAGTCAACCTTTCGAAACTAGGATGCGAAAACGTTAGTGAGATCCCTAGAGATATTTCTAAGGTATGTCTAGGGATGTCTCTAAGGTTAAGTATACGTATAGGTTATAGTCCTAGAATTGCTCTAACGATCTTAGAATTTAACCTAAGATGTTAGATATTGAGGGTACTACCCCTTTATTATGTTGTTTTCCCTAACATGATTTTTGCCTCTCACACTATTCTTTTGGGGTTTTAGACGATGGCTGGAACCCGAAGGAACCGTGTTGATCAATGCAATGGACAATGCAATGATTGTCCCCCTGAGCAACCAAATGATATGGGAGCTGGAATGCAAAATCTTGTAGCCATGCTCACACAACTTTCTCAAGCTATGAATCATGCAGGACTTCCAAACGAGCAAAGGAAGGAGCAACATTCTGTTGAATCCTTCATGAGGCAGCGTCCGCCTTCTTTCAGTGGGTCTACTGATCCATTAGTTGCTGAACAATGGATTAGTACTACTGAAAAGATATTTTCAGTTCTTCAATGTTCTGAACATGATAAAGTCATCTTAGAAGTATATCGTTTGGAAGGTGAAGTTGATCAATGGTGGAATCTTATTAAGAATACGAGGCAAAGAGATGAAATTGATTCCATGGAATGGGATGTGTTGAAACACTTGTTTTTCAGTAAGTACTTCCCTCGTATTCGTCGAACAAAGATGGAGAATGAGTTTCTTGAACTAAACAAAAGGATGATGAATCTGTTGGTATATACGAAGAGAATTTTACAAGACTTGCAAGGTATGCATCTGGCATTATCATCCAACCTGAAAGTAAAGTTGATCGATTTTTCAGTGGCTTAAAACCAAGTCTTCGAAGGGCATTAGCTATAAGAGACTTCAGTAGCTATGAAGAAATTGTGCGTTGTGCTATCAAGGTAGAAATGGAAGTTGGTGTTACATATCTATCTCATGGGTTTGACAAGAAACAAAAGATGGAGTTCAAGGAGAAAACTCAGAATAATGGTGAAAAGAAGATGAATGTTTCCTTATGCACAAAGTGTGGAAAGAAGCATGGTGGAGATTGTCTTAAAGGGACTAGAAAATGTTTTAAGTTTGGAAAAGAAGGTCATCGAGCAGCTGAGTGTCGAAGTAATGGAAAATGGGATTCTAATGAAGTGAATAAAGAAAACACTGCAGAGAACGTACAACCAACACTTCAATGCTTCAAGTGCAAGGAAATGGGGCATTATGCTAATAAATGCCCTAATCCAAGGGTTAGTGATGATCTACATGAGCAATCTCTTAAGGCAAAGGACAAAGGGAAGTCACATGCGATCACTATTGGCAATGTTGAATATGACAACGATGTGGCGGAATGATTAAGTGTTTATGTAATGGGATTCCAAAATAATGTTGTATCTTGGAATATTGGAATATTTATGTATTGGTCTAATGTGGTATTCAAAGTGATTGAGATATTATGCGCATAATGAAGGGAAAACGAGAAAATGAAATGTTTAACAATATTCATGAGCTCATGATTGATATAAGGACTAAGTGATATCATGGTTTGAGTATATAGAATTTTGAGGATTTTGGTATGTGGAAAGTGTTAACTTTTAACTGCATTCAAGTTTTTACTAAGGTTCAATGGGTATTCAAGAGAGTACAAGATTAAGGCCTTTGAATGTTTGGAATGTGTCCAACAAGATATATCTTATGATATATGGGGATCAACGATGGTATTAAATCTCTGGTAATCGTTTTCACTATGTTATGAGAATGGACTGCAGTATTATGGATAGGACTAAAGATTGGAATGGATTATGTTGGACATAAGTTAGCATTGTTTAAGGATAGAAGTTTTTTCGATATTATCGGATGTTATAGTAATATAGTTTTAGAAAAAGGACAACCTGCAGGACGGGCGACAACCCATCGCTTCGGACAAGGCTGTGGGAATCGAACCCACAACCGAAGTGCAACTGGCCTTTATCGCCTACCACTGGCGTACAGGAAGTCCCTGTTTAGTATAAACTAGTTTTATTATATTAAGCAGTATGATATATGAAGTATAAGTCCATTTTAGGAACTATATATGATTAATCTCACTATAGATCGACTTATGTATATAATTTTTGCTAACCTTTTGTTTGAGACAGATGGAATGACCCGTCATTCTATCACATGATCTGCTAACACTTCACGAATAACAAATTCAACTTCATTTATTTAAGAGATGAAGTGGAAATTGTTCTAGGCACGAACAACAGTGAGATTGTACCAAAATAAAGTAAGTATTTATTCTAATTCAAATTTTCAACTTCAGGGAAATGATCTTGAAAACCAAAAATGTTGTCCTAGTGATCTTATACCTGATGAATCAGATGTTACCTTATATCATCACAAATCTATGGATTTGTGATTACTGGCTTTTCCATAGCCATGTTCTCTACCACTCTCCATCAGAACATGATGGTTAGATTTCTCTTCCATATCCATATTTTCACCTATGTGGAAAACCAATGATTAGTTTATTTTGGTAACCGTTACATTTCATACTTTTATTTTTAAAGATTGGTTTTGATATTCCGTTTTACGATGTGGGTTTCTATTAAAGAAACTTTCAAATAGTAAACCATTTATAACCCCGACGAATTTCGAGGGCGAAATTCATTTTAAGGGGGGTAGAATGTAACAGCCCAATATTTTATAAAAAATATTCTTTTTAATTAATGTCTTGTGTTGTACGCTACACCAAAAGGAGCTTGCACAACACGCATCCTTGACTTTCCTTGCATTACACGCAATCGCGACCTTCCTAGATAGCGTGTGTAGTACGCAATACTGAGTTTCACGAAACAACGATATGCTATTAAAATATTATTAAAACTAGCCGTTATAAATAGTAATAACCACCTTTTAAAATTTTACGAATTTTAGCTCTCAAAATGGACTTCATTTCTGGTTTTGGAGTATCGAATTTAGCCTAAGGTGAAGTTTTGGTACTTTTCGGATAACTTTCATATTCTGATGAATAGTTAAAATTACTAAATTATAATTAAAAACAACTTTTTTTAATCAAAATAATTAATAGTGATAAATTATTAATTTTAGTGGTTTTAAAGTATATTTAGAATATATTTTTACAATTTAATATAATGTTGGTCATTGGATGTAATTTCACATTTAAACCAGACATAAACAAGTGTCAATCTTTTGATAGATATTGTTTCTTAAAAACACGCTATTTGTTTTAACAGCGGGATTTAATTATAAAATTAATTAATGCAACTTCTATGTTATGAATTTGGTAAAATAGATTTCATTTTTGAATTTGGAATATAAAATATAGCTTAGGATGAAATTTTGGCATTGTTCTGAAAAACATCAATTTTTGATGAATTGTGAAACTACTAAGTGGTAGGTTAAAAACTGAATTTTGCATAAAACTTAATTTTACCGCTTCTGTGAATGGAATTTCGAAAATCCGACAGACACGGTTGATATCAGTAAGTAAAATGTAGTTCAATGAGATAAAAATAATTTTTTGGTGAATAGTAACTTTTTACTTTTTTTACCGCGGTTAATAGTAAATAGGGTAACTAAGGGTAAATATGATATTACTATTACCCTAACACATATCCAAATTCTATTGGATAAGTGTAATTCGACCAAAAACAACCTTATGAATAAAATATGACCATTTAGGCCCACTTGGATTAGATTAGGACAATTATTATTATTTAATTCAAAGAAGAGTTAAAAGAGTTAAAATCAAAGGTTATTCACTAAAACATTTTTAATATGGGGTTATACATAAGATAAATTCGACTATAAATATTCATTAGAAATCTAAAAAGATTTCCTATATAATGATATTTTATTTATAATTTTTAGACTTTAAATAAATTAATTTATTTATGACACAACGATGATGCAGTAATTACCCTTTTAAGGAAATATTAACATAATTGATGTTATAAATGATCAAATGAATGTAATTTGAGACTTTTTATTAATTCAACTAATTTTATAGGTTACTATGATATATTAGTGTTGATTTAATCAGCTTGGTTCGAACATATAATTCTGTTATGACTTTAACAAAAACCATATATCAAATAGTGTCAAAATTGACACAAAATAGTTTTTAAATCAAATATTATATTATTAATTGTTATTTTATTCCTAAAAATCTAAGGTTAGGCAAAATGACTTAGATATGGATATATGTATTAATAATAAACAATTTGGGGTTCGTTTGGCATGTTATAGTAAGTGTATTAACCATATAGTGAAAGAAAACATAAAGACACGGTAAAAGTTAAATTATTTAACTTAGAGTTATATCTAATTGATAAGGTTAAAATAATACCCTAAACTTGTCTAAATCTTATTGGTTGATAGTATTTCGACCCATCCCCACATTATCTCCGAAATAAGTCCCTTTGGAACCATTATAAACCGATTTTGACTTTAGTATAAAATAATATTTTGAGGTATTCCTAAGGTGCCCCTCTCCTCCCTTATAAAAGGACACCTCCTCCCCCTCCTCCTCACACCAATTTGAGCACTTAAGCTCGGCCAACCCCTGACAAAATCTCTTCTCCACTTCCCTAGCAACATCCTTGAGATTCTGGTCTTCCTCAAAGACCAATTTTAGTGCCCTAAGAGGAGGTCTCAAAGAGGCGCTTCAAAGAAGAGGTAATTACCGTTACCAATTCTTTCATCTTTATTTCTTCTTCCACTTCTTCTTCTTAGGTTGTTTCATTCTGAAGTAATAACATCAGTATCACTCATATACTGATATGTTATTATAGGTATGAAACAACCCTATATCACCATCTATCCATCCTACGGAAAAAGAAATCACCGCATGTGCGTACGTACGGAATACCGTCTCCACGCCGTGGTGTAATCTATTTTCCACCACCACCTTAAATGGATGGGTATAATGGTGTAAAGAATAACTATACATATTTATTACAACATCATATTGATTCTGATATATTGTATAATCCACTCCAATTCAATTCAATATTTATGGAAATGATATCATCGCTCGTGCGTACGTATGGACTACCGTCTCCACGACGCGATGAGATTCATTCTCCATGTTAACCATTTAAGAATGATTATAAAGTATATATAAGATATAATAATGAAATATATGACATTATAAAGATACTGGATTTATGTATATATATATATATATGTATGTCATCTACTTACTTCCATTCAAGATAATAAGGAAAGGAAAACAGCGTTCATGCGTACGTACGGACTACCGTCTCCATGAACGGTGTTTTTCATTTCATTTATCTATCTATTATATATATATATATACTGAATATATATGATATATAAATCATATTTTATATTCTGGAAGTAAGTAAATCATGATATAAGTAATAATAATGTCAAGAACAACAATTCAAAACACCAACGATAAATGAAACAATTTTACCCAAAACGCTTCTTTAACATGGAATTTACAAAAGAACGGGTAATATAATGTCATAAGTGAACCATATATGATATCATAACAACGAATATGATTCTGTAATAAGTCAATGACATTATTTAAACCATTATACAGGAGCTTCGGACACGTACAAAGCAAATCGGACCTAAGGTAAGGGAAATATCACAATCTCATTTTTATCCGAGATTGTTTATAATTTGGTATTTACTGGGGTGTATTTTATCATCCACATCCATGTTTCCTCAACATGTAATATTTATAAAATATTTTATATCCAATTTTACCCTTTGGTGAGTTTTTAGTAAAAGATATGAAAGGAATATTTTGACTTTATTCGTACGAGGTACTTTTTGACTTTTTTCGACAAAACTACGAAGAATGTTTTTAACTTATACGGCACGAACGGATTTTTACGGTTTTATAAATCCTTATTTTCATGAAGCTTACTCCAAAAGATTTCATGACTATTTTCAATAAAATATATTTCTTTTAAAATTGCATGATGTTTTGTGAAAAGAAATTGATTTTGAAGAAGAAAGGATATTTTCCTCAAGAATTCAATTCAAGTGTTTTATCAAAATTACTTTCCATCTAAGATAATAAAGGGTTCTGTTTCTATCCATATTTTTCCATTGATTTGACTATGTTGTGATGGAATTATGTTTGTGAATTCCTTTATCTTATATGAATGGTTTTATGATGTCATGTTGTTTAAGAATCCCATTTTTATTACATGGGTTATGCAATGATGTATGATTTATGATTTTGTGGCACACATAAGAATGGTATCATTATGAGATGGGTGGGACCTATATCTCCCTCCAATGCATTGGGTAAAGATTTTATATCTCATGAGATAGACATGGATGGAATGGTAGGTTATACCGGTTCAGTGAAACAGGACTGAAATGAGGGTTACTCGATTCAGAAAGGGACTTTGTCCACTAAGATAGTCTTGGAAATGAGTCTTGACTAACAAGAAATGATTCTCTATGATTATGTGTGTATGCCACAAAGTTTCATGTTTTAAGTTATGATTATTGTGATTACATTTCACTACCATGATTTATCCCATGTTATGAAATTATTCTCTCTTTTGCAGGTTAAGATTTCCAAAAGTTTTGTTCTTATGAATATGATGTGATTGATTTTTCTTTTGTATACCCTTACTGAGAATTTAAGCTCACCCTTTTTATGTTTTCTTTTCCCCAGGATATAAAGAAAGGTTTTAGGTAAAAAAAAGGGGAAGATCTTTATGGGAGATATTGAAGATCTTTCACCATGATTAGAAGATTACGTTCCGAGTATCCAAAGACACTAAACCATTACGATCCTTGTGTGTGTGTTTTTGTTATGTACTAAGTATTCCGCAAAAGTAATGTAAAGTCTATGTACGTCAAGATACGGGTCTCTACAGTTTAAAGGAGAACCCACTATAAATCCAGTTTTTGGAACTTTTATAAATTTTATAAGTGAAATTTAACTTCATTTTTCAAAGAGTAGTGTAAAAATTCTCTTAGTGTGAATTTTTGTAATTTTCTATAAAGCTTAATTTTTTGATGAATTAGAAAAAATACTGAATATCAAATCATGTCTTCATTTTCTTACAATATATTTAAAATGAGAAAAAAAATTAATCGTTTCATAGTTTATTTAGAGAAATTTTATATCATATAATATAATTTTGGTCATTTAAATCAATGTTAATTTTAAATTAGACAAAAAACATAGCAAAATTATTAGAAAATTTTATAATATAAACCAATATTGTAATTTCATCTTCGGGATTAGTTGTAAGTTATTTTTTACAATTTTCTAGATTGTAATAGGAAGAATGGATTAAATATTTTTTATAATCATAATGTATAATTTATAATATGTTTAAATTAGTTTCTAACAAAAAATATTCATGAATGTGATTAATATTTGTTACAATGATTAGAGACAAATTACCATAAAAAGGAAATAATCATTAATCATAAGATCCAAAATAAACTAATCCTTTTACAAATGATATTTTATAGAAAAATTTCGAACCTATACTCAATTTATAATAATTGGGACATTTATTGGACCCACCTGACTTTGGAAGAACATATCTGGAATTCTATTTTAAACAATTTATTATAATTCCACTCTCTATACACTATAAAATGGCAGTCACCCACCACATTTCATCACACCTTTCAAGCCTTTTGAATCATGAAAAATATTCTAAATTAGTCTTAAAATCACTCCCCTAAACATAGGATTTGGAACTTTGGTGGAAATATCACAAAGTAAGACTTTCAGGTTAAAAAATTGAAGTTTCATGAAAATGAAGTAACATTCATCAAATATCATATATTATTTCATTTACCTCTCCACCCATTCAATACTGTTTATATCATGTATATATAAAAAAAAATATCCTTAACATAATTATATGAGTTTATTCTATGATTCTTTGCACACGTCCATCAAATGGGCAACAAACTTCTCAATTCGTGTACAATAAACTACCGCCTCACAAAATGAGGATTGTTCATTCATCATTTACCACCTATCATGGTGGGAATTATGATGGAAACACTATTTAAATATGATATATGGTATATATATAATAATTTTTAAAATTTTTATATTTATTTATATATAACATACTATCATGATATCTATTTTAAAGAAATATTTTAACACCATTTGGGGACGTGTGTCCTACCACTACTTAAATGTAATGTGAATCGTTCACACTATACATCAAATGTAAAAAGGACAGTATAAATAGAAATTTTTAAAATATATTAAATATATATAATAATATAATTATAATAAATAAATAAATATATATATATATATTATTTTCATTTAATTCTTTTAAAATAGGATAATGAATTGAATGCAGCGTTAATCTGTATGTACGTCCAATCATCTCCATGAATGATGCTTTTCCTGTCCCATCTCCATATTTTATGGATTATTATAAATGAAAAATTAATGAATATATATTATATATAAAAATAATGGTTTACATTATTTAGATGATTAAATCATGATTAAATAAATAGGAACAACGAGAATGAAGCCAAAACATACTAAAAAAACACGGTAATTAACACCGGAAATAGTGAAAATAGTGAATAATTATAAAAACCGGGTAATAGAATTTTATATGAGAGTAATATATGATTTTATAAATATTGATAATGTTCTATAATAAGTTATTTACATTTTTAAAACCATTATCTAGGAGGTTAAAATATAATCACCTGAAGTGGAAACACGGTGGGGGATTCGTATCTCACTTTTCATTCTGTGAGGCATACACCATTTTTACAAATTATTTATTTTGTGTGGGGTATATAATGACCAAATTTTATTCAAAATAACTAATAAATTTATATTCATGATATGATGAGTTTAATTTTAATGTATTTATTTCATGGGGATTATAATTAAAAAATTAACAAATATTAATGGACTTCTTCTCAATTTCCATTCTTTGAGGAATACTTTTTTGGGGAACCTAATTTCATATATATGGTGTAAATAAACCCAATTTGAAATTTAATATCATGATTAATTTATTATTCATGATACTTTGAGTTTCAATTTTTATTATTTTATCTATGGGAAATTTAATTAAGGGCTAATGAGTGGAAAAAAATTTATTTACCTAATTTATTTCATTGGGTTGTATTACTACCTCATTGTCATTAATATTATATGATTGTCTGTGAAATAATATTTTAATATATATTGAGGTATTTAAACAAATTTAATTTGGATTTAAATATAACAAATGTTATATTTTTATTCATTTATTCTCACATCTATGTTATTGTCCTTAAAAGGGATTACCCCACAATGTTATTTTATTCATGACTATTTGCACTTGAAATTAAATTTGAGGAAATTTTTTAACAATTATTTAATATACTCTTAAATTTTCATCTACTCTGGTTATTCATAATAGTTATCATGTATTGGTAAAAATTTTCATATTATTGGCACTCAAAACATCAAAGAAAATGTTCTTAAGAAAATTCGACATCATATCACGCTTTTGATTGAGAATATATTTTCTCTAGTAACTATGTTTTCTAGAAATTGTTTTCAAATTTTATTAACCATTAAAAAATGATTTATTAAATGTACCTTTACACTGTTTTTCTTTTAAAAATGTTTTTATTAGAAGCTTCTTGTTTTTTTCGAGTAAGTCACTTTTTAAGTATATTTAGCATGAAAAAAGAATTTTTAAATTAATTTTAATAGAATATATAGATTTACCCACAGTAATATTTTGGAATCAAACTTTTTAATTTTTTGGGGTAATTCGAAGAGAAAAATAATTTTAAAATTATCTTCAAATAAATGTAATTGAAAAAAAATTACAATAAGAAATATGTTTTAGTAAAATTATTTTTAAATTCTATTTTTATATTATTTACATTCATAAATGAAAAAACAATTCATTTTTAGTCCAATTATGATATGATGTATTGATATCTTTCACTTTCTTCCTCTTAATTCTTTTTGATTGATTTGTGTTGGTATATTTTTTACATTCACTTATTCGATTCATTTTATATGTCCAATAGAAATATTCATATGGAAATTGAATATTACATTTCCCATAAATATCATTATCATTTTTCATGGATTTAAATTTTTCCTAAACTGTATACCATTTATACTTATGGTGTTTACTTTGGTAGTTATTTGATTATATAATGAAATGTTGGTAAATTATATCTTGTATTAAATATAGATAGTTGATAAAGAATATTTATAAATTAAATCAATTATTCAATATTTATGGAATGAATTAGACATGTATGACATTGGTTATCGACCATTTGAAATAATCCCCTCACTAAACATTTTTTCTAATGGGATAAAATTATTTGGAAACAAACCTATTGATTTTAACTCCAAAATAATGTATTTTTACACTATCCTGTGAATGGTATTCAAAGTAATATGTTAATTTTTTTTTAATATTATTGAAAATAAAAGTACCATGATCTTTGGAAACATTTCAACCAATAACCAAGAATTTATTTAATATATATTCAGTTATTATAATCCATGATATATTTTTCATGAAATTATCTATGGATTAATTTTATTGTCATTTCATCGATTAAAGGGGCATGTTTTTCAGTTACATAAAATTCCATATTGATTTTTTCGATATTTATTTTTTTAAATGGAATGTGTATTTTAGTTATTTACCATTACATATTATTTATGAAAATCCTTATCAGTTTATTTATTAAATGTAATGTGTATTCATTTATTACATTTCCATATTTATTGTTCTCATTAATTCATTATTTCTCATGTTGTAATTACCCTAACTAAGCATTTGAGGTCACCTTGAATTTATTTCATTTTCCCCGGATTCAATAAATAATGCTAATAATGAAATGTATGAATACACTAAATTTAATTAAATTCTAATCAAATAGAAATAAAAATTGTTGTTATTTTTGAATTATTTTTTAATACAAGACTTGTGTATATATCAATTCTACCAAGAAAATTAAACTATTCAGTCATTTGGGATGTGATTTACTTATATATTATGCCAATGTAATGGTAGAATGAATCCTTCTACAAGAATCCTAAGGTTAGTTTTCAACTTCTAAACACTATTTTCAGGATGCTAGAAATTAGGCGAATTGACTTCAGACTATGCATGGATCTGATTCGTGTATTAAAATTTAGGTTTAGGGGATTGATCATTATAGAAGGATATCATTGAATGGCTATTTTATTTAGTTTATTGGTATTTTTAGATAAATTTATATTTAGAGCTCGTGATACTTCAATAAAAATATATATTTAACCGATCTATATAGATCCTTATCTGACTAAGGACTCTAGGAAAAAATTAATGTTAAGTGATTAATGTGTATGATGTTGGTATTTATACTATTTAAACACATTCTAATTCAAAATTGGAAAGTGTACCTGAAACATGATTTTTATAGTCTTAGAATTCATCCCATGAACATTTATTTAAGATATTTTTTTTTATTTTTATTGAAGGGATTATTAATAACTTGTATGTTTTGGTATTTCAAAATTTATTTTAAAAAATCCAAAAAATATGAAAAAATGCTTACATTAATTCGGATCTAATAAAGAATTCAAAATCAAAATCGTCCAAAATAAAGAGGAATTCGCCTAGAAATTGAATGGAATGTGATTCCTTTTATTGTGATCATTATTTTGATATGGAATTATCTTTATTTACTCCATCTGTTATTGAATTATGAAACATAGAAGGGTTTGAGAAGGATTTGAACATGAAGTTGAAGGAAATCCAAATATGAATCCAAATGTTTTAAATATTGATATTTATAAAAAATTTATTAATAAAATTAAATTTATTTAATGTATTGGTGGGGATTTTATTTATAATATTCTAAAAGTGGAATACTAAACTATAAAAATAACAGAGTAACATCCAACCACATTTTGGGGTGAATTTTTCTTGAGAAAGTAAAGGGGTGATTAAAAAATATACTGGACGATTAAATTATTATAGACATAATTGACATAAAAGGTTTAATTAGTGTGTTATTTTATATAGGATAAAATCCAATGTTTTATAATCAGTAAAAGTAACATCGAATAAAAAATATCCTGATTTGGATGTTTTGTAGAATAAATTTAGCAATCAATGTCCCATGAATGACCTAAACCTGAAAAAACCCTAAGAGTTCATTTCACTTGGGAATAAATTTATGCCTGTAATGGATAAGGAATCAAATAATTGTGAAAATTTGATGCTTTTACTCAAGATGAAAATAATGAAATGAATGAGGATTAGAGGATTCAAAAGTAAATATTATTAGAAATATGATCATGGATATTTCAATTAAAAATACCCATATTAGAAGGGCATGTTCCAATGAAATTTTTTAGATGTAGATATAACATATTCTAAAAAGGTGAGACTATTTACATTCTTCTTTGGTAAAGTAAATAGTCCCCAAATTTAGTAGAAATTGGTTCAAAATAAATTTGATTGAAAAATATCTAATAGATTATGACATGTTATCTTTGAAAATGGATTTATATAGTATTTATAATAAGTTGAATTGAGACACCAAAAATCAAGATGATGAAATTATCCATGTACCTATTGTTATTGTGAAATGAAAAGTTATCTAAATAGTTAATTCTATCATTACTCTGAAATGATTAATGTGGGATTGTTCAATATAGATCTGGTATCTAAAAGAAAAATTAAGGGATGAAGGAAATCTATTTCAGGGATACATTATAGAATTGATTACCCAATCTAGAAGAATTATTTCTATATTAGAATATATATTTACATATCTATATATATGGGAGTTATATATGATGATAAATATATATAATAGAAATTATATTGTATGATGTTTCTTTTTGGTTTTTTCTAGGTGTATTATTTCTTTACAGGTCATTGGGGGTTACATGTCATCTTTAAATGAATTGTTTGATAGATGGATTAATAAGATGCGACAATGTTGTATTTTATTAGGATTTGATCTACATAAGTTGAAATTAATTATCTACATTTTCTTATTATGACTTAAAATACAGAAATATAATCTATAGTAT
The DNA here is from genome assembly GCA_963277665.1 of Viscum album. Taxonomy (NCBI): domain Eukaryota; kingdom Viridiplantae; phylum Streptophyta; class Magnoliopsida; order Santalales; family Viscaceae; genus Viscum; species Viscum album. The sequence goes on along the minus strand of OY728132.1, from coordinate 1,652,084,226 downwards.
GAAATGTATGTCTTAACTATTATGATCTACCTAGAGTAAAAAACAATTAATAAATAATTTTTTATGATTATTATTTAAATAATTATGTTTTTTATTATTCAAGTAAATGGATAATTAATATTTAATAAATGTAACACGTTTTTATATTATAAATACTGATTAAATAATGGGTGTTAATGAATAAAGAATTTTCTATATAAGGGAAATACCAACAATGAATTGGGATTCTATTAGATGTTGTTTGAGAATAATTATAATGAACCATGATAAAACTATTTGAATCCATTCATTTTAAAATAGAGTGTTGAATGAAAATGTGAGTTGTTTGGTGTTGAAAATCGTTGTTGTTTGGATGTGTTACATTGTTGAGTTATAATGAATTATGAAAAAAAGAATACACATGTTTTATATAGCTATTGTTAGGGAATGAGAAGAAGTTGAGTTAGAACCAAATATATTTCCTATACTAATATTTATTCCAATATCACATCATTATGCAAAGGGGTTTATTTGGTCATTACTTTATAGGATTGAGGAAATGCCCAATTTAGATTTGGGACTTATAAGTTTATTTATGGTAAGAATAACACATTTTTTTCCAAATGTATATATACCTAGTAACACTTCATGAATGATAAGTCATATGGGGGGAATTGTAAAACATTTTCATAGGGTTTTTCATTTGGTGGTTTGCAGACATGGTTTCTTAATTATTATGTTGTGTATATAGTCTTCAATTGAATTTATACAAAATTATGGAATTTATATTATTTATTTCTATTGACTCCGGGACTAATGAAAGTGATATAATTTATAAGAGTTAATATTCATAATTTTATAGTTGTAATTATTTTTTATAGAGACATATCAAAGTGTGGATAAATTATTTTTATGAAAATCTATTCAATGTAATTAATAATGATATATCATTCAAAAGGTAAATATATACATATTAAATTATGAAATAATTAGTTGTTATATTTAATATAAGATTTTACGTGGAGTCAATATATTGTAGAATTTTATGAATGTTTACCAAGATACATGTTTAATGTTTCATTGGATCTTAATAGACTATTTTGTAATTAATTATAAGAAATCACCGAGGACTTATATAGGGATAAGAAACTAATTACATCTTATGAATTTTTCTTTTAGGGTGGAATTTAAATATAAAATTATATTTTTTATTTCACCTCTAATTAAGATAATTATTGTAATGGTCCTTTAGGAAATTTTTTAATAGAACAATAAAATCCATGGTGTTTAATGGGTTTTTTAATGATGAAAATAGATAGATGTTTAATTGAATTATTGGTGCATATTAAATTAATGAAATATATGTTTGACATAATGGATTGGATGTTATTATGGAAATGAATCATTTAATGATGAAATAAGTAATTCATTTTAAAACATTAACATGAAATTTATAATATTTGGTATGCTTGAGGATCAATTATCATATGTATTCTTCATAGATCATTCAACAAGACACGTTTTATAATGTGGTATATTTGACTAGATTTAGTATATATAATAATTAAAACATATAAGAAGGTACAAATTTTATTTAAATCATTGGAATTTTTTCAAAATTGGTATTAATGTTGTTAAAAAATTTCAAGGATGAATATAACATTTATGATAACCAACCATGGAATTTAGTGGATATTATTAAATCATTAATAAAATTCGACTTCCACTACTGATTTAATTAATTTTCTCAAACCATCTATCTAATAACTCTCCATTATTATATGTCATTTCTAGAAAAATGAGTAATAACCGTCCTATTTTTTATTTAGTCACTTTTTTTCATATTTATCCCTAAAAATGTATATAATATATACCATGGAATTTTTTTAAATCATAAATGTGGTTAAAAATATGTTATTTATTGTTTCTATAATTATTTATACATTTAACCAATGGTCATATAATTTCATAATAGATTAATATTTAGAAGAAATATAACTTTGTAGATTTCCAAAATATTTAGATTTGATGTTATAGTAGGAAAATAAGGTTTATCAAGTCATAATGTTGTAATAATTTAAAATGAATTGATTTTATTTTTGAAATTATGGAATGAAATTTTGGGAGAATAAATTTGGGATAATAAATTAGACAATTTAAACAATATATTTAATTATTACATTAATTGGAGTAATATAATATGTGAAAAAATTAAATCATAGAATGAAATGAAATATGAATGATTCAATAATATATAGCATGGGTGAAAATTTATCTTCCCTAATTCTTTTTCCACCAAATTCAATTTCATCCTCTATGAAAATAATTGTTATATTATATGTACATTAAGGGAACTTAATGGTTGAAATTTCACTCATTAAATGTAATTTAAATAGTGGATTAACAAGAATTATGTGGAAAGGGAAGAAGGGGATAACGTTATTGTATCATTATTGTATACCACTTAATAGATTGAGAATATTAATAAACATTAATATAGTTGTCAAAAGATAGTAATTCATAGTTTGAGAAGTCAAATGGAGAATTTGGGACATGGTAGTTCACCCAATGACATCATCCACCTGCTGGATTCTGTATTATTTGGTAAGTACGTTCTTGGTATGTGTATTTCAAAATTTCATTGTGATGGAATTTTTTTTTTGATTTTCTTTAATTTTTTAACATCTATTAAATTAATTAGATAAAATTGAATTTGGTTATAAACCATGATTTTAATTATAATGAGTGATAATTTATTTTAGTGAAATTCTTTATGAATATTTTATTTATTTATTAAAGTGATATTTGATGTAGTTAATTAAACATTACATAGTGTGGTTTCATGTGTGTGGAAATTGTTTTTGGTGATCTTATTATTATTTTATAGAATGTGTTATGGAGTTTATTATTTATTAAGAATAAAACATAACGAAAATAGAAATTTTGACATTATATTTTTTAATTATGGATTTTCTAATGTTGTTGGGAAAATAATGTTCTTCTATTGATGTTAGGAAGAAATTATTTTCAAGTATATTTTAGAAAATAATTATAGTGATATTTTTTATATAGGTATTTTATAGTGGATTATGAAAATAAGTGCTTTTTCTATGTATTTTATCAAATGTTAGGAAGTAATATGATTTTGGAGAAATATATAATTTTATAGATGGATGTTTAGGGTAAGAAAATATAAATATAGTTGGTAAACAATTTATAGATTGTTTTATTATACTTTTTATTTAAATTTAGGGTTAAATAATATTTATTTAATATTATGTATTTTTAAATTTGTTTAAAAAAATTCAATTAATTTAATAAATGTTTTGGAAAATAAATTTTGCTTTATAATCTACTATTAAAATTTTATTGCTGGATTTTCACATGCCTGGATATTTTTTAGTTTCATGGAGAAATTTTAATGAGATTATACACACCATAATTATTTCATGTTGATGGCTATGGAAACATAACTGTTTGTAATGTAGGTAAAGGGAAGGTCATGTGCATTTTAATTGGGGAGTCATATATATGATTTGGATATATGGTGGTAAATTAAATTTAGTAGGTACAATGTAATTTATCTATGTTTATTTATATACATTGAGTTGAGACTTTTATTTTTTTCACTCGTTTTCTGGTTTCAAAACAATGTTTTTTCTTCAGAAAATAATTTTTTTTTTAAGTAAAATATGTTTTATATGTCACATACACAGCTTAATATTTAGGTTAAATTATCTAAGGTAATTTATTTCCTTAATTGTAATTTTATTGTATATAAAAATATTATATACTCAAACTATCATGGGAACACATTCATGGCGTTGGGAAAAAATAATATGGGTTTGGATGTTTTGGTTTTTAGGCTTGTTGGTTGCATAAATACAATAAATATTTGGAAAGATATTACAAGTCTCAATGATTCTTCTGAGAGTCCGTATGACATAAAACTAGTGATATATAAAAAAAAATTCATAATCAATTATTCTTATAACACTTTTATATGATTAATTTATTTTCCAGATGTAAATGGAATAAATTTTGAAAATTATTACAAGATTTTTTATTCCCACACACTAGACTCTCACTTTATATCTCACTATGAAAATTACAGACATTCATTATACATAGAGTTAAAAATTCTATATTTTTATAAAATAACTTCTTTCCCTAGTAAAATTTGTTATTATAGAATGTAATATACATTTTTAAATCTATGTTTTTAATTAATCATTAATGAATATTAAAAACCTAAGAATATTAATTTATATATTTAAGGGAAATAATAATAAGTTATTAAACCTTATAATGCATATTTATTTAAAAAATGTATACAATTATTATTAGAAATTTTTAATCATAATTTATTCCTTGGATGTATTTTTTAGGTTTAATTAAATAAAATGATTTGTGGGAAATATAAGGTTTCTCATAGGAAATCAATGTATTATGAATATAATTTTTTTAATATCATATAAACCCTCCTTTTGGGGACTAGAAAACTAAAAAAATGTTGTCCTAGTAATGATTAAATCATAAAAAACTCACCCTAGATGAGTGGTAACTATAAAAAGAAATAACATGGATAGAGATCATATAAGAAAACATTGTTAAAATAGTTAATAACTCTGGACAAAACACATTGCGACTATATCTATTCCATCATAATGTTATTATATATTTCTCCCATTACTGAATTAATATTTGTATATAATGTATGTCTCACATTTGGGTGAATATATGGATTCATGGAGTATGAATAAGTGACTTGAAACAACAATGTATAATTGTGTATAGGTCAGGAAACTATGTATTTCCATTGGAAATGTATTTAAAAAAAACATATTGAAGAGGAATCAATAAAAGATAAAATTTACAGGTATAAAAAACATAAAAAAATATATCAAATTATCAAACAAAATTATAGGCAAAACTCTATATATTTCTAATATATCAGGTCTACTGAAACAACTAAAGACATAGAATCTATGATTTGTGTGTGTGACCATAATAATGAAACCATGAAATTTAAATTCAATATTATAATGTAAATATAGTAGATCTCAATTACTTCTAACATAAAACAACATATTAAGAGAATGGAAACATAACTTCAATATTATTCAATAATTGAGGTGGAAACACTAGTAAACAAAAGAAAAATAAAATTATAGACTATTTCAAAATTCATAATCAACTCAACCTAAATGTGTACAACACTCAAAAATGTAACAATAAGAAGGAACAAAAAACAACACTAACATAGGGATATTAATATTCAAGATTACGGAAAGGGTAGTCACTAGAAATTTATAATTTAATATGTATGAGATTTAGGTGAATGTATATATTGTACACAACAAGCACTACTAGAAATTGGGGCTATAGCCACGGACCTATAGCCACGGTTTTATAGGTCCGTGGCTATAGCCCTTATTAGGCCACGGTTAAATTTTTGTCCGTGGCTAAATGTGTTTCATCCTTTTATTCTCCCGATCTTTTATCGGGCTCCTCCTCCTCCCCGATCCACAGCCCTCCTCCCCGACGGCATCTCCTCCTCGCCGCGCCCTCCTCGCCGCACCCTCCTCGCCGCGCCCTCCTCGCCGCGCCCTCCTCGTGGCCGCGCCCTCCTCGTCGTCGCGCCCTCCTCGCCCCTCCTCCCCGACGCCTCCTCGCTGCGCTTCCCCCCTCCCCGGACTCACTCCTACGGAACCCTCCCCGACTCACTCCCCTCCCCCGATGCACTCCCCTCCCCGGACGACCGCGCCTCCCCCCTCCCCGGAAGACAGCGCCTCCCCCGACGCCGACGGACTCCCCTCCAAGTCTAAATCGTGATGGGGGTTTGAGTGAGGTATTATTCTCCAAATTCCTTCCTCTGAGTTGTTTCTTGACTGGTAGATGTTCAACTCTCTTTGAATCTATTGATTTGGCTTAAAAATACCAGTTCATCATCGATTTAAATATCTCTATTTAACAGTTGCTATTCAATGTTCATATTTAATTGAATTCTACCAGATTGTCTTTGTGTTGAATGCTGGTTTTAAGTCAAATATGATTTTTTTCAAACATCTGGTTCGGCGTTGCATCATTTTAATTTCTTTTCCACTGTTTTGTTTTATTAATTCAACATCAACCAAATTTTTCATCCTTTTTTAATGAAAAATATAAATTCAATTATGTATGTATTTAATTACCTTCTGAATTATGTTTTATACTTGCAGGTATTGAATTCTGAATTCAATTCTAAATTTTGTATGTATTTACTTGAAGATATGACTTATGTGTTGTAATTGCAGGTATGTATTCAATTCTGAATTTTAAATTCAATTCTAAAATCTATATGTATTTACTTGCAGATATGTATTATTTGTTATAATACTTGCAGGCATGTATTCAGTTCTGAATTCCGAATTCAATTCTGAATTTTGTATGTATTTACTTACAGGTATGAATTATGTGTTATAATACTTTCATGTATGAATTTAATTCTGAATTCTGTATGTATTTACTTGTAGGTATGTATTCAATTCTGTATGTATTCTGAATTCATGTATCTATTTAATTCTGTATGTATTTTTAATTGAGGGAGGAATGGAGTCTCTAATTGCAGGTATGTATTCTATATGTATAGAGTCTCTAGTTGCAAGTATGTATGTATTCTTTATGTATGGATTCTCTAGTTGTAGTTATGCATTCTGTATGTATTCTGTATGTATTTTGTATGTATTCTGTATGTATTCAATTCTATATGTATGGAGTCTCTAGTTGTAGGTATGTATGGATTCTCTAGTTGCAGGTATGTATTCGGTATGTATTTTGTATGTATTTAATTCTGTATTTAATTTTGTATGTATTTACTTGCGGGTATGTATTTAATTTTGTATGTATTCATCAAAAAAACCACTCGTTGGACAATAATAAGCAACTAGATGTGGTTTTTTCTTTCTAGACTGTAGTTTCTCCTATAGGGACCCTTATTCCCTCTACTGGAATGTGCTTTTTCGGTTGTAGGGGTGCTAAAATCTTTATCATTGGCTTCTTTATTTACCTGTACACACTAGTTGGCCTGAATTTGAAAGCATGGTAGTCTTCGCGACGTGCACGCGCAGACGGCACGTCAATCGGAGATAATTAAAATGAGGTGTCAATGAAATTCAGAATGCCAAATTGACTTTCAAAAAGTGTATTCACATCTAAATATTTCTTACCAACTATCATGCTGGATCATTTGAGTTATTTGTGAAAATCAATAATTAATCACTATGAGATTAATGGTTGTGCTGTTTGAATCCAGGTGAAGCTCTCAATAGGGTGTCTACTTAGCGTACAATTTTATTGGACCATCCGATGATCCTCCATTGCATATTGTATTCTCACAGCGCATATTCTTTCCTCTGATTACAGTGTACTCCATCCGATGATCAATCCGATATTCTCACTCTGCCCATTCGTGTCATTGCACGACCCCTTCCACCTTCATTTCAGCCCGCTGCCACCAGCATTCTAGCCCGCAACAGCCCCCCCCCCCCACCTTCGAATCAGCCCGCACCATCCCCCCAACACCTGCAACCAGCCCCCTTTCACCCACATTCCAGTCTCCTCCCGCTCCCTTCGCTCCTGGTCGGAAGATGCTGCCCCGCGGATGTCGCTGGATCGGTCGAACACGCCGCGGTCACGCCGCGGTCACGCCGCGGTCACGCCGCGGTCACGCCGCGGTCACGCCGCGGTCACTCCGTGATGTGGCCCTGCTCCAGCCACATCCAGCAGGGGGGAGGTTCAGCCCCACTTGCTCACAGGCGTTTCAGACGACCCATTTTTCAGCAAAGTCATCAGCCCGCTGCCACCAGCATTCCAGCCCGCAACAGCCCCCCCACCTTCGAATCAGCCCGCACCATCCCCCCAACACCTGCAACCAGCCCCCTTTCACCCACATTCCAGCCTCCTCCCGCTCCCTTCGCTCCTGGTCGGAAGATGCTGCCCCGCGGATGTCGCTGGATCGGGCCAACACGCTGCGGTCACGCCGCGGTCACGCCGCGGTCACGCCGCGGTCACGCCGCGGTCACGCCGCGGTCACGCCGTGATGTGGCCCTGCTCCAGCCACATCCAGTAGGGGGGAGGTTCAGCCCCACTTGCTCACAGGCGTTTCAGACGACCCATTTTTCAGCAAAGTCATCAGCCCGCTGCCACCAGCATTCCAGCCCGCAACAGCCCCCCCACCTTCGAATCAGCCCGCACCATCCCCCCAACACCTGCAACCAGCCCCCTTTCACCCACATTCCAGCCTCCTCCCGCTCCCTTCGCTCCTGGTCGGAAGATGCTGCCCCGCGGATGTCGCTGGATCGGGCCAACACGCTGCGGTCACGCCGCGGTCACGCCGCGGTCACATCGCGGTCACGCCGCGGTCACACCGCGGTCACGCCGTGATGTGGCCCTGCTCCAGCCACATCCAACAGGGGGGAGGTTCAGCCCCACTTGCTCACAGGCGTTTCAGACGACCCATTTTTCAGCTAAGTCATCAGCCCGCTGCCACCAGCATTCCAGCCCGCAACAGCCCCCCCACCTTCGAATCAGCCCGCACCATCCCCCCAACACCTACAACCAGCCCCCTTTCACCCACATTCCAGCCTCCTCCCGCTCCCTTCGCTCCTGGTCGAAAGATGCTGCCCCGCGGATGTCGCTGGATCGGGCCAACACGCTGCGGTCACGCCGCGGTCACGCCGCGGTCACGCCGCGGTCACGCCGCGGTCACGCCGCGGTCACGCCGCGGTCACGCCGCGGTCACGCCGCGGTCACGCCGCGGTCACGCCGTGATGTGGCCCTGCTCCAGCCACATCCAGCAGGGGGGAGGTTCAGCCCCACTTGCTCACAGGCGTTTCAGACGACCCATTTTTCAGCAAAGTCATCAGCCCGCTGCCACCAGCATTCCAGCCCGCAACAGCCCCCCCACCTTCGAATCAGCCCGCACCATCCCCCCAATACCTGCAACCAGCCCCCTTTCACCCACATTCCAGCCTCCTCCCGCTCCCTTCGCTCCTAGTCGGAAGATGCTGCCCCGCGGATGTCGCTGGATCGGGCCAACACCCTGCGGTCACGCCGCGGTCACGCCGCGGTCACGCCGCGGTCACGCCGTGATGTGGCCCTGCTCCAGCCACATCCAGCAGGGGGGAGGTTCAGCCCCACTTGCTCACAGGCGTTTCAGACGACCCATTTTTCAGCTAAGTCATCATCACTCTGCAAGCAGATGCTCCTTCCTTTCCTACTTACTCGTTTCTGCAAGGTGTCCTCTGTTATAAGGGCCGGTTGGTGCTGTCTAGTTCGTCCCCATGGGTGCCCATATTGCTGGCTGAGTTCCATTTGTCTCTGTAGTGGGGTCATTCTGGTTTTTGCCGCACGTATAGAAAATTGCCTGCCAATTTATATTGGGTCGGGATGAAAATACCGGTTCAACAGTTTGCCAATGGGCCAAATGCCAACGAAATAAATATTCCACACTATATCCGGCTGGCCTGTTGCAGCCGTTGGAAATTCCCCAGCTGGTGTGGTCGGGTCTCTCTATGGATTTTATCACCGGACTACCCTAATCCCGTGGTTGCACTGTGATTCTGGTCATCATTGATCATCTCTCTAAATATGGCCATTTTTTACCCCTAAAACACCCTTACACAGCAAAGAGTGTGGGAGTGTGGGCGAGGTTTTCGTGTGGGAGATTGTCAGTTTGCATAGCATTCCAGCGACCGCAATCCCATTTTTGTAAGCCATTTTTGGATTGAACTGCTCAAACTCCAAGGCACTGACTTAAAACTCAGCTTGACCTACCACCCGCAAACGGATGACCAAACAGAGGTGGTAAATCGCTGCCACGAGACCTACGCTGTTCCATCAGAAATCTAGTTGCCCGCTGTTGCCCATGCACTGCTTGATCGTGGACTCAAATATTATTTGAGTCGGTCCCAAGACATCATGAAGCAGAAAACTAATACACTGCCGTCACCTTGCCCTCCATGTGGGAGATCCTGTTTCCGTACGCTTTCGGCCTCACAAACAACACTCTTTAACCTGCCAGATTTCTCAGAAACCTGCCCCTCGTTTCTATGGGCCATTTACAGTTCAGCGGAAGATCGGCCTGGTGGCTTGTTAGCTTGATCTTCCTCCCTCAGCCTGGGGGCCTCCTGAGGATTTCTTCTGTTGTTTTCCCTATTTCTTCTATTTTTCTGCTGTAATTTTCGTTCCCATCCTTTAATACAGAATTGCAGCCCTCATTGAGGGCTGGAAGTTTGAGAGGCTTAACAGAATTAGAGTATGACAGTGTGTCAAGTTTGAGAGGCTTAACAGAATTAGAGTATGACAGAAAGAAGCTTCGAGCCGAAAGGCTCTAAAGCCATTTTATTAAAAACAAAAGATGACATAAGAGAGGAGATGGGGCTATACATTGATAAAACTGCCTTCATAATAAAGTATTTCGTTTTCATAACCCCCTCCCCGACGTCATCATCCCATTCCAAGTTATAGGTAGATGAGCTATGAGACCTAGTCACCATCGGACGTGCGGTCTGCGCAGGAGGGCTCATTATGCGTTCTTTAAGCGTTGCGCGCGCTTGAGAAACGCGCGTGGGGGGTCCAAACGGGCCGAACGAATTGCGAATGGCCTGAAATCGGACGACATCAAAGGGTGAGTGAATTGTGATGTGGTCGAGCAGACGGCACGTCAATCGGACGTGCCGTGTGCCCGCGGTGACCGGGAAGGCCGTTCTGGTGTCATAAACGGCCAAAACAGGCGTCTAACGGTCAAACTAATAGCGGACGACATCGGATTGACCTGAAATCACAGGACAACATTCAAATTATTATTCGCGACGTGCACGCGCAGACGGCACATCAATCGGACGTGCGGTCTGCGCAGGAGGGCTCATTATGCGTTCTTTAAGCGTTGCGCGCGCTTGAGAAACGCGCGTGGGGGGTCCAAACGGGCCGAACGAATTGCGAATGGCCTGAAATCGGACGACATCAAAGGGTGAGTGAATTGTGATGTGTTCGAGCAGACGGAACGTCAATCGGACGTGCCGTGTGCCCGCGGTGACCGGGAACGCCGTTCTGGTGTCATAAACGGCCAAAACGGGCGTCTAACGGTCAAACTCATAGCGAACGACATCGGATTGACCTGAAATCACAGGACAACATTCAAACTATTATTCGCGACGTGCACGCGCAGACGGCACGTCAATCGGACGTGCGGTCTGCGCAGGAGGGCTCATTATGCGTTCTTTAAGCGTTGCGCGCGCTTGAGAAACGCGCGTGGGGGGGGGGGGGGGGGTCCAAACGGGCCGAACGAATTGCGAATGGCCTGAAATCGGACGACATCAAAGGGTGAGTGAATTGTGATGTGGTCGAGCAGACGGCACGTCAATCGGACGTGCCGTGTGCCCGCGGTGACAGGGAACGCCGTTCTGGTGTCATAAACGGCCAAAACGGGCGTCTAACGGTCAAACTCATAGCAGAGGACATCAGATTGACCTGAAATCACAGGACAACATTCAAATTATTATTCGCGACGTGCACGCGCAGACGGCACGTCAATTGGACGTGCGGTCTGCGCAGGAGGGCTCATTATGCGTTCTTTAAGCGTTGCGCGCGCTTGAGAAACGCGCGTGGGGGGTCCAAACGGGCCGAACGAATTGAGAATGGCCTGAAATCGGACGACATCAAAGGGTGAGTGAATTGTGATGTGGTCGAGCAGACGGCACGTCAATCGGACGTGCCGTGTGCCCGCGGTGACCGGGAACGCCGTTCTGGTGTCATAAACGGCCAAAACGGGCGTCTAACGGTCAAACTCATAACGAACGACATCGGATTGACCTGAAATCACAGGACAACATTCAAACTATTATTCGCGACGTGCACGCGCAGACGGCACGTCAATCGGACGTGCGGTCTGCGCAGGAGGGCTCATTATGCGTTCTTTAAGCGTTGCGCGCGCTTGATAAACGCGCGTGGGGGGGTCCAAACGGGCCGAACGAATTCCGAATGGCCTGAAATCGGACGACATCAAAGGGTGAGTGAATTGTGATGTGGTCGAGCAGACGGCACGTCAATCGGACGTGCCGTGTGCCCGCGGTGACCGGGAACGCCGTTCTGGTGTCATAAACGGCCAAAACGGGCGTCTAACGGTCAAACTCATAGCGAACGACATCGGATTTACCTGAAATCACAGGACAACATTCAAATTATTATTCGCGACGTGCACGCGCAGACGGCACGTCAATCGGACGTGCGGTCTGCGCAGGAGGGCTCATTATGCGTTCTTTAAGCGTTGCGCGCGCTTGAGAAACGCGCGTGGGGGGGTCCAAACGGGCCGAACGAATTGCGAATGGCCTGAAATCGGACGACATCAAAGGGTGAGTGAATTTTGATGTGGTCGAGCAGACGGCACGTCAATCGGACGTGCCGTGTGCCCGCGGTGACCGGGAACGCCGTTCTGGTGTCATAAACGGCCAAAACGGGCGTCTAACGGTCAAACTCATAGCGGACGACATCAGATTGACCTGAAATCACAGGACAACATTCAAATTATTATTCGCGACGTGCACGCGCAGACGGCACGTCAATCGGACGTGCGGTCTGCGCAGGAGGGCTCATTATGCGTTCTTTAAGCGTTGCGCGCGCTTGAGAAAAGCGCGTGGGGGGTCCAAACGGGCCGAACGAATTGCGAATGGCCTGAAATCGGACGACATCAAAGGGTGAGTGAATTGTGATTTGGTCGAGCAGACGGCACGTCAATCGGACGTGCCGTGTGCCCGCGGTGACCGGGAACGCCGTTCTGGTGTCATAAACGGCCAAAACGGGCGTCTAACGGTCAAACTCATAGCGAACGACATCGGATTGACCTGAAATCACAGGACAACATTCAAACTATTATTCGCGACGTGCACGCGCAGACGGCACGTCAATCGGACGTGCGGTCTGCGCAGGAGGGCTCATTATGCATTCTTTAAGCGTTGCGCGCGCTTGATAAACGCGCGTGGGGGGTCCAAACGGGCCGAACGAATTCCGAATGGCCTGAAATCGGACGACATCAAAGGGTGAGTGAATTGTGATGTGGTCGAGCAGACGGCACGTCAATCGGACGTGCCGTGTGCCCGCGGTGACCGGGAACGCCGTTCCGGTGTCATAAACGGCCAAAACAGGCGTCTAACGGTCAAACTCATAGCGAACGACATCGGATTGCCCTGAAATCACAGGACAACAATCCCATTATTATTCGCGACGTGCACGCGCAGACGGCGCGTCAATCGGACGTGCGGTCTGCGCGGTAGGGCTCATTATGCGTTCTTTAAGCGTTGCGCGCGCTTGATAAACGCGCGTGGGGGGGTCCAAACGGGCCGAACGAAGTCCGAATGGCCTGAAATCGGACGAAATCAAAGGGTAAGTGAATTGTGATGTGGTCGAGCAGACGGCACGTCAATCGGACGTGCCGTGTGCCCGTGGTGACCGGGAACGCCGTTCCGGTGTCATAAACGGCCAAAACAGGCGTCTAACGGTCAAACTCATAGCGGACGACATCGGATTGCCCTGAAATCACAGGACAACAATCCCATTATTATTCGCGACGTGCACGCGCAGACGGCGCTTCAATCGGACGTGTGGTCTGCGCGGTAGGGCTCATTATGCGTTCTTTAAGCGTTGCGCACGCTTGATAAACGCCCGGGGTTCTGTGCAGGGGGGTAGGGGGCTGTATGGGGTTTGTCCGGGGGTGCACATGGGGGCTGTCCGGGGTTGCACATGGGGGCTGTCCGGGGGTGCACGGGGGGCTGTCCGGGGGGAATGGGGCTGCATGGGGTCTGTCCGGGGGTGCACATGGGGGCTGTCCGGGGGTGCACGGGGGGCTGTCCAGGGGTGCACGGGGGGCTGTTTGGGGGTGCATATGGGGGCTGTCCGGGGGTGCATATGGGGGCTGTCCGGGGGTGCACGGGGGGGCTGTCTGGGGGTGCACGGGGGGGCTGTCCGGGGGTGCACGGGGGGCTGTCCGGGGGTGCACATGGGGGCTGTCCGGGGGTGCACGGGGGGCTGTCCGGGGCTGGTCGTGGGGCTGTCCGGGGGTGCACGGGGGGCTGGCCGGGGCTGGCCGGGGGGGCTGTCCGGGGGTGCACGGGGGGCTGTCCGGGGGTGCACGGGGGGCTGTCCGGGGGTGCACGGGGGGCTGTCCGGGGGTGCACGGACAGGGGGGGTGTCCAGCAGGGGGGGTTGGCAGGGGGACAAGCAGGGGCTGGGGGGGCTGGCAGGGGGAAGGGGGGGGGGGGTGGCAGGGGGCAAGCAGGGGGAATGGGGCTGCATGGGGTCTGTCCGGGGGTGCACATGGGGGCTGTCCGGGGGTGCACGGGGGGCTGTCCGGGGCTGGTCGGGGGGCTGTCCGGGGGGTGCACAGGGGGTTGTCCGGGGCTGGCCGGGGGGCTGTCCTGGGGTGCACGGGGGGCTGTTTGGGGGTGCATATGGGGGCTGTCCGGGGGTGCATATGGGGGCTGTCCGGGGGTGCACGGGGGGGCTGTCTGGGGGTGCACGGGGGGGGGGGGGGGCTGTCCGGGGGTGCACGGGGGGCTGTCCGGGGGTGCACATGGGGGCTGTCCGGGGGGTGCACGGGGGGCTGTCCGGGGCTGGTCGTGGGGGCTGTCCGGGGGTGCACGGGGGGCTGGCCGGGGCTGACCGGGGGGGCTGTCCGGGGGTGCACGGGGGGCTGTCCGGGGGTGCACGGGGGGCTGTCCGGGGGTGCACGGACAGGGGGGGTGTCCAGCAGGGGGGGTTGGCAGGGGGACAAGCAGGGGCTGGGGGGGGCTGGCAGGGGGAAGGGGGGGGGGTGGCAGGGGGCAAGCAGGGGGCAGGGGGGGCTGGCAGGGGGACAAGCAGGGGGCAGGGGGGGCTGGCAGGGGGACAAGCAGGGGGAAGGGGGGGCTGGCAGGGGGGCAGGGGGGGGGGGGCTGGCAGGGGGACAAGCAGGGGGCAGGGGGGGCTGGCAGGGGGACAAGCAGGGGGAAGGGGGGGGGGGCTGGCAGGGGGGGGCTGGCAGGGGCAGGGGGGGGCTGGGCAGGGGCAGGGGGGGCTGGCAGGGGGACAAGCAGGGGGGTGGCCGGGGGGGCTGCAGGGTGACAAGCAGGGGGAAGGGGGGGGGGGGCTGGCAGGGGGGCAGGGGGGGGGGCTGGCAGGAGCAGGGGGGCTGGCAGGGGGACAAGCAGGGGGGGCTGGCAGGGGGCGGCAGGGGGGCTGGCAAGGGGACAAGCAGGGGGGTGGCGGGGGGGGGGGTGGACTAACAGGGGGCAGTGGGGGACTAGCAGGGGGCAGGGGGACTAGCAGGGAGGGTGTCAGGGGGCAGTGGGGACTGGCAGGGGGGGCTGGCAAGGGGACAAGCAGGGGAGGGGACTCAGCAGGGGGGCAGGGGGGGACTAGCAGGGGGCAGGGGGGGGAGCTGGCAGGGGGACAAGCAGGGGGCAGGGGGGGCTGGCAGGGGGACAAGCAGGGGGCAGGGGGTTTCCGGGGTTCTGTGCAGCGGGGGGATGGGAGCTGCATGGGGTCTGTCCGGGGGTGCACATGGGGGCTGTCCGGGGCTGTCCGGGGGTGCACAGGGGGCTGGCCAGGGCTGGCCGGGGGGGCTGTCCAGGGGTGCACGGGGGGCTGTCCGGGGGGTGCATGGGGGGCTGTCGGCCGGGGTGCACGGGGGGCTGTCCGGGGGTGCACGGACAGGGGGGTGTCCAGCAGGGGGGTTGGCAGGGGACAAGCAGGGGGGGGGCTGGCAGGGGGAAGGGGGGGGGGGGAAGGTGGCGGCAGGGGGCAAGTAGGGGGCAGGGGGGTGGCCGGGGGGCTGGAAGGGGGACAAGCAGGGGGAAGGGGGGGGGGGGGGGCTGGCAGAGGGGGGCAAGCAGGGGGCATGGGGGGGCTGGCAGGGAGCAGGGGTGGGGTTGGCAGGGGGACAAGCAGGGGGGGGCTTGCAGGGGGACAAGCAGGGGGTGGCGGGGGGGCTGGCAAGGGGTGCACGGGGGGCTGTCCGGGGGTGCATGGGGGGCTGTCCGGGGGTGCATGGGGGGCTGTCCGAGGGTGCACGGACAGGGGGGGTGTCCAGCAGGGGGGTCTGGCAGGGGGACAAGCAGGGGCGGGGGGGGCTGGCAGGGGGAAGGGGGGGGGGTGGCGGCAGGGGGCAAGCAGGGGGCAGGGGGGTGGCGGGGGGGCTGGAAGGGGGACAAGCAGGGGGAAGGGGGGGGCTGGCAGGGGGGCAAGCAGGGGGGCAGGGGGGGGGCTGGCAGGAGCAGGGGTGGGGCTGGCAGGGGGACAAGCAGGGGGGGCTTGCAGGGGGACAAGCAGGGGGTGGCTGGGGGGGCTGGCAAGGGGACAAGCGGGGGGTTGGCGGGGGGGGGGGGACTAACAGGGGACAGTGGGGGGACTAGCAAGGGGGCAGGGGGACTAGCAGGGGGGGTGTCAGGGGGCAGGGGGGACTGGCAGGGGGGTGGCAGGGGGGGCTGGCAAGGGGACAAGAAGGGGGGTGGCGGGGGGGGTACTAGCAGGGGGCAGTGGGGGACTAGCAGGGGGCAGGGGGGGACTAGCAGGGGGAGCTGGCAGGGGGACAAGCAGGGGGCAGGGGGGATGGGGCTGGGGGCTGGCTGTCCGGGGGTGCACGGGGGGCTGTCCGGGGCTGGTCGGGGGCGGCTGCTCGGGGGTGCACGAGGGGGCTGGCTGGGCTGGCCGGGGGGCTGTCCAGGGGTGCACGGGGGGCTGTCCGGGGCTGGTCGGGGGGCTGGCTCGGGGGTGCATGGGGGGCTGGGCTGGGGCTGGCCGGGTGGGGCTGTCCAGTGGTGCACGGGGGGCTGTCCGGGGGTGCACGGGGGGCTGTCCGGGGGGTGCACGGGGGGCTGTCCGGGGGTGCACGGGGGGCTGTCCGGGGGTACTGGCAGGGGGGACTGGCCCGGGGGTGGCATGGGGGTGTCCAGGGTGTGTCCAGGGGGTATTTTTTTTTATGAATTTGGAAACCCTATAGCCACGGTTCAAAACCGTGGCTATTGATGTATTGCCGCGGTCTTTAAACCGTGGCTATAGACATAATGCCACGGTTTTAAACCGTGGCTATAGATTTGTCCAGCCTTTAGTATAGCCACGGTTGAAACCGTGGCATTAGGTATACAGCCACGGTTTTAACCGTGGCTCTAAACCTATAGCCACGGTTTGAACCGTAGCTATAGAGTTAAAGCCACGGTTTGGAACCGTGGCTCTAGGTCTAGGCCTATAGCCACGCCAAACTTGGCCACGGTTCCTCAAACCGTGGCTATTACCTATAGCCACGGTTTGAGGGCCTATAGCCACGGTTTAGAACCGTGGCTATAGCTCGAATTTCCAGTAGTGAAGGATTCTCATTAAAAAATAAAAAATAAAGATGCACCAGTATCATGGAAATATCTCTGTTAATTTAAAATAGACTATGATGGGTCTGATGAATGAAATCATAATGAAATTGAGAAAAAAAATACCAATGAAACTGAGACTAGACATCATTGGTTTCCAATAGTATTAGGTAATAATTTGGTTATAGTGTGGATAGAGTATCAATACCCCATATTGATGGACAAACACATCAACAAATATAAGAAGAAAATGTAGAGAGACACCCTTGGAAATATTGGTTATACATTTACCATAGGAGGATCACCCACTAATGACGTGAACATGAAATTCATGTAATTCACATAATGTGATATCATAATTAACAATTATCCAACATGTATGAAATAATAAAGTGAAGGTGGATGGTTTTTTTATATTTAAAAACTAAATTTTAATATAAAAAATTACATTCACATGGTATTTTTTAAATTTATTTCAGAAGAGAGGATATTATTGACAGAATAATTGGAGTCCAGATAGAGATTCATTCTAAAATAAAATTTTCATGTAGGATTCATATACACATAAATAAAATATTATCATTAATGATGATTAATTACAAATATTCAATATGTTTCAATGGATTTCAAATTTCATTGTTATATTATTAAATGTTAAAGAATTATGTCACTATTTATTTAATAAATATTCAAAATTTATGGATTTAAAAACAATTAAAAATATTCCAAAAAAATAAACATTTACAAGAATATGGACATGCATTTATTAGTTATCTCATTGAAATATTATAAAGATGAAGCCTAAAACACCACCTCTTGATACCTATTCTATATAAAAATGACCCCAACCACCTCAACCCCATAGTGAGTGGCATCACTATGAACCTAAAAAACTCCTTAAAACACAATCACACTATCATTAGTGATCAAAATAATACACATCATACTAGAATATCATCTTCCCAACATACCAATACACCATGTCAATAAAGAAATCCATTTTGGGCCGCTGGAGTAAGTCAGTGAAAACAATACATCTGTATAATGACTACCAAAAAACATCACTGATATTATATTGTCGTTACCTATTTGAAAAAACCCTATAATTACATATGATAAGACTTAGGTACCCTGAAAAAAATTATAGTTTTTATTCTAGCCACTCACACGACCCTATTCGACCCAAAAAAGCAGACAACAAAAAAACACACATATAGTGGTTGAATTAACCAAGGACCACATACTTGATACTAATACAAGATGATTTAACATGAGGACCCTGATATATAAAAAATAGGAAATCTCTAAAATATAAATTTTAGTAAAAAATTATCAATGTCAATAGAACCTGAATAATGCATATCAATCGATATCCATAAAGACCCCCAACCTCACACTACTCAATAAAAAAATCACACATGATTAGAATCCCTCTAAGGGAAATGTGGAAAATGAAAGAGTGATATGTGAACTCAATTTTGTAGTTAATATAAAAATTATAACTATAACCAAATAATTAGTAAAATACAAAAAATAAATTAATGAATAAATGTAAATAAAAAAATTAAAATGTAAATGCGTACCTTATCACCTAACAGGTACCTACATGCTATTGGGTACTAAAATGTGTGTCACCAGTCACCTGATAGCTCTCACAAGCCTACCATACCTTAATCCTAGGAAACTAGGTGTCTGGTAATGTGCAACATATAACATTATGTAATCTATATTAATGATAAACTATCACACACCCCAATTGAAACATCCCAGGTAAATAAATAATAAGACATATTTTATATTTATTAATATTTTTAAATAAAATATCAATTTATTTTTAAGGGGTTGCTATGTTCGATTGAGTACCTGATACGAAACAACATTTTTCTTTGAAATCTTATCTTGCACTCTAATAATATAATATTATTCATTAAAATGGTAGTTAACTTCAAGGCACTGTATTGGTGGGAATGAAAAAAACTAAATACAATATGATTATACATTTTTTCTAAATGTATTTACATTTATCCAATAAAAGTTATAGGCTTAAAATATGAATGAATCTAATTTTAAGCATAACATACATTAAAAGAACGATTTACAACATTTTAATGGAAACCCGAATTTAAAAATAGTTTTTTTCACTTTTAATACATTATAATTTATAAAATGGAATCCTTCTTTAGAATGGGGACATAAATTTACTTTGGGCAAATTTTTGGAATTTTTCTGATAAATTTCATTTGTTAATAAATAGTGAAAAATATTATATTTTAATTCAAAAATTCCTTTTAATATAATTTTTTTATATGGTTATATTATCTTTTTAATTGGTTTTAAAGTGTAATTAGAATATATTGTTATCATTTAATACAATTTTGTTCATTGGAATTAATTTCAATTTGAAATTGGACATAAACAAGTGTCAATCTTTTGATAGTTATTGTTTTTTAAAACATGCTATTTGTTTTTATCACGGGAATTAATGTTCAATTAATTAATTAAACATAAATTTATTGAATTTTAAAAAATATACATAATTTTTGAACTTGGAATATCAAATATAGTTAAGGATGAAGTTTTGGTAGTTTTTTGAAACACTTTACTTTTGGATGAATAGTAAAACCACATAGTAGTAGTTAAAAAAACTATTTTTTCATTTAAATGAAAATTTACCACCTCTATGAATTTAATTTTGAAATCCTACATGCATGGTTTTTATGATTATGAAAAACTTGGTTCAATAATATGAAAATAATTTTTACTGAATAGTAATTAATTACTTTTATTTTCTGCTGTTAAAGTTAAATATGGTAATTCAAGGTAAAAAGTTATTATAATATTTTCAAAATACCTAAAAACTTTTCTAAAACTTTTGGATGATTAATTTACAACCATGGGAATACTTGGGTCAATTTGGGACCCCATGTATCCATTTATGAATGATAATGACACTTTATTTTAATTAACTTTATGTATAGGCAAAAATGACATAAACAAATATCTCATTGTAAATTAATTTTTCCATGGTGTTATATAAGTTATATTTTAGGCTATAAATATTAATTGGAAAGATAAAAATATATCCTACATCATGGATCTTTTTTAAAAAAAATTACTTCGAAGAAATTAAATTATTTATGACACAATAGTGATGTAGTGCATAACTCATTAATAAATGATTTAAATAAATATGATTATAAATATTAAAATAACTATTAAAACCTCTCCAATTATTATTGGATGAATTTATTTTTACCATGTGTCATCTTATATTCTTCCATAATGAGTATTGGACTTTAATAAACTGAAAATAATTATATCTTAAAATAATATTATCACACTTTCCTAAAGAGCCCCTCTTCAGCCTTATAAAAAGCTCTCACTTATTACGAATTCCTCATACCAATCAAGCCTTTTGGATCATCCAAAATCTGCCCAATTAATCTCCCCACATCCTTATACTCCTCCTTGAAGCATTACATTAGGAATAATGCACTTCAAGAAACCCTTTTGGTTCATAAAAAAGAGAGTTACCCAAATTTAAGGTAATAATTTCTCTTAGCATTTTTCTTTTATTTTACATATTCAACCCCTAAACTCTATTTATTCCTTTATTTGAAGACAACACTAGCATACTCAATATAATAGGTTATTTTTATGAGAAGGATTTTAACTACACTTACAGACACATCCATCTAATGGGAGAAAAACATATTGTTTCTGTGGATGGAAAACTAACACCTCACGAGATGATGATTGTTCGATTATCTCCTACCACCTATCATGGTGTCCATTAAGTGGAAAATATAATTATATATGATATATATTATGTTTATTTCTTATTTATGATTCTGTTTTTTTCTTTTATATCATATCATTATGGTTTCAACTATGGATAAATGTGACAATTTCATTTAAGGAAGTGCGGACTACCGCCCCCTGAATGTGATATGACTCGTTAATGTCATATGTGGGATGTATAAAGGAAGTATTTAATGATATTATATATGATATTATACTGTAATTATAATATAACTATGTATAATTATGTTTTAATTACATTAGAATAAGATATATAAATGAATGTATCTTTCATGCATACGTATGTATTACCATCTCCATGAACAGTGCATTTAATTTCTTACCTCCAAAAGATATGTACTGTTATATATTTATATATACAGACTAGATATATATGATATATATGATATCTAAATAATGAATATCATTCTGGATATAATAGACTATTCATCACATGGACAAATTGTAAATATAAGGTGTTCATTTTTGACTAAAGTACCAAATATCAAAAAAATGAACCTTATAAACATAAATGATTAAATAATGATTATAACATGGTAATAAATGATATAAAAGGAATAATAAACATGAAAAAGGTTCTTAAGAAAGTAGAAATTAACATTATTTTATTATTGAGGAGATTGAAGAATGATCGAGTCAAGTCGGACATGGGGTAAGGGACTTTGTATCATTCCCCATTCATTTAAGCATATTTTGTTTTAATACATAACTTTCATTTATACGTTGTATAAACACCATTCAATTTTTATTTCCATCAAATGGAATATTTCTCCATGAAGCGTTTTACTAAATAAAGAAAAAAAGAATGTTTTTTAATGTATGTGGTGAGAATGACCTTTCCACCACCGCGAGTATTATTTGACTTTTGGCATTCATAACAAGCCGTAATGTTTTTAAAAGCATAAATAAATACCGTATAATTTTTTTTTAGTATTTTGGAATTGAAAATATTTATTATAATGGATTTATTATTTCTATATCTTGATATGATATATTGTTATTACACCGTGGTAGTGTTATCTTACCTTTATACTTATGTTATGTGTTATGATTATGTTATGGTTCTTGAGAATTGTTTACGTATACAGGTGGTTCCATGAATAACATACGACGGGTGATCTTGAGATAGCTATCCAATGTGTTGGGTAATGTGACAGAGGTAAACATGAATGTTTCTCCGAAGGGATCTAGGGAATATACCATGATGGGTATTCCAAAGTAACTCCCTATGTAGCTGTGATAGCTACAATGTATGTATGTTATGGATTCTATAAGTTATCTTTATGATTTATGATTTCTATGTGTTATTCATAAATTTTATGATTTCCTAATGTATGTAAAAGAGTTTATGTTTTGTATGTATTTAAGAACTAATTTTTTCTATCATTATCTTATAACCCTTACTGATCTTTTTATGCTCATCCCATGTTTTGAAATGTTTTCACAAGACTTAAATATGAATTGGGTAAAGGATGGGTTCAAAGAAAATTTATGCTGTCTAAAACAAGGAACTAGAAATGACACTTTTTTTCAATAGTTCTAATTTTACAAAAAATTGAAACTGAGTAGAAGTGTCTACTTTATAATCTTATGAGATGTAATAGTTATGCCCTATATCTCTAAAACTCAAAACCTGAAAATATCCTCAATGTCAATTATTCAATTTATTCAATATTATGTAATGTTTAAGGTCGAGTTCTTACAGTTGGTATCAAAAGATAGTTTATATAACTTTAGGTGTTAGGTTATTGTTAATTTAATATCTATAAAGTAATTTATTTAAATATTGAAATATTATAGAATTTATAGATTACCATGTTGTTTTCCCTAAGATATTTCTGTGTTTAGAATGTTTTTCCACCTAGGAAACCGGGCAGCTACGTTGGGATGACATCAGGAGGAATACAACCTTCCAAATCAGAAACCTGAGATAGTGGTAATCAGAGCTGAACAGTTTGTTGTAGTGATGGAAAAACTGAATCAAGTTATAAATGGTGGTGGTATCTATGCATGAGATCGGCCAGATCTACCACAGAGGAACATGTTAGTAGTAGAGCCTTTCATGAGGCAACATCCCCTATAATTTAGAGGATCATATGACCCTCTTCTTACAGAAGGGTGGATTAAAGCAATTCAAAAATAATTTGATATCATGGTGTCTTGAGAACATCAAGAGGTTAGTCTTTATGTTTACCGTTTTGACGATGAAGCTGATCAGTGGTGGTCTATGGTGAAATATATCATGGATAGTGAGGAGATTGATGCACATGATTTGGATGAATTCAGTGTTATTTTTCTTGATAATTATTTTCCTAAGGTGGTTCATCTTATGATGAAAAAAAAACAATTCCAAGAGTAAAGGCATTAGGATGACTCAGTGGTTGCTTATGAAGAAAAAATCCCTCGGTTGGAAAGGTATGCTCCAAATTTCGTATGAGATATGGATAGAAAAATCAATTGTTTTTACTCAAAATTAAAACCAAATTATTGAAGGTATTTAGCTTCTCATTAGTTAAAAATTTATTAAAACCTTGTTCGTTTTGTGGAGAAGGAGGAAAAGGAGTTCACCAATGATCAGGTGTTCATTGACAAATAATATAATAAGAGGTCGATGTGGAAGAAAAATGGAATAAGTCATCAAAAAAGTCTGATGGTAAGAAACTTATGTTTATAGTTTTAAAAATTGTGGTAAAAAGCATGATGGGGAATGTATTTAATTATTTAAAGTTATACTGATCTGGTAAAATGGGACATAAGGCTCTTAATTGCACTGAAAAAGGTCAAGGTAATGGTAAGAAAAAAATTGATTTACAGTCAGTAAAGTGTTATAAGTGCAATGAAATTGTTCCTTATTCAAATGAGTGTCCAACAAAGAACTCAACAGAGGGAAAGTAGCAAGACTACAAGTAGAAAGGGGTGGTTAAATTCTACGCAACAACTTCATTAGATATTGGTCCATAAAATGAAGTAGTATCAGGTACATTGTATGATTGTTCATGTTATTCCAATATGTTTTTTGATTCAGGGTCTGCAAACTCTTTCATTTTTGAGTAGATTTATTGTAAATTGGGAATTTCATCTTAATATATGAATACAAAAGTTATCGTAAAAACACCTGGAGTAAATGTTGAGAAAAAACATTAGAACCTTCCTTTCCTTGTGTGCGGAAACAATCTACCTGAAATCCTTTTTGTTTTGCCTCTAGTAGAGTTTGATTTTATTTTGGGTATGGATTGGATTTCTTTTTATCAAGCTAATATTGACTGCATAGCTAAGGAGGATTCTTTTAAGAATGATTTTCAGTTTGTATACAAGAATGAACCCTTACTTCTCATAACATATCAGGATGATGAGAAACTAGTAATAGATAGAAATGAATGTTACCTTGCACATATTTTTGTTAAAAGGAACTGTTCATATTAATAATGTTCCAGTTGTATATGAGCACCTTGGTGTTTTTCCTTTTGAGTTGCCTGGTATTATACCTGATCGGGATATTAAAATTACTGTTAACTTAGTTCCTGATGCTATTCAAATTCAAAACCCCCTTATCGAATGGATCAAATTTAAATTTTAGTGTTAAAGATACAATAGCATGAGTTATTCGATAATGGTTTCCTTCGACCAAGCACACCACCAAGGGTTTCTCCGGTTTTGTTTTTTAATAATAATGATGGTTCAAAGATACTTTTCATTGATTATAGGGCATTGAATAACATCACTGTTAAGAACTAATATCCTTTGGCTCATATCGATGATTTTTTTATCAGCTCTAGAGAGCTCAGTACTTTTCAAATATTGACTTGAGATCGAGGTACCATCAGTTGGAAGTGAAATAGGCATACAATCCAAAGAACACGTTTCGTACTAGATATGGCCATTATAAATTTTTAGTTATGACTTTTGTTTTAACCAATGAACCTGTTGTATTCATGGAACTTATGAATAGAATTTTCCGTGAGATCTTGGATAAGATTATGGTTTTGTTAATTTATGATATTTTAGTTTATTCTATATGTAAAGAGGAACATTAAATTCATTTAAGTGTTTTCTTGAAAAACATAAAAAGAAAGAAACTATTTGGGAAATTTAGCATGTGTGAGTTTTGGATGCAAAAAATTTCTTTCCTGGGTCACATTTTTAAAAAAAATGGAATTACTGTTGATCCTACTAAAAAAACATTTTGAAGAATGGCCAAGACCTACAAATATAACCGGTATCTTTAGTTTTCTTAGTTTGGAAGGTTATTACTGGAGGTTTGTTGAAAATTTTTCATGGTTATCTAGTCCAATGACTATATTAACTCAAAAAGGTGTTATGTTCATTTGCACAAAAGAATGTGATGATTGTTTTCAAGAATTGAAAAGAATATTGGTAAATGCTCTAGTTTTGGACCTACATTCCAGAAATGAAGAGCTTGTTATCTATTGTGATTCTTCGTTGAACGTACTTCGTTGTCTCCTAATGCAGAATGATCAGGTAATTGCTTTTGTTTTATGTTAGTTAAAACCACATGAGTTAAATTACCCTACACATGATTTGGAATTAGCTTCTGTTGTTTTTGTTTTAAAAATTTGGCGGCATAATTTGTATAGAGTAATATGTGAAATATATACAGTTCCCAAAATTTTATAGTATATTTTAAATCAATAAAAATTGAACAAGAGACAGAAAAGATGGTTGGAATTAATCATTGATTATGATTTCACGATCCATTACCATCCGGGAAAATCAAATATAGTGACTGATTCTTTTAGTCAAAAAAGTAATGCTTCATTAACCATGTTATATTTAAAACAATATCCTTTGGTCATATATTTGATGAACATTGGCATAGAAGCTTTGTTATAATAAATTCTTCTATTTTGTTGCAGGCTTCAGTGAGGTCATCTCTATCAGAAAAAATTATGTAAACACAAAAGGAATACAGTGAGTTACACAAAAAGGTAGAGTTGGTTCCGAAGGGTATGTTTCCCAAATTTAACATTAATAATGATTGTGTTTTTAGATTTGGAAAGATATTATGTGTGCCTTTTGATTCATAGTTGATAAATGAGTTGTTATGTGAAGCTCATAGTTCCTCATTTTCAGTTCATCCTGGTAGTACTAAGATGTACAATGAGCTTCGGGTGTACTACTGGTGGGATGGAATGAAAAGAGATATTAATGATTTTACGGTGAAATTTTTGACTTGTCAGTAGGTTAATGTAGAGAGATAGTTATCGAAATGGATGATTCATCCTTAACTGGTGCCAAAGTAGAAATTGGAAAATATATCCATGGACTTCATAGCAGGATTACCGAAGACATATCAAGGTAATAATGCAATCTGGGTTATTTTTGATCGATTAACGAAATTTTCTAATTTCATTGCAATTAAAGATACATTGTCTCTATATGATCTATCTCAGTTGTATGTTGAAGAGATAATCAGGTTGCATGGAGTTCCCCTCTCCATTATATTTAATAGTGATCCCTGGTTAACATCTAACTTTTGGATGTGCCTTCAAATTTATTTGGGTATTGAATTAAATTTTATTACGGGTTTTTGTCCTCAATTAGAGTAGAAATTGTAACCAGAAATTCAGACCACAGAATATATGCTACATGCTTGTTCACTAGATTAAGATGGATGATGGGACCAACATGTTTCTTTGGTTAAATTTTCATATAATAATAGTTTTTATTCCAATATACAGATGGCTCCATTTGAGGAATGATATGGAATGCGTTGTTGAACTCCAAGGTTTTGGGATGATGTAGGTGAAAGGGAGCTGATGGGACCAGAATTGGTAGTAGAGATGGAAGAGAACGTTTAGTTGATACAGAAGCACATGAGAACTTCTTAGTGTCGAAAGAAAATTTATACAGATAACCAGAGGAAGGATCTCCCTTTTTAGGTAGGTGATCATTTCTTTTTCAAGGTTTCTCCATGGAAAGGTGTGATGCATTTTGGTAAGAAGCGAAATATGAGTCTGAGGTTCATTGGACCACATATAATTTTAGAGAAATTTTGATCTTTTGCATATAGAGTGGCTTTACCTCCATGTTTATCCCAGGTACACAATGTTTTTCATGTTTCTATGTTGAGAAAATATATGCTAGATCCATCTAATGTTTTGAGCCCATGGGAAGTTTAGTTGGAAGAGAATCTCTCTTATGATGAACAATCAGTCTAGATTCTTGACTATAGTGAAAAAGTGTAACAGAATAAGGTAATTCACCAGGTAATGTTTTTGTGGAAAAAACCATATTGTTAAAGAGGCGACGTGGGAATCTAAAAATGCTACGAGGGATAAATACCCCCATTTATTTGATAAGTAAAATTGCAAGGAAACAATTCTCAAAAGGGGGGATGGATGTAACATCCCAAGTAAATAAATAATAAGACATATTTCATATTTATTAGGATTTGGTAATTAAATATTAATTTATTTTAAAGGGGTTTTTATGTTCGATAGCATACCTGATAGGCAACAACTGGTTTCTTTGAAATCTTACGTTGCACACTAATAATATAATATTATTAGTTTAAATGGTAGTCAACTCCTAGTCGTTGTATTGGTGGGAATGAAAAAAATATACTACAATATGATTATAAAAGTCTTTTAAATTTGATTACATTTATCTAATAAATGTTAGAGGCTTAAAATGTGAATGAATCGAATTTTAAGGATAATTTACATTAAAAGGTCGATTTATCACCTTTTAATGCAGAACTCTCCATAAATATAGTTTTTTTCATTTTAATAAATTATATTTTATTACATAAAATCCTTCCTTATAATGGGGACATCAAAATTTACTTTTTGGAATTATGTGGAATTTTTCTGATAAAGTACATTTTTTAATGAATAGTGAAAAATATTGTATTTTAATTCAAAACTGCATTTTAATCTATTTTATTTATATGGATAAATTATCTTTTAAATTGGTTTTAAAGTGTAATTATAATATATTTTTACCATTTAATCCAATTTTGGTCATTGAAATAATTTCACTTTGAAACTAGACATAAACAAGTGTCAATGTTTTGATAGTTATTGTTTCTTAAAAACACACTATTTGTTTTGATAATGAGAATTAATTTTAAATTAATTAATGCAACTTATATGTTTTGAATTTGGAAAAACAGACATCATTTTTGAATATCTAATATCAAATATATCTTAAGAATTTTTTTTTTGTAGTTTTCTAAAAAACAACAATTTTTTATAAATAGTGAAACCACATAGTAGTAGTTAAAAAACTGACTTTTTCATTTAAATGAAATTTTACCTCTTATGTGAATTGAATTTTCAAAATATGACTTACTTTGTTCGTAATAGAAACTAATGTTTTTTTCAACAATATGAAAATAATTTTTTGGAGAATTCTAACTTTTTAATTTTATTTAGCGCAGTTAATGGTAATTAGGGTAATTCAAGGTAAAAATAATATTATAACAATTCAAAATTACCATAACACTTTTCCAAAACTTATTTAATGAGTAATTTCCAACCATGAAAATACATCGGTCGATTTTTGGACCCCATGGAGCCACTTATTAATTATAATGTCACTTTATTTTTATTAACATAAAGGAAAAAATGACAAAGACTAATATCTCTTGGTAAAATAATTTCTACATGGCGTTATATAAGTAGTCATTTCAAATATGAATTTTCATTGGAAAGATATAAATATTTCCTATATCATGTTATGTTGTTAATAATTTTTAAACATCAAATAAATTAAATTATTTATGACACAATAATGATGTTGTGTTTACCTCATTAATAAATTTTTTAAATAAATAATATTATAAATATTAAAATAACATTCAAAACCTATAGAATTTTTATTGGATGAATTTATTTTGACCATGAATCAACTTAGTTTCTACCTTAATCTATTTTGGACCTATATAAACCGAATATCATTATATACTAAAATAATTTTATCACACATTCTTAAAGAGACACTCCTCTTTCTTATAAAAAGCCCTCACATCTAACCAATTACTCACCCCTCTCATTCTTTTTTTCTCTTCCAACCTCTGACCAATTAATCCCCCTACATACCTATCATCCTCCATGAAGCCCTACCTTAGGCATAAGTAACTCCAAGAAACTCTTTTGATTCATAACAAATGGAGTTTCCCTAAATAAAGGTAATCGTTTCTCTTAACTTCTTTTATTTTATTTTACATATCCATCCCTAACTCATTTTATTATTTTATTATATAACAACACCAGAATAATATATATACTATGATGTTGTAATGATAAGGATTAAAACTACACTTACACAAACCTTTATCTAATGGGTGAAGAATATACTGTTTCTGTGGATGGAAAACTAACGCCTCACGAGACGATGATTGTTTGATTATCTCCTAACCCCTATAATATTGGCCATTGATATGACACTACATTTATATAAGATATATATTATTTTTATGTTTTCTTTATGATTCTGTATTTTTTTTATATCATACCTTTATGATTTACATTATGTGTAAACGTTATAATTTCATTTAAGGATGTGCAGACTACTGCCCCCTCAAAGTGTTATGGATCGTTAATTACATTAATGGGAACTATAAAGGATGGATTTAATGATATTATATAGGATATTATACTGGAATTATAATATACCTATGTATAATTATGTTTTAATTATATTATAATAAGAAATATTAATTAAATTAGCGTTCATGCGTACGTATGGCTTACCGTCTCTATGAACGGTGCATTTCATATCTTACTTATAAATGAAATATACTATTAAAAATAAATATATATATATATATATACTAGATATATATGATATATATGATATATAAAGAATAAATATCATTCTGGATATAATGGACTATTGACCACATAGACAACTTGAAAATATAAGGTGTTCTTTTTTTACTCAAGTACCAAATATCGACAAAACAAATGTTTTTAACATAAATGATTACAGAATTATTATAACATTGTAATAAGTAATATAAAAGTAATAATAAACATGGAAAAGGTTTTTAAGAAAGTAAAAATTAACTTTAGTTTATTATTCATAAGATTAATGAATGATCGAATGAAGTTGGACACGAGGTAAGGGACTTCGTCACAATCTTTTTTCATTGAGGAATATTTTGATTCAATAAACGACTTTCTTTTATACACTATTTAAATACATTTGACTTTTCATTTAATTCAAAGGAAATATTTTTCTACAAATAATTTTACTAAATGAAAAAAATAATGTTTTTTAATGTAAGAGGTGACAACGACCTTTCCGCCACTATGCATATTATTTGACCTTTGGCTTCCATAACAAGCCGTAATGTTTTAAAAAGGAAAAATAAATACCATGTAGTCTTTTTAGATATTTTGGTATTGAAAATGATTAAGATAATGGATTTATTATTTCAATATCATGAAATGATATATTTTTATAACAATTTCATAATCGTGTCTTATATTTATACTTATGTTATGTGTTATGATTATGTTAGGTTCTTGGGCATTGTTTACGTATACATGTGGTTCTGTGATAAACCTAGGGTGGGTGAGCCTGTGATAGCTCTCCAATGCATTGGGTAATGTGATGGAGGTAAATTTGAATGTTTCTCCTAATCTATTTAAGGAATATACTGCGATGGGTATTTCAATGTATCTCCCTATGTAGCTGTGATAGCTACAATGTAAGTATGTTATGGAAGCCATAAGATACATTTAATATTTATGATTTCTATGTGTTATTCATAAATATTATGATTTAATGAGGCACGTAAAAGAGTTTATGTAATGTATGTATTTATGAACTAATGTTTTATTTCTTTGTTTTATAACCCTTACTAATCTATTTATGCTCAACCCATGTTTTGAAATGTTTTCATAGGACATAAAGATGAATAGGGTCAAGGATGGTATCAAGGAAACGTTATGTTGTCTGAAACATGGAAGTAGACATGACTCATTTTTTCAAGAGTTTTTATTTTTTTAAAAATAGAAACTGAGTAGACGTGTCTACTTTGTTATCTTTTGAGATTGTATAGTTATTTCCTAATTCTCTATAACTCTAAACATGAAAAGATCCTCAATGTGAATTATTCATTTAATTCAATATTATTTAATGTTTAAGTTCGAGTCCTTACACCAATTGAAATTCTAAAATAAACCTTTGAAACTTCATTAACACCTCTAAAACATCACACAATATAGTTTGAACTTGGTTAAGACACTCATAGACCATGGTTATCTCATATAAATACATAGTCTTTTATAATATCCCCACCATGTAACATCTCATCCCCATGATATATATGCTATCACATTGAAAACCAATACCAAAATCCAATAATCCCTCTCACAACACTCTTGAATTAGAGAGATGGTGTTGAACACATCCATCTATTCCATATTATTTCATCTCAATAAAATTTAATTAGACAATTCCATTTTTGGGTGATCATTATCGTATGAATCACCGACATTCTATCACCACAACAAAGAAATATGTAATTTTGATGGAACCATTTTATCCACTCTCATAGAACAAAAAAACGAAACATGAAATAAATTATCATTCAATGATATACCGATACAAAATTATTAGGAATATTTAGTTTGATCCTATCAAAACATTGAATATTTTTCACCGTGACTCACAAATAAATTGAAAACAAATAGTAATTGTGTAACTATCACCATTAATGGATCTATTTATAGAGTGGGTAATGTAATCGTGATTTCATGATTCTAATTTGAAGCCTAAATTCCCCCTGAATTTCTTACCTACAGATCCACACTTGTTTTCATATAGTACCCCCACTACATGGTACCCCATACAAAACCTTTATCGATGTATGAAGATAAATATTGGAATCGACTTCCCATCACTATTTTCTATCATATCGTAGGGGCATTATTCTGTAATAATATTCAAGCCCTAACTAAATACAATATCATCGAGAAAACTGACTCTGGGTTCCCCATATCTATATAATCATATCACTACATGTTATGTCTATCACAACAGTTTTGGACATACCCAGTCCATCTGATCTACTATCACTCCACTAAAGAAAAAACCTATGGTGGAAACTATGATCCATTACATTGTACATCCTACGTGGTGTCACTATGTTCCCACTTTTTTCTACATGATATTCTACAGTCAATCATACTGGACACTACTACCTATGTGTTAGGACTCCCTTCATTCTGGTTCCATAGTGATACCAATCCTTGGTTCATTTCTTATTAAAATCTTGTTAACATGAAAGTATTTACTTCCACTCTGACTCCATTCCAAATTCATTTATTAAATCATCGGAACACTATGATCTCATATTATAGAAATATTAGTTAAAAAAAATCATCTATATAAACCATGAAGTATAACTGATGAAATATACCCCCCACCCCATGTCATGTGTATGGACTCATATGCTCATTCTCTTCTCAGTGTATTTGGAAAAAATTGATTGAAATTTTTTTCCATGAAATCCTTCTTTGTTGTCCATCATTTATACTAACTGAAACCCAAATATCCCGTATAATTTTAATTACAATATACGAGGATAGATATACAACATACCTTGGTTTCATCTCAATCTGATATAAGATATTATAATTAGAAATGATGGAGTGATTTCCTACCTATTCCTTACCAACTATTTTTAATGATGTCAGATACTAATACTGAACTCCCTCATCATAAATTCCATGGAATACTTAATTTATTGAGCTTAAAAAAACTATTTTAATATCACATACATGACTCATCAGGATATTCTCATAAAAATACTACACCATCTCCGATAGACACCATAACAGAACTACCTAGAATGAAATATCCTTATATGTATTATTATTCTCTCATATATCATAGGAACCATCTATTTCATGCCTTAATGGATCAACATTCCATACCTCTACATGTTATACAAGATTCTACAAAGGATGAATATCAATACAGACTAAATACCATGATTAACACATATACCATAGATCAGAAATAATAAATTAATAATTAAATAATTTATATAACATCTCACATTCCCATAGATATACCTAATAAGTTCTATGCTTTATGATATCTTGTCATGTAACCCCACCTATGTGTGTTGGGGATAGATACTACATACATAACATAATGGTTGGATTCACATGATCAATAAAACTATGAATCATGAAATTATCTTCTATGAGTAGAAATCCATATGGGAAAACTCCCTATATGTTTTTGTTTACACTTTAACTCGCCTGACTCCTTCTATATCTGAAGTATCAAGGCATATGCATGTAATGTGATCTATACATTCTTTTTGTGATGCATGACTTATACTATAATCCTCTTTGGTACAAGAGTCTGATGTTGAAATTAAATTGACATTGATTCCATGTTTATCAAAGACAAAAATATCAATTGTAATAAAAAAGTAAAATATAAAATTGGTTTCCTATAAAGAATATAAATCATTCTAGAAATATTCTTGACAAAAACAAAATTTGATATATTTATCAAGCCATGAAACTTTTCTAAACCTCCATCTAGAAAACATTACTCAATATAATAATAATAAATTATCAAAAATAACACTTTGAATCATCCTTAACAGTAATATATTAAAGGGATCCTAAGGTAATCATCCATTATAACTCATGGATGCCCTCTCATACGCTAGAGTCTACAAACCAATGGAGATGGTCCATTGTCTGACCCCAGGGAGATAATACCAAAATATATTAACCACCACCACATATATAAATGTATATTAATTTAAAGTATAAATAAATTTATAATAATAGGAATAAAACCATATGACTTTCACTAATGAACATTATATGTAAAAACACATATTATTTTTAGATGAGTAAGATGGATCACGCTTTAGATTATCATATAAAAACATATCGAAAAAGGATTAAAAGAAACCATATCATATCAGAGAGAATCCACATGAAAAAACATTGGAATCACTATAATGAATCAATATAAAAAAAACCACATCCTAGATACTATTCTTTAGTGACAGTTCCCCTTCCATTTATTGTGTCTTCAGACTTGATATTTTTAAATGTTCTGAAGGGTCCATGTTGTGTGTAAGTAAGAAAAACAGTAGGTCACCACTACTGTTTCTCCTAAAGGACACTAATATATATATGATTATATGTAAAATATCATTATATGGAAATAAATACAACATTAATAAGAACTATACACTATTTTTGACCATCAACATATAAGATACATTACCATATTTGGAAAGTTCTATAGTGGGATGGGGAACCTGTAGTCTATCACACCAGAATCACCCATGGACATCCAATAATTTTAATACAAAAAAATGATACATGTGCCCCCTAACCCAAACATTTTATTGAATACATTATAAATAATTCCCAAAAAGACCACCCATACCCTGTACCACATGTCTCTTTTCCAAATAATCCCTATTACAACCACAAGCTCAACAGATTGAAAATGGAAATTAATAACATAGAACCACATGCATTTTTTGTTATCAATCACTAAACATACCCAATAAACATACATATTTTATATCCCTTTTTCTAAACAATGGTCATCATAATTCATCCTTTGTATCTAATTTGTGAAGGAAAACTCATGGAAACTAGTGGACCACAAAATAACCTATACCATATCCTATGTTCACATGGACTTAATGGAATCACCCCCATAATGAATTATGTAGACATTATAATAAAACCCCAAATTATGGAACCCAAATCAATATATCCCCATTGATCACCATTAATCACATCATATTAGAATATCTCATGTCCATATACCAATACACCCTTCCCATCACAATTAAACAAACTCGTTTCAAGCCTCAAAATTACATCACCCATTGAAATTAATGGTCCAATTCATGGAAGATAAAAACTCATCAATAATTTTAACCCATATCCACATTAATTTTTTCTTATAACATGACTATAGACATCTGTTACCCTATAGACCACAACTAGTTCAACCTATAATCAATAACACAAACCTACTCATTCAATTAAACCACAAGGTGCATAAACAAACATATAAAAGTTAAAATAACCATATAAAATGTAGCTAATACTAATTATAACCCAAATACCTATTACCAAATCAATTTTTACATTATAATGATTAATTCCACAAATTATTTAGAAAATACAAAAAACATATATTTTTATAGAAATAAATCATAACTATTACAAAATTAGATATATATTATTATAAAATTCAATGACAACATGAATAAAATCCATGCATGAGACTAATATATTAATGGATCACAAATGATGTGAGTAACCTAATGTGAGTGTAAAGACAATGAGTGGGAGAATGAATATCTGCATTGAATTTGAGTAACAACTAAGTCCCCCTACCCTCATTATTAATGGGGGAAATAATTAAAAAAATTAAATATTAAAAACAAAATAGGAAATAATGGTTCCATGTACCCTGTACCCTAACACTGGGTTCCCACTAGCCAGTATGTACCCACTATGGGGACACCATTCACCCATTATTACTCTGGGGAAAAAAATCTTCTCTAACTAGAAAATCTGGTACTATGTACTTGGCCATTGAGTACCTTGTTCCATCATTCCTCTTGTAATGATTTTTAAAATCACACCAATATTCATAAAACAAGGCCATTGGAATTATTGTTCTATTTGACACATCAAGAATTCAAAATTATGATTTTTAGGCATCTCTCCGACCATAATTACCTGACACAAATATTTATCCCTTTATAATGTCAATAGTTTATTAACATGTTGGTATCCATTCAATCAATGTGCGAAACTATAATTTTTTTGGAATCAAGAACCAATATATTCAATGATTTTTCAGAATTCTAGTTCATATTTATACCTCTTATCCATAGATATATAAAACTAAATCCTTTTATATATTTGAAACAATGTCTCCAATGTGATTTTTATTGGAAACCATCTTTTCGATGTAGAATATTCCATGTAATTTATTTATTTAGTATTGTTATGTCTCATTATTCAAATAATACAGATGAAATTTATTTAATTCCATATGTATCAAGACAGTATCAATTCATTAAATGAATTTATTAGTTATGATATATATATATCTTCACTGTTTTGATATAAAATATATGTTTCAATCATGTTATTTCCCTCTCATTCATGTTTCTCAAGAACTAATATAAATGGATTAAATGATTTTTTTAATATAAAGGCCTTCTAATGAATATTATGGACGAATTATCACTCTGTCCATGCTCTAAGACAATTCTAGGTATCCCTCGTGAATTATGATGATTAATTTATTCCTTAAAAGATGATATAACCATTGAATTCTAAATCTAGGTCTTTCCAATTTTAATTCAACATTAATATTAAATATTTTATTCAATTCATAATGTAACAGTTTTATATATTTCAATATTGTGTGAAACCTTTCATAATACTCTAATTTATGGTGTTATATCTTGAATATTTGTGTGTTATACTTAAAGAAAAAACTATTCTAAAAATCCAATGTTATTCAAATTAAAATAAGAATCCCCATGTGGCCAATCATTCTAGATGTTTTCTAACAAAACACATTTCAGGAAGAAAATATATTCCTCTAAGAAATTATATCAAAATAAATAAATTATTGATAGATTCTTTTTATATATAATATTTTACACTTTATATGATAAATTGTGTTACTATGGTGCGATTTTTTCAACAACAAAAATTAACCCTAGATAATATTATTCATACATCATTATTATAGTGTTATCACCCTTTTCATGATGGGACACCGTGTATTGTTCTAGGATTATTCACTACTAATTAAAATTAAAAATTATATTATTTTTATATAATTCTCTTTAATTAATACCCATCAGTCTTCAAATCTAAATTTATTCAACTATAGGCATCGTAAAACCAATTAACCATAACTAGAATCCATCTATATTGCGTCATAACTTTTATTGTTTTACAAATATCACTTACAATACATCTCAAAATTAGTTCATTAATACAAAATATTCTTGAAATAACTTAATAGGGTAGGAAAATAAATTTTTACAGCATCATAAAACCCATCATCCATTAGTAAATCCACACACTATAAATCCTTGTCATGTATAACCATTATTTTATTATTTCACCATAATTCATTGTTTCCTTCATATAGTCACTTTATCGACACCAATTATTCATCTAATACTTCTTTATATCCTTAATCATGATCCAATTCCTTGTAATTCGGTTTCATTCAAACATTAAGAGTTCTTGATTTCAAGGAACTATACAGAATAACAGTAAAATATGCCAATGAAATGACTCCATGTTAGTGGTTCCATGTGATGTTAGTTATGCCTCCACAAATTCTAGAGGATATCATCTTGAGGAAAGGGTATATAGGTAATAATGAAGATATTATAACCTTATTATATATATCTATAAATATTTTATAATAATCATTAAAAAACTAATAATATAACAATATGTACATGAGAATTAAGGTTAAGATATTACCACAAAATAAATTAACCATATAATATACAAAATTATTTTCTATAAATTATAAAACTCATACAAAAGTAAACCAGATCACTCATGGAACGTATCCTAATAATATAACAAAAAATATTAAATGAGTAACTCAAAATTGGAAATGGTGAACTTCACCATCTATCCCTCAAAATGGGTCCATCGATTCCCCCTAAATACCCATGAAAAATTAGTCCATATACTCTAAAATAATGGTATGTTCCCCTTCTAGAATCATTAGATATAAAAAATACATGTTTTAATAAGATCATATAATGTGTGAGAATGAACTCAATATGAAAAAACCAATAACTTTTCAATATAATATTCACACACTTGTGTGTGCTTAAAAAATGTAATATAAGATAACCAATATAATAATAAAATATTCATCATGCTATGCCTATCATGTCATGGCTGAGAACCCCACCTATATTAACAACAGTTATATTTTGAGGATGCACCCACTATTTTCACACACATTGAGGATCTCATATCCAATTAGAAGTTTTTTTCTCAATTAATCACATCCATCAAAAACACCAATTCAATCCCCTATAATTGGTTGTTTGTAGGTAACATTAAATTTATAGGGGATCCTACAAAGGGGAATATAAGAGATTATAATGGTATGAGAAAGGGGGAAATTTCATTCCATGGGAAGAATGTTACAATGGGAAAAATTATAAAAATAGATATACAATTTGTTAATTTAAAAAATAATTGAAAAAAAACAACCCCAAAGGCTATAGAGTAATAATTCAGCCTCCACTGGGTACTCAGTGCCCATTGGGTACATGTGTTGTGTTCACGAGCCACATTATGGACCTCATGGGGTTTCCTATTCATATCCATGGATCACATGTAACTCAATGTAGTACACCGAGTACACAATGACATAAATCATCAAAGGGGAATGTATATAATTGGATGAAATCCTAAATGTCACCCCTAGTTCCTAATTGACCAGTCTGAAAACTAAAAACATCTAAAGCCCACATTTTCAACAAAAATATAAACCCATAATCACTCATATGGATACTAAAACCATAAAAACACAACCACTATTGAATAAATCATAAATATTATATATCAAAAAAATATTGTCTAATCCTGAAAATAACCCAAGAATCCCACTTATCCATTCCTAAAGGTACAATGATTATGAATAATGTTTATGTATTATCCAAATTACCAAAACCTATAACAAAGAGAAAGATATTAAAACCATGGTAACCACAAATAAATTTAATGAAGTACCAAATAAAATCAATACCAAGTGACATTCCAAAGCTATATTACTCTTAATGACCATCATTATAATATCACAGTTCAAAAACCAAAAATATAAAATTATCACCAATCATACCTGATGCCCAAAACTCAACCACCAATTGATTGATCCTTTCAAAAAATAACACACCTTGTACTATTTCACATTATAGAAAATGAACACTAAAATTACCATTTAACTACATTTACCATAAAATATATTGATAAAAAATCATGGGTAGGCCATTTCAACCATGGACATCTTCTATAAACCCATAAATCCAATTTCATTACTTCTTAACATAGTCACACATTATTCCATCCAATTACTCATAATAGATCAAATTTTCAAATAATAAAATCCATTCACATATATTATCTCTATTTTCCTCCTCATAGAACCAATAAAAATCATCCCAATGATACCTGATTCTGACCTATCTTTGAAAATTGTATGATTTATAGGAAACCTTACAACATCTCTCCAAATTACATATCTTTCAACAATAATTCTATCCCTGATGATATTTATCACACTATGATTGAATATTTTCTTGAAAAAAATCTTATTAAAATTTAAAAATGTAATAGTATATAGATGGAAATATAATAATATAATTTTATAACCCTTGTAACTCTCTTCATGCCCCATGTTCATACTATTAGAAGTAACAAAATCTTCCTCTCCTGATTCCACCAT
This sequence comes from Viscum album, assembly GCA_963277665.1. Taxonomy (NCBI): domain Eukaryota; kingdom Viridiplantae; phylum Streptophyta; class Magnoliopsida; order Santalales; family Viscaceae; genus Viscum; species Viscum album. The sequence continues at coordinate 1,652,044,561 of OY728132.1, read as the reverse complement.
CCAACAAGGTACTATTATATTGGTCATGTTGATATCTACTATTGGAACCATGTTCACCACCATATATAATTTTGTTAACATGAAAATATTCCTATATAAAATGACAACATTCCAAATATATTCCTCATTGTTAGGACCAAAAGTGGCCTAGATACCCTAAGAGAGGGGGGGTGGGTGGTGAATCAAGGTATGGATATTTTATTTAAAAATTCTTCTTGACCTACTAGATCATGACCTCAATATTATATGGGTCACCATGTTTGATAGTATTTTTTTATGTTGATCACTTCTTGTTATCCTTATTTGATGTTAATTCTTTTGATGCAATATAGGGAAGCAACCAAGCAGACACATAGATTTTTACATGGTTCACCCACACTGGGCTATATCCAAGGAGCATACACTGACAATGTGCCGAGGTACACAATCCACTATAATCCCACTGATGTTTACAAGGATCGGAGTGATCATTTATATATACAAGCTCACTACCTTTACAACGTTCAGGGTCAGCTCACTACTTTCCCATGGTTCACTCCCAATGTCTCTCTCTCTGGCTCACTATCAGTGGAGAGGATCACCTGCTTCCTCTTCCTTTGATTACTGTTCTGAAATAGAACCACTCACAGTTTATAGACGTATAGGTCTCCTAATTTTCTTGAATACATGCATCCTCAACTATTGATTGATGCTATGTTGAAGACCAAATTTCATCCAATGATGAATAATGATTTACCACAGATGTTCTGGGAAATTTCTAACATTCATGCAACCATAGGGTGGCTTGTGTTCCCCTTTAACTAGTTCACTTCCTCTGCCTTCGTTGAGGAAAAACCAACTTGCATTCCACACAAGCACACAAAACCGTTTGCACCATATAGATTTGAAGGAACACTTTTGCGGTACACTTGCGCGGTACACTTGCACGACACACTTTCACGACACACTTGCCCCGCACACTTGCGTACCTCACTTTCAAGCAAACTAATCTTGCACGTCACTCCCACTTGGGCAATCTGAGCTCATATTTTCTGTAAGTGTTGAGCTCATTAAGAAATGAGGAGAGTAGCCGTCTATTTTTAAGAATTTTGAGGACTTGTGTGCCACACTTGCGTTCCCTACTTGCGAGCCTCACTTGCATGCCCCACCTGTTCGCCACATTAGATCATATTCATCTCTTTCTTTCCATTGTCATATTTTGAGTTGATGATCTTCAGATATGACTTGTGATACATACATGCATGCAATACATTCACGGTATACTTGTGTGCCACTTTGGGACTTATGTGCCACACATGCGCACCACATTTGGACTTGCACACCACATTCCCTTTGCCAAATATTTGATGTTCAGAAATAAAAAAATTCATGCCGTACAACATGAAAATCCTCTTTAACACAAGAGCACAGCTCCCTTTTCAAAAAAATCTTTTACACATTCTCCAGGAAAACTCCCATTTATCAACAGTTTGATTCATTGAGACTCACTTTGTATAAAAAACACTACATAGAGTCCGACATTATCAACATACACAATCATCTCAAAATTTCTTCAATGATACCTTGAGAGATTTTTGTCCAACAATATCCCCCATTGGTTTTGTTGAAAACACTTGTCCAGATAATACTCCATTATTTGATACCTCATTAAGGCGTTATTCATCTTCATCCACTATTCACCTCCTGCGATATAGATAGCGATCATTGATTTACTCAGCACATACTCTAAACCCACATGAGAAATGGTCACTAAGAAAAACAACAGTATCATGAAAATTGAATCTATGAGTCACTTAATTTCTGACACCACTGTTGATACCAACCTGATAACAATTGAAATTTTCATACCAACCTGAAACCAACCACACTTCTTCTTTTATCACGATCCTCAGTTGTCGTGATATCTATTCTTTGATCGATGATGTCTAGCATCATCAGATTTAATTTTCTCTCCCTATTTCATTAATCCCCATATCTCATTTCTCAACCTGTAAGCTTCTCCCCATATCAATCATGATATATCAAAATAGACACACAATCTCCCCTTTGAAAAATCACAGTTTTGATCAAATAGACACATTGTCTCCCCCTTGAACAATCACTGTTTTCTCCCCATTTTTCAACAAACCTAAAGGGAACTAATTTGTGGTCTATAACAGTATGAAAACTCTTATTAGTACATTAGGGAAAAACACACCATACCTCGAGGAGAGGGGTTGGTCCCACATCATCACATTTCTTGTGTGGGGAGTCGACTGTACTCCCAGAGCCAATAGATGCCTATCAAAAGCTTCATTAGGTAAGGCCTTTGTTTGAATATCTGCAACTTGTAGTTCTGTAGGAACATACTCCAACTTTACAATTCATTTATCAACCTTCTCCATGATAAAATTACACTTTATCTCAATGTGATTTTTCCTTGAGTGATGGATGATATTTTTGCTGAGATTTATTGCACTTGAGTTATTACACTGGATACCGATTGGAGAATTAACTTCAATGTCCATATCATCAAGCTACTGCTTCATCCAAAATAACTATGTGCATGCTTGAATGGACACAATATACTCAGATTCTATGGTGCTCAATGAATTGAAATCTTGTTTCTTGCTCAGCCAAGCAATACATAGTCCACCAAGATAGAATGAAAATCCGGACATTGATTTCATGTCATCAGCTGAACCGGCCCAAACTGCATCAGTATATCACAATAATTGTGACTGAGATTTGTCACTATATATCATGTCGAAATCCACCATTCGCTTGATATACCAATGTATTTTTTTCACTGCAATCATGTGGCTTTCCTTGGGATTACTCTAATATCTCGCAGCTTGGCATGTGGAGAATACAATGTTAGGCCTTGTCTCAGTTATGTAAAATAGAAGTCCAATGATTTGCCTATATTATGTGATATTAACATCCTTTCCAACCTCTTCTTTGGATAGTTTCATCTGGGTAGAAACCGAAGTCTTCATCCCTTTGTAATTTTCCATTCCAAATTTTCTCAAATCCTCCTTGTCATTTTTAGATTTAAATGAATGTTCCATGATCTTGGTACCTGTTTCAGTCTATATAATGCCTTCTTCAGCCGAAAAACCTTGTTCTCATCCTCATGAATGGGGAAACCATCTGAATTCTCAAGATACACTTCTTTCTTTAGATCCCCATTCAAGAATTCTGATTTTACATCCTTTTGGAACACTTTGAATTTCGGTTTCACTGTAATGGCTTGGAATAACATGATTGTATCCAGCCTTGAAACCGGTGAAAAGGTCTCATCAACATATATTTCCTATATTCGGGGTGTATTATTTTCATAGTTGTCATTCTTTGTTTTGAATCACTATTCCATTTTCATGCATCTTGTTGCGATAGACCTATTTAGTACTGATGACATTTGTAGCTACTATCCTCGAAACAATCTCCCATGTCAGATTCCTTTCTAAATCAGCATTACCACTACTGATGCACCTATGTTTCATACCTCCTCATCAATTTAATTAGAATATTTCTCACTGTTTTATTGTTTAGTGGTGTCATTTCATTCAACTAATTTTCGGAGCTTCGTGTTTGAAACACTGTGAATATTCTTTCGCAGCTTCTTGGTATCCTGAAAAGAGTCAGCTGATACAATAATGTTAGAACTAAATAGATAGGAATGAGATGCATGATTATTGCTACTTCTTCATCAATATGTATTCCTTCGATAGACAACACCTCAGATGATTCATCCAATTATTTCCTTGATATCTCTTTCATCTGATTTTGTTATTGAATGCTCCCCCTATGTAATGCAACACATCATTTTGTTCTACCCACTCATTAGACCCATAAGAATTCTTCTCCACCTGCATCATTTATAACAATATAGCAATCTACATGGAGCCATTAACAAAATCTCAAATCCTACCGAGTTAGAACTCGGTGTAGGGAACAATAGATAATGTTAATAACACAATTAGTTCCTATTGCGCTCTATTTCTCCCTTTCTTTATCAACTGAGGTACCTGATTTGAGTCAATTAGAACTCTGAATCATATCACTTTTCCACCATGCATCTTTAGATGCCACTTCCCCTTGGATTGTATCTCCCTAAAACCTAAAATACATGAATCATGTGTTAACAACATTTATATACATAGGGACAGAGTGTCCTCTAGAATCCTCAATATGAGAATAGTGGTTAATCGTGATGGGTCAACTATTTGATTCTTTCTTGCAGAGCATCACACTCATTCCTTGTTTCTTCTATCTCCCAAGACAACATCAACTTCTATGGCCATTTGACTAAGCATTCATTACCCGCATGTTGAGTCATTCTCTAATATGTAGATTCTGCAGGCCCGACCATTCTCACCATTAGTGGTTTAAAACAACTAGACACATTTCCTTCATTGATGTTTCACCAAAATTTCATTTCCCTTGATTCATTCTCTGGGTTAGAATCTATCTACTTTTTATATTTTCTTTCTTCTTCCACCATATTAGGGGTCTTTCTCTTTCTTCCACTTCCTGCTGAGAAACACGACATGTGGATTTTTCAATGCATTCTTTGTTCATGTTTCTTTTATCAGATATATGAGTCACCACACTATTTTTCACTATTGGTGAATTCTCCCCTGAACATGTATTATTCTTTCTAATAGCTATAGTAGATCTCCCCTTAATCTTCCAGGTTTGTTCACATTATCTCCCCAAAGGTTGTTGTGAGTGTGAAAGAGAAGGTGATTGATACACCTTTCATTTATCTCCTCGTGATTCCCCTGAGGTAGTAAAAAATATTTTCAATATACAACATCTTATTTTAGTGTAGGATTTCTCATTATACACCACCAGAGTCATGAATCTCCTCTCGGGTTCCTTTTCATTTCCTGCTTTCTTCTTACTACAATGTCTTTCAAAATGCCCATAATAAGAATATATAAAGCATTTCTATCACAGGCTTGCCTCATTTCATATTTCTCTATCGAGATTTTTATGAATCTTGAGTTATTCCTCTGACATTGAGCTCCTGAGCGTCCTGACACATACTCATGGTGTGTCCCATTCTTCCACAGTTATAGCATCTAATAAATGCTTTCCTCTAAGAGACTTTTCTTTCTGATTTCTCATAAAACTTCATTTTATTCTCATATGTTTTTAATGTTTCTATTTTCCCTGCTCGAAATGTATTCCTTAGACTCGAAAAAAGCTTGTTGTGTGGCCATGAATCCCGCTGAAATAGCACATGTCGTCACTACATCTTATAACTATCATCATAGGCCTGTCTCCAGTAGCTATAGGATTTCCTCCACCAATGGAACTATTCACGGCTCTCTTTCTGTCATGCACAAGAGGTAATTCATCAAATACAATACCAGCTTTTTCAAAACTATATGGTATTTGAGCTGAGAAAATTTGTTCTTGTCTTTTTTCAAAAATAGAAATTTTGATTTTCCTTACATCATCTCCTGGCGAAGGATAATTAAATAGTAATTACAAGGAATTCTTCATTTTAGGGTTTCCTCTATCATTGGATTTCTTCACTTCCTTCTTCATTGATTCTAGCAATTCTTCCATCTTTAGTGTCTTTATATACCTTGATTCAAGTTGGGCATTGAGTTCTCTTCTAATATTCTTTCCACAACTCATCTCATCTTCTAGTTCTCGTGTGAGCTTTTCTACCATATCACTTTGCTCCGTTACTTTCAATTTTTCCTGAGAATCAAATTCAAGGATAGATACATTCTATTGTTGTATCCTTTGATTCTTTTGAAATTTTTCAGACAACTGTGTATCTAGATCATCATTTCTGGCTTTTAGATTCTAAACTTCATCTGACTTTTGGTTCTCTTCATAATCATCAGCCTTTTATTTTCCTTTCATTCGTTCCATTTTTGTCTATCTTCACCATGAGAATAATTCTTCCCCCTTAGGTCAGTAGCCACATAAATAAGACTTTTATTTAGTCCTCTTAGCTTGTTGACCACAATTTCAAATACATGGATCCGAATATATTTAGATTAAACTTCATCATCCATTTTCTGATCCAAATTCTTTGTCATGTTGACAACATTTACTGGTGGCCTCCTTTATAAAACTTCTTCATCATCAGTTTTTTTCAATATCACATTGATGTTCAAGAACTTCAGTCATTACTACATCATGATTGAGTGACTCAATATTTTCCCAATTAGACTCATCAATTCCTTCCTTTAGTAGGTTGTTTGATTCTATTAGTTGAATCACTCTTTTTCCACAAACACTTCCACTTTGAAGAATACCATCTGAATTATTTGTTGTTTTAACCATTTCCATGGAACACCATGATAAGGGATGACTAGATATTTATCATGAGAAATTGACTAAAATAAGTCAAAGCAACAAATTCTGATAAAAGAATCCAACCCTCTAATACCAATTGTTAAGACCAAAAGGCACCTAGAGACCCTGAGAGGGGTGTGAATCAGGGTATGGATATTCTATTTCAAAGTTCTTATTTCCCCACTAGATCTTGAACTCTATATTATAAGTGTCAAATTATTTAATTTTATGTGTTTATTTTTGTCACTTCTTTTGTCTTTATCTGATGGTTATGGTTTAGATGCAATGCGTGGAAGCAACCAGGTAGACATAAAGATTTTTACTTGGTTCACCGCCACTAGGATACATCCAAGGAGCATACACCAAAAATGTGCCGATGTACCAAATCCACTATAATCACACTTATATTTAAAAGGATCAGTCTAGATCACTTATATGCCCATGCTCACTGCCTTTACAAGTTTTAGGGTCAGCTCTCTACTTTACCAAGGGTAACTCCCATAGTCTCCCTCTCTGGCTCACTTTCGATGGATAGGATCGCCATATTCCTGTTCCTTTGCTCACTCCTATGGAAGGGAACCACACACAATTTATAGACATGTAGGTCTCTTTATTTTCATGAATACATGTATCCTCAATTGTTGATAGATGCTCTGTTGAAGTCCAAATTTCATCCACTGATGAATACCGCTTTACCCCGGATGTTCTGGGAAACTTATAACTTTCACGCAACACTAGGGTGACTTTTGTGACCCTTTAACTAGTGCACAACCTTCTCCATCATTGTATAAAAACCAACTTGCATGCCAAACTACTGTTCCAAAACATGCATGCCACAAAGCTTCTGCGGTACACTTGCGTGGTACCCTTGTGTGGTACACTTGCACGGGACACTTGGGCATCACACTTTCCCCACACACATTCATGCCCCACTTGCACACACACTGATTTTTCACGCCACTCCTTCTTGCACAATCATATAACAAATTTTATCAAAGTGATAAGCTCATTAAAAAATTAGGAGAGTAGCCGTCTCTTTATAGTCATTTTGAGGACTTGAATGCCACACTTGTGTGCCCCACTTGCGTACCACTTTAGAACATGCACGACTATTTATTTCCATTTTTATCTTTTTATATGATGATATTCAAATATGACTTTCACACCATACTTCTATTCCATATATGCGCGGAATACTTGCGCACCGCTTTAAGACTTTCAGGCCATACTTGCGCGCCACTCTGGGACTTGCACACCACTTTTCCTTTTTCAAATTTTTGATGTTCTGAATTTGATATAATTTGGGCGTACAACAATAGAATCCTCCTTAACACAACATAACAAATCCCTTTTCCAAAAACACTTTTCCCCATTCTCAATGAAAAACCCCTTTGTCAGCAATTTTATTCATTGCGAATCGCTTTGTCAACAAACACAACTTGGAGTCCTGCATTGTCAATGAACACAATCATCTAAAAATGTCTTCAATGATACCTTGAGGTATTTTTTCCCAACACACATATTATATGTCCTTGTAAATGAATATATATCTATTTTAGGTTTAGTTAATTAAAAACTCATAACCCTAAATAACATTATATAAATAATGTCTCCCTTTCACCATGAGCTTGAAATTATGGGCTCAATATTTCTTAAATGTATCATAGAAAATTTTCTCAAATAGGATTTCCCCAAAATCCTTCTAAGAAATCCATCATATTTACTAGCTTACAATTTTATATCCCACAAAATAATTGATTTTTCATGGAGAAAGTATATTTCTAGATTCAACCACCTCTCAAGATGTATCCAAGTTTGATCAAATCCATTATATAAAGACTTAACAATAGCTCAGATAACTGGGGCCACACCACATTAGAATAATAGAGGATGATTTGAATAAAAATATATGATAGTATATTATATAGAACGGTCAATTCCATTAGTCCCTTATTCAATACACTTGATAAACTATACTAGACCCTCCCTTAGATAGACATGAAATAATTTCCCTTGTATAATTTTTTTTTTCTCAATTCCTCTGAACCCATGCGTTCACTTTATTCTCTTATCCACCAACATTAGCCCTTTCCATCCTATACTAGATCGGCCCTATACATCCAACATTATGGGGCCTAATAGGTATACTAATTATTGTGTACTCTTTTCATCCCATTTTTCACACTAACAATTGTTGTTGATGTATCATATCAATAAAAACTAATTACTATACTCATTACTTTTATGAAAATAAAAATGGAATGTTTTAATACATATTATATCACAATGGAAATTAAATTTATTTTATCTACCTAATGATCTCATACCATCTATCATTACAACCCCACATACACATTTCATTATTTTGTAACCACACACACAAAAAGAATATATCCACACCGTGATACTATGATTATTAGGAACGTAGTTTATTTGATTATAATGGAACCATGAATATATGTCTGTAATATCTATTTGGATTTTTATGGGTACTTTTAATAACTAATTCTACTTTCTAGAACTACATTATATGAACACACTTTTTCTATAAGGTATGGATCCCTTAAATTTTTTTTACCTTGGTTTTCACCTAATATATATTCATAGTGAGACTATATAGAAACACAGGTGTTCAGGACTTGTTGATAACCTAGAACCCCTATCGTTGGAAGAACTGAATACAATGTATAGTTAGTAAAAATAAAATTACCTAATCTATATGTCTGTTGCTAACCATGTGTGGAGTTTTAGTGGGAAGTAGTGGGCCATGCAGGTCACAAAAACCAAGTGAATTTGTGTTCATGACCATGTAGAGGCTCTATAATTTTTATCAAATGAAAATTACATGGTTTTATCATGGTTCCCCAAACTGTTTGCATGAATAATGTGGGATCTCTCTATAAAAAGTGTGATAAGAATGAATGGTGCAAAATTTTTCTAGCCATGAGGCCAAATCATATAACCCCTTATTTTATGGTAAAATTTCAATTTTCAGATAAATTATAATATCTTCCAACCCAACTCTTGTTTCATCATTCTAGTGGACATGATGTCATCATCCTCATCTTTTGAGAACCCATGACTCTCCTCATAGGCATTTCTCTCAATTCATTTTCTGGACTCTAATTCATCTTCCAATCATCTTGTTAGATGTATTCTAGTGATTTACATATTAATCATGAACCTTTATAATTTATAATCCCCTCCGAAAAGTTATTTGGGATCTTTCTCATATGCCATATATTCAAGTCATTCTTTTAGTTTTATTATTTCTCTCATTAGGGACCTAACTAAAGGTCGATACTAGATGACTGATCCTTAGTAGGATTAAGGTAGATAGTCTTGTATTTACCCATTTAGGCTTGTTGAATTTTATTATGAGTTTTTATTCCACACTCTAGATTCACCATACATTTTCATTAAATATGTACACCATGTTTAGTTAAATATCCTTGATTATATTAAACTAGTATCCTTTGATAGATATTGGAATGGGCCACCTTCAATAGAATCTAACCCCTTATGATGTGTTGATGAATTACCAATGTTATCATAAATGTATATTTATAAAAGACATATTTTATATGGGTTTGGTGTGTCTCCTATGTGAGAGAATCAACAATAATTTAATTGAAGGTGGGAGGTACAACCACATAACCAATTTAAAATTGAAAACCAGTCTCACACTTATTAGAGAATAATATAAATGAACTATGAAATACATATTGCTTCATATCAAAGAAATTGATTAATTATCACTATTATGATATGTGGGAGTAGTAACCCCTATGCAATATGTTATACCATCATGGAATACCTATTTGTATTTCCATCCATGAACATGGAGTGCCTTATAATAATATGATATATTCATATGGATACACTCATTAATTGTGATATTTTGTAATGGAAACCATAATAAATTATGATACATGGGTATGGAAAACCTACTGATAAGATACCATCATGGAGAACGTATAGTAATTATTTGTGAATTATGAACCTATTGTTATATACAGGTATAATGACCCGTACTTTTATATACATTCATGATGCCACTATCTATTGTATACAATCCTGATGACCCATTATGTTATATATGGGCATGTTAAACCTATTGATATGATACGAGCAAGGTGAACTGACTATTATGATTTGGGAATGGTGAACCCACTGTTATGAAACTAGGCACAGAGTCCCTTATTCTTATGATAATGGTTATGTCATCCTATGAAAATCACGAGACTGGTGTTAATACTAATGGATGTACGAGTTAGGCCTCATGTCTATGATATTAGAAATAGTTATATATAGGACTGTAGGAATCCCAATGTATAAAATCCACATATATGTATGCATATGGTTACTTATTTAGAGGGTTTTCAACATAGGCCAAATTAGGATTGGTTAACCTCATTTCCATTTGGAACAAAAGCTAACCCTTTATAACTTTTCTTATTACTTAGAATTGTATCAGTACACTTCCATATTATATTCACTACATTGATAGTTAGAGACACCATTGGTGGCAGCCAACAAACATAATCTCAAAGAATATCTGAGACATCAATGATACCCCAAAAGATTATGTGGGTGCAGGTAGGGACATGGGAAATTTTCCAATGATTGATACTTGATTTGATTATATCATGTGTTCAAGGAAGCATGGGATGAAGATAAAGTTCATGATGTAATTGGAGTAGACCCATTGACATTTTGGTTCTTTTGATACATGTATAACATTTAATTACTTCTACCATGTTCAATGATTTACTTTTTATAGACATATGGCATTACATAATTTTTAATATGTTACTGGTGAAAGTTATTATTTTCTATTTATTGCATCTAGATATTTACTGTATGTTATTAGTTATAATTACGATTCATATATTTATCAATTCAATTCACCATTGTTCTTCTCTAATCGTGATGGTATAGTCTCCACAATATACCACCTTGGACCCTAATTTCTAATCAGTATAATTTGGTGTATGGGGAGGAACACATGAGGCCATATAGACCATTGGATTGGGGAAATGTTCAACTGAATCTAGGTACGGATTTTAAAAACTGGTATTAGAAAATATTTTTTTCTTATGTCTTCTTATTTGGAAATATTAAACAGGATATTAGGAATGACTTTTTTATTATGAAATGTGTTGTACCATGGAGTAACTAAACCACATATATGGAAAGGAAATTTTACCAAGGATTGGACATGTTATTCCTTATATTTTTTGTTATAGTTTATTTGAACCCCCATTGGGTGATGTAAAGGATGTGTAATATTTATTATTATCATGTAGGATTATATTTTATCTCTGGCCCAATACGAAAAGGAAGAATGATCATGCCTAATTTTAGGAACCTAACAGAATTTATATTTCATGAATTATGCCATACCACATTTACTCACTACATTCATATATTGAATCATGTTTTGGTCCTTATTACTATCCACTTGAAATGTTCTATCATATCATGTATGGACTAGATAAGTTGAGTGGTTTCTATTAAATATATTCCACGAATCATTTTATATGGAGATCGGGCCCTTGTAAATTAGACAAGGTGATCTATATATTTTAACCATTTAAAACCCATTAGATAAATGAGAATGGAATTAAATGAAATTGAATTGAATATTATTTTTTCACCAAAATATAGGGATTCCAGTTGAAATTTTAGGGGTGATGTCCTCTATAAAGTTCAATTGGAACTCTTTATATCAAAACCATGAACTCAAAACATAGAGATCTTCCAATACTTGACCTTGGTAATGGTAGTAGGTATCGTCTCTCTTGGTCAATATAATTGTTCATAACACCTAGACCCCTCTCCCTAAGCATAAATTGTGGTGCTGATATTACATATAAAGGATTTTACATATCATAATCTTGTATCTATGAACTTCTCAATTTTATATTATATTTATGCCATGCATTGGGAATTTTTAGAGTTATGGAAACATGATGTCATGTAGTTATGCACCTGGAGGGTGGTGATGTCCAAGCTCCATAGGTGGTGGGACCCGAGCCACTAGTGATACCTCTAGTATTTACAATATTGGAACCTCCTATTATTTCTGATATGGGTGATGATGTCTATTTTTAGTGGAGTTTTGGATGATTATACATATGGTACATGGATGTTTTAGACCTACCCCTTATATGGGAGATCTGATGAAAGCCTTTTAGTATATACATCCAACTACAATCTTAGTGGATGGTTGACCCAAGCCTAATGTTTAATGGATATATAGAGTGTTATATATCTATATTGAATATGAGAAAACTTCTGATAGGATAGTGAAGATTGATAATTATATGATTCCGGGATCTTCTATGTGTTGGTGGGATATCCGGAACCAAAATGATAAATATTAGGATGTTATTTGGAGGGATTTACAAACTAGCATCTATGAATATTTATTCGTTGAGCTAATGATGGATGATGGTTTGAGGGAGTAAATGAACTTGCAGTACGGATTTAGGTCTGTTATGGACTATGCAGCTCATTTAACTTAGATTCAGTTCTATACACCTATCTATATTTCATATGAGATATTTAATGAGATAAGAATTAGGGAAAAAATTTGAATCCTACTCCTTATCAAGTAAATATTTTCTGGTTGAAAACCAAGCCTTATATAATGACCCATGTTCTAGTCACTAAAAAACATAGAGAAGTAGATAGTGTGATTTATGGTAGTTTGGAACTCGAGTAGATTTGAGGTTTGACTAGTGCATGGACATAACACATTAAGACTATGTTCATGGTCAATGGAAGTCAAGTGATACACACTAATAGTATTTTTGTGTTTTCACGTGTGTGGGAAGCCTAGGAATAAATACCATAGTGTCCCAGAGAACCTATTTGTTGTTTACGATGTAGAATATTGGGTTATCATCATTATTTTTTTTGTCCCATCCCATCTATGGTAAATGGGAGAGGATCCATATCATATCCACATTCAAAAGAATGATAAGTGGAAAATCACATGTAATATAAACATAGTAATAACTTTTGTGTTGTTATAGAATGAGTTCATGTAAGAGGTTTCAATTCATATTATATACAGTAGAAACAGAATGAACCCGATCAGGGTAGTCTGGTTGCACCATAAGGTCACAATTCAAGATAGATTTATTTAGAGCAGCTTAAAATAGAGGAGAAGGGATCCATTCCATCTACTCGTTACAGTACTATTCTAATAGCCTCTACTATTGTATCTATTTTATTTGAAATGGGTGCTTCTCACTCCATTATCATGGTGGTTATAGTGTAATTCATTGGTCTTGATATTGACTACACATGTGGTGTGATTACACTAGATCCTCACTTGTGTATATGATAAGAAGTTGTATTCTAATGAATGTAATTATATATTGATATAAGAAATCATCATTTCTTATGGGACATATTTTTCCTCAAGATGAAGGGATTTTATTTCAATCTTTAGATGAATATGTTGGTTCTCTATAATGCCAACACAGATTTCTATCACTGTAGGGTATCATTTACATCACCATAAGGATGTTCTAATATTCAAAATGGTGACTCATATGTTAATTTATATAGAGATATATCATAAATCGTTGTCTATGCCGAGTGACAACCAATATATTAAAAAAAAATATTGATGAGAATGGATTTCATTTAGATTATTTCTCTCCCATAGTCAATCCTATCAGAAATGATTCCCCTAATGAATTTTATAGAATACATGTTGATAGGTAGAGGTATATTTTACTATAGATCTAGTTCCTAGATATGCATTGGTATTAATTTCTTTTTAATGAATAGATAATAATGAGTTGGAGAAACTCAATAGGTGGATAGATGATTTGGAGTTAAAGAGTTTTATACGGGTGCATACTTCTCCTTAGGATACACTAGTCCTTTTCATCATGAAGGTAGAAGAGGCCCCAAAAAAAATTCTTGGAATAAAAAAATTGAAAGAATATTATAGTTCAGGATCAGTATCCCTTACCTCGTATAAATGATATCGTTGACTAGTTTAGGGATTCAAAAGAATTCTTAAATATTGATGTGAGATCAGGTTGTCCCCAAGTTTGAGTTTGACTAATAGATTTACACATAAAACATTTCATAGTAACTATATTTTATGTTAGTATCTATTAATACCATTGGTACCATGAATGTTCCTTCCATTTTCATAGATTCAATGATTATTTTTAACCCTCCCAAAATGGAGTCTTTTTCCATGGTATTTGTGGATTAAATTTTATTATATTATCATACATGAACCAAGCATTCCAAACATCTTGGGATGTTTTTGAATACACTGATATAGAACAGAGTGTATGCTAAGAACAGTAAATGTATCATTTGGATCGACAATGTTCACAAATCAGTCCATGTTATCTCAGAGGTAAGATTATCTGTTTCCCCAGATAAGGTTAGTGTTATAGTAACATAGGATAATCCCAAGCATCTATTTGGGGTAAAAAAAACTTGGTTCTTGATGGTTATTTTATATTTTTATACAAGACATATAATTCCTAGAATAACCTATAATGGGCTTAGCTTAGAGGTTTTTGATGTATATATGGTCATATGTATATGAGAAACCCTTTCCTGTTTTGAAAGGGAGACTGACTTCCGCATAGATCCTAATTCTTCTACATTCAGGAAGAAGCTATACTTTTTATATTGATTCTTCAGGAATCAATCTTGGATCGGTTATGATGCATGAATATTTATTTTTTGCATATGGGTCATGGAAGTTGAGGATGCATGAAATGAATTACCCGACACGTGATCTCATGTCAGATGCTATCGTTAATTCCATATATTGATGGAATAATTTCTAATTGGGAGAGTGCTTTGTGGTGTTTGAAAACAACAACAGATCCAAATATATATTCACATTGAGTTACATGAATCGTAGATAGTGATTATAGGTTTAATACCAGTAGTCTAATGACCATCTTGGATAGTTTCATATTGTTTTGTCTTCTAACATTCACATGTACATTCAAGACCATCATAGATAAAATGTACTTTCTTATCTATCATTTGCGTCTTTATTTTTGTAAAGAGTGAATATGAGGTAGTTTTCATATCAAGAATGCTTGGTCATACAAGAATGTATTTTTAGTAATTAATTGCAAATAGAATTGTATACCAATGATGACATCATCTATTGTAAACATTTCAATATCTATATACTAAATTTTTTGAGAGAATATATTATTTGTGAGTCACATGCTTCTGAGTGGGTTATGATCTCATTTATCTCCATGATGTATCAAGATATAGACAATTATATTTGGTGTTAAGGGATAAAACATTATATTGTATGTTTTATCACTTGTTATTCCACCTATTATAAGGTTAATTTGGAAAACCAGAGTCCTTCTAGATAGTTAAAATGATTACCTATCTTATAATCGAAATGGAAAGATGATACATTGTTTTTGATTGGATTTCTAAGGTCACCATGAGGTAGTGACATGGTTTGGGTAGGTATAGATTGAATAATGATTTTAGTCCAATTCCTTCATATTTAAAAGAAGTTACCATTTCATCATCTAAAAAGAATTTTTTCATGTCAGATTATATAGCTACATAGGGTCCAACATACTACCACTTCAAAATAGAATGCCCATTTTATGTTGAGGTTCTGGATGGTCATATAGAGATAATTTGTTACATAGGTGATTTTGAGAAGATATTTTTACCCTTAGATAGATGAAAAGTTTGAAAAATCTATATAGGTGTTAGAATAAATTCTTCATGAATGTTTCTTTTACTTAGGTAATTCTTATGCTAAGCATATTCCTACCTTTGTGTTTTCAAACAATAATATATTACATGATACAATTCAGATGGATCGTTTTGATGGATTTACATGGTAGGTAATTCGATTCACCAATGTGGTTGTTAGAGCTTTCAGAAGAAACATTACTAGTTCCTCGTGTCATGAAAGAGACCGTAGAATATGTGTATTTGATAAGAAAACATTTGTATATCTATTATTCTAGAATGAAATCTTATGTTGATCAGTATCAAAATCCTCTACAGCTCAATGTTTGGGATCAGGTTTTCTTATGTGTATCAACAAAACATGGGATTATATGAATTTGGATTAAATGGAATATATCACCTCACCTTTTTGTGCCCTTTTAGATCCTAGATAGTGGTAGGTTGGTGGCCTATCTGTTGATATTACTGCATAGGTACCATTCCATGCATGACGTCTTCCACATATTACAACATATTGATTATCGTCCAAGCCTATCTCAAAATCTTGATCCTAATGATATTAATATGAATGATAGTTCTTCTATTTTATAGTATTGTATAATCATCATCTATTAGAGAAAAAATTCCCCTTGAGGCTATTTCTTCCCATTAGTATGGGAGATACGGTAGTATGGCCATGTAGACGGTGGGACAAGGGAGGAGGAGGATGATGTACTTTCTCAATTGCTGGAGTTCTCTCAGATAGATTCTTATTATCATTGGAATGGTAACTTAGGGATGATTTCCTTTAATTAATTAAGGCAATATGATCTCAGGGTTAGGGAAACCTGTGCATCTCACTGCATCCCATTTGAACACCCCATGTGCTTAGTGGTAACCATGTAGATGGGGCAGCATGGTTCCCACTAACTGTGCATCCTAGTTGGTTCATCCAATGGTTTGGTTTATAATCTAAAATAAGCCCAAAATAACCTTATTTTTTATATATCCTCACTAGGAATTTTTATTATGTAAAAAAGATTTGGAATAATAAATTTAAAAAAAAACATGGATTCTCAATCCGTGTGAATGAACTATGCTGTTTCTCTCTATGGATAGTGGTATAAGGACGTTATGTGCCTGGTTTTTTCAACCATGTGGATGAATAATATGAACCCTTATTTTAGGGTAAAATTTCATTTCTATAAAATTATAATAAATTTCAATACAATGCTAGTTTCTTCGTTCTAGTGGATAGAAGGCCATCTTCCAGATATTTTTTCCTCCAAAGACTATCCTCCTAGTCATTGATTGTGATTCATCTTCTGGACATTGATTTGACTTTTGATCATCTCTTTCAATGATCATCGGTGAATTCCCATTTCATGTTTCTCCTTTCTTCATTTTTCTTCATCTTGATAAGGTTTTTTTGTAGGATCATACACTCTATTTTTATGGCATTCCACTATTTTCTGAATTTTTAAAATATAGAAAAATTGAAAGAAAGATATAGGAAATGTGATACTCTACAGGCATGAGATAGTTTGTCTAGTATTTTTCTGTCAAATATTGTTTCATTTTATTATGAATTCTGATATCGCATGCTAGAATCTCCCTGAATTTCCCAAAAATATATAAACAATGTTTTATAGAATATCTTTCATATGATTAACCTTTTATCTCTTGATACATGTTATAATGGGACCCATTTAATTTTTTCCACCCCCATGTGGTGTGTCCATGAATTTACAATGTTATTATAAATTTCTAATTGGCCAAACAATATTTATATGGTTAAGGTGTGTCTCCATGTGAGATAATTTTCCTGAGTTGAATAGAAGGTGAGTGGTATGACCACATCACCTATTTAAAATTGAATATTAGTTATGGGTTAGTAAAGAATAATTTCAATAAACTACGAATTACATATCAGATCTTACAGAACCATTTGATTACTTATTAGGGTTATGATATCTGGAAATGAATACACCAATGCATTATGTTATAGAGGCATGGTGCACCTTCTTCGATTATTATCTATAAGAATGATATCCCCTAAAATGTTATGATATATGAGCTTAGAAACCCACATTAATTGTGATATACGAGTATTTAGAGACCCATTAAATATGATACATGGAAATGGTGACCCTATGCATATGATGTGAGTATAGATAAAATATTTCTATGATTTTGGGCATGGAGACCAAATTTTAATATACGGACATGACAACCCTTACTATTTTATAGGTTCATGAAGACCCTTTTTGTTATATATGATCATAATAACCCTTAAAATTATATATATTCATGAGGTCTATATTGATCTATTACATGTATGGTTATATGACTTTTTGATTTGGGTATGTATACGCAATTCTTTCGCCACCATGCAAGGATTCCCTTATTCTTTTGATACTGGGCATGACATCCCATGATACTCATTAGACTCTTGCCACTTCCCATTGATATATGCATTATGACTTGGGTTCATGATACAATAATTATCCATATATATGGTTGTAGACGTCAATATGTGTGTAGTCCATTTATATATACATATTTCTACTTTTTCATTGGTTTTTTTGGCATGGGCCAATATTGGTGCAATAATCCTAGTATCTGCAATGAAAAACAGTTGACCCTTTACATATTTAATTTTAAATAGAATTTTATCCAAACACTCCATACTATATGAAATTACTTGATATTTATAGACACCAATTGTGGTGTCCTGATTATTTTATCTTACACTCTAACTGGGCCACTAATGGTACACAAGAAGATTATATGGATGTAGGTAGAGATGTGGGAAATATCCCAAATGGTTCATACATGAATTTATAATACCATGGTAGTTGGGAAGAACAAGGATGATCTATTGATTATGATTCTATTGAAGTGAGACTTTATGGTCTTTCTTTGTTAGGATACATGTATTTTATTTGAAACCAACTGCAATGTGTTCCTATGTACTTTTGATAGACCCATGACATTACATTTTTTTATATGTTACTGGTGATGTTTTCTGTTGGTTATTTTTTAAATCTATATGTATAACATATGCTTTAATTTATTATTATGATTCCACTAATTATATAGTATTTTATCCATTTTATACGCTGATCATGGTGGTATAGTCTCCCCATTGTTCTACATTTAACCCTTGCTACCATCAGGTATACACTAGCTTATGTGGAAGCATACTTGAGGACACATGGAACACTTTCTCTGGGAACCATTCTATGGAATATAGGTCTACAAATCACATGCATAACATAGAACACATAATAAAAGATATAATATGAGATCCCTACATTCCAAAGATGACGAAAGAACATTTAAAAACACTCTTACTTCAGTAATCCATGATTCAAATCATTAATATTTTAATAAAAAACTATGTGTATTTATGTCATTTAAATATCCTATGACCACCAAAACCAAAATATAAATCTAGGTAGCCCTGGGAAAATATAATTCCCTATATATTTGTTGACATAAAATAAATAATATTGAATTTATTCCAAATTTTTACACATACCATGATCTTTATATATAAAAATCCCAAATAATAGAGTAAGTGATTATTTAAAAAAATTGTAGAACCCCGCCAAATTATATCTCATATATGAATCAAATTATATAGAACCATGTGTTCTTAGACACACCTCCCCATATATTAGTTTTTATTGACAAGTGGTTTGGGTTTGTTGGTGATTTTTAGGATACTATACCAATTTTCTATTATATTTAAGAATATTAAATGAAACATAAATAGAAAATTAATATAAAAATATATACATGATAATGTTGGTAAATAGGTAACAAAATTTAATAGATAACACATAATTTACCATCATAATTTATATAATTCCATACAATTCATTAAAAAGAAATCTCAATCAATGGTAGGTCAATCTCATCCTTACATTTGAAAAACAAATAAGTGAAAAACAATAAAATAGGATCAAGGAACCAAACAGTCAATATCCCAAAATTGATTCAAGAACACCACCTCTAAATCCATTGATCTAAAACAACTATGCTGAAGTTCTATGGATATTTTTATTTCTAATATTAAGAGACATGAAATCTACATATATCTCTAGAGGCATGTAAAGGGTGATTGTTTAATCAAATTAGGACACTACGAATAGTGCCTTGGGATAATAAACAGGAATTTATTGGTCCTTGTGAATTTTATTGTATGATAAATTATTAAATAAGAAATTATTCTCTATTAATATGATTAATTTATGTGGGAGTACCCTCTCAAAATTTGTGTATTTCTATAGTGGGATGATGAACCCATAATCTAAATAAAAATAGTGGCCCTCTAGGCCCTTAAGAAACTTCTTCTCAAATGATCCCACCAATATGATATCCTCATATCAATCACGTAAAAAATTCATCACATCACTCCATTTGTGATATCTAGATCATCATCCCAAATGGAATCCACATTTAATGTGAGAATCTTCACCAAACTAGGAATCACCATAACCCCTCAATCTTGTGGCACTGCGAATAGAACATCACTCATTTAGTTTGATTATCAACATCATCACCATATGATAGTCATCTACAACAGGTAATAAATGTAACGCCCTGACCCTAGTTACCTAGATTCAGTGCGTTATTTTAATAAATTGGCATGATCACAAAGAATCATGTACCGAATGACCAATCAGTTTATCAATCATAGAAAATAGATTACAAACATGTACATTACATTACACATTCAAACATGAAACACAACATAAAAAAATTAAATTTATAATTCCATTATTCCACTAGATTAACCTTTCATATCAATCATATTACACTTCTTGGAATCATAGGAAAACAAAAAATAAGGAAGGGGTGAACTCAGATGCTCAGTATGGGTATATAATTTGGCCAAAGCTGTAAACTATTAAGGAATGATGAATAATAAAAACAACTAACTTTTAAACAGAAACCTGAACATAATATGAAAAAAATAAATCAAACATTACCATAAAAACATTAACATGGATATTCTACTCGACAAATATTCACATTTAATAAATATTTCATAACTAGGGAATGCATAATGTTGAACATTATAACCACATTGTCAATTCCTCGTGCGAAGACTACAAATAAATTACTTTTTAATGCCTTCATCCAAGACACTAATTTGTCTAATGATACCTACTGATGCATCAAGGGGATATAGAGGTCCCCTCCCATCACTTACTCTGTCTAATTCATTCCCCATATGAAAATTTTGAAGCATAACATAAACATTTGTAATAAAACTATCATACTAAATGTCAAAATAATAAACAGAACACTTGAATGGTATAAAAAAGGAAAATACACAATAAAATATTTCATAACTCATTCAATACAATATGTATGAAATTATTATAATAAATAAACCTCAATCAATAATAATATCCAGTAAAGGATGTTGGCAAAGTTGAAAATGATCAGTAAAACTCATTGAGAAAAATACCTCATTTTCATTGAATCATTTAAAACTAGCACAATTGATAATGGAAGACATTTAAATGATATTTTTGAATCAAAGTTCCCCATACCACTTTGAAACTTATTAAAGGAATTAATATTTTAAAACATTCATGTCCATATAAATAATTCCTTAAAACCATTTCAAAAACAATGGACAATAATGAAAAATATTTCGAATAATAAATATTTGAACATTTAAAATGATGTTTTAGTAAAAGAAACCCTTAAAAGAATAATTTTAAACACTATTTAATGAAACATGGACATGGATAATAAATATTTCCCAATACATACTTACATATAAACAATCTCGGATAATAATGAGATTGAGAAATTAAACCTTACATTGTACTTTCTTTTAGTCGAGGGTTTTCTTAACCTCTTGTATAATGACCATAGTTTGTTAATAAATTATACCAGAACCGTATTACTATTTATGATATCATTAATAATTCATTTATGACTTCATACAAGCCATTTAATAAAATTTCGAGGTTAAATTAACATTTCATTAATAATCACCTTCTTTAGCGTATGTGGTTAAAATTTTTATTATTGCTCGTATCACATAGATCATGATTGAAATACTTCCAAAATATAAAAAATGATTTATAAATCATATATATTTAGAATATAAATATAAATAATAGATAGATATAAGATATGAAAAACACAATTTATGGAGACAGTAGTAGTACATACGGGTAAACGTTGTTTCTATTTTCATATCATATTGAAAGAAAGTAAGTGAATAAAATATATTTAAATTCATATATATATATAAATATATTTCCTATAAAAAATTTATTTCATAAATTACATACTTATTAGTAATATATTTTTTTTATAATTTTTGTTGAATGGTGAATGTGAAATGAATCTCATCGCGTCGTGGAGATGGTAAGCCGTACGTACGCACGAGCGATGATATAATTGTATTGATGGTGAAATCATGTTTAATTGGAATTTATATTATATATAAAGAATAATTAACCTATTATATTTTTTATTTACATCAAATATACTCATTATTATACCCATACAAATAATGAAGTGTTGAATATCAAACTACACCACGACGTGGAGACGGTAAGCCATATGTATGCATTTATTTCCACTTTGTCATTCATAGAATGGATAGAATATTGAAAATGGTTGTACCATATTTATAATAAAATCACTGTATGTAGAGGGTACTAGGGTTATTATTTTGGTTTGGAAACAACAGAGAAATACTATGTGGAAGATGATAAAAACATTGAATGAGGTGACGAAATAATTTCCTCTTCTTCAGGTGCTTCCTTTTAATTTGAACAAAAGGGTTCTATAAGTTGGATTTCTAATAAAATTAATGTCTCTAAATATATTTTAGGGTGGTTTTAAGGATATTTAATCATTTTTTTACCAATATAAATGGCTTTGAAGGTGTGAGATTAAGATAATGGGAATTTCCCTTTTATAAGGGGGTTGAGGGGCACTTTATGAAGAGCCTGAAATATTATTTTATTATAAAATAATTTTCGATATATAGTGTATAAAAACTGATTTATTTAGAGTCCAATGTATCTATGGGTTTAAAAACGCCAATCCAATAGGTTTTAAACATGTTTTGGTCACCATGTTAACCTTATCTTTTAAATATAACTCTTAGTAAAATAGTTTAACTTTTACCATGTCTTCTTGTATTCTTACAATATATGTTTAATAATCTTACTATAAAATACAAAGAGAAGATTAATTTGTTTATTAATGAAATATCTATCATTATATAAGTCCTTTGGACAGTACATTTATTTTTAGATCTATTATATAATTTAATAAAATAATATTGTTTTTAAAAACTCATTTATGTAAATTTTGACAATATTTTGTATTTGGTTTTTGTGAAAGTCATAAAAACCTAATTACTTAGAATAAAACTCATTTAATCAACCCCAAAATGTCATATTAACATATTTTTCTTTGGAATGAATCAAAATTCTCAATTTAGATTTATTTTAATATTTATAACAACAATTATTTTTATCGTTCATTAATAAGGAAAGTATTTCATCATCAATGTGTGATAAATAAATTTAATTATATAATGTCAAAAAATTGTAAATAAATCACCATGATATATGACATATTTTTTAGCTTTTTAATGAGTATTTATAGTCGAAATTATCATTTATATAACCCTATATTAAAAATGGTTTATTAATAAAAATAAAATTTAATATTTTTAACTCTTCTTTAAATAAAATATAATAAATGTCATAATCTAATTCAAGTAGATCAAAACTGATAATATTTCTTTTCCTAAGGTCTATTTTGGTCCAAATACACTTATCCAATATAATTAGGACTTGGGATAGGGTAAATTTAATATTAATTTTTCCATTAATTACCCTATTTAATTTTTACCATGGTACATAAAATTCAAAAGTTACTATTCACTAGAAATTATTTTCATTCTATTGAACCACATTTTACTTACTTATGTCAACAGTGTCACTCATATTTTCAAAATTTAATTCCAGATACTGTAAAATTATGTTTTATGCAAATTTGAAAATGTGCCTAGAAGGTTGGTAAAAGACATTAATTAGTTCAATTAAAATTGATATATCTAATGTTATTAATAAATGACTCCAATGAATTAAATTGGGCATATATAGGTATTATATATCTATTTTTACTTTAAAATAAATTTAATCAAAAATATTAATTATATAAATAAAAAATCAGTTTTAAATAATATTAGTGTTTTTTAGTATCTATCAAAAATTGAAAGTTTTCAGAAAAATACCAAAAATTAACACTAAGCTAATTTTGATATTAAAAATTCATAAATTATGTCTATTTTAGAAAATTTAATTCATATACATTTCATTAATTAAATTAAAATTAATTTTTGTTGTCAAAACCTGAAAGTGGGATTTTAAAAACTAAAAACTATCAAAAGATTGACATTTGTTTATGAACAATTTAAATGTGAAATTATATAAATTAATATAAATTATATTAAGTATTATAAATATAATCAAATTATACTTTAAAACCACTCAAATTAAAAATTTAACACTGTAAATTATACCAATTAAAAAAGGTATCTTCAATTAAAATTTAGTTTTACAGATATTCATCAAAATATGAACATTCTCAAAAACAGTACTAAAAATTTTCCCAAATTAAATTTTTTTTCTAATAAATAAATTAATTATTTTAAATTAAACATATATAAGTGTCAAATATTTTATTTAACAATGGTTTTATATTAAAAGGCCGAAAAATGAATTTATGAAAAATAATTCTTTTATTTGAAAAATCAAATTTGTCCTATTGTTATGTCTAAGAAACACAAAAGATCAATGTTAAAATTATATAAGATATATATAAAATTTAAAATCCAGCTAATAAGATTCATAACAACTTATAAAATAGTTAGTTTAAGTGGTCATGATGCATTTGAACTCGGTGTTGCGTGTAGCACAAGCTATTGAATTATATTAAAGAGATAACGTACTACAAAATCTTAAGGTCTTGCATTATCCCCTCCTTCAATAAATTGTTTCCTCACAATTTTAAATTGTTCTTCTATGATAATAGGTTGAAAATATAAAATAAATTTTGGAAAACCCCACATCAAAAATATGTTTCATGAAATTTGGTTTTAATAATAGAGAATGAGAAATGAAAAACTCACCACCAAAACCAAATTTCTAATAGGAGAACACTGGTGGAAATTAGAGACACAAAATTGGAGAGAAAATGTAAATATTTATAGGGAGTGTTTCAGGTCATCAATCACAATCATGTGAACAATAAATTTAAAATTAAGGGCTTCGAGGCCATAAATCTATGATAATTTAAAATATCATCAGTTCAAGAAAACAAAAGGTATTAGAAGAACACATTTTTGTTTTAAGATACTTTCCCTAATGTTTATAGAAAAAATACATGCCAAGTAGAGTTAAATAATTTTACTAATTTCTACCAAAAACTCATCTATCACTCTAAAAGATAATAGAACTCAAAAATATTATATTTATCCTATATATATAGGGTTCCAAGAAAATGAATTTAAAATTCATCTATCAAACCATTTTAAAAAAACTAAATTATAAAAACCAGGAAATCAAATATACATGTGGTATGTGATACACCCTTTTTAGCATTCGATTGCGGGTTCTAGTATCACGACCATGTTGGATGTGATGGGTTGTCGCTCGACCTCGGGGTTGTCCATTTTATAATAATCCAAAAATAATATGAGTAAATATTTTAACCTTAAACAATAGTATCCAATGTCCAAATTAATCCATTCTAATGTTTAGACTTATCTAATATACTTGTTTCCATACTCAATGTCCAAAAAATTATAAGGAAGGCCAACATAACATAATGAAGATCTATTTTTTCACAATATAACATGTGAATACACTAATCATGTATTCTATTAAAACATGGTGAAAAAAAATTACCATAAAACCTTATTGAATACATTCATGCTCTCTTATTTCTTATATAATACCAGATATACTCTTAAAATCCAATAATGTTACAAACATCGTCAAACAATTAATTATTTCCAAGCTAGTAATGAATATCCAATATAATTTATCCAAATAAATAATATCTTCTTCCAAAATCATTACCTCAGCATTACGTCTGAAAATTATTATTTATTAGTATTTTAAAAGATAAAACAGGGGAAAATAAGAAAATCCCTTCAAGGGGGCCGAAAATGGTGCAGTCCTAGGGCATCCCCTCGAACCACACGTAAATACTCCATGAGAAGGGAGTGTGGACTATAAAAAAAACAAGAGGGTCCTCTTGACTGCCCAAATGAGCCAGTGAGTCAACTGCAAAGTTAGATTCTCTCCAGTTAGGACAAAAAAACCTTCCATGAGTAGTTTCTGTCATGCACCTCAGCATTAGGACTATTATAATTTTAAACATTACTTCAACCATATATTTTTTAAATTGACTAATGTTTTATTGATTTACTTTTCATGGTACAACAACATCATTAGTCCTTAATGAAATAGTATAGTAGTAAATTCCTTAAATACTATATAATTCATATAACTTGTACATCATTAATACGATACTAAAATAAAACAATTCATTAAAAACAACATAAGAACACTAATCATTACTCTTCATCTGCGGTAGAATCAAAACAAGATTATTATCCAATGGAATCATTTGGGGTATATTCTTAAGATTTGGACTTTGATTAGTGTAGTTTCCAAACTCCTTGCAGATGAAGCATTATACAATTGAAGCATTTTTCTTACCCTTTCAATCATGAATGTGGTGTCGTTTTTCTCAATAGTTATAACAAAATATCATTCCCATCAAGAATTTACAACGATGATTCTTTCTATAGTTATCACATGTGGGAAAATACTTTTTTTCATTCTTCCCATTATCCTACCTCTTCCTTTATTTCTTCACTTCAAATCCATAGGACTCAGAAAATTCATTACTTATCTTATTAACAACTGATACAATTTCATCATATGAAGAAAATACATGGGAGACTATTTACCTTCTCAATTTTTGCTTATGAACATTAATGATATGATCCTTCTTACTATTTGGATCATGGGTGTTGTGGGTGTTATCATTCCTTAATAATGGTTTTTAATGAAAATGTTAATTATCCTATTAATATCCCATGGTAGTTTCAAAATAGGTGCACAGTGAGGCCCATTCTCATGTACCATGATACCCTGGGTGAAGCCTGAAACTCATTTTCAGAGTTTTCACTCCTAGGTACATCTATGCCATAACCACATCCACTTGTAGTATCAAGACATGGATGCATTTCTTAGAGAACCTATATAATTCATACTTTGTCTATATTCTACAGGGTTCTTCTATAATTATTTATAATATTTATTGTAGGTTTATGACCTATAATCTAAGTGTTATAAATCTACTTCAATAGTTTTTTCTAAACATCCTCTTATAGATACTGTAATTCCCATACACCAATTACCCAGATTCTATGCATTATTTTAATACACTACATTTATTATAAGGAATAAATTCCTGAAGTAATGAACAGTTTATCAGTCTTGGAAAATAAAATACATACATGAACGTTACATTAAAAATTAAAACATAAATCCCAACTTAAAAATTACTTTAAAAATACCATTATTCACCTATATTAACCCAATATACCAATCACAATACACTTCTTGTAAAACAAAACATAAAAAGGGGGAGCTCATATGGTCGTAAGGGAAAACAATTTAATAGAAGATATAATCTTATAAAGAATGATGTGTATTAAAAACAATAGCCCTTTAAAAATAAAAATGAAAATAATATTGAAAGTATAAATGAAACATTACCATATAAACATTCACATAGATATTCTATTCATTTAATAATCACACGTATTAACTACTTTCATAATGATGGAATGCATAATGTCAGACATCAGAACCACAGAGTCAAGGCCTCATGCCAACACTACAAATATAAATTTTGTAAAGGCCTTATTCCATGAAACTAATTTGACTCATTAGACCTACCAATATATCGAGGGGATATATCAGGCCTCGCCCGTCAAAGTCTAATTCATTCCTCATATGAAAATTTTGAAACATAACATAATCATTCGTATTCAAACTAGCATACAAAATGTAAATATTTTAACCATAAGAAATGAATGGTATAAAAATAGCACAACCAAAATAAAACATATCATAACTCATTAAATATAATATGGAATATTTTATTATAATAAATCAACATAAATCACGAATAAT
Organism: Viscum album; assembly: GCA_963277665.1. NCBI lineage: Eukaryota > Viridiplantae > Streptophyta > Magnoliopsida > Santalales > Viscaceae > Viscum > Viscum album. The sequence continues at coordinate 1,652,016,266 of OY728132.1, read as the reverse complement.
ATCAAGTAAAGGATGTTTACATAGTTTAAAATGATCAGTAAAAATCTTTGAGAGAAATACCCATTTTCATGAAATAATTTAGAAGTTTCACAATTTATAATGAATGAAATTTAAAATATATTTTTGAATCAAATTGTACCATACAGAATTGAATCTTTTGAAAGGAATTAACATATTCAAACATTCATGTCTATATAAATAATTCCTTAAAACCATTTTGAAAACACGAACAATAATGAGAATGATTAAGAAGAATAAATATCTTAAACATTTAAAATGATTTTTTGGTTAAAGAGTCGCTTAAAAATCATTTTGAAAAATATTCTATGAAACATGGACAAGGTTAATAAATATTTCTGAGTAAATACTTACATATAAATAATCTCAAATATTAATGAGATTGAGGAATTAACCCTAAACATGTACTTTCCTTTAGTAGAAGGCACGCTTAACATCCATTATAATGAAAATAGTATATTATTAAATTATAATAGAACCATATTAATATTTATGATATCATAAATAATTTATTTATTACTTTATACTACCCATTTAATAATAATTTTCATGTTAAATTATTATTTCAGGTAATAATCACTTTCATTATCATGCGTGTTTTAACTAGTAATTCTTGATCATATCACATTGATCATGATTTAAATAATTCTAAAGTATAAAACATGATTTATATATCACATATATTTAGAATATATATATGTATTATAGTTGTATATAATAAATGTATAACATCATTAATGGAGATGGATGGACGTACGTACACATAAACATTGTTCCTATATTCATATCATATAGAACGAATGTATGTGAATTAGATATATTTAATTACATATATGTATATATATATATATATCAATATATTTACATTAGAATTATTATTTCATATATTACATACTTAATTATAATACATATCTTCTTAATCTTTGTGGAATGGTGAATGTGGAAATTAATCTCATCGCGTCGTGGAGACAGTAAGTTGTACGTACTCACGAGCGACGATAACATTTTATTTATGTTGAAATCACATTTAATCGGATGGAATATTATATATAAATAATAATTACCATGTTATATTTATTATTTACATCAATTATACTCATTATTATACCCATCCAAATAGTGAGGTTTTGAATAAAAAATTACACCGCAGCGTGGAGACAATATGTTGTATATACGCCCAAATGGTTACTTTATCATTCATATGATTAAAAAAATATAGATACATCATATTTATAATTACATCAATTTATGTAAAATGTACTAGTGTTTTTATTTTTGGTATGGAAGCAACAAAGAAAGAGGAAGTGGATGAATAAAATAACTACGAAAGAGGTAATCAAATAATTACCTCTTCTTTAGGTTATTTCTTTTAATTTGATCAAAAGAGATCATTTGGAAGGCTCTATGATAAAATTAGGACCCATAGAAGAATTTTAGGTTAGTTGGGAGGTTATTAGTTCTTGGGTTGGCTGAGCCAAATGGCTTAGAAGGTATGAGATTAAGTGAAAGGGAAGTATCCTTTTAGAAGGGATGTGAGGGGCACTTTAGGATGATTATGAAATATTATTTTATAATAAAATTATTTTCATTTAATAATGTATCCAAATGGTTTTATTTCTAGGAAAATATAGTTATTAGTCGGAAATCTCTAAACCAGTAGGTTTTAGACAAGTTTAGGTCACCATATTAACCATACCTTTTAGATTTAACTCTTAGGTAAGTCGTTTTTCTTTTAACATCTGTTCTTGTATTCTTATAATATATGGTTAATAAACATTATATAAAATTCCAAGAGAACCTCAAGTGGTTAAGTAATGGCATATATAGCATTATATGTGTCCTTTTTTCTAACATTATATTTTTAAGACAATTATATAATTTAATAAAATAGTATTTGTATTAAAAAAACTCTTTTATGTCAATTTTGACAATATTTTGTATTTAGTTTTTTGGAAAGTCATAACAACAAGATTAATTCGAAAAAATTTAATTGAATCAACCTTAACATGAAATATTGACATAAAAAATTTGAGGAATTAATCAAATGTCTCAATGTACAATTATTTTAATATTTAGAACACCAATTATTATAGTCATTCATTATTGTCGTAATTAGTGCATCATCATTATGTCATAATTAAATTTAATTATATAATGTATAAAAATTATAAACAAATTACCATGGTGTATTAATTATTTTTGTATTTATAATTAATTTTTATAGTCAAATTTGTTTTATGTATAACTCTATATTAAAAATGGGTTAATTATTAATATTAGAATTTAACACATTTAACTCTTCTTTAAATAAAATATAATAAATGTTCCACTATAATCCATGTGGATCAAAAAGGATAATTTTTTTCATAAGGTTTAATTTGGGAAAAATAAACCTATTGAATAGAATTAAGACATGTGTTAGCGTAATTTTAATATTATTTTTACCTTTAATTACCCTATTTACTTTTAACCATGGTAAATAAAATTCAAAAGTTACTATTAAAAAATAATAATTTTCATCCGATTGAAAAAAAAATTTCATAATAATTTCAATTTTTTCTCTCTGTTTTTTTATATTCAATTTACATAAGAGGTAAAATTACATTTTATGCATATTAGTAAATTTCCTAGCACGTGGGTAAAAGACATCAAATAATTCAATAAAATTTTATATATAAAATCTTATTATAAAATGACTACATTGAATTAAATTAATTTTTTTTTTGGGATTATGTATCTAAATTGACTTTAAAATACATTTAAAAATAATTCTAATTATTTAAATAAAAAGTTTGTCTTAATCAATAACAGAGTGTTTTTCACTATTCAACAAAAGTTGAACGTTTTCAGAAAAATACAAAAAATAAACCAAAATATAATTTTGATATTTTAAATTTAAAAATTATTTATTTTTTAAAAAATTTAAAACAAATATGTTTAATTAATAAATTTAAAATTAATTCTTATTGTGAAAACCCGAAATCTGATTTTAAAACAGTAAAAACAATCAAAAGATTGACATGTGTTTATGTCTAATTTAATTGTGTGATTAATTACAATGACCTATAATATATTAATTGATCTAAAATATAATCTAATCTTACTTTAAAACCACCAAAATTCATAATTTAACACTATATACTATTTTTTTAAAAAAATTAAATTACATTTTTGTATGTTTCAAAATTCCTCAAAATATGAAAGTTATCCGAAAAGTACAAAATTTTTATCCAAAATAAATATTTATGTCCCACTTCTAAAGAAGAATTTAAATTTATTAAATTTAATATATTAATGTGAAAAATATTTTAATTAAAAAGGGGTTTCTATTATGAGGTGAAAAATTTACATTTAAAAAAATACATCTTTTATCGGAAAAATTAAATTTCTCATTATATTATGTCAAATAAACCAAAAAGATGAATTTTATAATTATATTGTATATATATATAATTAAAAATGTAGATAATATTGTTCATAAATGCTTTTTAAAGGGCTAGTTTGATAGGTAGGGTTGTTCTTGAACTCTGTGTTGTGTGTAGTGAAAGCTATTGAATTAAAGAGATAACGTACTATGAAATTTGGGGTTTGACAATACTGATAAAGAAATGAAAAAGAACTTATTGGTCCATGTTTGAGCACATGTACCGAATAACCATTTCCATGATGGTGAGTAGTATCCCTAAAATCTTATTTTCACATACACTCATCAAACATTGATCACCACCATAGGTATCAGCCAACACCACCATGCATCATACTAGAGAACCATATTTCCTTGAATCAATAAAAGTCACACCATTCATGTTGAAATGGATCATTATAAACCAACACAATCAAAAATTAGTATCTTTTTATCACTCAGTCACTAACCAAGAATGTCCTAAATCCTCCAACCGAGATCTAAACATATACAACACAATTTCAATAGAAACCCACCTCAGACTACCACAAGACATCAACATCAATATAGAAAAAACCACATATAGATCAACACCGATTCACATTCACACCCTGATCTAGGTCCATAAATTAAACAATGAGATAACTAATATAAATGGATGAAATATCTTATAATAAGATATCTCACATCCAGTTTTCCTAATATATTTTTCAAATTATGCAAGAAGTGGAGGAAAACTAGATTCTAGTGAAAAATATATAAAATGCTTTTTTTCAATCATCAATATAGTGGAACATCCCTATGAAAACAATTGTGTATGTGGAGATGTACCTATAAATACCCTCTATGATAGAAAACATAATGAATGAACATAAAATGATTATGATCCCACATGAGAGAATAAAGTAGAATAAAAGAGCATGTGAGAAGGGTACGATTCCATGTGATAAGAATAATCCACCATAGCCATCATTTTCATAAAAAAAATAAAAAGTAGTTATTTAAATTAGTGATTTTAAAAAACAAGCTATAGGATTATAAATACTTGAATATTCTACATCGGGTTCGCAACGCCCACCAGGTACCCACCCACAAGATAGCGGCCAATAAGTGTCCCTCTTAGAAGATTCCACCACAAGTTTCAAGCACAGTAGGTATCTAGTATTTTATAATTTACACCCAATACAATATATCTTTGATGAAATATTATCCTTATGAAAATTCCCTAAAATGAACCCCAATATGTTCAATAGAAACACCATGAACACAATCACACCTAAACACAAAAGGTCAACTCAGTATGTGACTCAAGATCACTCACATGAATACCCAACCAAATATATCACTTCACATACCACCATCATAACATTAAATTCACCTCATGGTGTAAAAATCCTTCTTATGATAAAAACAAAACATTTTTTATCCACATATCTCCCACATTGCATTTTTTCAATATCAGATCTTCTCTATAGTGACATGTTAACACTTTACAAATATTATCCATAGATTTTTATCACTAGTTTTCAATATTTATTATCATAATATATTGATTATTTCTGTTAATTGAATAATGAAATAAAAAACCTATTGGCCATAATTATTTCCCTATTCCGATATTTTTTTACTTCATATTGTCTCGTTTCCATATTTTTTATCTATTCATTATAATTTTTAATTTTGGAAGAATTTCATGCAGTTCAAAACATAACACCAAACCCTTATAAAATTACAAAAAGACAATAAGGGAAAAAATAAATCTATGTGATCATTTGTTATGTTTAGTTTATGTTACCTGAATAAAATTAATTATAATTTGGATCATTTAAAATAATTATATTCGTACTTTGGTTTCATAAATAAATTTACGGCCCATATTATCTGGTTTTTGGTTTATCTTATAGTTATAGTTTCATTTAATATATGGACATAGGATTTCTACGTATTCTTATTTGTTATAAGATATAATATTTTATTACCAAATATTTTTATGATAGTATATTAATTTTTAAATGAAAAAGATTTGATATTATACCAAGATATAATAAATCCAATAACTATGTTACACCATAAGATTCTAATGAATATTCATTTATTATTTAAGAAACCATGACTTATATTTACACATTTTTTTATGATATCATTTTATGAATAAATATATATAATTTGATATAAATATTGAGAATTGTTCTAATATGAATTATACAATGTGTTGTCCCTATTATTCATTTTATTAAATAACATGATAGAAATGACTTCTTCAATGAGTTTTCCAATATTATATAGATAAAAAATTATTAGTTAAAGAAGGTAAAATAAAAAATATTTTATTATAATGTGTCTATCATAGAATATTTATCTCTTTTAGCGGAGATAATGATATCACATAGTTTGATAAAAATTGAGGTGTTATTATGCCAATACATTTAGAAATTGATTGGGATTTGGTTAAATTAGTGATTAGAATATATTAGAGTGTCCACGATTATATAACTCCTCTCGATTGACTAGATAGTGAAGGTTGAAAAAATATTAGGTATGACGAAGGAAATTATTTGATCATCATTCTTAGACATTGGGCTATGTGTGGTAAGAATTTTTCATACGAAAATATAAGGGATATTATCACTATAATTTTTCTAATTTTTAAGAGGTCTACATTTGGTGATTTTCTGATATTATAATACAATGAATAACAATATATATATAATTTTTAGATTTCCTTTATTCTATATATTAGTTCAAAAGAACTCACTAGAGTCGAAACCATTTCCAAATGCAACAAACCCAACACTATTAGTTTGAAAATGGTGGTTAATTTACTACATTGGCACTAGATACAAGAGATGACAACCTCATCGATTGATTATTTTATAAGTCTTGGTTAAATTGATACATGATTTAGCTTCAAATTATATTATAAAAATTTAACTACATCGTTGAATTTTCTTTCATAAAATTATTATTCCCTACAGAATATCCCTTAATATCAATTATATTGCACATACTTGCCTCATGGGTAAAGTAAGAATAATAAATATGTTATATCAAATTATTTTTATTTGAACACAGACCAAAAAAAGAAATAAGCGAAAAAATATTGCTTGAATGATATGGAAGTAATAAATTTGGATTAAATAATTTGATATAAAAGTCAGATGATCATAAAATATATCCATGTATATCAAAAAAAATTAATAATAAAATTTACATAAATAAATTACTTCAAAATAATTTTATGCAAACTTTTGGGCATCTCGATCTTACCATTGATGCCCCTAACAAAGACATCATACATAAAATTTTATGTTATATGCCAAATACACAACATCTTTGGTGTCACGGGATATATGAATGCATCAAGGGGAAATGTAATTCTTCTCCCCACCCATCATATAATAATTCAAATACATTCACCATATCAATAAAAATTATATATTAATTAAATTTATTTAATAATATCTAATTATTTTAATTGGAAGAACTAATATACAAAAGAAATTATTTTCTATATTAAAAATTTATCATAATACATTTATAAAGGTATGGATGATGGTATAATTACAATATTTCATGAGTAAATAATATGGTTCATCAATTATTTTTCACAGAGATGAAAATTAATTTATTAGATGAATTTAACATTTCTTGAAGCAAATACCCTTTTAATTTATAAATACTTTATCTAAAATAAAAGAAAATTAAAATATTAACAATTTTTTCATCAGAATGAACTATAAAATCTTGTAAATTAATTATCAAGGAAATGAATTTTTATGATGGTGGAAAAATAATTTTATACAATAAATGTAAATATATATATTTTTAACACCAGTTCAAAAAAAGAGACTTGTTCCAAAAAAATCCGGAAGGTACTTTTTCAACCATTTTATAAAAAGAAAAAAATTCGTAATTTTTTTTTTAATAAATCATCGAACAACAGTAACAATATTCTTGAAAATATTTTATTAAAAAAATTTAATTGTATTTTTTATTTCCTAGGGTCCAAAACGAAGTTTTTCATGTACGTTTTGGTAAGATTTTTTTCGTAATTACATATTAATCATTATCCCATATTATATATAATGTTACTAGTGACATAAATATATTTTAAAAAACTTATATACATATTTAGAATCATCCTCAAATGGTGTATAAGAAAAATGAGTGACTTCATATCCTGGTCTTTGTGGTCCTCATGTATACACAAGCGACATTTTCATTTCATAATTAGTGAAAGGGTTATGAAGGTAAATGATATATCATATTTACAGATCTATAAAAATAAAATATATTTGTTATATATTTATTAATTATAGCATTAAAACAATACATGTAAATTAGTGATGACAAACTAATAAAATCACTATGAGGAAAAAATGTGTCATATATATGCGTGAGTGATGGTTTAATTTTTTATATGATGGAAAGGATATTATTATAGGTTTTTACATAAACATAAGAAACATTCCATTACATGAAAAATACATACATTATTTTATGTTAATGTTTATATAATTTATTAATACTTTATATTAATAAATAAAATGAAGACACCATGTTGAATGTTATACCTCATATTTGGAAAGAAACCTATGTCTTAAACCATGATCACTCATTTCTTTGAAAAGTAATATTTTATCCTTTTGTGATCTATACATTACAATCTTTATTTAGCATAGGGTAAATTACTCAATATAATTATTAGAAAAATAATTGATGTCAAATCAATATCAAAGATTGGTTAGTTCTATATACGGATCATTAAGTACCATGATGCATAAGAAAAAAATTATGATCTATTATAAGGATAAAACATTATCAGCTCATTCATGTGTCAATATATTTCACATATACAAACACTATTGGTGGTAATTTCAGCAATATTTTATTGATCAACCAAATCATTGACTCATATAATTTCATTATATTCTTCAATATATAATAACATAATCCCCTTATATGATAACATGGTTACTATCTTTGAAAATATAGTAATTTGTTTAATCAGTCTCCAAATATAACCTATTAATCAATAGTTGTTATGTACCTCGATTATGAATTTAAATATTTTCCTTTCCTTGGATGAATTTTTAATATAGGATCCACTATTATTTCATTGTTAGACATAATATATCCATGAATAAAATTTATTGGTGTGACAATTCTAACATATTAATTTTCAAAAAAACACATTTTCTTCAAATGTATCATGACTAATTAATGAAGAACTCGCATGTTCTTCATAATATTCTAGTAATACATTGATATTATCAAAAAATACCGCAACTTAATTAAAGTTATATTCCATGAAAACATTTTTCATAATATCCATAAAAAGATAGGTCACATTTTTAAATCCAAATATGTTTTCTATAAATTTTTATTATTACTAGATTCTATGAAATTTAATAATTAGAATATATTCCTTCCATGAAAAAAATTGATGATACCCAAAAAGAGGATCAATTTTGGAATAATATTGATCTCCAGGATGTTGATATAACAATTAATCCATAGAAGATAGATGATACTTATTCTTCAATGAAATAAAATTGATCTCCCTATGATTAATGAATGTCCTCATAGTACCATCCTTCTTTTTTCACAAACAATGATGATCTCTCCAAAGAGAAAAAAAGGGTGTGTTAATCCATTATCACCTACCTGTTGTAGTTTTTTATTTTACCCCACTAGATCTAATATGTATATTCTATTGGGATTATTATATATATGTTTTGATCCATGTTTGAGTTCAATATAAAACTCAACTTTATGATTAAGATGATGTTTAGGTAGTTCTTTTGGAATAACATCAATTTATTATTTCATCGTAAGAAAATATTTTATCCTAAGGTTAGCATTCCCATGAAAAGGTTGTCTCTACTCTTCTTTTCAAAGAATTTCATTATAGATGGCAAGTGTGTGTGTGTGTGTATCTAGGCCAGATTAAACTGGTTACTTCTTAGTTATAGTAGAAGTTAATTATATATTTCGGGTAAATATCATGATCTCTTTATATTTCCATTTTTTCACTATACATAGAAATCATATCCATATTAATGATTATATCAAACTCTACCATATTTATAATAATAAAATTAGTGAATAGGTTATTTCGATACATCATAATGTGGATAGACTCACAGAACATTGTTTCAATATTTTTTCTACATGGTTGTTTGATTAATATCTAGCTTTTTAGTGTTATATGAAAATATTCAAATTTATTGGAAAACATATACATTATAAAAAATCAATTAGATCTATAATTGAATAAATTATTATATAATTTTTGATTTTTGATCAAATTATATTCCATCAAATTTATAGGAATATTATTTTTTACTATTTTAATTGAGGAATCTTTTACTCATTCCCTTGGAAACATTAATTATAAATTGACATGACATTTAGGTCAATGGTTGGAAGTTTTTTTATCATCATAAAAATAAGAAATTTTAATTGGATGGCTTGAACCATACTCTTTCATTATCAAGAATGATGGTTTATCTATCCACATATTAAAAATATTATTATTCCCTGCAGGTATATACTCGGTTGTTTCCTTACACTAGTATTACACTTTTGAAATCCCCCTTACATTTCATCTTATCAATTTTTTTCATGAGATTCTTAATTATCCGCTTCTTATATTTTTTTGCTTAAAACTAGAAAAACATGTTGAATAATGTCTCTATCTTTATAGAATATAAATATATATCTTCAAATTATGAGAATGTTTTGGAGACTAGTTCCCTTTGACATATTGGATTTATGACATCAATGAAATGATCAATCATACACTATGGATTACATACGTAGTCTATAAATTGTCGTTAAAACCTTGTAAACTACTATTCAAAATGATTAGCATTTTCTTTAACCTTTTATCTAAAACATTGTAATTTTATATCTATATAATCTTGTTGTTCCCAAGTAAAATATAAATCTAAAAAAAGTACCATAATATACATCCACTCCATGATCACTATATTTTCTACATCCCTAGTGTTTTGAATCAATGACCACCATTCATCAACATCCCCATTAAATGATAAGACTCCATGTCAAAACTCTACCCTTCATAACATCCCAAATATAATAATGTATTTTCAAAAGATATTTCTCAATTTCTCATCAAATAATATATTTTTTATTCCTTTAAATGATGGAGAATTTTTTCACATGAAATTGTTTAACATTGTTACACAAAATTTTATATTAGAAGTATGCTCCATACATTCATGGTTATGGGTCATAACCTAAATTAAATACCCCAATATAGTTATATTTGTTTTTTATCTATCTCTTTAAACTACCAAATTTTCATTTTATTTACCTACAGGTAAATATCTATATATATTACATTCATTGATATCATTCCCATAATTACTCTAGATTATAATTAAAAATAATTGAATACACTAGATATATATCAAAACATTATGACTAATACAGTTTAATTACAATTTTTATAGAACACATAACAAAAATTAAAAATTCATATTTTTATAATCTCACAATAATAATGTTAGTACCTTTGGTAATATATAAATATCATGAAAATATTTTAAACAGTCTATAGTGGTTTTTAAAGAGGATGTGAATCAACCGATGAATGTCTCTCACATGTTTCTATTTAGGTGTATATTTTTAATCCCACTCATCATGTACTGGTAACGATTGAGTAATTACCCAATCTTCTATGTTCTGATTTATTACCATTGTGTTAATTTATATTGCAACAACATCCACTTGAAAATTTCACGATAGGGATTTATTTTCTAGTAAACAACACATTATCTACCTTACCAAAACAACATTAGATCATCTAGTAGTGATACTTATTTGTAGATACTAGCATATTATTATGTTCTATAATACTTATTTATATAAATATATTTCATAATATTTATACTAAAAATTATATAATACTAATTATAACACCACTGACCTCAGTTTCCCAGTGTTGGTGGTTATATTACAACATTGGTACATGATACAAATGATTATGTCATCATGGATATATTAGTTTAATGCTCATAGAAAACAAGGAACATGCTTCAACCTCACATTACATTTGATAAAAATAAAGATAGTTTTCTCTTTTAGGAAGCCATTATTATATATAGAATATAAATTTATATTAATCATTGTACACGTAGTAAGATTCTAGATAATGGAATCATAATAGTGGTGCGAGGGTAGATAATCAGAAAAGGAATGCATATATTAGAATCTATCATAGAATAAATATTGCTTGATAATATTTTTGTAATTATTAATGACCATATAATACCACTAATATAATCACATGATTTTGAAACAAATCTTAATATATCAAAACCGTTCAAATAATTACTTATGTACTGAAACATTATTTTATAACAATTGTATATATAATTATATACATTATAAAATAATCATTATGGACTCATTCCAAGAAATCATATATAAATGGGTGAGGCATATGCCAAATATCAAACCACTTTTTCGTCATGATATAAATTACTTCATAAAGGGGACATTTAGTTCTAGTACCCACTTATTACATAACAAATATAATGAAATAATCATATTAATAACTAATACATCTTAAAAAATGCCTCAATAATCAATAACGATTTATATTGAAAGAACAAGAATATAGAAATTCCATAATTTTCCCTAATAAGTAGTCCTAAACGAACCCAAAAAATATGGGGGTGGGTATCATTAATGATATCCCTATTAAATAATTGGACTCATCAAACTATATTTACATATGTGGAATTACTTTTAAAAGGTCACAATAAAATATATTAAAGAAAATACATCTTTTATATTCAAATCAATTATTTAAATTAAAAAATATAAAAAATATTTAGAAAATAATTTTAATTTTAATTAACCATGGAAACAAGTTAATTAATATTAAATTAAAATAATATATATGACATTAGAAAAATACATTAATATTGTAAACATTAAAACAATGATTCAGTTAACAACTTTGGTAAAAAGAACTTTAATCGGGAAAGGACTAGAAGATAAAATTAAATAATTTCAATAAAAAGTTAAAACGGGTAAAATGAATTTTATAAGTTATTTTAGAATTGTATTAAAATTATATACAACATTTTAAAAAAAAATATTCATATGGATGAATAATATTTTTTTCTGGAAGTGAAAAAGCATGTTTTCATTAAAAATCATTATTTCAGACTTTTGAGTACATATATAGTAGAAAATGATATAAAAACATGAAATTTAACAAAATATCCAATTTTAAGAAAAATTTATGGTTTTTATGATATATTAGTCTTATAATTATTTTAATTGAATATTAAGCAAAAATAATTATGAGTACTAATGAGATTATAGAACTAAAAAATACCTCATGTTTGAGTTCATTCAAAAGTGATTTTAACCACCTATATAAAAAATTTAAATTTATTATAATTATATAAAAGAAAACTTTACATAATTATAACATCATATATGATCCACATAAATAAATACTTTCTATTTATTATACATTCATTAACAAAATCATCAATTTTAGGTGTTAATTATATCATTATTCATGTATGATTCTATTTAGTAAATTTGGTCCTTAAATACTTATCAAGGATTAATTATATAAAGAAGTTTTTTATGATATAAATATCTAATTTATTCATTATATCCAGGTTAATAATCATCCGTTAAAGGAGTACATGAAAAATTAATGACATTTCATCAAACTGGTGTTTGTCCATGTGAACACATGAGCAATGTTATCAATTTTAATTATTTTTAGGGTAATAATGTAAATTATATATTTTATTTTATGAATCATAATAATATAATAAATATTATATAAATTTATTATTTCCATCTTTATATCCATCTATTTAAATTGGTTTTGAAAAACAAATTACACCGTTATGTGGTTAAGATAGGGTGTATGTATGCATAAGTGGTGTTTTATTTTTCCTAGGGATCAAAAGGATATGAATATGAGTTATTACACTAGAAGAAAATTAAAAATATAGATAAAATTAATTTTCTATATGGTCTTTTCTCAAAAATATTTTAATGACTTGGAAGAGGAAATATAATGAAAACACTTGGTTAAAATTTATACATCCTCACTGGAAACCACCTTTGGCATCCACATTAAACTTCTGTGTCGGTCCTTTGACAAAACAATAACCTATATGTCATGGGAAATAAGATTTGGAACACATTTTAGTAGTTATGGGTTGATATATGTTGATCATTATGAATTAATATGATAATAGATGGGGTTCCCTTTTACATGTGAGTGAAATGACACACCTGGAATTACCTAAAATATTTTAATAATAAAAAGTATTTTTCTAGTTCATATGGATTAAAATTTTCATATATTTTAATTTTATAAGTATATTTTTTGAATATAACTATCCAATGTGGAACATGAATGTTTTTTATGTTATCATGACACGTTTCTATAAAATTTTTTATCCCTTTCGACCTATTTTACCCTTTACTAGGGTGATAAATAATTACTATAGTAACTAAATCTAATAAATAATTAATTGTTTTTATAATATTATTTTATCAATCCAAATATTCAACACATTTCAAATGATTAAACATTTATATGTAGATGAAATTTATTTTAATATAAGTATGTAATAGTAAACGAAAATAGTTTTTAGAATAAATATTTTTATATGTATAAATTTAATTTTTTAAAATTTAATTTATAATTTTGACCTAATTTAATTAATTAAATTATGTTAATTAACTCGTGAATAATTTTTCATTAAAAAACACAACAAAATGGAATGGTATTTTATAATAAGTTAATGGAAAAAAATGAAAAAATACATTTTATTTGAACAACAACGTCATTAAGATTTCTATAATCTTATTCAATTATCTATAAGTTCAAAAATGTATTTATATATTTATTATATTACATATTTAATATATATTTTTTTGTAGTAATTTTTGTCATTAACATTAATGTTATTATTATTTATTATAATTTCATATAACTGACAATTGTATATGATTTTTATTTTCACTAAAAATAAAAAATCAGTAATTTTTTAATAATCAATAAATAATACAAAGAAAATTTGGTCATTATGAATTATGAAAATAATATAATTTAATCAAATTCAATATATAAAAATTGAGAATTTAATTTTTTAAATTTTTTTTTCATAATGCTCTTTTAATTCATCTACTTTTCATTAGAAATAAAGGGTTTCTATAATTAAATATTTTGTGTTACAATATGACACAAAAATAGATATACTACTAAAGTATATAATATTAATATCACAAATAAAATTTTAAATTTAATAGATTTATTGTCTCTTTAATAGTATCATGGTCATCAAATTTTTTATTCTTCTCTTCCATTTCATCATCATTTCAAATTATATCTAACATCTCAACATATTTTCATATAAAATATGTAATCGAGAAACTTCTATTTTTATCTTAGTTATTTTGAATTATTTTTAATTTATAAAATGTCAAATTTAATCATTTATTGAAAATATGACCAATTAAATAATTATATCCTTATCACCCAACTCATTAGTGGTCATAAAAAACCAACTCTAAACTATAATATAATTTCCAAGTCATCTGATGAGTTGTATTTGAATCTCATAAACTCCTCTAATGGATACTAATTTTAATGTATTTTTAATGAAATAAAATTTACTATCAGGACATCATTATAGTGTAATAAAATATATTTTATTGTAATTATTCAAAAATCATCATGACTTCTAAAATTAAGACCCAAAAAATATTTTTTATCTATTAATTAAATACTTATTGGAATTTCTATAATATATCTAATCCACAAATCATGGAGTAAGAACATTCTTCATCATCTAATATTCCATAAATGAAAATTTTTAAGGTGTGAGAAATTTATATCAATTCATAATAGAATAATTATTTTTTTAGGAAATATTTTAGCTTAAAAATTTTTTTGTTCCTATTATGGAATAAACACATACCCCCAATTTGTAGTCAACACACTATTCATTGATATTAATCCATATAAAACATATCAAAATATAATATTATTTCATTTCATAATAATTATAATGCTCACATTCTCATTGAAATATCCCATGAAATCTTTATTCCCTTCAAATAATAAATCATTTTATAACCACAAAATTGTAATTAATATACCTAAAAAATATTTAACACCATAATTTAGAGATATTGTAACATGGTTTTTGATGTGAAAATTAAATCATCTAAAAAATCAATTATACTCTCAAGAAATCCAATAGAAAAGTTTTCATGATTGCATATTTATTTGTAGAATTGTTTTTATCAATAATAGTTAACAAACCTGACCCAAAAGTGAAAACTGGTTTTCCATTAATTATTCTACTTGGATTATTTTAAAACACATTACACAACTTCAAAAATCACTATCATTCAATAATAACATAAACATGGTAATATATTTTACGATAAAGAAATAATTCAATCAACTACCCAATGAGTTATATTTTTCATGATAAATTATTGTTTAATAAAACACACTTCTATGAAATAAATAACTGACATTATTATTTCATAAATGAAACTAGTTTAAAATTTAAACCATCAGATTAGTGTCATTAATACTATATTTTATCCTTATTAAGAAATTCATTTATTTTCTACTAAATCATCTCTTTTATATGAAACATAGTAAAATATCTCTTTCTATTTGTTCTTTGGGAGATACCTATCCCTCTGTTTATGAATGATATCTTCCCCACCTTATGAAATTTAGATTTCATCCCCTTTTTACTAATCTTAAGGAGACCTTATTCGATGTTACTATTTTTAACCATTTACTCAATCAATATATACATAAATGAAAACATTAAATGTTTATGAGCTACTTATTATTAATATTATAACATGTTGAAACATTAATTTTAGTGATAAAAATAGGAAAAAATAGAATGGAATAATAAAAAAATTTATAAAATAGTGGGTTACTTTTCTAAATCATTAACGTGGAATGTTATAGCTAAACTCCATGATCTATTTAATGATAATTAAATAATTCTATGAAATGATCCTTTATAAAGAAAAAGTATATTCTATTGAGTATATGAGGTTAACCAACTATAAAAAACAAATATATATATATATGTATATAATATGTCATTTAAAATTATAATACACTATATATTACAATAAATATAACCCCTATAACATATTACTTTATTTTCCTATGATATTTGAAAGATAAAAATCTTTTTTTACAAACTGGTGAATTATTATGGCATAAATTAACTATAAGTGACTCCCTTCTAGAAATATTACATATTATATACTTCAACATAAATATAGGAATTGATAAATTAATATATAGTGAGAAAAAATACGTAATGATGGATAATTTTTATTAGATATCATTTAAAACCAAAAAAGAGACCATAATGTAGTTCAAAAGAGTGAATGAGATGATAATGATCGCATGTGACTGTAAACTATGTTTATGAACATATAGAAATAAAACCCAATGTGATATGAATCATAAAAAATTACTATAAATTAAAACATATTTATTTTTTCAAAATATAATATTTAATGAATTATAATGAGGTATAATATATAAAATTATAAAATGCTTTATCATAAAAAATCATACCTCATGTCAAGGATCTCTAACACAACTACCATCATATAGTATACAAACATGTTCAATGATATAGTAAACTAAGATTACCCTCATGTCGTATAACATAAAATCTCATGAGATATTAGATTTACTAAATGCATTCAGAGGCTATATAATTTCATTCTCAATATGGATATAATGATCATCCATACACATCTCTTCCATATAAAAATGAAAAAAATTCATACATCTATCATACCACAATAAACGTGTAATAATGAAACTAGATACATAAAAAACAATACATGACATAAAAATAAATATTTTGGAGAAATAAAGTGTGTGATTGCATTAAAAATAGCCAATTAAATATTATAATCATTAATGGATATTGAAATAGATAAAAAGAATGTGAAAATAATATTATAAAATTTCATAGAAAAAATAAGAATTATCATCTACAATTTGATATTATTTTAAAAATTAAATTATTTATAAGTAATAATATTTTTTAATTCTGTGTAATTTTTTTAAGTTGGGGTTCCCCTCAGTGGTAGAGGTCCTATATGATTCTTCCTTAGAACCAGGTTCAAATTTGGGTGGGAATGAATTTAATCATGTAGGACGTGAGGTAAGTATGACGTAGGTAGGCAGTGATGAATGCAGGATGTAAGAATACAGTGATGTAGACAGACTATGATAGAGGCATTATACATGAATTATATTGTACTAGGCCTTTATTATAGATTTTTGACCTTTAAGCTATGTAATGGGCTTCTTTCCCACTGTGCCTTCGGGCCATGTATTGAATCTTTAAGGCTTCATGGGTGGGATATCACTTTTGGGGTATATTGACTACCTTTTCAGCCTATGTGTCTATGTTTAATGTAATTTTACTCTCAAGCACCTTATATACATGTTTAATTTTTATAAATATTACATATATGAATATTACAAACCTAGAAATGTGGCATTGTTAAGTAAATGAAATATTACTGTGGGATAAATTGATTGAATGAGATCTATAATAGATGTCATATAAAATTATTACTTTCATAACATCTTATATAAGTCAAAAAAATTCAAAAGGGACTATAACATCTCCTGATCAGGAACTCTATCACATGTCCAAAAGCATTGGTTATGAGTCCTCTAGCACGCCTCCCCATATAGAAGAGGATGTTGACTAGTAGTATGTGTTTCAAATGTATAGTGGGACGACTATAACCCTTGGTATGAAGTGTAAAAATAGTAAAAAATAAAATATATTAATAATAGAGGTCAAATTATTAATGTAAAGGAAAAGAACAATAAGTGAAAATAAAATAATTTAATAAATAATAAAATAATAATGTAACAACATGCTGGAATGTAACTAGAATTTATTGTATGAAAAAAACTTCTAAAGGTATAGATGAATAAAATAAAGACTAAAATCTACATGTTCATGAACCCCACGTTGGTCTCATCTCCAAACTACATCCCATACACTAGACAAGCATAAAACTTCAGCGTCCTTATCCATTATCCAAACCTGCATCCACATAATCTTTTAGGGTACCAAACAGTGGAAAAAATTGGGTGTGAGTATAACTCTGTCAGTTGAATCCACTATGTATAAAACATGTGGTATTCTATGAAATGTATGAATCAAGGTGATAAAAAGTTCCATTAATTAATTCATTAATTAATAATATACAGCAACACACTATTTAGGATCTATGATGGAATATATTTGAGCATGTATTACGACCATGTCAAACTAATCCTTATAAAAATGATTAAATAACCTACATTGGCACCATGAAACAATATCTAGAATCTTGTATTACGACAATTCCAACCACCACCATATAACCATCATATAGTCACAACTGTCGAGGTCAAAGCCCTATATATACTAAAACATCCTGATCAAATCCTTATAAGCATTACATCATCCCTATGAATAAAATATAAGAATTAAAAAATGGTAGTGGTAAAATCCCACACTTAAAAAGAATTACATCACGGGATTGGTCGATTCCCACTAAATATCATCATTAAAACTCATAAGTGGGCATGTTTTTGGGAAAGACCAAATATATATACATTTTATCATATAAAACACATCAAGAAATAAAATGTGATAACCAAAATATAAAATCATATTTCTCAATGTTTAGTTATGTGAATTTCCATTTATCTTTTAAATTATACATTTAAAAAATTACAGTTGTTTAGAAGTTATATAAATGAGTATTATGACACAAATTATGGATTCTATATCATGAAATAACCTAAGGTCACATGTAATTATAAACACTCTTTAAAATAATATATAATTCAATTATATTCATGGTTCCCTCAGCGAAATGGTAAATATAATCATGGTCATGATCTAATTGAATGAAAAAGGAATCCAAGGAATACTAAAAATTGTTTCTCAGATGGTTTGGGAACATGCTAAATTGGTGATATAACAATATTTCATAAACTCAAAAACTATAAATCCATAGGGTTATGATTTAGATCCCCTTAATTTATCAAATTATTCAATGATGCTTCCAATGGAAAACAATAATGAGAAAGATGTTTTAAATGATCACCAAGAGGTTCATGGGATTGATAACATAAACTAGATGTCAGTAAGGGAGGTTGGCACTCCAAAATCTTCTAGAATAGTCCCTAAGATCGATAGGAAAAGGCTAGAGAGGAATGAAATTAAAAAATCCACACTAAATTTATAAAATAGAATGTATGAGAGTTAAATAGTGTGTAATGTTGTTACATTTTATGTAATACTTTTCAAGGGGGTACATCCAAAAACTAATCGCCTCATATTTATTTTATTGAAAGACCTATACACTGCATGATTTTATATTCATTTACATAGTGTTTAAATGTTTTGCAGATGGGTTTTCATCCCATTAAAAATTAATAAATTTGAACCCCCTTTAATGATTCTCAACTTCCCATCATCACATGAAACACATAACCCTTTATTCAGGGAATACAACAATTAAATAATTTATAAATCCATTTACATTGTGTCATTTTTCCTAAAAGGGGATATCTACATGGGTCCTCTATGGTATTCCTACGTTTCCTCATAACCCAATAATTAATTTATTCAAACTTTAGAAATACAATATTAAAAAACCCAAAAGAATAGATAAAAAACATAGAGAGAGACATAACTGAAAAAACATGAAGTTACAACCTCCCCACCATATAAAAGCGCATATACAAGCTACTCTAAGTGTCGTTGTGAGGCCTCAGTGAACAAGACCAGTCACTTTGTTCATATATCAGACACCCACTCCAAAGTCTCCTCCTAATTTCAACCATGTTTCCACTATAGTTGAGAAAATAGAATAACACTACTCTCAAAAATATATCTCAATGTGATCTACACCCTATATTAGATTCTTCTCAAATGATGAATCAAAAGAAACATCAAAATCTTATATTTTTATCACATGGGAAAGTTCTTGTATGATATCTTCATAGCTATAACAAATGGAACATTTCATTCATTGAAATGTAGCACTGTGGATGTGCTAAATGTTAGGCCAATAGACTGATCCTTTCCACTATTTTAAATGTCCCAAAAACTAGGGTAATTGATTTCTAGGATTTCAGAAAACGAATTTCCTCAACCCATGAGAGACTAGACGGAAAATATAATGACCATCCTAAAATTCGAGGAGTGATATCTACTATTTATCATATGATTGTTTGTTTCTCTACATGGCCACTAACTTTTCTATGATAAACTATACATTTTCCGATGTCTCCAAAAAAATTCTCGAACTAATAAGTGATGACAAACATTCTGTCATCTAATAAAGTGGTGAACCAATTGTCTGTCCCCAAAAAAACTCAAAATTTCCCATTTAGATCATTTTATTGAAGCTATTATTATATGAAACTGGCTTGATTTCTATATATTTCTCCCATGAACAACCAAAATCCAAAAAAATGGCACTTTACATATCCTCTATAACCTAAAGTGTCTACTCTGATTGAAAATCTATTGATGATTGGTTATCTCATAATGAACCCACAATCCCAGAGCCTTCTAAACACCCTTCATAGAACATGATTTGAAATGAGGATGCCTATCATAAATGAAACTCATTAGAACATCATTCCCCTAAAAACCTTTTGCGCATAATTACATCCCAAATAATCCATTGTTAATGTTTCACTAAATGGAAAATATTGGATACCCTAGTTAGATGATCTAGGAAAAACCCATACATAATAATTATTACGTGTTTTCCTAGGTAGTCCGGTAAAAAAAATCCATAATTAAATAATTCTATTTCCACTCAAGAATGGTAAAAAAAATTATAGCTTTCAGGTAATGGTCAATATTCACTTTCTAACATGTGAAGCATATATCCACGATGCATGAAACCACCTTCTTCGTAATAGAGAAATAGTATTGTCTACAGATATAATGAAACATATTTGTTAAACCTAAATGCACTACCCATATAAGAGTATGAAATAACCTCATTAGCTCCATTTATAAGAATATATCAACTCTTACTTAACAATGGAATAGAAGAGAATTTCCACTTCCAAGACACCATCATAATGGTGTCTCCTGGTAATAAAATTTGACTCTCAATACTAATCCCTCCATATATGAAAACAACTCTGTCTTAATCCAGTCTAATAGTATGGGTACAATAGATGTCTATGTTAGAGCTACCCTCCAATGGCCTGAAGGCCTTCATTTTTTATTGATTTTTGATAATCCACCTTTCAAGGGGTGAGGTGGAACCCTTACAAGGCCCGTAGGCGTAAGTATTACATGGCCCATAGGCCATTGAGGAATTCATTGCCCGTATGCTTCAAACATTACATACAACCTAGACTAACTACTTGGATCTTCTCCACCCCAGCATCTTCATCATGAAATCAGCTCTTCACCTTCACATGGATGTTTGGCTAGGCATTCATATGCATGCACAGGCTTGTCCCGATGGCAACTGTCATACCTTCTCATTATTGCAATCCATTTACCTTATACTGTGGTGAATGTTCCTTGCTCATCCTCCTTGTAGAGCTTGTTACTTATAGGTTGTCTATTTTTTATTTGTAATTAATGGTGTCCCAAAGGCCGTGACGTGGCCCTAAGACCTTACTGACCTGAAGACCTAGGTGTCCTAAAGGCCTTAATGGATTTAAGGACCAAATCGGTGGCCCGAAGGCCCAAACGGGGGCATATTCCCGGCTGCTACAGTGCCAAATAGTGACGGCTACACTTACCACTACAGGACCTGCTACAGTACTGCATAGTTCTAACTATAGTACTACTACAGTACTACTACAATATTGCTACATTACTACTACAGGACTCCCATACTACAATGGTCTCTCTCATTAATCTAAATTCTCATACATTTGAACTACTCTGAATTTATCACTATATGTGTCACAGTACATGATATATGCATTACCTAAAACAGGTAATGTGAGGATAGGTACTAAGGTCAGTGTTCCTTTAAAATCCAAAAAATATCTCTCAAATGCATTAGTCCAAAAAAACTACACCCAATTCCTGGTCATCCCGGACATTGGTGTTTCCAAATAAGGTAAATCCTGGATAAAGAGGTGATAATAACCTATTAGACCCAAAAATATTTGAATCATAATGTTTTTCATGGGATAATCCCATGATACAATGTTTGTAAATTTCCCTCAGCCCACTGACACTCATATCTTTGAGATTACATGGCCCATGAAGTTCACAGTATTAATACATAAATTTCATTTAGTTATCATAGCATAATGACTATCCTCTCTAAATGTAATAAATATGACATCAAGATGTTAGGAATGATTTTATAATATATGGGAGTACACATAGATAACATTAATAAAATCCACCATAATATTGTCCATAAAAGGATAAATAATCCTATTCATTATGGCCTGGAATACCAAGGATTGATTAGTTAGCCCAAAAAATGTCACTACAAATTCATACAAGCCATACCTTCTCTTAAAATGAATATGATGTATGTTTTTTTTGTCTCGGCCTTAATTATTGGAAACTGATAAAATAAAAATATTATTAAAGATACTAGAACAACTAAAATGATTTAAAAGATCATAAACACATTGAATATGGTTCCGGATCTTGACCGTCATGTAGTTTGATGTCTAATAATCCACCCAAAAGAAGAGTGACTCATCATCATTCTTGGTGAAGAGAACTAATGGACTCCAAGGATACATTCATGGTTTTTATAAGACATTAGATTCCAAATATTCAAATTTATCTTTCAACTCTCTAAGTATTAATGGTGAAATTATATAAGGCATGACGGTAACTTTCTCTACTCCCAACACCAACTCAACCACAAACATGATGTCTCACTCAAGTGGTATGATTTATAACTCTCCATAAATGACATCATTAATCTAGACTACCACTAGAATAAAAGAATCATACTAGGATATTTATTATAAAAATAAATACGTACTACATAAACCATGAGGAAATTAAAAATTCACTGAATTGGTCTCGCGTGACTATCTTGAAGATTTCCATCAACATAATAAACATAGATTCCTCCTGCTAGAGATAGATTGTTTATATTCCTTTATTAACAGTCGATATGATTATGGTATAATACAAACCAATCCATACCATGAATCAAATCGAAGACTGTTATTTCTGGTATAAACTATTCCTAAAATAAATTTAACCCACAATCTATAGATAAATCACCTTGGAACATATAATATTATCTGACCACATCCTATATAGTCTATTGATGGTAAAGGAAAAATCCAATATTTCCACATCGAAGCCCAAAATATTTTCCAAAATATAATATGGAAAGTAATGTGACTCTCCTATATTAAAAAAACAAAACCTATGTTATATGATACAATAATCATATATCTGATAGTATAAAGAAATAATTCCATGATAGATTATGAATTCCTCATAACATTCATCTAAATTCTCCATCTACCCTATATCAAGTATGACTACCCTGATCCATTTCCCATTCTTGGTAATTCTACTCATGCATTGGGGTACATCATCCCCTGCCTCAACCCAAAAAAAATGGGAATCTAAATACCAATATGTTGAGGGGTACATGATCCCCTTACCAACACAAGTTACTGTTCAGATCCATTTCCCATGGATTATTGATGAACATTCACATAGAACCCTTTATGATGACCAATCATCCACATATACAACACTCAATTGTGTTATAAAGACACCGCCAGATCTTGTAACTAAACCTAATAAACTAATAACATTGGAATGGAACACAATATTGGGTTATCTATCCACATACATAACTAATGTATCCACTACTAATTTGGTAAAAACAATCATTGTAATGCTTATTTCCATGTGAATATTTGAATTGAGATCACCATATTCAAATAACATAGTCGCTACTTGAGGCCACTTTCAAATTCCTTCTATGATCACTGCTTGTTCTATCACATCCTTCAAGCTTCTTAAACAATATTATGTATCTAACCCAATATCATAGTGAAGAACATCTTATAAAGATATTGATATGGAGATCTCTTTAGCTTCCACAAATGGTTAAAATAGTATTAGGTCAGTGAAATGTCAGCATTGTCCAGAACGAACATGAGATTTCTCGTCAGATGTATAGACTCACATGATTTTCCATTTCAAAACATCTCAGTATAGAAATATCTCACAAACTTCATCCTAAATTATTTTCAAGATAAGTCATATTACTTCATAAATTCTTCTAGAATAATATACCAATGCTAGGATGGTCCATGAAGCATATATATAGTAAGATTCACCCTCCTATATGTGGGTGTCTCATGTTTGTTGATAATCATCTAAACTATCTCAGTCTTCATCTGAGCTACCTGGGGTCCTCCTTCCCCATAAAACATTGGAATTTGATGTATTTGAGACTCTCCATTTATTTAGTTATCCAATAAATAGTATGAGAAATATACAATTCCATGGAACAGATGACCCACATGAAGCTATCGTGAAGCAGATCATCCATCCAATACTCATGAGTTAAAATAATATCTAATTCATCTACATTAGGAGCATACATATTTCCACACTCTTGATGATCATGTTTACGAAAATGAGGATGAGTTTTCCCTATAAAAAATGAACACATTAAAGAACTAGCTAGAAATAATTTCAACATCATGAGGTGATTAAAAAAATTAAATAAGAACTCCACATCTCTAAAAACCTGGCTTACATGTTTTTTAGTAGGAAATGTCAAATAATTTCATTTATCCAATGAAAAAATACCTCATATCACACATAAAAAAGGAATGTTTTTATCACTAGAAAAAATAGATATACCCCTATCACAAATACTAAATGTCAATATATACATATGTTCCTATTATAATCCATTTGTTATCATCCCTTGCCATACTGGGCCATTAGTAGAAATATCAAGAACTGCTAATATCATAAAATAATAACACCAGACAACATGTGAATCACCTAAGGTGAAATATAATCATATGTTACAAGAAAACAAAAAAAACTGCAATACTATCCTTAGGAACTCATATTTTCACCCATACATTGGTTAGCTACACCCATGAACAAGATCATTGCAATGTATTGACACATCCCAATTTCCTTAATAACATTACAAAAATTTATAGAAGAATAAAATAAATCATACATATTTGATACAACTTTGTAACATCTACTAATTAAGAAATATATCCCATGGAAAAAATAACTGGTTGTAAGAGCTCAAGAATGCCTCCCCATACACAAGAGGTTATTAACTAGTAGTGGGGGTGTGAAATGTTTAGTGGGAAGACTATTAACAATAGTACGAAGGGTCATTGAACTATAATGTAAACACTATAAATAAAATAAATCAAACTATAAATTTATTGTAAATCAATATTAAGAAACAAATTAATAATCCTCAAAATATTAACAGAATAATGTAATGGAATATGGAAATGTAACTAAATGTCTTTGTAGAATCAATAAAATTAAAACAATAGTAGATTAATTAAATATTCATAATTACCCAATCTCAAACACTACATGAGTCCCTTCTCCGATGTTTATCCCATCCTTCACGCTATAAATCAACTAAATGATCCTTTCCCTTCTCAAAACCTACATCTAAATAATCTACACAGGTATCAAACTACGACCAAAATTGGGAGTGAATATTAAATTGTAGTTTGACACAAGTATGTTTAAACTAACCAGTTTGATAATAAGAGTATGAAACAATGTGATAAAAATTTTTATAAATTAATTACACAATTAATAAAATATAACAACAATATTAATTGGTTTCGTACTAAAATACATCTAACCATGTATTATGACCATGCCTACCAAAAAAAATTTATTAAGGTAAAATACCATTAATTAGTGTCATCTGTGAATATCTTGGAACATGTCTTATGACCATTTAATCTACCACATTATAAAAACAGTATAGTCACAACGATCTTCATAAAATCCCAACAAACACTACAAAATCCAGGTAAAATAACTATCGGAATTACAACATCAAGACCAAATACCAACAAGCATTACATTGTGGGACTAGGAAGAGTGCGCTCTCTATAAGACTTATTGCATTGGAATTGGCTAAGTCTTCTCAATACCAACATTACATATTATTAGACTACATGTGCTAGGGTCAGGCCCGATATTTAGTAATTTCACCATGGAACACATGTCATGTCATACAACATGGATATCGTAATGTGACATCATAAATCCAAATGTCTATTTATGTTAATTAACATCCATATTTTATATAAAAAATTCAATTAAATTAAATTTTATTATCAGTAAAAAAATCATTAATCCACAAATTGGGGGTTCTATATAATGAAATAACCTTTCGTCACATTTCATGCTAAATCCATGTAAACCCATTATCCAATTCTATTATATTTCAGGTTTCTCACCCCCCTGGATAGCCATAATACGTTTCATAAGACAATTGAAAAATAAACGACTCCAAGGAAAAATGCCATCAGTTGCATAATTGGATTGGGTTTACGTTACATCGGTGCAATCAAAGTATTCTATAAACACGTCAATTATCAAACCATAGGGTTAAGATTTTGACCCGTACCTTTAACTGAAGACCCCAAAATACTACCAATAGAAAACTCCCAAGAAGAAGATGGTATAGATGATTATGAAGTGTTTAGATGGATTAATCACACAAACAAGTCATAAGTGACTCCAAAACTCAAAATTCAACTGGACGATTCCTTAAGGTCAATAGGATAAGGATACAGTAGAGTGAAATGATAAATAAACTGCACATCCAGTTTTTAAAATTTAGGTCATATAATTAAATTATGTGTTACACAGTTACATGTCATGTAATTATTTGTAATGGGATAATCTGAAGATCCCATCACCTCAGATTTATTTTATTAAAACACATCAAAATTATGTGATGTGTAATCCAATAACACAGTTTTTATCTGTTCTATAGATCATTTTTCATAACATTTCCATTTAAACAAGATGAAACCCATTTAAATCTTCTCAAAATACCATGAACCAATGAAACACTTAACCTAATTTTACCCAGACTACATTAATTCAAAAAATTATACATCCCTAAATTGTACGTCATTTTCCCTGAAAAAGGATATCTACAAGGATCCTCTCTACTTTTCTAAATATTCCTTACTCCCCAATACAATTTTTTTTCAAACGACATACATGCACACTGAAAAATAACATATGTTATTGAATTACTTAGAGAAATACATACTTGAAAAATATGGTATCATACAAGGTTGTTAACAATCCATATAAGTTTATATAATTAGATTCATGAAAAAATGTAATGAATTTGTAAATTTCTGAAAAATAATCTGAAATGGAATGTTCTGTTACCTACAATTCCACTGGTAAACATTTTTTTGAGTAAATTGTGTTTTAGTGTGGGAGGAAATGGTAAGAATATTTGAAAAATAAAAAAAAATGAGTATGAAAAAAAATTCCTATTTGGAGATAAATTAAAAAAATCCAATGGAAATGTAGAACTATAAAAATATCATTTTAGAAGATAAATTAAAATTGAAACCCATACCATTAATCTATATTTCCCTTAATACATTCTATCAACTAGTAAAATCTAAATTGAATTATTAGTTAAATACATTAAGAACCTATGCATATTTCTCAAATCCTATATTATTAATTAATAATTACACATACCATTTTTATTAGTATTTTTTTCCATCATCGAATTCATATAATTTTTATTATTTTTTACTAGTATTAGAACAGAGATATTGATACATATGCACTAATAATATATTCACTAGTAAACTAATTATAATGTTTAATCTTTTTATTAACATGATTTATAAATTCCCATAATAATTTTAGGGATGATACAAGTATGGTTTCCAAAAATGGAATTCACAACAGTCATATTTATTTTATTATTATAGCAATTGTAATGATATAATTAATAAAGAAAATACAATATAATTTCACCTTTATAGAAATATAATCAGGAAATAAATAAATCATTAATATAATATCATACCATAAATATTTTTTTATTCATATATTTTTGAAATTGAAATGATATTATAACATCATTCATTTCATCCATAGAGCCAACCCAAACTAGATCCCATTATAAAATGGAATGTGTAATAATAGAATGCTTTATTATTATAATATCTACTTTATAAGATCATAATGATATTAAAATTACATTTTTGATTATATAATTTTATTTATAAATATAATAGATGAGAATATAATTTCAAATTAAACAGAATACGGAGATACCTTGAAGGAACCACCCCTTCCCATAATGTATTCATTTAGAATATAATATTTATTCAACATTCATGGCAATAAAAGAAACCAATTATTGATGAGGATATTAAGATATAAAATATTTGAAATTAATCAATATGAATATGAAATGGAGAAGTGGTTTTTTATTGGTAGTGGATGATTCAATTTATTGATGAGTACATGTTGAATTTTTCTAATTTTTCAGTACGTAATATTTAAGCATGAAAATTGATATATTAAAAGTGGTGCATAAGATAAAAAGACCAATGATATTTAAAATACATTGAATTTTCATATTTTTATAATAGTATAGTTTTTTCATAATCATGAAAATTTACAATATTTTACACTTTTCACTATTCACTATTTTCATTCACAATTCATCCTTGTAAATATTTTCACAAAAAAAAATTGAAATACATAATCTCAGATAATTTTGATTCAATAATTTAAAAAATGTCTATTGAAAAATTCATTTTATAAATATAAGAAATTTATTTTTTAAATAAGAAAAAAAATGTATTAGAAAACAATGTATTCTATTATTTAAAAATTTATCATTTATTTATTGATTATATTTTACTTATTTAATGTTATAATTTATTTATTACTTTTTAAATAGTTCTTGTAAATTATTAATATTCTATATGTTATACATTAATTATAAATATTAATTTATTATATTCTCATTTTCATATATTCACTATAATAATTTTTTATACAAATCACTGATGGTTATATATATTTTCAATAGTCATATGAAATCATATTTTCCATATTTAAACCAATATATGAAATTATATTTTTCTCTAAAATTATTCATCCAGTTTTTTATTTCTGTAACAAAATATTTAACGTATTTATATTGGTTTTCATTATTTCCATTATTTTATTAGGTTTTATCATCTCAATGGAAAACATTGAGAATCAAAATTTTACCTTTGTACCACATGAAAACACATTTCCATTATTTTTATTTTTATGTCTCATATAATTTTCATAATTGTGTTTTATATTACATTTCCAAAAATAAATTAATTTTTATATTTTATTTTAATATTTAAATTTGAAATATGATTTTTTTTTTAGTTTTGTGTTGTTTGTAGGATAAGTCACTAAAAATAAATTTATTATCATTGATTAATTTTTCAAAAACTAGTATGCAAAGTTACTTTTTTTCATAAGATTATATCATTCCCAATTAACCTATTAAAACTTTTGATTTCTATTGATACAATTTTCTAAGTGAATGGTCTTAATTTCCGGTATTTCATCTCTATAATCCATTTTCTCTATTAGAGAGACCATATTATAGTAGTAAAACCATTAAGTTTAGTACATGTGATTATTTTGGTCTATACATTATCAAAATCTATACATGGAACACATCATATACTTATTAGTGGTTTTGTGGATTCATAAGTTGACTGGCTACATTATCCACATGATCAATGATCTTAAAGGGGTTGATGAATCTAGGGATCCAAATTACCTTCTTCGTGATTCAAAAATGCCCCTTTTGCAGTGATATTTAATTAAATAGCTTTTCCCTAAATTCTATCCCAAAATAACATATATTATTATCATTATAGCAGTTCATATAGATATGAAATACATTAATATAACAGTAAACTATTTGAATATTTTTCATCATATGTTATATAAGATTCTGTCCAAATATATTTATATCATTGACTATATCCCATCATGTAGGATTTATACATCTCTTCCAATATAATGCTTCATATGTTTCAAATTTAATGATTGAGTGTAAACTATTTTTTTATAATAAAACTACTAAGGGATGATATTTATCCCTACCTATATTGAAATAAATTTAATAGGATCATGGAATATCTTAAGAAATTAAATGTTCCTTCTAGATTAGCCATCAATCTAAGGGTGATAGTCTATGTTAATGCTCAACTATATTTCTAATTCAAGATGAATGGTAATATTAATCATTATGGGGAATCTCTTATCACAATCAGATAAAATTAAATGAGGTAAAGCTTTTATCCTTTCCACACCCTCTATGTAAATATTTTTTATTTTATTGATTAAGAAATTATCTCAAATTGAAATTATGTTTCTTGACATCATATGTTTCTTGACTATAAATTTTTTTTTTCATATCCTTTATAAATACATAGAACACCAAAAAATAAATTGATGGTTATATTATCCCATTTCAATATAAGATAATTCCTAAACCCACACATCTAGATTCAGTTCTAAAATATTATCTTTATTTTTATTTATAAATGATATCATTAAAAATATAGTATATTATACTTTTGAGGGAATTTTTCTCTCTTGGTTATAGATAATTACACAACAACTTACATAAATTTAAATAAAGTTAACAAAAATAATTACAAAATGACTAATTAGATTAATCTACATTAACATATAAACTATCTTTTGAACATAAACAGAATCCTATGGAAAACATTTTGAAAACTAGGTATGAGCATTAAATTCACATAATGGGTTCTAATTTGAATAAAAAATGTCGTTATTTCATGAATACATTTAAACTTATGAAATCATTTTCACAAAGATATACTTATCACCCAAATATATCGGATTTGTGAAAAATAAGATTTATATAAAACAGTAATGAAAATATATTAAACCATGAGGGTATCTTGGGTCATTACATACATTTACTATAACCCTCATGGCTACCTTATGATTTATAACCCTCACAGATACCATATAATATAGCCCTCATTACTACATTGTGGTGTAACCATTGCTGTTAAAGTTGGAGTAACCATTAGACCGACCTCCCACGTACACATAACCAATGCATTGGTGGGAGATATAGGTCCTACCCTTTCATAATGAACTACATAGAACCCAAAAATAATCATAAATCATGAATAACTACATAAAAACATCGCTTTTGAATTTGGTAAAATAGAATTTTAAAAGAGTATTTTTATGTAAAATTCTAATACAAATATCATATAAAAGATGTGAGAATTAATAGAACAAATTCAATATGTGTATGAACTATATATTCACCTAATGAAATATAATATATTCATAAAATCATAAAAAACACAATATTACAACCATATAATCAATGATGCGTAAGGTTAACAAAAAAATGGATATTGGGTTAAGAATTCCCTTAACTCAGGTTCGTCTTACATCAAACAAGTTTAAAACTTTTTTTATAATGGTTGTAATAGTGTTATTTATTTATTATGGAAATAAAAATATGTGTATAATACCATAGTGTAATTTTAAGAACAACTTATACCCATTTATTGAAAATATTTTTTTATTTCAATTGCTTCGGGTGTGTTATTTTTAAATTTTCCACTACCGATTTATTATAGTCTTCATTTTCAAATGAAATAAAAATGGAAATGTGAATATATATATATATATATACGTATGTAATTTTAATTAATTAAATGTAAATTTAACCTTTCCATGATTTAAGTAAAAGGGGAAAATATCACCGCCCATGAAGGCTGTGAATTAATGCCCCATGGACGACGATTTCATTATTTTAGAAAAAAGGATATGATGAGATATTTTATGATTCATATACCATAAATAAATAAAAAATCCAGTTCATATGTGATACTATATTTGACATGAATTATTGAAAAATAGTTGTGGACAAGGTATAAGTGAAAAAGAAATTAAATGATATGAAAAAACGAACCATACATCATGATCATTTCTCTCTCATAACCTATTTAAGTTCTTGGAAGTGGACATTTTGATTGACCAAGAGATCATGAAATTTTAATGGGATAACGAGGAGGGAAATTGGTAGTGTTTATCCAAACATTATGGCTTATGGTGTCTAAAATATGTGTTATGGGATCCTCCTTTTACAATTGCGAAAATGGGTGACATAGGTATTACTCAAATTATTATTATATAGTCATTTTATTATAGGTTGTATGATTTACTATTTCCAAAAAAATAATATTATATCCATTTTTAGATGTAATAAATTAATTTTTTCATTGATTAGGATTTTATTTACTTATAAATAATTTAATAAATAATTTATTCCTGGAAAGATGATTTTTTTCAAAAAAAACGTAATCACATTTATTCATCTAATGACATCACAAAAAAAGATTCCAATTAGAATTAAATTCTATATTATATCTTATAAATATTATCATTACATATATAAATCATTAAATGACTTAAAAATATTGAATTAAATTTATGATAACGTTTTTAAAATCACTAATTTGATTTATTCATTAATTAAATATTTACGGCATCATAATTTTTCAACCCATTAATGTAATGTTTTACTTCAGAAAAATTAAATATAAAATTATAGAAGGAAAATAAATTTTTAATATTTTAATATAGTTTTAATGTTCCAAATAATATTCTAGAGAAAAACTAAATTAAAATATCAAACTAATTGAATGTTATAGTGTGAACAACTTTTCATTATTTTTCATAAAATAATATAAATGGACTAATGTGATTCATGTGGGTCCATAATGTCCCCAATTTTATCCAAAACATGGTAAGGTTATAAATTTTCTTTTCTAAAATGGATTATCTACAATTTAACTCATTTAATATTCTAATAATTTATCGAAATACATTTTATTTGTTTTTCATATACTTGCAGAAGCGTTGCATCAGTGTTGAAATTCAATAATGTTAATTATTTCCTATATAAAATTAAAAAATAAATTCATATCATAAAATATGTATATTAAGTTCAATATAAAATTCTATATTCATTTATTATTTATATTCATTTATATAAATATCAAAAGACCATCTTAATTTTGTTATTTTGTCTTTTCTTACCCAACACAAGCATTGTACGAGCATTTGGATCTGATTAAGTTTATATGTTTATAAAATTAGAAATTAATATCCCAAAACATATTTAATAAATAAAAATTAATAAATTTTTCTTGAAAATATTTTTTATAACTCAATTATTATTTATAAATTACATCAATTGACCTTGATAAATCTCCACAGACACTACATCTTTACAGTCAATAATTTTTATAACTATAATGAAATAAATCATAACTTAAATTTTCTGAATATTTTTAGCACAATATTACTCTTATAAAATCGTAATGTATATATTCATTAAATTTAATAGATTTTATATGATATATATGACTTCATGTTTTCATATAATAATACTTTATTTTATAAAAAATCACATTTTTACTGTTTGAACAAAAAATTCATGTATTTCAGAAAAAAAACAGAAAATTCATCCTAATAATTTTTTTACATTTACACCACAAAAATTAACTCCATTTTATCAACAAAAATTCTATGTATGATTATTTTAATTTCTAAATAAATTTATAATTTATTTAAAAAACAATGATTTTAAAAATATAACTCATTTTATAACACCTTTTTAAATTAATCAAGGTCTCATAGAATTATTTTAAAACCATAATACAACTAAATAATTATTTATGATTCATTTTATAAAAATATAATTTCAATTTAATTATATAATTAATCATAAAATTGTAATTAACTATTTATGACATACATAAAATGTCACGAACCGAATCGGGTCGCCATCCGAACCGACGCTCGACCCGGCCCGCGGCAAGGCCCGAAGGGCATTCCCGATCCCCACGGGCTGGCATAAGTGCCCGGGTATCAAAATAAACTTTGGGAACGATTTACCCATGTGAAAAAATATAAAGCAGCCAACCAAAGTAAACAAAACAGATGTAAAGGTTACAGTCAAACGTGTAGTTAACCAAACAGGTTTTTGGTTCACAAGTATTCAAAACCCACGTAACAGTAAAACAAGATGACCAAAAACCAACTTAAGGACTGTCGCCTGGTGTGAGGACACTGCCCCTAAGCCACAACCAAAACGCCACGTAGATAGGCCTACTAACAACCTGAACCACTGCTCCCAAAAGCTGGACCCTTACCTGTATCAGATGTACACAGATCTACTTACACCCAACGGTGTAAGTAGGGTGTGAGCAATCGCCCAGCAGGATATCACCAAGAAAAGATTCCATGCACAACTATCAAAAGGCAAACCATTTGCAATTCTAAATAAAGAATGAAAAAAGTGCAAAGGAAATTGTTTTCATAAAATCATTTAAAGGAAATACAGTTAAAGGTAAACACATTAGGGTAATAATTTATGTGACATATCACGTATCATTGTGCATTCAATGTAACCGGTAGCACCAAATGATGGGAAAGGCCCAAAAGGGGTACTAGAGCATGTGGGACCCTAGAACGTCGTGTCTCGGTGAAACGTGGCTTAGGAAGACACGACCCTCAGATAACGTGGCTTAGAAGGCCACGACCCTCAGAACATGTGGCTTAGAAGACCACGACCCTCAGATGTCATATGTTTAGTTATTGTTGCAATCGTCAAACCTTCCAGTGAAACCGGGACGGGCCGTCTCCGGAACACTAGCTCACTAGTCCTAGTCTCCCCACCTAATACCCCGGCATCCCTCCTTGTGTTCACCTAAAGATCAAAGTTCACATAACATGTCACATTATCACATAGAGCTAAACGTGTCACCTGCACACTGATATCATCTTTGAAAACCACACACACACCAAAACTTTTTTTGAAAACATAAACCACACTACTTACACTTTAAATTAAACTAGATGCATAACTTAACGAAATCACTTTGTTAATTAAGAAAACCACTAAGAAAAATTATTGAACAGTTTTCAAACATGTCGCAAAAATTTTTAATGGTTAAAAAGTCACTCAAAACCCCTTTATATAATAAAACATATTCTGACATTCCAAAACACAAACTTCGTCATCCACACTTTCTAACTCACACGCTGCACAGTTTACAAATAATAATAAACAACCAAAGTATGTTTTCACAATAAAAATGGACTAACATCACATAAATAAACTACTGGGAAATTAGATGCACATTTAGAAAGTAAACAGAACTAATTTTTCAGCATGGAAAAAAATTATCAGGGTGCTAAAAAAATTATACCAACACGCAAAAGATCGCCAGATGATAATTCAGTGTGGAATCACCTACCTAAAATAGGAACGGAACGCGACACGGCGCGAAATTTTCGTTGCGCAAAGGTCGCACAGTATTGCGTCCTCAAACAGGTCCTAAAACGGTAGACTGTTAAACAGGTTCAATAATAATAATAGCATAATCAAAATAACATAATAATAATAAAAATAGTAACATAATAATATTAACATTATAATAATAATAATAACAATGTTATAATAATAATAATAACATAATAATAATGTAATAGTAGTAACAATAATAATATAATAATAATAATATTATCATTGACATAATAATAATAATAACATAATAATAATTATATTAATGATATAATAATTAACATATTAATAATAATAACAAAATAAACATTAATATCTTATTAGATAAGTTAAAAAAATAAAATAAAATAAAATAAAAAGAAAAACAAACCTGCGCGGTCTGCTGGAAGAGGTGCCGAATAGGGGCGCATGAGCAGGGAGGTGCGGTAACAGGGAGGTGGAACACCGGATGGGTGGAGGAGGAAGGAGAGAAACAGGGGGCTCATCGGCTGGAAGGAGGAGGAAGGAGAGCAGTAGGGGGCACGCCAGCTGGACGGAGGAGGAAGGAGAGCGGCATGGGGCGGTCTGGTGCGGGTGTGCAGCAGAGGAGAGGTCCGGCGGAGCTGCTGTTCGGTAAGAGAAAGCGGCGGAGAGGGAGAGGGCGCCGACTGGGGAAGAGGAGGAAGAAGAAGAAAGGGATGAAGAAGGGGAGGTGTGGTGGTACAGGTGATCAGGGAGGTGCGGCAGTGCGGGTGAGCAGGGAGGTGCGGCGGTGCGGGTGACTGTAGTTGGGGTGCAGCAGGGGCGGCTCGGGAGGGGATACCGAGGGCAGTCGTAGAGGAGGCTGGGAATAGGGAGGCGCGGTGCTGGGTATGAGGCAATTCGAGGCGGAGCTGAGCTGGTCCGGTGGGAGGAGAGTTGCGGCGCGGTGCGGCGTGGCTGGTCCGCGGTGGGTGCAACAGGGGCGCAGTGCGGGATGCAGCTCTGAAGGGAGATGAGGGTAGGGGGGAGACAAGAGGTTAGAAGAGAAGAAGAAGGAAAGGAAGAGAAGAAGGAGAAAAGAAGGAGAAAGGGGGAGGAAGGGTGCGGTGCACAGGATAAGAGGAGCTGCCGGATGAAGAAGAAAAAGAAGAGGTGCGTGGGGAGGAAGAAAAGAAAAGAAATAAAGGAAAAAAAATAAAAAAAATAAAAATAGAAAGGGGGTGGCGGATAGGGATTTGGGGGGGAAAATGTTAAACAAAATAATAATGATTAAAATATAATAGTGATTTTAATATCATAATAATATTAGAAATAAAAACATTAATAGAAGTAATAATAATAATAATAATAATAACATAACAATAATGAGAAATAATAATAATAATCGCATAGCATAACAATATTAATAATATTAACAATAATAAAAGAATAATAATAATAATAATATCAATAATCATTATAATGATAGTATCGATAATAATAATAATAATATACATAATAATAATAAAACTGAAGTTAACATCTGTTATTTGAATCATCCGCGCAATGAGCAATGTGCGTTGAAATGGGAAAGCTACATGGCTTTGCCCATCACCTGCCCGTGCGCCGAGCGGCGCAAGGCCCGCGCGTGCACATCGTTACCACAAGGGGAAACCCACACCGGGTTCAGACCATGATACAACCAAATAATTTAAATAAACAGGTAATTAATTTACGAAATAAAAATTTAAAATTAAACTTGTACCTCAATAAAGTCTCGGTGTGACAATTCTCCCCACCATGAAAACTTTCCGCCCTCGGAAAGTCAGCTCAAAGCCTGATCATATAATTGAAATGGGTACTCCTGCTCAACCCATGACTTCCGCTCCCAAGTCTCGTTCTCATCATTCCCGTGCTACCAGAGAACACGGACCAGAGGAATGGACTTTCCACACAACACCTTTTCCTGAGAATCCACTATACGCACTGGTCGCTCAACCACAGACAAGTCGGACTCTATCTCCAGATCCTCCCAATTCAGCACATGCGACGGATCGGGGTTGTACTTCTTTAGTTGGGAGACATGAAATACGTTATGAATCGACGTCAACAGCGAGGGAAAATCTAGTCTGTATGCCACCTTGCCAATCCGTTCAGGAATCTCAAAAGGTCCGACATGTCTCGGTGTTAGCTTCCCCTACTTCCCCAAATGTCGGTGACCCAAACGAGGGGCCACTTTCCGGAACACTCTGTCCCCCACTGAAAATTTGAGGTCCCTCTACCTCTCATCTACATAAGACTTGTGGCGACTCTAAGCTGTAAAAATCCACTGCCTAATCAGCTTGACCTTCTCAGACATCTCCTGAACAAGGCTCGGTCCCAAGAGCGAGGCCTCTCCTACCTCAGCCCAACACAGAGGAGACCGACAAGGCCAACCATAGAGCTCCTCAAAGGGTGCCATTCTGATGGAAGACTGGTAACTTTTATTATAAGAAAACTTGACCAGTCCCAAATGGTTATCCCATGAGCCTCCAAAATCTAGCACACAGGCTCAGAGCATGTCTTCCAGAATCTGATTCGCCTGCTCTGTCTGGCCATCGGTCTGAGGATGGTTTGTCGTGCTCATCTTAAACTGTGACCCCAAAGCCTTCTGGAGGCCTCCCCAAAATCGAGTTGTAAAGCGGGGGTCGCCGTTAGAAATAAATGCCGACGGCACACCATGATGTTTAACCACCTCATGAACATACAAGCGGCCCAGTTCCTCTACCTTCGCTGTATCTCTGATCGGAATAAAGTGAGCTGACTTGGTCAAGTGGTCAATCACCACCTAGATAGCATTCCTCCCTTGAGGTGTATGAGGAAAGCAAATGATGAAGTCCATGGCGACCTTGTCCCACATCCAGGTAGGTATGGGTAATGGCTGGAGTAGGCCAGATGGTCTCTGATGCTCTGCTTTCACCTGCAGGCAAGTGTAACATCTGGATACAAAGTCAGCTATGTCCTGTCTCTTACCTGGCCACCAGAACTGACGGCGAACTTCGTAATACATCTTGGTGGTACCAGGATGGACGACCCACTAAGATTGGTCGCTATCCTACATCACCACCTTCCGCAGAGACAACAACACTACATCACGACCCTTGAAGCATAGGACCCTCTGGGAAGACAAGGTCCAATCAGAAGGAGTCTCCCCACCATGATGAAACTGCATAGATCTCTAGCACAACTCATCACCAGGCTTCTCCCACTGAATAAAATCCATATGATCAGGAGTCAATTGGATGCTAGCCAAGAAAGTACATCCACTGTGCTCCCTGCTCTCCAAATGCATCTGGGCGAAGAGCCCCATCAAAGTCCACTCATCGCTGGACTTCCTCAACGCCTGCACTGGTACTTTTCTGCTCAAAGCGTCAGCTACCACATTACCCTTGCTAGGGGTATAGACAATATCAAAATAAAAACCCTACAGGAACTCGACCCAGCGGCGCTACCTCAAATTTAGATCCTTCTGAGAGAAAATATAGGCCAGTCTTTTATAGTCAGAATAGACCACAAACTTCTCCCCAAAAAGATAGTAGTGCCACGTCTTCAAAGCATGCATCACCGCCACCAACTCTAAGTCGTGAGTCGGATAGTTCTTCTCAAGTGTCCAGAGTTGGCGAGAACCATAAGCCACAACATGGTCGTCCTACATGAGCACACATCCAAGGCCCGTACCTGAAGCATCACAGTACACCACATAGCCCTTTCCTGACTCTAGAATGGTCAACACAGGTGCAGTGGTCAACCGCTGCTTCAACTCCTCAAAAGATGTCTGGCACTGTGGGCTCCACTCCAACTTCACCCCTTTCCGGGTGAGTGCGGTCATGGTGAAGGCATGCCGTGAGAAGTCCCAGACAAAGCACCTGTAATAACCAGCGAAGCCCAGAAATCTCCTGATCTCAAACAAATTTTTCGTCTTCTCCCAAGACATAACTGCCCTGATATTTTCAGAATCCACTGAAACCCCTTGTTCTGAGATGACATGCCCCAGAAACTTCACTTCCCTGATCCAGAAAGTGCACTTCGAGAGTTTAGCATACAGGCGATGATCTCGCAAAGTGCCCAAAACAACACGCAGGTGATGCTCATGCTCCTCCTCAGATCCAGAATAAACCCGGATTTCATCCACGAATACCACGACAAATGAGTTGAGATATTGGTTGAACACCCTATTCATGAGTGCCATGAAAACTACAGGATCATCCGTCAGTCCGAAAGGCATGACTAAGTAATCGAAGTGACCGTACCTACTTCAGAAAGACGTCTTCGGGATATCTGCTTCTCTCACCCTGAGCTGGTGGTATCCCGAATGCAAATCAATCTTGGAGAACCACTTTTCCCTCTTCAGATAGTCGAACAAATCGTCAATTCGAGGCAAAGGGTATTTATTCTTGATGGTTACCGTGTTCAATTTCCGGTAATCAATGCACAACCAAAGGGTTCCATCGGCCTTCTTCGCAAATAAAACTGGTGCGGCCCAAGGAGAGATGCTCGGGCGAATGAATCATTTGGATTCCAAATCGTCTAGCTGTATCTTTAATTCCCTCAATTCGCTGGGGGACATGCGATATGAGGGAAGAGAAATAGGTTGTGTTCCCAGTGCCAACTCAATCGAGAACTCCACGTCCCGCTCTGGGGGTAAGCCAGAAAATTCATTTGGGAAGACCTCTGGGAACTCATCCACTACATGAGGTAACCCACCCTATGAAATACCACCATCGTCCTCCAATGAGAGAGATGAAAACTGATGAGCAGTATTTCCAAGCATAGGGAGTGGAGGTCCCGCGGGTCCCGACCGAGGATCCCATTCTCCGTGAAATAACTGGGGAGTCCCATCTGGTGCTGTAAAGCTGACTCGGCGTTGATAGCAATCAATGTGCACCTGAAAACACACTAGCTAGTCCATACCAAGGATCACAACATATAGGTCCATGTCAAGGACCAAGAAATCCCATTCCATCTCGACTCCCGACACAGAGAGTGCGCACGATCGGCACTTAAGGCCTTCCTCCCTCTTTTTCCCCAGCGGTGTTACTAACTCAATAGCGAACGATAACAGCTCGGTTGGTAGGTTTAGTAGATTCAAAAAACGAGCAGATATGAAAGAAACTGAAGCACCAGTATCAAATAAAACTATAGTTATATAAGATGCAACCAGAATAGTACCTCGAACCGTCGAAGGCCCTGCATCAGACCCCGCTGGTGCCTCATCCATAGCATGCAGTTGCTTGGTCCCTTCTTAAGAACGACCGCTCGCCTGCGGCTCTGCCCTGATCTGGATCTATCCTGAAGTCAATCCGGTCCTACCACCATGGCCACCGAACCAAGATCCTATCGTTCTGGTCGGCTCTGACTGAACTGATACCCCTATGGAAGCCACAGATCAATCCCCACTCTGGTAAGGGCGTGCAGTCCTGCAGAAGTGCTGTAGATGTCCCACAAATCCACATCCATGGCATGGTCTGGGAGGGTATGGAAAAACAGGTTGGATGTGCCCTACCCTTCCGCACTAATGGCACACAACGGACCCTGCACCAGAAGCCCCAGATGAAAACTACCTGGGAGGATGACCTGAGCTGCCATCACTCTTCTTCCATTGCTCATCATGCTTCCTCTTCTTCTCAGATGAACTGCCACTGCCAAGCCCGGACGTTAATCTAGAAAACACTGACTTTCCCTTCTAGTCAATCTCAGCCATACAAGCACGATCGACCACCTCAGCATAAGTCTTCAGCTTGAATAAGAAAACATGTGAGTGAATTTCTGGTCGAAGGCCCTTCTCAATCTTCCAAGCATTCAATAATTCTCTAAAAACTATCTCAGGTGTGTACCGTACCAGTTCAGCAAACTGATTCACATACTCCATCACTGTCTGATTCCCCTGTGAAAGCTCCATGAACACCCGAGATCTAGCATAGGCTACGAACTCTGGGCAATACTGCTTATTGAAGATACCCTTGAAATCATTCCAGCTCATGTTCTCATGTTTCCCAGCCTGGACCACTGATTCCCACCATTTGCGGCTAGAACCCTCCAGCTGGAACGAGGCACACATCAACCTGACTTCCTCGGGTGTGTCAAGGATATGAAACTTGCGTTCTATCTTTTCAAGCCACCCCTCTTCCTCCTGAGGTTTTGAACCACCTCAGAAAGAAGGAGGTTTCCTCCTCAGAAACTCCTGAGGTCTATCCTTCCTGTAGCCAAATTCTTCCCCTCTAGTTGGAATAGGGGTGGGGGCAGGAGTCGCCCCTTGTCCCAAAGCCTGAACGGCTCAGACCATCACCTCTACCAATCTCTGATCAAGCGGCACGAGAGAAATCTCTTCGGCTTCCTCCTGTGGGTGCATGGGAGATCTCCGGGGAGGCATCTTACTGCAAAAGGGCAGAAATCAAGAAATATAAGCATCAATAAAAAGGGAATAAATTTTCTCCCACAAGATAAAAATTCATCAATAAACCAAACATGCAAAAACGAATCCATGTAAAAGCTTTACTTTTCATGCCTGGTGTCCACGTACAGTCTACAGCCTGCACGTCCCACCCAGAAAATAAGTGAAACAAGCACCCTGACATCCCATGGTGACTCAGTATCTGTCACGAGGCGTGCTGGCTAGGCACCCTACTCGCAACATGAATTCTGAGCCCCGAGAGATCCAACTCCTGTATAATCCAACTCATCCCAAATAACATAAACCACCAACTAACCTGCCTCTGATACCATTTTTTCACGAACCGAATCGGGTCGCCATCCGAACTGACGCCCGACCCGGCCCGCGGCAAGTCCCGAAGGGCATTCCTGATCCCCAAGGTCTGGCACAAGTGCCCGGGTATCAAAATAAACTTTGGGAACAATTCACCTGAGTGAAAAAATATAAAGCAGCCAACCAAAGTAAACCAAACAGAAGTAAAGGTTAAAGTCAAACGTGTAGTTAACCAAACAGGTTTTTGGTTCACAAGTATTCAAAACCAAAATAACACTAAAACCAGATGACCAAAAACAAACCTATGGACTGTCGCCTGGTGTGAGGACACCGCCCCTAAGCCACCACCAAAACGCCACGTAGATAGGCCTGCTAACAACCTGAACCACTGCTCCCAAAAGCTGGACCCTTACCTGTATCAGAAGTAAATAGATCTACTTACACCCAAGGGTGTACGTAGGGTGTATGCAATCGCCCAGCAGGATATCACCAAGAAAATATTCCACGCACAACAATCAAAAGACAAATCATTTTCAATTCTAAATAAAGAAAGAAAGAAGTGCAAAGGAAATGGATTTCATAAAACGATTTAAAGTAATGAAAGTTCAAGGTAAACACATTAGGGTAGTAATTTAATTGACATATCACATATCATTGTGCACGCAAAGTAACCGGTAGCACCAAAGGATGGGAAAGGCCCAAAAGGGGTACTAGAGCATGTGGGACCCTAGAACGTCGTGTCTCGGTGAAACGTGGCTTAGGCGGCCACAAACCTCACATAACGTGGCTTAGAAGGCCACGACCCTCAGAACACGTGGCCTAGAAGGCCACGACCCTCAGATGTCATATGTTTAGTTAGTGTTGCAATCGTCAAACCAGCCAGTGAAACCGGGTAGGGCCATCTCCGGAACACTAGCTCACTAGTCCTAGTCTCCCCACCTAATACCCCGACTTCCCTCCTTGTGCTCACCTAAAGATCAAAGTTCACATAACATGTCACATTAGCACTTAGAGCCAAACGTGTCACCTGCACATTGATATCCTCTTTGAAAACCACACACACACCAAACCTTTTTTTAAAAACATAAACCACACTGCATACAATTTAAGTTAATCTAGACGCATAACGTAACGAAATCAATTTTTAAATTAAGAAAACCACTAAGAAAAATTATTGAACAGTTTTCAAACATGTCGCAAAAAATTTTAAAGGTTAAAAAGTCACTCAAAACCCCTTTATATAATAAAACATATTCTGACATTCCAAAACACAAACTGCGTCATCCGCACTTTCTAACTCACACACTACACAATTTACAAATAATAATAAATAGCCAAAGTAAGTTTTCACAATAAAAATGGACTTACAACACATAAATATACTACTGGCAAATTAGATGCACATTTAGAAAGTAAACAGAACTAATTTTTAGAATGGAAACAAATTAGCAGGGTGCTAAAAAAAATTATA
Source organism: Viscum album (assembly GCA_963277665.1). NCBI lineage: Eukaryota > Viridiplantae > Streptophyta > Magnoliopsida > Santalales > Viscaceae > Viscum > Viscum album. Next base: position 1,651,972,163 of record OY728132.1, on the reverse strand, counting down.
CCAACACGCAAAAGATCGCCAGATGATAATTGATTGTGAAATCACCTACCTCAAATAGGAACGGAACGCGACACGGCGCGAAATTCTTGTTGCGCAAAGGTCACACAGTATTGCGCCGTCAAATAGGTCCTAAAACAGTGGACCGTTAAACAGGTTCAATAATAATAATAGCATAATCATAATAACATAATAATAATAAAAATATCAACATAATAATAATAACATAATAATAATAATAATAAATATAACAATATTATAATAATAATAATAACATAATAATAATGTAATAGTAGTAACAATAATAATATAATAATATTATTATTATCATTGACATAATAATAATAATAAAAACCTAATAATAATTATAGTAATGATATAATCCTTAACATATTAATAATAATAACAAACGAAACATTAATATCTTATTAGATAAGTTAAAATAATAAAATAAAATAATTAAAAAAAAAGAAAAACAAACCTGTGTGGTCTGCTGGAGGAGGTGCCGAATAAGGGCGCAAGAGCGGGGAGGCGCGGTAACGGGGAGGCGGCACGCCGGCTGGGCGGGGGAGGAAGGAGAGCAGCAGGGGGCGCGCTGGCTGGACAGAGGAGGAACGAGAGAAGCAGGGGGCACGCCGGCTAAACGGAGGAGGAAGGAGAGCGGCAGGGGGCGGTCTGGTGCGGGTGTGCAGTAGAGGAGAGGTCCGGCGGAGCTGCTGTTCGGCAAGAGACAGCAGCGGAGAGGGAGAGGGTGTCGGCTAAGGAAGAGGAGGAAGAAGAAGAAAGGGAAGAAGAAGGGGAGGTGCGGTGGTGCGGGTGAGCAGGGAGGTGCGGAGGTGCGGGTGACTACAGTAGGGGTGCAGCAGGGGAGGCTCGTGAGGGGATAGCGAGGGCAGTCGCGGAGGAGGCCAGGAATAGGGAGGCGCGGTGCTGGGTGCGAGGCAACCCGGGGCGGAGCCGAGCTGGTCCGGCGGGAGGAGAGTTGCGGCACGGTGCGGCGTGGCTGGTCCGCTGTGGGTGCAACAGGGGCGCAGTGTGGGACACGGCTCTGAAGGGAGATGAGGGGAGGGGAGAGACCGGCGGTGAGAAGAGAAGAAGAAGGAAAGGAAGAGAAGAAGGAGAAGAGAATGAGAAAGGGGGAGGAAGGGTGCGGTGCGCAGGAGAAGATGAGCGGCCAAATGAAGAAGAAAAAGAAGAGGTGTGTGGGGAGGAAGAAAAGAAAAGAATGAAAGGAAAAAAATAAAAATAAAAATAAAAATAGAAAGGGGGTGGCGACTACGGTTTCGGGGGGGAAAAATTTAAACAAAATAATAATGATTAAAATATAATAGTGATATTAATATCATAATAATATTAAAAATAAAAACATTAATATTAGTAATAATACTAATAATAATAATAATAATAACATAACAATAATGAGAAATAATAATAATAATCGCATAGTATAATAATATTAATAATATTAACAATAATAAAAGAATAAAAATAATAATAATATCTATAATAATAATAATTATAGTATCGATGATAATAATAATATACATAATAATAATAAAATTGAAGTTAACATCTGTTATTTGAATTAAACAATACAATATGATGTGTATTTATTATATAATTGGTAACATAAAAATACACAGTACATTATACATTTGAATAAATTTTCTGGTCTAGTTTTTGTAGAATTAGTCAACGACATACATATATTGAATAAGAGTTTACTAAAATAATTACAAAATGACTAAATGGATTCATCTACATTAGCACATTAACTATCATTAGAACTTCTACAGAATCCTATGGAAAACATGTGAAAAACATTGTATGATAAAAAAACATTAGTAATTATTTTAAAATGAATAAAATAGGTTATTAGTCCATGAATACTTATAAAATTATAAAATAATTTTCCAAAAGGCATTATTCTCACATATTTATACATTTTTTTGAATCCTCAGGTTTTAATTAAATCATTAAAGAACATATAATAAAACATAAGGGTATTTTGGTACATTAATTACTTATATTGTAACCCTCATTTCCACTATATGATATGTAACCCTCACAACAAACTTACAATGAAACCCTCACAGCTACCTTTTTTTGTGACCATTCTATTTACACTTGGAGTAACCATAGGGATGATCTCCAACTTCGGCATCATGATTGCTTTGAAGGGATATATATTTCCCCCCTTCATCAAAAAATATTTCTAATAACCACAACATAATCATAAAACATGAATAATTTCATTAAAAAATCCCTTTTTAATTTTGTAAAATTGAATTTTAAAAGTATATTTTTAATGAAAATTTCTTTAGAAATATCATATAATTGACTTTAGAAGTAATATATTGAATATAATATGTGATTACACTATAAATTCACATAAAAAGATTAATATAAACAAAAATTCATTACTTAAAAAATCAAAGAACAATATAATCAATGAAGTGGTAGGATAACCCAATAAATGGACATTGGGTTAAGAATTCCCATACCTCATGTTCGTTTTACATAAAATGTTTTTAAACCTCATGTATAGTGGTTGTAATAGTGTTTTAAATTTATTAAATAACTAAAATTAAGTGTATAATACCCCATATTTATTTTTATGTAATCTTTTACCCCTTTGTTAACAGTATTTTGTTATTTTAAATGTTTTGGGTGCGTTCTTTTCATGTTTTCCATAGTCGATTTATTATAGTCATTCTTATCAAAATTGAATAATAAATCAGAAGTGATAGAATATTTATATAAGTCATTTTAAAAAAATACATTAAAATTTATCATTTCCATGATAACTATTAAAATGAAATAAAAAATCAACATCTATGAAGGTGGTGAATTAACGCACTATGGAGGATGATTTCATTATTTTAGAAAAACGGATATGACGAGATAATTTTTGAAGAATACAACATAAAAATAATAATAATACATTATATAAGTTATATATGAGTTGTCATGAAATATTGTAAAAGAGGAGGTGATAAGGTATAATTGAAAATCAAATTAAAAGATATGAAAAAAGAACCTTACTTCTTGAATGATCCTTCATAAGATCCTCTTTAATGATCCTGGAAGTGATGATTTTGTGAGACCTTGAGATCCATAATTTGGAAAGAGATAAATAGGATGGAATTTGGAATAGGTTAGCTAATAATGATGTCTTGAGGTGATTAAAATATGTGATGGAGGGAGCCTCCTTTTAAAATTGAGTTGTGGGGTAACATATGAATTAATCAAATTATTAAAATATAATAATTTTATTATGGTTTTTAAGACTTAAAAAATTCCTATAAATAATATAATTTCTATTTAAGAAGGAATATACTCATTTTTTCCTTGATCATGTTTTTTTATAATAAATATTAATTTAATAAACATTTTATTAATGGAAAAATGATTTTTTCAAAATAAAAACTATTCACAATCAAAAATTTAAACACATCAAAAAAGAATTTCAATTAAAATTATATTTTTTATTATATCATATACATATTATAATTAACTTTTAATTTCGTGAAATGGCTTAAATGTATAAAATTATATTTATTTTTCTATATTTAAAATAACTAATTCAATTTATTCATTAAATATATATTTACTTCATCATAATTATTCAATCCACTAATGTGATTATTTACTATAAAAAATTAATAGAAAAATTATATGAGAAATAAAATTTGGTTATATTTCAATATTGTATTAATGTCCAAAATATTCTCCTATAATATCATTCCTTAAAGTATTATACTAATTGTTAGTTATTACGTGAACAAGTTGTCATTCTTTTTAATACAATAATATAAAAAGACTAATGTGATCCATGTGGTTCCAAAATTTCCCCAATTCTAACCAAAACATTTTAGGGGCTTATATTTGACTATATAAAATGATTTATCCACAATTAAATCATTTATTAAATTATATAATTTTAATAAAAGCATTATATATAATTTTTTATGCTTGCACAAGCATTGTATCCATGTTGCAAAGGGATTAATGTTTATTATAACATATATAAAAAATAAAAATATATTAATATAATAAACATAATATAATATGGTTAAATATAATATTCTAGATTCATTTATTATTTATGCAGAGTCATATACAAGTCCAAATACCCTCTTAAATTTTTAATTTTACCATTTCTTGTCATGCACAATCATTACCCAAGTATTAGGATATGATTAATGTTATATTAATATAAAATTCGAATTTAATACCCAAAAACTAAATTAATACATAATAATGAATAAATTAGTACTGAAAATAATTTTTATAACCTAATTATTTTTTATAAATAACCAAAATTGACATTGCCAATGTTGCACTGGCACAACGTCAGCACTGAAAATAATTCTTATGACTATCCTGAAATAAATTGTATCATTTTTATTCAAAATAATTTCTACAAAATATTACTCTTATAAAATTATAATTTATTTATTGAATAAATTAAATATATTTTATGTCATAATTATTTCCTTAATATTTCAAAAAATATACCATATTTTAAAAAAATTCCTATTTTTTACAATTCAACAAAAATTAATATATTTCAAAAAAAATCCCTAAAATTCATCCTCAACATTTTCTAACATGTATAAAAAAAATTAACTCTATTGTATCAAAATAATTTTTAAAATAATACTAATTAAATTATTTAAATAAAATAATAATTTTTTCAATAAATAATATTTTTATAACTATATAACATTTTATAACACCATGAAAAATTAATCAATGTATCATAAAATTATCATACAACTATAATAAAATAAAATAATAATTTTTGACTCAATTTTATGAAAATAAATTTTCATTTAAATTATTTAATTAATCAAAAAATTATAATTAAATATTTAAGACCTTTTAAAAATACCCACACTTAGGTAATGATCATATTATATCTTATAAGATAAATTTTTAATGATATTTTATTCGTGAGTTTACTACATATCTGTCCATTTTACTATCCATTAGGGTCATATTACTATTCAAAAGGGTAACATTTCTATCCTTTAGGGTAAGGTAATATTCACAAAAAATTAAGTCGTTTCTTTCAATCTCCCAATTACATACTGATCACAACCACGTATGTCCATTTTTAGTAATTAAAAACATAAATGTGACAAAATTATGTTTGATGGTTAGATTATAAATTCTACATAGTACTTAGTTGTTCATTGAATCACATAATGTTTCCATTTAAAATAATAGGATGATACAATACAGGTATGTTTAATGGTTGCAACATCCTTAAAGACTTTAGAGGTTTGACATTAAACTTATTATAAGGCAAGTATAATGATATATATTTCGTAATTTATCTCTATAATCCATCCAAAAATAAGATATCTAGGACATCCAAATATATTTGTGTGCTTCCATGATAGATTGATAATTACAATCAATTTATTTCAGCTAACATCATCACTAATTCAGTTACCTTAGGAACACATATTCATTTATGGAAACATATAATTAATTCTTAATAAATGATGATGTATAAAATATTTCATAACATACTATATTCCAAAATATTATTATTATATGCCTCATTGATCGTTACATACATTCATAGTCAAGTATTAATTTTAGAATGATAGGATGTATTTCTTACTCTTATGATTTATAATTCAATAATTTAGAAATCATTGACTAATAGATGTCTTTCAATCATTATCATTGAATAATATATGTTTTATTATATATATATACATCATTTTATTCATAGAAATAATTCATCTATATCTTTACAAAAGAATATTAATATTTATACATAAATATCACGCATCATGTATGTTTTCTCATGAAACATTATTTAAGATTATGTACAATCTACTAAAAGATCAATTTTCTTAAGGGCAAACACAAATCCCAACATTAATGCATCAATATATATAATGAAACCTTCTCTACTACATGTTTTTTTGTGTACAATAATAATTACCAGTTTTCACTTAATCTCTTTGATGATTTTTTTCATATTCTTCTTCCAAATTGATCTAAACACAATTTTGAGTTAGAATAGTTTTGGTATTTAAATGTTCTGATAAATTTGTACAAAATTGAAGATAGTATCCTAAAAATCCAATGAACCTATTTATATTTGTTATAATGGTGTCAGTCTAGGCTATTCATGAATAATCATAGTCCTTGTAGGATAAAAATATATTCCCACACCATTAGTAATATGTCCCATGAAATATATTTTCAATATCTATTAATCCTTTAAAATTAATTTGGAATAATTCTTTTCCATTATTAATGTATTTAAAATAATCCTCAAATCCACTCAATGATTTTTCTTTATATTTGAATATATCTTACTGTCATCTTTAATGACAAAAAAATAGTCGAGGTAATATGTAAATACATTATTCCACAAATATATAATTATTTTTGTGAAATTTTAATGTCCCAAAGGAACCAATATGAATGCAAAGTCCAATATCTTATAAAAAAGGATTTTTTTCTTATATACATTATTTTCTTCTTTAATTGATGACATACATTGTAAAGAATAATTATTTAGATGGGTAGATCCCCTAAAAATTGATCCAGAAAGTAATAAATATAAGGTAAGTAATAGTTTTGTAATATCATAATCATGTTATGTCCACAATAATATATTACAAGATACATTGATCCATTATTCGTTATAACAAGGTGGACTATTTACCATCACTCTAAATCAATTAGCTATATAAGAGCCTTATATAAATTATTTAATAGAAATATATTCATTACCCCCAATTCAATTGTGGGATTAATAAATCTTTAATATATTCGTTATCCCAGGAATGAGTTCAATGGAAAATTTTAAACTCATGATCTGCGAGAAGTCCATAAAACTCATAGAAAATAAAAAAAAACATATTGATTCAAAATCCTTAATTCATTTTTCCCAGAATTTTATAAATGTAATTTCCCTTTAGAATATATAATTATGAGATATTTAGTAATATAATATTATAAAATTATCACACACCACATGATAAAATCAACTATTCATTATTTTAATAAATATAAAATTACATTTAGAATAAATATGTCTAAAATAATTGAACTTTTTATAAAGGGGAAAAATAATAAATTTAATATAAATTGTAATAAAATTTAGATATTATTGATCCCTTTATATAAACACACTAAAAAATAAAAGTACATAAATGAAGTAGAATATTAGTAATGTAATATGAATTATGATGATGAAAATACCTATATAACATTGATATAAAATACAACTGATTTAATAATGAAAGAAATAATGGATATTTATAAAAACTTGAAAACCCATATGCCTATTACAAATCACACCATTGGAATAATAATTAGACCATTGGAATAGAAATCTAAATATTAGCAATGTAACCTGATATTTATAAAATTAAAATCACTAATAGGAATGTAATATAATATTTTTTTACTTTATAAAATTATATTATGACTTTTTAAATGACGATATAAGTAAATACGTATTTTAAATGATAAATTATATGATTATATTTTTTATAAAACATAACTGATTAAATTACATCTTTATGAAAAATATAAATATTTAAAAGAAGTTTATTTTAATATAATGGGATTATGAATTAATATTTATTTCTATTATAATTTTATTATAATTTTATTAGGCTATATATAACTTGTCCAATGGTATGAAATTTATCCATAATATTAAAATTATCATTTTTCAAGTAGATAATGATTTTTGTTAAGATTTATCATTCTCATATTTAGATAATTTTTTTCAAAAATGTTTTTTAATTTTTATAATTGATAGATAAAATATTTAGGGTGATTTTTATTTCTAAAATAGATGATTTTTTAAATAGATAAAATTAGTTAAATTCCCAATTTTAAATTAAAAAAACTAATTGATTTTTTAGTATTGGGTGATATAATAACCCACTTTTTTAAAATAAAAAAACCATTTAATATATAAAATCGTTATAATCATTATTATATGTATTCATGATCAAAAATAATAAACTTCTAAATATAATTTTTTAAAAATACCCCTCTCATCCTCTTATAAATACCACCACTCCCCACCCCTTCTCCTCACAACATATAACCCTTTGATATTGAAAAGTCTATATCATGTTACCTTTATAATAATCATCGATATATCATTGTTCTTGTAGTATCATTTAAGGACTGTTTAACGAGCATTAAAGGGTAATTGAAAATGTAAAAATCAATTGGAAAGGAAAACCATAAACTAAATTTTATTTAATTGTATTCATCTTCTACAACCACCATATGTTTTATATATACCATTAAATAATAGGTTTATTGTATTAAATATAAAAAATAAGTTATTATTATTATGGAATATCTATCTTTTACCATCCATTTTTTTGTAATTTTGAAAATTGTGTCACAATAATGTTTGTTCACATCCTCTATGAATAACATGCTTCATTTTTCTCCACTTCCTACAAGGAAGGTCAAAAAAATATTAATATCATTAAATAACATTATAATAGGTATATTATAGAATATTTCATGTTCATTAATTAATGTCTATATATAATATTAAATAAATCAAAATTATTTATTGATGGTCGGTAAAACTATATATATGAATTAACTATATTCCATTAATATATTTTAAAAAAATTGTCTATTAAAAAATCGAATATTTGGGACTATTTAAATTTCTTTAAGGGTTTTAATACCATTTGACATATGTTTTATAGTGGTATTACCTTTTTAAATGAACATATATAATTATCCATAAGTGATGTGATATTTGAACCACAAAATGAACGCCATCAGAACTATGAAATTTAACATTATATCAATTTTAAATGGTTATAAATGATAATAATATTATTATTTTATTTCAGATAAATATGAGAATGGTTTAAAAATAATTAATTAATATAATTTTATAATCTAGAATGTAGTTTCATGTGTATAATGGTTCTATAACCAATTGTAAGGAATCTCTTTTAATCACCCTTTTTAATTATGTTTTCATCTTTCCCTCACTAACTAAAATTGTACATCTCTATATATTTTATTATTTAAAATTATAATAAATTTAATATAAATGAATCATTAATATATAAATATCTTATTCTCACATCCTTTGATGGGGTAATACATGAATTTTTATCAATTCTCAAATCCCTTCTTAAAAATCAAAACCGTTTGATGGGAAATTTTTTAACACTTAATCCTTTTACATAATTCTCATTTAAATTCAATATTACCAATTATTATTTCAAAAAATAAATGTATACATGGGGTATAATCATTATTATTTAACACTTGTTTTCTATTAAATTTTCATGCATACTCTTTCTCCAAAATCCTTTAACCGATTCCTTAAATAACAAGTTTGAATGTTAATTTATATGCCCAATTATATACCTTTTATAATAATGTTTTTTTCAAAAGAAGCACATATTTTGAGACCTAATATTAATTAGTCTTCTATATATGTTCGATATATATAATTCTATACTCTATTTGAAAACATTATAAAATATCCTTTGATTGTTTTATGAGACAAGAATATAAAAACCATTTCTTTCTGTGGGTAATTCTTTATTTTCCCCAATGATTTCTTTCACATTATGGAACAGAGAAGAATTTAGATATTATTAATTATTTACTATATATAAATCCATTTAATTGTGTAAATTGTTTTTGTATCGTGTTTTTTATGTATGGGTTCAGCATTTAAACCTTATCCATGATGTGACTCTATCTTCCAGTGTGATGTGGTCTTAGAAATTAGTCCTAACATATGCTTATGTCATGTTATATATTTATTTTATTTTATACTATTTCCATTATATTTTGATTCCATGATTTTTATTTTATTTCTCAGTATGATAATAAATGATCCTCATCTCATATTATATAATATTATTTCTTTTAACTTAAATGATATTCTTCCTCATCTTGTTTTTTAATTACTAGGATTTGTTGAACATCCCTTTTTTATGTATTCTATTATTACCCTATATAGTTCTAGTAGCTCAATAGTATTTATAATCTCATTATATAGATTAATATAAATTAATTTTTTATTTATTTTCATTTTTATGTAATATTATCATAAAATTCCAAATACACTAGGCCTCTTGATCAATTTGTTGTGTTTATTGGATATTTATGGTAATAAATTATAAAAAATATGTTTAAAATAATTTGGTCTCTATGAATTATATAAAATAAAAATAATACATTTTATAGGGATTAGGAATAGAATTCTTTTATTATAACCATGAAAATATTTCTATATATATTGGAGAATATACTGGAATTTTGTTGAATTATAGAGTGAGTGGTTTCCATGGAATTACATCATTGTCTGGATACTTCAAGTGGATGTGTATATTGCCAAATTTTACTTATGTATAATAACAAAAAAAAAATTGAGGATTGGGTGTTAAATTATTTTCCCCATGTGCATGAAAAACATTCCCCTCTTAAAACCTATTTTTATAATACCAGGGGATAACTATGGAATATTTACCAGATATTTATAAAATTTTATGAAGGAAATAGATTTATTTTTATGTCATAAAACATGATAGGAATCATTAACATGGATATCCAAGATTGAAACCAAGACTCATGGATTTATGTTTCCTTTATAATATAGACCATCTATGTTCATAGTTTCCTTATTTATATTGTTTTTAGTTTAGGTATTTTCATAATAAATTGTATTTCCTATATATTAATTAATAATGGGAATTAATAAAAAATGGTAACAAACAATGTGACATACAATGTGATGATTTAACTAATTATATTTACAGCTGTATAGGAGTAGGGACTGTAATGTTTAGGGATCTATAGGATAACCTAACAACTTATATAAATAATTAAATAAATCATTTGGAACACCCTCCTTCTCCAATGAAATGAATAAAAATTGTTGGGAACTTTATACGAAACACTCCCCCTAAAATTAGTAGAATGTCTTATCCCGTCATTATTTAATAAAGAAATAAATCCATTTAAGTGATATTATCTATCTTCCAATTCTCAAAATAAGAGAATGTTCTGTTGTTTATTTATTTCCTGACGGCCAATGGTGGCCTGTGCAATACACTGATCAAGATCATACAATCTAAATAGAAAATTGATTCCATGGAATGAAAATGACTTAAGAAAATATTTTTTAATAAATTGTTTCCCTGATAACACTTTATGATAATAGGGAGGGATTTCATTTAATTTAAGAAGATGGAAGAAGATTTTACATGGGTATTTATGGCACACATCATAAGGCTTTCATGATATGCCTGACAACTTTTCATCAACACTGAATGTATGGTGGACATTGATTAGTGTGTTAGATATCATTATATGAAAAACACTAGTGAATCAAGACATAAACATCTAAAAAATAGTTTTTTCATTCTTACATTGAGTTCACGATAGAGATATGTGACTCTCACTAGTCTCAGGGGTCTTGAGATAAAATGAATAAAATAGAGATTTATTAGATATTATTCGATGATAAATCCCATGAAATATAGAAAAGATGACTTACAAAAAGAAAAAAATGTGGGAAAAAATCTAAAATGATTTTATGGTAACCTAGAGATACATTATTTGTAGAAAAAGGGGGAATTAGGCTAATCATTGATAAAAATGAGTACATCTAGTGGCCTTGATCCCAGTATCCTAGAGTTGGTGATTACTATATTAAAGTGGTGTAAGATGAAATAAATCACATCATAGAAGCCCAAATACATTAGTGGTATGAGTAAATTAAATACATACATGATTGCCATATTAAATTTGAAAACAAAAATTACATCATATTTAGTTTAGAATATCATTATTCCCTATAGAATATCCATGTATATCATTCTTAGTACACTTATTGGATTTATGGGAAATAAAAAAACTAATGGTGTACCCAAATTCTTAGTAATAGTTATTTAAAAAAAGAATATATCTGAATCGATAAGAATAATATACACATAATGATGAATAATTGAACATGGATGATATTTAAATAACTTATCATTATGATTAGATAATTGATAATCAATACGAAAATATATATAGTTAAAAATCCATTACATTTAAATAATAAACTGAGAATGAAATGAATCCAGACATGATATAATTATGATAATATAATGATAATTAATTAATAAATTCTTAATGAAGGAAATTATATTTTTTTGGATTTAATTATCTCATGAATCATGAAACCTCATCTATCAAAACCTTCTATAAGACATTATAAAGATGATCGATATGTACACACCATATACCAATATTATTAAAGATAACCAACTAAATCATCTTATGAAACTATTGATTCATCGAGGGATTGTATATAACTATAAATCATCTATATATGCAATTTCAAATCATTCTTCATATATTGAATAATCAATTTAACTCATGAATACTCTTCCCTATCAAAATTTTTTTATCCATTATTGGATACAAATTATGAATAATTTCTCTAGTCAATCTTACAAATATCTATATACAATACCATATATATAAATTATAGAAATTTTTATAATAAATACATCCATGATAAATAATATTTATATTTATGGTAAATTTAATCTCTAATCATAACCATAATGCGAAAATTTTAAAATAAATTAAATGATTATAAAAATTAATCATGAAACAGAATGTTAGTAAATTCCATAAAAAATAATAATAAACCACCAGAGAAATAATAAATATGGTATCAATACACCTTATCCCTAGTTCCATATAATTAATATAAAGTGTTGACATCATTTATTAATAGATTGAAAATAAAAATGTCATTACAATCATTTATGAGTAAAATACCATTTTTACTTTGAAAATTCCTTTTTTAACTAATATTTCAATACAATATCATGATAATATATTTCATTGAAAAAAATAATTTAAACAAATAAGTTCATTTTAAAACATTATGTGGTCATGATGATGGAAAATTAAAAACATGGCATAAATGTTAAAATAAATATTCTTTTCACATTTTCAATGAAATCAAAATTGGGATTATTTTGAAAATATCATTATGATTCCACTAAGAAAATAAAAAATAAAAACGGATAAAAATTTCATTAATAAAAAAATTCTAAAATATTTAAACAATTTTTTAAAACACTTTTAAAAATAATGTATTTTGACGAAATATTGTTTTTGACTTAAGAGCGAAATAATTATGATTTTCATAAATAAATATTAATTATTTTGTTTTAAAAGGAGAGGAATTTTGTACTATTAATTTAAATCATAATCAATAATTAGAGAATAATAAAAAATAATAGTTTTTTTTATAGAATCATTATGTAATTTACTTCAATATAAATTCAACTATAAATAACCCCAATTAACATGTGATTTTAAAATAAACCATTATAAAGATAATAATGTTAAGGTGAGAATTAATTAAATGATATAATAATATTATAAAAGGAAAACAAAAAAGAGTGGATATAACAATTAATATCGTTCAAAAAAATACACACATAATCATATAATGTTAAATACTGTGATAGTTTATGATATCCTAAGGAATGGAAATTGAGTTATGATATTATTGACCAAAAGGTATTTTTCATGTTAAATAATCATAGAAAAAATAAATAGAGTTAAATCCTAAAAAACAATTATTTTTTAATTATTCATGATATTATATAAAAAGTGATAGTATATACACCATATATAAGAAAATAGGTGAAAAACATTGTAATATACACAAATGATGAGAAGTTGAGGTGAACTCTTTTACCTCACACTTGCATCTGGAAGGAGGTTCATTAAAATAATTTATAGTGATTTTATTGAATTTATTAATTTATAATAGAACCATATAATATTTATAATAGCATATATTATCCTCTTATAATGATTTACAACCCATTTGTCAAAAATAATTCGTTATTTTCATTATTTCTGGTGGTAATTTCTTCCTTTTCTCTTGCATGTTTTAACATGAATGTTATGGTGAATGAGATTATTTTATACTTCCATAATCCCTAAATTTTAATAATTTTATAAATTTAATTTTTTAAAATATACATAAATTTTTAAACATTATTTAATTCTTATCATAGAGAATGGATCCCATCACTTCATTGAGAAGGTAGGCTGAACGTACGTACAAGAGACATTTTCATATCCTTAATTGTTGAAAGTGTAATCAATTAAGTTGTATTTTAATTTTCCATAATAAATGAAATTTCAAAATTTTAAATATGTTAATTATATGTTTCAATATTATATTCCACATAAATCATAACAGAAAAATAAATCACATCGCTTCGTTAGGTGGTACCCAGCCGTAAACGGGAGAGAAGATTTTATAATTTATAATAAATGGAAATTAAGAAGGTGTATGTCATATTATAAATACCGAAGTATAATAATGTCATAAATATTATATATATATATATTAAATACCTCATTATTTACAATCAATATATGCATTAATGGAAATATATTTACATTGATTCGTGAAGCGGTAGTCCGTTGTACCAATGATCAACAACATTGTTTCCATTTCACAGATGATGATATAGATAAAGGTTATGAAATAATGAAAATAACATATTTTATATGTTAGAAATTTATTTATTTTAATTTCATTTTTAAAAAAATTAGGAGGTTTAAGATGAAACAATATAAAATTATCATTTATTAATGTAACATCTTCTTCGGATGACCTCAGTAAGATTGAACACAAATCCTTCCTAGGATGAATTATTTTCAAAAAAATGTTTCTTTGTTTTTCTAGTTTATTAATAGAGTTAATTGGTTAGGTATTTTTTTATTTAAATAGATCTAGATGTGTGAATAGTGGAGGAGAGGGGGCGTCATTTTATTAGTGGGAGAGAGGATAGACATGTATTTTTTAAAAATAATCAGTTGCACCCACATATTTATCAGAAAAAACTAAAACTTTTTTAATATAAACATTAATAGGTGATAATTTCTAATTATTTACATTCCATGGGTTTTGGAAATGTTAAAAGGTAATTTTAATACAAATATTTTTAGTTTAACCCTTGTAAATAAGTTTATTTGTCGACTACGGTAATTACATTTTACTACATTATATATTTATAATGGTCCAAAACTAAAATTAAAATTCTAATAATATTTATTATTTATATTTTAATCAAGAAATACATTTTCATTATTAAAATACATATAATTATTATAATCCATTTTAAAATTACACCTCCAAATGCAATTAAAAAAAGTGGTTCCAAAGAGAAAATTATCATTATTATAAATTGTTTTTATGTAGAAATTCATTATTAAATTGATTCCAATGATCTAAATTATCTAAATTATAGTATAATTTCACTAATTTTAATTCAAAATATTTTTAAAATATAATTTTCTAATTCAAATTATCTAAAAAAATGCAGATTTGGATAAAAATCAATATTTATCACTATTCATAAAAAAATGAAAAAATTTGGAAAAATCCAAAAAGATCACTCTAAGTTCATTTTTTATTTAATGATTTATATAATTAATTTCATTTGATAAAATTGATTTTATAAAATTATTAATAATTAATTTAAAATTATTTCTATAAAGAGAGGCTAAACTAAATTAAAAAATATTGTCTTTGAGAAAATAAATTCATTTTATTTCAATTGATTTATATTTTATTACTAAAAAAAGATTACCAATGATTTCATAGTATATGTGAAATAAATATAATTTTCATACAATATTAGGACTATTAATACCCACAAATTTATTTTCTAGGTTATAATGATATAATATAATATAGTTTATTTTGACTCTTAAGTTATATATTTCACAAGCTATTAATGAAAAAGAGATGATTTAAAAAGAAATAAATTATAAATTATCATGGGGTTACATTATTTCCTTAATATAATTGTTTCAATTTTTTATACTCTAAAAATAAATATAGTTATTTTGAAAACTCAAGGTGTTACATTCTCCCCACCATAAATAAATTTCATCCTCACAATTTAAACATGATATTGATAATCAAGTTGATGAAATTTGGAAATATAGTTATTGCCAAACCCACATATAAATGGGGTTAAAAAAATATCTCTTCAAATAAATAAATAATAATATTAAATTACAGACGTAAATAATATAATTATGTTTCTAACTAGGAAAAAATTGGTGGGAAGTGAATAAATGTACATGAAAAAAATAAAAAATAATTATAGAGAGAGATATATATCATTGAACATAAGAATGTGACTGATCAATGGAATGTTAAGGACCATAAGACAAAAAATATATAAGGATTAGAAAAACCTTTAATTAATCAAATACGAGTGTTATCAGATATAATTTATTTAATATACATTTCATAATATTAAGTAATTAATTTACTATATATGAATATAAGGAAATATAATTACTTGATATAATTTTATTTCATATATACAGTTTTAACCATTTTTTTACTTCAATAAATTTTCAAATAATTTATTACTTAATTAAATTATTATTAAAAATTAATACCTATGAATGAACCACTCAAATTAACTTTTAGTGGATCATAAGATCCATTAATTAGGTGAAAAATAATATTTCATGTTTCTTAGTATTTTAAGAAATTTATTACTAATAGCACAAAGTATAAATTTATCTCTAAACCTCAATAGTAAAACCACTCATTGATTATTAATATGTATTTTTAAAATTATTTAACTAAAAAATGGCATATTAACCAAGAAATAATATAGGGGAATGGTAGAAATTAAAACCTAATCATGCATTATTTTTTGGTCAAAACCCAGAGCCATTTTTATATGCAAAAGGTTGTCACGTGTCATACGTGTTATCATTTTTCAAAAATTATATTAATATAATTCTGATAATGTTCCAAAATTAGGATTACTCATAATTACTACAACATAAAAGATGATAAAAACTTATAGAATTCCAATACCATTATTCTTAAGACCAAGAAAATGTATATTTATTCTTTCTCAAAAAATTCATTCATATACAAATCAAATGGGTTTTATTCTATTAAATTTTGTGAAAATATATATATAACAATGTAACATTACTAAAACACAAATTTTAAAAAGCGTTTTTATGAAATTTAACATATGATAATAATTGAAATCTTAAACCCATGATGATGTAAATTATACTTATGTCAATAAAGACATTTTTACTTCCAAAACACAGCTCAATAAATAGATATTTCATGATTCTTATAAAAAATTTACCATTGGTATAAAAATGATTTAAAAATTTTTTTATCATATCCAAATATAAATATAATTTATTAGTTTTAAATAAACATAGATCCACCATTATTCAAGGGATTAACCTTATGAAATTGTAATTGACTTGTATAATGCCTAGGTTCCCTACATATGTGAAAATAAACAATAAATTGAACCCTAGATTGAATTTTTTTCTTTGTTCCCCCATACTCATTATTTTTACTATATAATTATTTTTTATGCCTCTATTTTACACATAGAAATCATTTTCATATTCTTTTGTGGTACTTTTATTGTATCCTAAAAACGTGTTTCCATATTCAATTCCAAAACATGCTATTTTATATTTTTATAAAAGAGAAAAAATAATTACACATAAAATTACATAATTAAGGACCATTTCAAGTATAAGTTATGAAAAATTAGATATAAATATTACATTTCAGCGAAAAAATTCAAAATAAAATTAAATAAATAGGAATTTTTTTAGTTATCTACAACCTCAATGAATTCACAACATAATCTCATTCTTCTAATCTTGGACAAAAATGAATTTAAAACATTGGGGGTTCATTTAATATGCCCACTAATGGGGTTTTAAAAACATTAAATAAATTTATAAAATATTTTTTAGGTCATAATAATATATATATAATTTATATTTATATTTATAAAACATTCAGATAAATAAATTTTAGAAAACATTAATTTTAAAAAAATAATAATTTTTGAAAATATCAATGGTATATCTCAATTAAAAAATAATAATATATGGTGGGAAATTAATGATACATGGTAGACCATGATAAAACTATAATCCGACCTTTCATAACTCAAATGCTATAATGAACCCTTATGTTATATGGCTTCACTCCCTATAACATAACATTTATTACACTCGTAGAAATTTTTAGAAAACACTTTTAATGGCCATGACTTTTTGTATCATATTCTAAAAACGTTCAAAAATAAATACATAAAATTATTTTATGGATGTAAATAACTTTTATTATAAAATTTCATCAATATATTCTCGATAGTTTCTAAAACAATCAATAAAAGAATCCCAGGATAAAAAATTTCTATAATTATTTTAATTTTATAAATAAAATGCATAATAAATTATGCACACACATGATTAAAAATGGATGGAATGACACATATAATATATATAATGGGAATAAATAATTAATAATTACATACTAGGGGTTTCATATTGAATTTCACACAAGAAATAATAACCTATTTTGCAATAGCACATAAAATGTTAATTACTGTCATTTAATAAATAAACAGAAACCATAAAATGATAGATTATGAACAAACCTATAATATAGGTATATTGGTCTGAAAAAAAAATATTATTCCCTATTTATAAAATAATTGATATAAATATATTTATATATGTCAATATAAATTATTATACCTCATACAAATAATGATGTTGTGAAAACGTGAGCAATTCTTTTGATAAATGATCCTCATACAATATATAGGCTTAGAGCGAAAATTTAAAACAAAAACATTATCATACATATTATAAAAATAATTAATTTATATATATTCATATACATACATACATACATACATATATATATATATTCACACACACACACATATATATATATATGTATATCATTGTAAACTAGATAAATTGATCGATCATAAAATATAAACATTACAACCCATAAGCGTAGAATTAAAATTTATACCAAAATCTTATATCTTCTATATTCTAAAAATAGTTACTAATATATGTATATATATACATTTAAACCCATGGATTTTAAATATTTTTTAATCGATGATAATTTGATAATACTTTAGAAAAATCCATAGAAAAGAATGATTTATAATGAATCCTTTTAAAAATTATTTTAAAAATATATGATTCTCCAAAAAAATCATAAAATAAAGATATATATATATATATTAATATCATAGTCATATAAAACATAAAACAAATTTAAGGCATACTAGTTTTTGGATTAACGAGGGTCTACAACATCATAAATTTGAGCAGAATGAAATGAGGGGCTTTGGAGGATTATGATAGATGTGTATGTGGGAAAAAAAACACACACACACACACACACATATATATATATATATAATCCCATGTTTCAACAAGATAATATGTTAAATGAATTATGAAATTCACTGAATCAATAATAATAAAAATTGAAAATTAGGGAAAAATTATAATAAATTCTTGTTGAGTTAAAATATATATATTTATTTAGATGGCTTCATGATGAATCGATGTGATATGATATTAACACATCAAGTCACATATTTAGTTAAAATGAAAAATATCATCCATCAATGTCTTATTTGGAATATAAAATAGAAATAGGGTCATGGGTAAATGGTGAATTTTTTGGAGGAGATGGCCTGGGTGGTCTTCAACCTACTGGTTTAAGGGAGTGACATGGTTCAAAAGGAAAGAGAAGACCATGATTTTCATGAAAGGGATAGAATTTTCTACATTGGATCATATGGTTTATATTAAACTGATCATTTAGAAAATGGTGAAGGGGATGCTCTTTTGGGGAAAAGGAGTGGACAATCATAATTAGCTCAGTCCAAGATGGAAGACTTAGATTATACCACTTGTTTTAAAACTGCATCCCAAATCAAACCCATTCGGTTTCCGGGAAAAAGTTATATGGAAGAACATGGGTTTTACATCTCTAGTGACGCTACACACAAAAAGTTGTCCTTACACATGAGATCCTACTTGGGTTTGGCCCAAACTATACTCGCGGACTAATACATAGTTCACCCATGCTCGGTTCGAAACTCACCCCCACTGTACAAAGAACAACATGTCATGATACTTGAGTGGATTGTGTTGTTCTCTATAGACCATGAGGTATTGTCCTTATAGTCTTCTTTCCGGTTTGTTGGTTAATTAGAAAATGTTTTTTAATTTTTTTCAAACATATCCCAAGAAGTTTATTTATTTTTTTTATAACATTATATGAGTTAATTACATTATTGAAAAACATTAATTTTGAATTCCTAATTGGTATTATAAAATTTTCTTTAAAAATAAATTAATAATTAAAACATTAAATTTGATTATATTTATTATTTGAAAATATTAATTTTAAAATTTTAAAGCATCCAACGGTTAAATTATAAGAAAACTGAATAGTTATAAAAACATCAACGGTCACTAATAACTACAACAAATACCTTTTAACATGGTCATATAAACATTATATATATATATATATATCATAATCCAAAAAACAACAACAATCATTAGAGTTCTTTTCTATAAAAAAATGGTTTTGTTCAATCCTCTTGTTCTTATCATTTCCGTTATTCTTCATTCTATTTATTTTTTTATTATGGTATATAAAAGGGATGAAGGCTATAAAATTGGTTTTATTGTGCGGATTTGAGGCATTAAAATGCTTCTTCTTGGTATGGAAATGTGTTTTCTAGAGTTAATCAGGTCTTTATACTTTTATTGATATAGTGTATTAATGTTTTATTCATAACATTATTTCTTGTGTATTATTATTTATTGAATTCATCTTGAATAATTATATTTACTCACATACAATAATAATAATTATTAATATATATAAAAACAATATTAATATCACTATTACAAAATAGGTTTGTGGAATTACATTCTCCTCCACCTAACAGAATTTCATCCTCTCAATTTGTTTGAACAAATATTCCATATGATTATTTATTTGGTCATAAATCCTGATATAACTAAATAAATAACTTGATTATTATTAATTATTTTAATTCGTAATTCTATTAATTAACTCGTACCTTTACAAGAATCACTATTGCAATTGATTATTGTGAAAAGATGGGTTTTTTATAGCTAAGCTGATCCTCAGAGCAGTTTCATGTTCCTGAGCTTATTTCACCCATACCAAGCTCGAGAGAATAGTATCAAACTCTTGTAACAAACAATAATTGCTGGAGTCTGATGAATGAGGTGTGTAAAGATTAGGTATGGCTGAGTTGACATGATTTCTATAAAAAATCCCATCTGACTCATCTACTAAAGCTTCAAAGTCATTGAGCCTCCCATTTAAACTGAAACACAAATGATTACATAGATAGGCTATGCGAGGATCACCTGGTCTTGATGCTTCTAGAACATGTTGTAAGGATTGAAATTTATCATATACATTAAATAATTTTAGTATACCTTCAAAATATATTCATTTTCATTCATATAAACTAATTTGTTCATTCTTGTTGACATAATAATAAAATCCTCGAAACAAATCGAGTGTTCCGCGATTATTTTATATTTGGTAGATTCATTTATAAGATAATTAATGGTTCACAAA
The DNA here is from genome assembly GCA_963277665.1 of Viscum album. Lineage (NCBI taxonomy): Eukaryota > Viridiplantae > Streptophyta > Magnoliopsida > Santalales > Viscaceae > Viscum > Viscum album. Next base: position 1,651,950,610 of record OY728132.1, on the reverse strand, counting down.
GGGGTCTTAATAATCTGAACATGATTTTATAAATATATTTTCATGTAATTCATCTTGAATGGATGAAAGAGTTGTATGTGTTCTTCTTCATTCCATATCAAAATATTGAAAAGAGTATGTTTGGTATGGAGGAATAATTAAATTACTAATTTCATTCTAATTTTCCAAAACATTCTAGAAAATACCTATAACACCAACTATAATGTCCTAAAACTGTGCATCAGGATTTGATTCTAAAACAAGTTGTCTGATTTTTTTAATTAAATAAACAAAATAAATACATTGAGCATTACAAAATAGAGGACCATTTTTAGTATTTTTAATTTAGAAATAGATACAAATCTTACATTTCAAAACAAATATAAAAAATAAAATTTACTAAATAGAAAAGTTTTTAGTGCCCTACATCCACATATAATTTACATCACAATGTAATTATACTAATCCTGTAAAAATATTCATTTAATATGTAGGGTGATAATTTAATATGAAAAGTAAGGAATTTGGAATATTTAATAAAATTATTAATTTAGTTTCATCAAATAAACACACATATATATATAATTTAATGTAGATTATAAACCATCGAAATCCATAAATTTGAAAAAAATATTTATTTCATAAAAATATTTATTTTTATAAGATCATTGGGATTTCACCATTCAAAATAACAATTTTTTACAGGTCATTTATTATACATGGAAAAATACGATAGAACTTTAAGGAATGTAGTAATAACTCATATAAAACGAATTCCCCTTAACATGCATGGGTTCACTCCCTATAACATAACACTGATTAAATTAGTGACAATTTTTAGAAAAATCTCTAAATAGACCTGCCTTTCTCAATAATAATGCAAAACCATTCCAAACTACAAAAATATAATTATTTTTATTTAAAGAAAATAACATTTCTTATAACATGATGTCAACATATTAATAATAATTTCTTAAAAAAATATTTAACAGATTCCCATTATCAAAAATGTCTATAATTATTTAGAATTTATAAATAATATCCATAACAAAGTATTTTGCGACTTGATTAAAAATGCTTGTAATTCCATATATAAGATAGATAATTTCCATACAAAATTATTAATCACATACAATATGGTGCAGATACAATTTCTCATATGAAAAAATTACATTTTTATGAGTATAACACAAAATGATAACTATAATAATTTAACAGATAAATCTAAACAATAAAATTTTAGATTAAGAACAAAAAACATTCATTGTTATATGGGTTTGGAAATCAAATATTAATACAAATTTATAAATAAATTAATATAGGTGTCTGTATATACATTAATATTAATCAATAGTACCTTACATATAGATTGTTGTTCTGAAAACATAAACAATCCATTTGATAAACGAACCTCCTACATGATATAGGCTTAGAGATAAAAATTAAAATAAAATAATTATCTTATATATTTTGAAACATAGAATGATATATATATATATATATATATATTCATATATATATATATATGTCTTTGTAAACCTCATAAATTGAACAATAATAAAATCAAAACCAATCAAACCATAGGATTATAAATAAAATATGAAACTAGAAACTTTATCTTATATATTCTAAAAATAGATTGTCATATATATATAATAATATATATAAATCTAAGTATAAATCATTATAAAACATATAATTTTTGATAAAGCCTTGCTGAAATCCATAAGTATGAAGAATTTATATAGAATAACTTAAAAAAATTATTTTCAAAAAAATATCTCATTAATGAAATTCTTATAAAATTAATTAAGTGTGTATATAGTTGTATATATACTTATATAAATGTGTTGGTGAAATCAAACATAAAACTAATTGAACCCTAAATATTTTATTGATTAAATTATGGTCTAAAGCTTCTGGGAATCAAGAATAATTAATTGGGGGACTTTGAAGGATGATGATCATATCATTAAGTGTAAAAAATAATGAATTATATATTTATTTATTATATCCATTATTTCAAAATGAAACTTTGTTAAATGAAATCCTAAATTTATCAAAGCAGTACTAAATAAATATGGCAATTAGTGAAATTTTATAATCAATTTGTGTTTCTAAATAAATATATATTTATATGAATTGTTTCTGGAGGAAGCTGTGGGAGAGGGTAGACATTTTCCAAGTCATAGATTCAGATTATATTATAAATTCAATCCATTAATGATGTTTGGTGAATATGGAACCAAAATGAAGTTGTGGTTTGAATGAAACATCAACTAAGGAGATGTATTAGGTAGTTGTCAACCTACTTGTGCAATGATGTGATAGATTTCACAAGGAAGGAAAATTTTAGGATTTGGAAGAAGGGGTGTGATTGCCCACGATGGATCCGATGGATAAGATTAAACCTATCATTTGAATAATGTATAATAGGAGGATCGATTGGGTAAAAGAGTAGACAACTATGATATATTGGTCCGATATAGACAACTCAGATTACATATCATGTAAAAAAATGTTTCTCACATCAAAACTATTTGGTTTCTAGTACTGCCTTATTAGGATGGACATGGGATACTAATCTTTGATGAAACAACACAGACAAAGGCTACTTTATACATGGGATCACGCCTAGGCCTCGGCCCAACCTATAGCCCTGAAACTGTACCAATTACATCTATGCATGATCCAAAAATCAAAGAAAATTTACATAGGCTAGCCTATCATGATGCTCAAAAGAGCTTGTGTTGTGCCCACTGGACCTTACGAGATTTTTTTATAGGCTCCTCTCTATTGTGGTGGGCACAAGGAAAATATTTTTTAAAAAAATTCTTAATCATAACCAAGGGAATTAATTTTGTTGATGGAATTATTTTTATTAATTACACAGTTTAATAATATAACTTTCTTTTTATTGTTTGGAATAATATAATTACATTTATAAAATCATATGTTATTAATAAAAACATTATATGTCATTATATTTTTTATATTTAAATATTCATTTTATAATTTTAAAACAGCCAAATGAAAAATTAAAAGAAATCCTAACTATTATCAAAGCATCAGCGATCACTAATGATTATAATTTCTATTTTTTACGATGTTCATATAATAATTATAAATAATTTTATAGGGAATTAAAAAACACAACAAATATAATCAGATTTCATTCCTTTACTGAAAAATTCATTTGTACATTCCTTTAATTCTTAGGGTTTCCATTATTTTTCTTGTTATTTGTTTTATTATATTGGTAGATCCAAGATATGAAGGCTACAAAATCATTTTTATTGACCTAATAGAGGGCATTTTAGATGTTCTTTTGGCTCTTAGAATAAGTTTTTTAGAGTATTTTTTGTCTCTATCCTTATAATGATGTATTTTATTAGTGTTTTATTGATAAAAATGTTTTTTTTAATGTTCTTATTTTATAATTCATCTATAATAAATACTTTTATTTGTATAATATAATAAAAATAATAATAAGTAGTAAAAATATTAATTATTTTAATATATATATAATAATATGTGGTCAAGGTGCTGCAAATTATATGGGAGTCACTTTCTATATTTTTTGCCTAATGGAAAACAAGCATATTCTAACTACACTCTTCACCACTTGTGATCTTATAGAACATTATCGTTATCTTATTTCTGAGTCTAATATTTGATTAATGTATAGGTTATAATCATATTTTTGGATAACTAATTTAGAATAGTAATGATATTATACACTCCTATTATCATCCAATTTGGTTTCACATAGTTACCATGTTGGTCATTATATTCATTGTTAATATGATTCCTTTAGGTACAAACCATTAACTAAAATGAAAAAACAAAGTGGGTGGAAAATAAACATAGTGGGAATCCTATATAATAATTTTTTGGATGTCTAAATCATGAAATATTATTTTACATATATGATACTTTAGTTTTAACCTAGTTCATCCTTTTTTGTAATCTATTAAAAACACTTATAATGGATTGGAATGAAAATTTGAATTATTAAAAAAATATCCCACAAGAGGTGAAGGCCAGGTGTACAGTATGAACCATTATCATATACCTTTTAGGGATTGAGATAATAATGATTCCTGTTTGAGGAATTATTACACTAGTACCATCAATTCTAGAACCATGTCTCATTGTAGTATCAATAGTGGGATGTTTTCCAGGAAAAACCAAATAATATCTAACTTACCCAAACATTAATCTATTCTTATATACATATACATGAAGTAAAAAATTGGTTTATGAACCCTATTCTATTTCATTATAAATATTTTTCTCAAGGAATGTATTAAATATACATGGATACCAAATGTAGTGACTTCAAACCTTGTAACCTAGAGTCAGTGTGGATTATATTACAATGGCATAAGATACACAGAATCACATCAACAAGGAAAAAAATGTTCTGTAGTCTTGGATAAATAAAAACATATATGGTTCATAAATTATATTTTATAATAAAAATTGAATAAAATATAGTTAGAAGTTTGTGGACACATAATCTATGAATGAAAAAGACAATGGATATGTAATACAACCCAATAAAAGGAAATGGAGTTATAAAATTCATTAACACTTAGAAACATTCATGTAAAATATCCATAGATGAAATATTATGAATTAATAATTAAAATATAGTTAATTATGAAAAATTGAATATATTACATCAAAATAGGGTCGTATATGAACCATATAAAATAAATTTGGTGAAAAATATTACAAGATCCCTCAAAGAATAGAAATTGGGATGAAATACCTTACCTCACTCTTCCATTTTGATTAACATGATTTTACCTATTGTATAATGGTTATAATAATGTTATTAATTTATATAAGAACAATATTTATATATATAATATAATATATTATCCTTTTATGATATTTTATAAACACATTGTTAATAATATTTCATTATTTTAATTGATTGATTTTTTAATTTCCTACTTTTCTCCTACTTTTGTAAACATGAATGTTCCAATTCAAGAGAATATTATTTAGATACATCATATAGAAAATAAAACTAATATTATACATATTTTTTCATTATATACCATTTCCAAAAAATTATTGAAATTTGAATATTGAAAATGGATAACATTACTTCCTGGAGATGGTTGGTCGTACAAACGCACGAAGGGAATGTTTCGTTTTTTTAATTGGTGAACTTGTAAGGAATTTAGTGGTATTTTAATTTTAGTAAATAAATATCTTTTCATATATTTCAAATTTATTCATTGAATTTATCCTTATTATATTCAATGTACATCATATATTTAAAATGAATAACTTCACTTCATGAGGTGGTGTTCTACTATACACATGAGTGAAGTTATCATAATATAAACAGTTTATAAAGTAAGATGGTATATGTGAAATTATAATTCCATAATGACAATAATTATAAAAATATTATATATATATATATATATATATATAAACAATAAATTCATCTTTATATACAATTGTGAGATGAGTTTAAGGAAAACCAGTTAGATCGGTTAGAAAGGCGGTAGTCCACCGTACACACAGTTGAAGATTTTAATTTCAATTTGATATAATAGATAAATAAATTTCATTACATTAACATGACTAAATATCACTATATATTATAGAGTCGTTTTATTATACTATTTTTATTTAATAGTATTTAATATGGGTGGAGTAATAAATAAATAAACAACAATTTCTGAATGTTACCTCTTCTTCAGACAATCTTGTTAGGTTTTCACCAAAAGACTTCAATAGATGGATTTATGATCCAAAAAAGTTCTATATGATTTTCGGAAGGGATTAAGGTAATTATTTTCAAAGATATTTTTAATAACAACTTTCTTTGTAAGTGTCAGGAGAGAGGATAAGGGTTAGATTTTTATATTTGGGGGGGACACACATGTAATTTTTGAAAAGAATCAATTTAAACCACATATTTTCATAATGATAAACCCTAACAGAGACATTGTAGACCCATATATGTTATAAGGTATAAATATTTTATGAAAATGCTGTTTTACATGTTTTTTGGTCATTTTATCCATTGTTGTTTATGTTTAACCCTTATTCATTGAGTATTTACCAGAACAACGATAATTAAATTTTGCTGATTTTACAATTCATAGTGGTCTGAAATTAAGTTATACACGGTCTAAAATAAAAATTATTATTATTAAAAAAATGGTATCTAATTTTAAAAAATCAATTCAAATAATTGGAATAATCTATATGAAAATTATACCAATAGATGCGATGAAACAATGAGTTTCCATAGAGAATGTTCTCGTAATTATAGAATGTTTTCATATAAAAATTAATATAAAATTAATTAAAATTTAATAAAATAGTTATAATAAAAATAAAAATCAAATAATAATATTTTAAATATTATTAAACAATTTAAATTATATTAATAATAGGGATTTTTTGATAAATAAAAATATTTAAAACTATTCATTGATAAATGAAAAAATTTAAAAAAATCAACAAAATTTTTCCGAAGATAATTTTGGATTTTGTTATTTAAAAAATTAAATTTATATTATGAAATTCGTTTTATAAAATATCTAATAAATAATTTTAAATTTTTTTCCCAATGTAAGACTCAAATACATTTTAGAAAAATATAAATTTTGTGAATAAATTCATTTTGATTCTAATGATTCATAATATATTTGTAATCAATAGATACTTATTGAATTTCTTTTATAAATTTGTAATATGTTTAAATATCATAATTTATTTTGTACTATTCATATATTCTTATTTTAATTTTAGGTTATACATGTATACTATATTATAATTCATTTAGACTTAGAGTTTCATGTTCCATACTCTATAGAAGTGATCAAATTTATTTAAAATGAAAGATATAATAAATTCCTGTGGTTTAAATATATTTCTATACATGGTGTTCTGTGTAAAATATGATATTGAACTTAATTTTATTATTTTAAAATATTAGGTTGTTATATGAAACCCATTAATGTTATTAAAAAAATAAGGATCATGTCATTACTTACTCGATGGGATATTTCTTAAACAGTAAGGGACATATTAATTATGAATGTTTATAACCTGAGATAAGGGTTTTATTAGAATGTAAATGTAAAAAAACTCATATTACTAGATATAATGGAGGTTCATATGATATCACTACTAATGAGGTTGATCCCAATTGTCAGGTGGTTATATGTATGCTGATTACACATTCAATAATAATAAATTTAATTTTTCTTTTGGTTCTACACATTCATTTATATATATCATGTTTAGTATAACTATTCAAACACTTCCTAAATATATGGTAGTTGAGTTATCAATTAAAACATTAAATAGATCAAATTATGTATCCAAAGTATATAACTCCTCCCCCCTCAATTATTGTGGATCAAACCTCACATTAAATATTATCATACTACAATTAGTGTAATTTAATGCTATATTGGGAATGTAGTGGATGTCATTATATAATGTGTAATATCTGGGATTTTTCTAAAAGTATTTTTTTGTTTATGATTCAATTTAAATCCCTTATTTTAGTCAAATAAGTGTTTCCCAAAGTTCACGAGAAGGCTCCAGAGAGTTCTAGGGGTTTGGGGTATGAAAGAAACAGAAAAAGAAATTTCTAGGCATGTTGCATGGTTTGTGAACGGTTAGTGAAAACAATGTGGAGCATCCTAGGTAATCACACAGTCTTTGTAAGAAGCATTCACATGGTTACCGCATGGTTAATATATTTGTGTGGAATTCCTAGGAACCCGTGAAAAGGGATGATTTGGGGACATTATCTCATTCATGGTTTGCACACAGTTTGGAAAACCTGGCTGGTAAACTATACAGTGTAGTGAAGTTGAGGAATTTAAAAAATTGCCAGTTTAGGATTATAAGGCTCACTTGTGATTTTCATACATTCCTCTCCCATAAACCCTAGTGATGAAACATATATTGCAAGAGATCCCATGGGTGATCTTATTTCATTCCTAGCTCATTGGGAGTTCCATTGATTATGGATCGGAGCTTCTGGTATGTCTAGTCTCATCTTTGCTTCCCCTTCTAGATTTGTGATTGCATCTTTCCCCCATTTTTTTCTTAAGATTGGACACCACTTTTTCTTGTGAGATGTATGTTGAGGATGCAAGGGTTTGTTGAATCGGAGTCTATATATTTTATTGAGGGATCATTCATCAACAGAATCCATCTAGGTGGTCTAAGAGTTATATAACATAGTTTCATTTGTTATTTTTCCATGCATGGGTTTATTTCTTGGTTACTCCTTATTGTGAATTTGATCCTTTGTTGATATTTTTGAAAATGAATGTCTAAATGATAAATATAATCATGCGTGGTCCCCATGGGACCGATAAAATATGACTTGACCTTTTTAGGGCCACTCATGGGTTGAACTGATAATTTCCAGGCATAGAATTAGCTAAATAATTTATAGGTTGTTGTGTGATCATATAATGAACTCTTTATGTATGTGAAATTCATGATGGAAGCCAAAATTATGTAGTGGTAAATCGTTTTTAGGGTATGATTCTTATGAAATATGTGATATATTCCTAAGTGAGTTAGTGCATGTGAAACCGTTAATATACTAAATCATTAATGGTATGTGAAATTGGATATATGCTGAAAGGGAATCCATAAGGGGTTTTATGAATGTGTAAAACGAGTTGACATAAGGGAATTCTTGAATGTTGATTTTAAACTAGAATTATTAATAGGATATATCACAATATGAGTTACCAATTTTATTGTTAAAAATTCAGATTGTTGTATGTATTTGTTGAGTTTTGTTGTTGTATGGTTTCTAAGTGGTGAATGGATTGAAAATCATGTGCACATTTCTTGATTTGTGGGATAAAGGATTGAGTATCCTTTCATGGGTTTAGTTGGGCTTATTCTATTACTCCACCAACAATATACGGGTTAGGGAAGGGGATAGAGCTCTATTTCCATAATAGTTTAATTTTACCCGGACAGAGTATTCGAGGGGATGATATTGTGAGGTTTTGATATATAATCCCTATTGAGTTACATACATGCCTATTTTATTATGTAAATAATTTTTTCAATGAACCTTTTTTTGTTGATTATGAACTAGTAATGATAAATACATAATGAATTAGCACCTTAGTAAGTGTCGCTATGTAGAGATTGTTAACTAATGTGCCCAAATTATATTTCCTTTTCTTGTTACATTGTTATAAATTAATGATTTGGTTACTAGAGAAGATATTTGTAAACACCATTGGTGGTGGCCTACTAATTTAAACTCACACCATACTCTGGCCACCATTATTTACCCGAGCAGATTTCATTCTTTCCATTCAGGACAAAGGATAGGGAACTATGCTAGGGAGTTGAGTCGGACATGGGTCATGGAAGGATAAGGTTATAGACAATGTGTTAGTATCGTTTATTGGATTCTTCTATTTTCCATTATTTTGGTCTTTTCTCACTTATCATTGTAGATTGAATGACATATTTACTCAGGCTTAAGCATTGCACCCTGTCTGGGTGATGATTTACTGTGTCTGTTAGTGGTTGATACCATTTTATTCCGATATTTATAATTTATTTTTTTTGTGGATTACTCTAGTAAAGAGGTTATAGTCACCCCATATAAACAATTAGACCTTCACTACTAGTCATAATTCTTTGGCGTATGGGGAGGTACCCATGAGGTCATGTGACAATATAGCTCGGTGAACTGATTTAGTAGAACCTGGCTCAAGGATGTTACAAATTGAGATCAGAGGAGATATTATCTATTTTTGCTATTTTTTTATGGTATAAATGATATTAAGAAAGTGACCATACATGGAAATGAGCTCATTCTTGAGAGTTTCTAACCAATGTATGTGGGAAAACCCAAGTCCCGTAGAGAGGAAATTGTAGTTCTTAATGTTTTTTTATTACAATTGATTATATTTCACCATTGGGTGATGCAGATGTGGTGTGATGTGATAGTTTTATGATATATTGCCCAAAACTAAAATGGATTGAGGATGTAAATTCATGAATTATTCTAGGAACATATGTATATATATTACTTGAATTATTATAGGCACACACACATGAGAAGAGTGTGTGGGACAAAGAGGGTATAATGCATTTGACTTATTTAAAAGTGTATAAACATTGTGTCTAATAGAGCAATATGAATGGGTTAAAAGGGGAGAAAATGTTAAACAATAATTTATGAATTAAACTTTATGAATTGTGGTATGTAAAATGAAAAGTTATTAGAGTATCTTGTGATTTGAGAATAGATTAAAAATTGGGTATAAGGAGTGGATTATAGTCAAGTAAGTTAGATTACTAATGTTAGCCAAGAACATGGTTGGGATGGTTGAGTGTAGTGTGTCGGTTGTGATCAGACATGTTTGAGTGGTCTATGTGAAAAAGTTTTTGGTAGATAATAAATATCCCTCACTAGATTTATTAATTCTTTATAGTGTTTTTATAATGTCAGAGAACGGAATTGTAGATAAATGTATCTAATAAGGCATGTGTCGGTTGGGTGAGGTTGGACTATCTACTTTTCGAGGTATGGTTCTTATAGCTTCTACACATGCTAATTATCTATTTCAAACAGGTCCCTCAGTCTAGTTTATCTATTCACATTTTGTGGTTGTGTTGGTCCTATCAGTGGAACATGTTTTAGGGGTTTTGTCAATCGATATTCTGTTGGGTGGTACAAGTTGAATATATTAGATAGTGTAGAGATTGTGCCATATAGGTTGATGGTTATCATTTTCAATGTATCTTTTTTGTCTTCGGTATGAAAATATTCTACTAGATCTTTTGTATATACTGGCTCGTGTGGTATCATTCTCATATCAATTTTTACTATCCTAGGGTAACATGCATATTTCTTGACGAAGGAACTTATGTCTTTCATGGTGAGGGGGATATTTGAGCCGTCTGTGTATGTCACTTTTTTCAAATGTTTTGGAACTCACATCCTAATTGGAATTCCTTATTCTTTATTGATAAAGAGGTGGAGAAACATTTCTTTCCCCGTGTGGTGCATGGGTCTCAGAATGTGTTTCTTGAGTATTCCTCAAGACTACCACCCAAAAGTAATGTGGAGTTCACAATAGAGTAGCTACTAGGATATGAACCATTTTCAATTACACTATATCGAATGGTGCTGGATGAACTCCATGAACTTTTGGTACAATTGGAAGAATTGGAGTAAAATGGATTCATTCAACCTAATACATCACATTGGGGATCACCCATGCTATTTGATAAGAAGTCAAATGGGTCATTGAGTTTAATTATGGATTACAGATTGTTGAATAAGATGACAGTTAAAAACTGAATCCCACATCCCTGAATTGATGACATGTATGACCAACTAAGGGGTGCCCCGATGTTCTCTATGGTCGATTTGAGATCCGGATACCATCAGTTGAGGGTGAGACCTTCTGACATACCACTAATATCTTTCCAAAAAAGTTATGGGTTGTATGAATTATTTTTTATGTCATTCCAGTTGACCAATGCACCATCTACTTTAATGGAACCAATGAGTCATATATTTCACCCTTATCTACATCAGTTATTAGTTTTATTTTTTGATGACATTTTGGTGTACTCAAGAACTCTTGAAGATCATACCAAACATGATTACCTTGTCTTCAGTACAGTAAGAGAGAATACACATTACTCCAAGCTATAGAAATGTCAATTTTATATTAATAATGTTAATTTATTGGGACACATCATTTTCGAGTCAGCTATATAAGTAGATCCAGAGAAAGTGAATGACGTGGTGTCTTAGGAATTTCCTAATAATGTTTCTAAAGTTATGATTTTTCTGGGTTTTTCGATTAATACTGGAATTTAATTAGGGATTTCTCTAATTTGGTAGTAGTACTCTCATGATTAAAAATAAGGTTGTTAGGTTTGATTGGTCAAAGGCATGAAAAACTACATTTCATGAATTGAAGAAATGGTTCACTACCACACTGATTCAGATCCTAACAAAAAATGGTCAGACATAAACTTTTTTCTGTGATGAATCTAGTGTTAGACTCGGGTTACTATTAATGAAATATGGTATGGTTATATCTTATGAGTTATGAAATTTTATGCTTCATGAAAGGAATTACCGTACCTGTGATCTTGAGTTAGCTGATGTGGAATATTCCATAAAGTGTTTGGAGCATTAAATGTTAGGGGAAATATTCAAGGTGTTAACTGATCATAAATTCTTTATTTACATATTCTCTCAGTGGTATATGAATCTTTGAGAGTGGAGGATGGTTTAGAAATTACAATCATTTTATTTTGAGTTAGTTTACACACCAATGAAAGCGAATATTGATTGAATTTTTTGATCCAAAAGACATAGAATTGGGTGGTTCAGGAAGCCAACATTGAATTGAAAATGATGGATTTGTTCATTAAGATGCACATTGTGGTGCATAATGGGAATAGACAAATAACCTTTTCATATATAATGGTTGAGTCTATGCCTCTGAGTTGGGTTAAGGAATCTCAGCTCCAAGATCTGGGATTTTTTTCATAATGGAAAATATTAATGGCCGGGACTCACCTTCTAGTTCGGTTGTATGTGCTGATGGATTCATCTATATTCAGGGTCATTTTTTTTACTAGTGAGTGCATGAGAAGAGTTGATGCAAAAGTGTTATACATCGATGTGGGTAGTAAATCCCGGCTAGGATAAAATTTATTATGGTCTTCATTGGATGTATTGGTGTTCGGGAATGAAAAAAGATGATTTGAGTTTGTTGGAATGATGCCTTACCTATCAGTAGATAGAGGCCAAGAATCAGAGAACCTGTGGTATGTTACAGTCATTTTCCATACCAAAATTTATGATAAATGACATAATGATAGACTTATTAGTGGGTCTTCTAAGGAGGCCATGAATGAATGATGTAATCTGGGATGTTGTGGACTGGTTAACGTAAGAGGATAATTTATTTCAAATAAAAGTAACTTATACAGTGGACCAATTTTTATATTTATTTGATCGAGAGATAGTGTCATTTCTTGGTGTGCTAATAACCATAGTTTCGGATCCTGATACTCATTTCACATCACACCTATTGAAGGGGCTATAGAAGGCACTTGTTACCCAAGTTTTTTTGATAATGTATTATCACCCACATATGGATAGTCAGTCCATCTGTACAATTTTGTTATTGGAGGACAAGTTCAAAACATGTGTTCAATAATTTTGGTGGTTCATGGGAAAATCACTTGACTCTTGTTGAATTTTCTTACAACAATAGTTTTTAGGATACAATTCTGATGGATAATTTTGAGATACTATATGGGATTCCATGTAGATCACTATTTTGTAGGTTAGAAGATGGGGAGTCTGAGATATTATGACCAAGTATCATGGATGAGACATTTGAGAATGTTCAGTTAATTCAAAAACTGATCATAACGACTTAATGTGGGAAAAAAATATTACATTTATTAGCATCATAGTCTTATTGAATTCATGTTATGAAATAGTGTGGTTCTTTGGGTGTCTCCAAGGATAGGTTACCATATATTCAATAGGGAGGTAAAGTTTTCACCTACGTTTTTTTGGTCATTTGATATTGTAGAGAGGATCAAACAAGAGGATTCTAGATTGGATCCTCTATAACCATATAGTAGAATGCAATATGAGGTCAATATTTCAAAAATCTTTCAGTATCAACCATATCTATCACATGTGATAAATGATGAGGATGTAGAGCTAGTTACTGATTCATCATTTTATGAGAATCTAGAGTGTATTTTGGACTGTAGTGATAAATTATTTTGAGGATAGAATATGCCTTTGGTTCGAGTGTTATTTTAAAATGGGAAGGTTTATGAAGAAACATTGGAGTGAGAATATGATATGTTGGTCCAATTTCATAATCTATTTTCTTCGGATGCACAATGATGCTTGAGAATAATGGATTGAGGATGAGATATTCTATGTAAGAAGGTAGTAAGATCTAGGATTTTCCAATAAGTTTGTTTTTTATGTTTTAGTTGAAGCCCATTATTTTAGTCAAATAATTGTTTTCCCAAAACTCATTATTAGGCTTGGGGGTGTTTCAATGATCGGGGCATGGAATAGGAGGAAAACATATTCTGGGCATATTGAACAGTTTGTGCATGTTTAGTGCAAACCATGTGGAGCATCGTAGGTATCCATGAAGCCTTGTGCTGGGGATTGAGCACCGTAACTGCACGATTATGCTAACCATGTAGAATTCATAGGAAACCATAAAATGGGCTGATTTAGGGATATTATGGCTCACATGGATTGAACACGTTTTGGAAAACAATGTGGGGAAACCATGAAACCTAGTAAAGTTTAGAAATTTCAAAAAAAATCCCCTCAAATATTTTAAGGCTCGCTCGGGATTTTCCACTTTTCCTCTCCCCAAACCCTAGTGATTAACCAATTATAACATTACCTCCAATGGATGATCCTCGTTCATACCTAGTTCATTTAGAGTGTCATCAATTATGGATAGATTCTCCATGTATATCTACTATCCTCCTTGAATTTTATTCTTGATTAGGGTTTTCTTCTTTCTCTAATCTCCTTCGGAACCTCTTAAACCACTTTTATCCAGTTAGATCTAGGTTGAGGCTTCATGGTTTTGTGGAATAAGTAGATATTTCTAAAATTTTGGGATAATTCATCAATATAATTGTGGAAGGTGGCCTAAAATTATATCCCATTGTTTTGTTTTAGATTGGTTCATTCTTGGGTTAACTTCTTGGTTACTACTTATTGTGATTTTGATCCAACATTTAGATTTTTTATAATGAATGTATATATGATTAATTTAAACCCTCGTGGTACCCATGAGACATATAGAGGATGGCATTACCATTTTTCGTCCACTCATGGGGTGCGCTGATAATTTCCAGATGTTGCATTACTTTAGTAAGTTCGAGATTGTTGTGTGATCGTGTAGAGCCCTTGCTCGGTATGTGATATTCATAATGGAAGTTCAACTTAAGTAGTGGTTAATTTTGGTTTGGGTATGAGAATTATGAAATATGTTAGATATTCCTAACTGAGTTAATTCATGTAAAATGGTGAATATGCTAAATTGAAAATGTAATGTTAAATGGGAAATATGTTAAAGAGGATTTCATAAGGGGTTTTATAAATGTTTATAATGGGTTGACATAAGAGAATTAATGAATATGCTTTGTGATATAGGATTGAGAATGAGAATAGGGATAATTTGATAAGTGATTTATATAGGGATACAGTTAATAGGATAAGGATCAATATAATTTACCATATTGACTGTTATGGATTATGAGTGTTGTATGTCTTGGTTGTGTTTGGTTTCTATATGGTTTATGTGTGGTGAATGGATTGAAAAGAATGTTATCATGTATTGAGATGTTAGATAAATGACTGAGGATCTTCCCAGGGGTCCTGTTGGACTGATTCTATAATTATTCCCATAATGTTGGGGTTATGGAAGGGGATATAGCTCTATTCCAATAACGGTTTCATTCCACCTAGACATAAACATCGAGATGAATATATTATGAAGTTTTGGCATGTTATCCCTTATGAGTTAGGGAAATAATTATTTACTTATTTACATGATGTATTCCATGAACCTTTTCTGGTTGATGATGGACTTGTAATGACAAAGACATAATAAATTGGCACCATGGTTTGTGTGGATAATTGGAGATTGTTAACTAGTGGCACCAAATTTCCTTTCCATTGATTATTAATTATTTATAAAATCATGCACTATATGTTATGATGGATATTTATTGAAACTATTGGTTGTGGCATACTTAGTTGTACTCACACCCTTCTAGGTCCTCCATTGGGTATGCGAGCATATTTCATACTTGCAGGTCCGAACAACAGAAAGGGACCTATGCTAGGAAGTGAGTCAGGCATGGGTCATTCATGGATGAGGTTCTAGACTTGGAGATAGGAAAAATTTTTATTCTGCTATTTGTTTTTATTTTCACTTTTTTATCATGGAATTTTAGTATGATAAGACATATTTACTCTAGAAAATGGATTGTTATGAGATTGGGGATGCTTGACTATGTCTATTATAGGTTGTCTTATTTCTGTTTCTATTATTTATATTGTATTCTATTGTGGTGTACTCTTGTAAAGATGGTATAGTCTTCCCATGTGACCTATTAGACCCTCACTACTAGTCTAAAACCCTTGTAATGAAAGGAGGTGTGCTTGAGGTAATGTGATGTCCCGACTCAGGGCACTGATTTTATGACACCTGGTTCAGGGACGTTACTTAAAGAAAAACTCAAAAGTTAGGAGATGAAGATAACTATTCATTTCAATAGTTGTCCTTATATTTTGAATATGTTTATTGATGAGAACGAATCACATTTTGAATTTTATTATCAAGTATGAATATTACTACCTATATAGAAATAATATCTTCCTAAAATTAATTTTTCTATTGAGATTATCATGGTTTATGGAAAGCCCTTTTTATGGACTATACATTTGTAATCCGTGAAGAGTTCCCTAGTGATCCTCTATATGGGGACGTTGAGTTCTGAATCAAACTTTTTCTTAGTTATATTCTCATATCTAAGATTACATATATAATGGCCACCATTAATTAAGAAGAACATTGAAATATATCCCTAGTAAATCAGGTCAAGGGTTTTTTATTCATTAGTTCATCACCAAGGGTACTGATGGTCATATTTGCCAAGAATAAATATGGATCAATATCCCCTCCATTTATTATCAAAAACACAAAAACATGATAAATGACATATATACATTTCAATAGATAGATGGATTGTTTAATCCACTATATTGGCCCATTATTTCACTATTGTGGTCCTTTGGTTAGGATATCACCAATTAATGGTGAAAAAGGAAGATATTTTGAACACTACCTTTCAGAAAAGGTATATACACTGTGATTTAATAGTTATTACCTTCAGACTGAATAATGATCCCTCAATCATCAAAGAAATATTGATTAGAGTCTTTAGATATTACATTGAAAAATTGGTGGCATTCCTTATAGATGATATTATGATATAATAAAATATCAATTATGATTATAAATAAATATAGAATAATACTCTATAAAATATCCAAATGAGAATATATATGAACAATACAATATGTGTGAGTTGTTGATATTGGATGAATCATTCATGGGTCATTTCATCTCTAGTAAAAGGGATATCTGAGGACCATTCGAAGATATTGAAAATTGAGGAGTTTCCTTGAAAAAAACAATTAATGGATATATATAGTTTCCTTGAACTATCTTGGTATTACTAATTATTTTTTTGAATGATATAGTGGTTTTATATCACTTTTACTAAGTTGAATCATAAGGGAGTACTATTTTTCTTGACTAGTGAATGCATTGATAGCTTTATGGAATCGAAAAAAAATGATTTTCAATGCACTAGTCCTTTTATTTCCCCAATGTAAATAACTATCCATGTCATAAATTTATTTTTTAATGAAGGGAATGGGTTTTTTAGTAGTTAATAAATATATTGTGATAGACTCTTCCACATGACAGTTTAAATTTTAAGAGTAGAACTACCCAATGAATGATCTCGAGATGGATGTAGTGATATTTATTTTTGGAATCATGTAAAATTTTGTATATATGTTGAGAATTTGGAAATATATATGAATCCTATATGCCATAAATACACATATTAACCTAAAATGAGCCTAATATGCACACATTAATATGGTTTTATTTGATCATAGACAGTGGCCTCTCAATAAACTACTATCCATGGAATAAAATAAAGTAGAATACTATATATATATATAAAGTATCTGGAAGCCATATTAATGATGATAATTGAGAAGGATCAAATATTCTAAGATAAGTTTTCTTTGAAAAAGGATATATAAATAAAGAAAAGGTGGATTTTATAAGAAAATGAATGACTTTATATTTGTAAATTTAAGAAGATGGGGTTATATGATTTTTTCATGATTATATATTCCCTTAAATATGAAGACAAATAAAAAGATATTGAATGGGGTATATATCTCATCCATATCCATCCACTCATTAAGTGCGTATATGTATTGATATATCTAAGATATCTTTTGAAGATACAATATGAAGAAGGATATCATAGAATATACATGAATTATTTTGGTATTTCAGAAGGAGTATTCGGAAAGGGAAAATTCCATTTGTGATGATGTCAACATTGAAAATACATATATAAAAGTAGGAAAACAACACCATGTAAATTTTCAGACGTCATGTGAATACATAAAGAGAAAAAATCAATTAGTTTTCTCATGGATCAGCATATAAATATTTCATATTTAATTTCATTTTGAGAAGTATTATCACTTTATCAGCATATAAGGATATACAACATAGATGTGGTGAGGCTATATGAAATACTAATATTTTTTGAATCTGATTGAGATCTGATATTTACCCCTATGTTACGGGAAAGAAAATAACATTCTATAAAGACGAATTTTATTATTAATTCATGTTATCACCATAAAGCTGATGTCCAATATAAGGGTACTAACTATTTAATATTATACATGTTAGGATAATTCCTTATAGACTCCAAAGTATAATATAATTAGCATATGTGTCTTGTTGAGATCTCCTAATACAATAGTTTCCACTCAAACATCAAAATGGATCCATATGAATCCCATTATTGGAAGAGATGTAGAAAATATTTTGGGATACTATTATAGAAATTAAGCAGGTGGATCTTAAAATGGTTGAGGAAATGGTATCAAATTTCCAAACTATTCAAAAACACATCAGGGATTTTAAAATTAGTCAATATTCATTTGTTGAAAATCATCAATGAGACATGGAGTTTTATATTTTTGATAATGCGTTCCACCATACAACCCCATTGAATAGAGTAATGATATTTTGAATGAGAATTAAGTTATTTCCTAGGTGAATTCCCCCATTGGATATTCATGACCATAAGGGACTAATGACCTATCGACTAACAATCACAACATCCATTATTCATGTTATTTTCATATTCTACATATATCCCTCGAGAATGTACATACCAAGACCCCCACATGTACTAAATTCCAAGGTGATACCATTTGATGATTCTTACTATTATAAGGAGAAACAAGTCTAGATCTCAGACAATATAGATATATTTCTTTTTAATAAGTCAACTCACTTATTTATATTACTATGGTGAGACCATAAGTATAATGAGGAAACATGGGAACCAAATAAAGAAATGAATTAGAAGTAACCTAGCATATTTTCGTCATCATATGTATAATATAACATAAAGGATGAAATTTATTATTGGTGTAAAAATATAATGACCCATAAAATTTTCAATTTAATTTTCCTATTTAATATATCATTGTTTCAATTTTCGTAATATAAAATTATATAAACGATACACACTGCATGATAACACCAATATTATTTTATTATAATTATACAAACCTAATATTTAGATATAAAATATTCACATAATAATTGAAATTATTATAATTAAAAAAATAGGGAATATGATAACAGTAATATAAAAAATTGTATCTACTCAATCCCCAATATAATTCTCACTCACAAGCAACCCTCTAGAAATGAAGAAAAATATTATTAATAATATTTTAAATTTGAAAATAAATAAATATATATCTATATAACCTTTATATATAATAGAATTAAATTAACAATGAATGAAATATAATGTATTTATGAATATTAGGGAACTCATATAACCATTACAAATTCCACCTTTTGAATTGTAATCTAACGATAAGCTTAATAATTCAACTATTAAGAATAATCACAATACTACTTGAATAGAAACCTCACATGTGGAAATGTAATATAATTTTTTAGGATCATATAAAATGATATAATGAAATATTAATATCATTATATATGTAAATAAATTTTTGAAATGATAAAATAAGTGTTTATATTTTATTAAAAAAAATGGTTTCATTTTAATTTTTATTTATAATAATAATATATAAAATAATATTTATTTTTATAAAATTGGTTTATAAATTAATATTATATCTTAGTATAATGATTATAAAATTGTAAAGGAATATAATTAATTTTTTAAAGGGTCATAAAATTTACCATAACATTAAAATTAGAATTTTTTATCTAAATATGGATTTAGTTTCATATTTAAATAACTAAAATTTAGAAAATTATTTTAAAAAAATAGATATATTTTTCAGAATATACTAATTACAAATCTTTAGGGTGAATTTCCTATAATTTTTTAAAATATTTAATTTTTGTGAATAATGAATTATCTTATGTCCAACTGTAAGCTAAATAATTAAATTTTTAAGTCATGGATGATTTAAGGGCACACTAAATCAAATTAAAATACTTAATATACTTCATATGGCCATAAAAATCTATATAATCAATATTATTGATCTATTATAATATTTTAATGAATATAATATTCTAAAACACACATTTCTTATGCTTAGAAAAATCATCCCTCCTCTAAAAAATTTTTATGCCATGGAAAATAGAGAATGTCTACCAAATTCCCCTAAACAATTATCCCCTATGAATTAGTGTTTTGGTTTAAATACAAAGACTATTTAGTGGAGACTTAGGGGGTATCCTAAAAGGATTCAACCGGAGGGATTGGTAAACTCTAACCTAAATTCCTTTTAATTTACTTCTTCTTCTACCACACCCATATTTTCTCTATGCACATAAACATAGTAACATCAGTTTCCTATATATACTGGGGTGTTATTATTGTTTTGTAATAACTATATTATACCATCCCATCATAAATTTTTAAAACAAAACCATTATTCAAAATATGGTCGGTTCCCTGCGTCCATAAAAAACAGACAACAATTTTCTCAACATCTATCCGGTCTCGTCATGAAAA
This sequence comes from Viscum album, assembly GCA_963277665.1. Classification (NCBI taxonomy): domain Eukaryota; kingdom Viridiplantae; phylum Streptophyta; class Magnoliopsida; order Santalales; family Viscaceae; genus Viscum; species Viscum album. The sequence continues at coordinate 1,651,929,706 of OY728132.1, read as the reverse complement.
CATTTTTATGGTTAAAAATGATTATTATAAGTTTAATATAAATAATTTAATTTCATCAAATGAATTTATAGTCATAATGATCAAACAATAAAACTAGTTATTCATGGTATTTACATCTACCAAAATTATTTAAATATATAACATTAATGTTTTTTTAAATTAATAACCCCTAGAATAGAACGCAAAAATTATATTTGGGAAATTTAAATTTCATGAAATAAATCAATATAATATCATTTCACTTATCGAGTTTTTTTAAAATTGTACATGAATATTTATAATTATTCAAAATTGATTTGATCATGGAACCATGAAATAATCACCCTTAGAAACATGAAATTAAACATTATATCTCATTAAAATTGTAATGAATCAACATAATCAAACTTTGTTAAATCAAATATAGATAAATATTGATAAAAATAATAAGTTATATTAACTAATTTGATTATATATGATATTATGTGGAAGGGAATATTGATTCTTTAACCTATGGTAGGGGATTTCTTTAAACTAACAATTTAAATTGGGTTATATCTTTTATCTCTCTAAATCAATTTATCTATCTATTTGGTGTTATTTTATAACAATAAATTTTATGTATATTCATGTATTTAAAATATATGACCATATTATTCTCCATTCCTATGATGGAGTAATATATTTCTTATGTATATTTCTCAAATTCATGCTCTATATTCAAACCCAATTTACGGGAATGTTTCTATCACCGAATCCTTTTATGAAAGCTTATTTAATGCATGCATCCTCATTCATGATTTATTTGAATAAAACAATATTTTAGGTATGACCATTCGACCTTAGAACTGGTTTTCATAGAAAATTATATACATACTCTTTTTCCAAGAGCGTTTAATTCAATACATAAAACAATATTTTGAAGGTCCATTAGTATAACCAATTAACTACTATTTCACATATGATTTTATAAATGGTTTTATAAAGTAAAAATAATATATGATTGGAATTTTTCCACCATGTCATGTTTTCTAATAAGTTTTTATTTACATATGCATATTTCATGTAATATATTAGTGCCACATTACTTAGTTTCAATTATATTATGATTCCATTTTCATTCTTTTGGCTCCCATTTGATTATCAATGAATGTTATTATTTATGATTAAATGTTTTTCATATTGACACATATGATATGCCTCATTATAAATACTTTTTTCACACTATTATTTGAAGGTCACCCCTTTTTTCAATGTATTTAATAGGTTGTACTATATATTTTTATGATATCAATAGGATTCAGTACCTCTTTATTGAGATTTCTATAAATTCATGTTATTTTTTGTTTTATTTTGAGGTTTTTTAGACCCAGAATTATGAAGACACATGGAATATCAATCTTTTGTTATGTTTATTGGATATTTATTATTAGAATAATTTCAAAAAATTTGAAAATGGCTTGGATCACTATATTTATATATTTATTATTGAGTTTATTTCCACCCATTGGGTTAAATATGCCTCATTATATTGTATTAATTCCCACAGTAGGGATGTAATATATTTGGATAGTTCGTATTAATATTTACAATGAAAGATTTTCATGTGTTTATTTATGATATAATATGTGAATTTTTTCATTCTCAATCCTTGATATATGATATATGTAGGGAGGGACTATAAATTCTGTAAATAACATCTAATTTTCTAAAAACAATTATGATAATTTTAAGAAGAACAATCCCACAAACATCAATTTTAGAAGAGTAATTTTCTTGAGATATATTCATCACACGATAATGTTTTCTAACCAATAATTCAATGTCTATATTTTAGGTTTTAGAATTAGGGAATTTAAAAACAATATAGATATGAAGGAGTGGGTTAAATTGAAATCAAATAAAAAGTTTTAAATTATTGAGTGGATGATATGTATAAATTTCTAATCTTTTTTAAAGACCAACTTCCAGATTTGTAATTAATAAATTATTCACTTTATCTAATGGATTATGATGTTACTATAATCAATTTTCCTTATTAAATATAGTCTTAGTGTACTGGTTTTCATAATATCAAAACACTTTATAGTTGAAACATTCAATGGTTAGTTGTACATTAGGTCAGAATTTAATTTCTCCTATTATGTTTTTCAGCTTCATTATATATAATCTTAAATCATGTTCCAAATGCAATTATATTCTATAAATTAAATATTTCCTATTACATTGAAATAATTACGCCGTATTTCTGGATAAATATTTACATTATATGAATATGAGTATATTTTCATTTATTTGATTTATCTATTAATTTTAAAAGAAACTTACTTTTGATATCTTTTTCAACTAAATCATATGAATAATTATTGTCCACAAATTCTATTTCCATAATGATATCACACTAAAAAATTTAATATATCATCCAATTCTCTTTATAATGAAATATTTTTTGAGATGTCGCTTTATGCCACTTAATAAATTATCTATTTTTCTTTATGGGTCAATAATAAAACTAGGGGCATAACCTGAAATATAAATTATATTTTCATTATAAGTAAAAATATATAATTCATATATTTTTTTATCTCATGGAATTATCTCTCTATTATAGTGTGAAGAGTTTAATGAATATATTTGTTGAAAAAAAATTCTTACATGACCCCCTTATATGGACTTTATTTCTTACTTTGTACTCACATTTTTAATCATACATCACCATATCCCTAACATTCTTAATAATAAAAATGTCTAAAATAACAATTTCATTATATGAGATCAAAATAACAATAAATATATTTTTTCTTCATGTAGATTCATTACTCAATAATAATTTCATTGAATGGTCCACAAAATTATGCTGGCCATGCATACATGAATTACTAAATGATTATTTTTTATTATTTGGAAACATTTGGAGATTTATGTCCTTAATGTTATTATTAATTTCAGGATAGAGTTGGGTAAAAATAAAAATGTGATTTTTCATTAATTGATATCCTATTTTATTTCTTATTACCCTAATTGTTCAAATAGTTTTCCCATTATCAAAACATTTACAAAAAATAAAATGTACAGTGTGGAAGTTAAATAATAATAACCGAAATCATAAATAATTTTACCATTTAATTAAATCATTTGCTGTCATGAACTATAAATCCTCCATTTTATCATTTGAAACTTTAGGATTAACATATATCACATATAGTACAACTGTTGATTATATTAATTGTATCGTCCAATTCTCCATTAACCAATTCAAAAAATAAGATAGAACTCCATAGGATAATAACATAGATGGTCCAAAAATATCTTACATGTAATATAAATAAATATATATTCTCATAAATTAAATATCACAATAAATCATAATTTTGGAAAATATAGGATTTTCTTCACCATTGATTAGCCACATAGATTATGTATTTTAAAACCTAGTTTATATATTATCTTTATTTTTACAAAAAACTTATCTCTTTTATAAATATACAAACTTATATTATTCCTTAAAACATAGGAAATTTAAATATCTGAAAAGGGATAATTTAAATTTTTAGTAAGGGTTAAAAATTGTTGGTGCATGGATCTTAACATTATTGATTAAATTTATATTTAAATTAAGTAAATGTCAAATAGATATTGAAATCCCATGAAATACTTTTGTTTTATTTTGTACAATTGGATTTAAATGACTATTATGTATCCTTATTGTTGATAATAAAGTCATTGAACAACAATCTAATTACATCCATAAATATAGGGTTTTAATAAACCCTTTTGACACAGATAAAAGAAGTCATGGCCTCAACCAGTATGATCTTACCCTATGGAGACCATTTATAAAATATTACGAGGGAGTTAGAATTTCTGGGATTTTCCCTAGACCAAGACAAAGCTAATATCTAACAATATAATCATGAGCTAAACCATTTATGGGAGAAGATCATGCTCATCGAGATCACGACCAAAACCTTATTCACTGAACAACCCCATGGAAGATGCACCATCACACAACTTACTCATAGGGAGTATTCTAGTGTAACAATGGGAAATGTAACAATACCCTAGTTTTATGTGCATTGTTATTTCGATATTATAATTAATATATTTTCATTTTATTATTGATACATTGTAAATTATTATTAAATCCGAAATAATATTTTCAGTTAATATTCAAATTAAATTAAGAAATCTATTTTGATGAATTAATGGATTTTTGAATTAAATATTAATATTATATTATATTATAATTAAATTAATTTTCTTATATATAAATTATCATAAAATGTTTAATAAGTAAAATATAATTTTTATAAATTTTTGTAATCTCTTTTGTCAAAATCATTCAATTTTTTATAAATGAATGTTTTTATTTTAAAAGTGAAAATTTAAATATTTATAAAATTATATAGATAAAATTAATTTTATTTTTAAAATATAGACCTCAAAATTATCCAAGGATTAATATTTCATTATTTTCTAAGATATTTTAGTTAATGTGTAAAACATATATATCGTATAAATATAAATAAAAAGAATGTATTATGACATCATAATGACCAAATAATGATATAATAAAAAACTATAAAATTTATATTTTGAAAAATATATGTTTTTACACAAAAATAATATAATTTTAGGTTAATTAAATTTATTTTATAAATTCTTATTGAATCCTTCAAGACATATATAACATTTTTAGATTTTGAAATCACTTCCTTGAAAGTGTGTATCTCTTATACATAATAAGGGAAAATATTTTTATATATTATGCCCTTATCCATTTATAATTATGCAATCTACTCCCCTTTTCCAAAAAAAACAAGTGAAAAACCTTGGGATGGTTTATGTTTTTGAATATTTTAGTATGTATTGTTCAAAACCAAAATAATAAATAATTCTCCCACTATTACTATATAAACACACCCAAGAACCCATTTTTAATCAGTCATAACCCCAATTAAATTTTTTTTATTTCAAAAAACATATGAGGATAATGTGAGAAACCAAGATTGCACGAATAACTACATATCATAATAGCCATACATGTCACCACATCCACCACAAGGTTCTTCCTCCTCACTAGATGATTCCCACTCAGAAGATGGGTTATAATGCCTTAAGAGATTATCATACTGGTTGTTAATCATTGGCTGCTCTAATGATCATTATTTCGGTCATATCTGGTTGACCAAAAATCTTTCCCAAAAGCAAGTACAACCCCTCTTCCTCTTTTAGAGGTGGAACTTGTTTTCATTGGTTTAGGTAATTAAGAATAATCCTTCCTCATCCTTCTCCTGGCTGGAGATGACATAACTTCTTCACACATAGGTATCCTAGATTTTCCACCTTGCACAATATCACTATAGGAAATTCTGTCCATACTGATCACATTATCCATGCCAATATCCCCCCCTTTGTCAATGATAGTCTCAACTTCACTGCCCTTGAATACATCGTTTTCTAGTAGTAGAGGATTCATATTAGAGTCAATCAGAGTAAGGAATTGAACCACATTTCCATGACTATCAAAAGTTTCATTTTCCATTAAACTGCCATCAATCACTACCTTATGAGCATTATACTCCTTTTGCCTACTAACAACACTGTGGACTTGATTTTCACCTGACTCAGGTCCCATCTGTTTTGGTATCTCCAAGTAATCTTTATGTCCCCTTCTTTTTTTCATTATGATTATACCTTCCCCAAGAACCTTATATTATTCTTAAACCTCATCATACCCCGCACCTTTAAAACTACATCCATCAGGCTCATAGGAAGCCTAATAAGATAACACCTCAGTGTTCACACAGTCAAAAGAATTATGAGTTTGAACACCCCCTGGACCAAACATGGATATTTTTTAATCGGTAATGATATTTGAATCTCTAGTACCCTCTTCCCCTACTCCCTAGTGTCCTCCAAAGTCACCCTCATTCCACAAATTAGGCTCCCTCATTATTTTGGGTTCATATATTCTCGTAATTGAACTCCCTCTCTCTTGTTTCTTTAAGAACCTCTTTTATGTCATGCCATTTAATTTGAATTTTCATGATTTGTGATATTTCCATACATACCATCTTATGATAAATTGGATTTATAAATGATGGTATCTTTGTTTCACAACCATTAATCCCCCCTATAATACTTTAAGCCCACCCATTACTATACCAAAACTCCATAATATATTTCTCTCTTCTCATTTCCATTCATGAATTTCATTTATATTTTTCCACTAAATTCCATTTCACATGATGGTATATTATGTACCTTGATCCCCTTAATTTCCATCCCATATATAAATTATTAGAGACCCATTTCTCTCTCATAAACCCAATTTATGATTTCCCATATGACGTCTTTATGCTGCAAAAATTACATCTTGATTTTCCACGCCAAAATCACAATGCAGTGAATACCATACCTATTAATCTATCAATCATATTCAACTATATGAACATATTAATATCAAATAGTGACTTAAATATTTTAATTCAACATTCCATGAACATAGAATAAATTATGTTGTTGAATTATTCATGTTGTATGATCTTTGTGGAATACTTAATCATTATATAGAAATGATTATAAAGAGTGTTCCCTAATAGTGATCCAATCCAATGGGTGATGTTTAGTATCGTTATATTCCATGTTGGGATAGGGGTATATGTGATTCCTTTATAGTATTTTTTATCCAATTATGGGATAGGGGATTAAATGATTATTTTTTGTTATTGAACAATTTTTGTATGTTATTTCCACGTTTACATGTTATATTAATCATGGTATATCACGCCATTATGTTTAGGTTTCTATAATGATCCATTATTAAGCCTATGGTCCAACATGTAATTTATTCATCATGTTATGACTTTTTTACTCCTTTATTGGGAATTATAGATCATCCTTTTTTATGTCCTTATGTTTTCCCATGAAAGGCAATATATGAAGGAATGTTGGGGACATGAAAAGATGTTTTCTACAAATATGTGTATTTCATGTTTTAACCTGTTATGTAATGTTCATAATCCCTCAATTCACTAGTTCGCTCGATCTTTTATGTATAATTAATTGAAATTTTATGTAATATATTATGTTTAAATATAAAATAATGAACAAGGATTTTATAGTTGGTATCAAAGTATATGTTTTGTTATTTTTGGGACTAGGATTAAGAAACTATTGTGAAAGCCTTATGTGTATGACTAAGTAAAAAAAAAGAATCCCTATATTTTTTTTCAAGTATAGAGTAAGTGGTTAGTCAATAATATTCATCACTCTCTAGATACAAACATTTATAGGTTGCTCTGAAACAGATGTATCTAGGTTTAAAACCCAAAAATAGCACATTGAGCTTCTCTCAAACGATAACTAGTAAAAGAAATCGGGAATTGTTTCACAGTGGGGTCAACAATCCTGGAGGATATGATTTAGTAAATTCATAATCAGAGTATAAACCATTTTTAGGGGAATAAAAAAAGTCCCCTATGAATAAATTTTTTGAAGTAGATCATGTATAAAATATATCGAATATTAGAAATTCGTAAGATAAGGAGATTAATTAAATTTATAAGTTATGTTTGAAATGTAATTGGATTTTAATTTATGTTTTTAATAGTTTAAATTTAGAACTCCCTATTTATATATTTGATGAAGTATAACCAGAATCAACACTGAATGTTTGGGTTATCTTCCATGGTTCTACACGTTCTTTTATATCCTGAATTTTTAGTATATGAATCTAAACCCCAAGAAAATCATGGAAGTTAGATGTTTCTGAAAATGAAGAATAGGGAAATTATACTATTAATTTCATATGACACATTACCAATCTAAAATTTTGTTTTGAACTTCTTGTTGAATGTCATCATACTTCCCTTGCTGGAATTTTATTCAATTTTTGGCATTGATTGGATTTACCTATATAGAGACAACATTAATTGCAATGAGTGGGAAATCACTCATCGTATGGTGAATCGACCCCCATTTTATTCAATTGAAAACAAGACGATGAATATTCTTTAGCAACATCATATCAATAGTGTAAATTACTTCCATAATATACTTCATATCTTTATTAGATGATTCGGTCTAATGAATTAACCATCCTCTAAGACATGTGTATTGTGCTAGAAGACAATAATGTGTTTCCTAAAGAATTGAAAAGTCTTCGTCCTATAATATATGTGTAATTCTTAATATATCATATACCAAACCCATTTACAATATCCAAAAATCTATAAAGAATCGTTTTTGTGGATCATGGGGAGCTAAAAAAACAACTACAAGAGAATCTGGATAAAGGGTTTATATTCTCAACTGATTCACCATGGTGTATACCAGTACTCTTCTTCTAGAATAAGGATTGGTCAATGCACCCTAGAATTGATTTTCTTGAGCTCGAAAAAATAAAGATATAGGACTAGTATCCTTTTCCATGAAATGATGACTTATTCTGTCAGTTACGTGGAGAAAAATACATCTCCAAGGTGGATATGTGATCATGATATAAAAAATTAATGGTGAAAGAGGATATCACCATGAATACTTTTCATATAGGTTACGGTAATTATAAATTCATAGTAATGCCTTTTGGACTCACTAATTATCCAAAAAAATTCATGGAATTGAGAAATATGGTGTTTAAATATTACCTCGGAAAATTTTTGGTAGTCTGTATATAAAATATTATAATATACTCCAAAACCAATGAGGTGTATCTATAGTATCTGCGCACTGTGCTAGAGGCCTTGAGAAAGGAGAACCTCTTTGAAAAGTATGACACATGTGAGTTCAGGTTTAAGGAAGTCTCATTCTGGGGGAATATCATCACAAAAAAAAGATATATGTATATCCTTCCAAAAAAATAAATTGAGTGATGGTCGAGGCTATCATTGATGATGGATATATATATCTTCCTTGGGTTATCTAGATATTATTACTGATTTGTGAAAAATTTCTCATGATTGTCAAACCCTCTTACTAAGCTTATTCGAAAGGGATTCATGTTATCGTGGAAGAATTAATGTGAAGTAATCTTCATGGGAATGAATTAGAGGCTTACCACTGCCACTTTTCTCACACTACACACAATTGGGGATCTCTTCATAATCATTTGTGATGCATCGAAGAAGGTAGAGGGATGTTTGTTCATGTATAATGGAAAAGTCATTTCATATTACTCAAGGAAATTGAAAATTCATGAGAATAATTATCCCACACAAGATCTTGAGTTTGTGGAATTGATCATTACATTAAAAATATGGCTGCATTATCTCTTAATGGATAAGTGTGAAATAAATATGTATTAAAAAAGACTCAAATATATATTCCCACAAAAATATATAAACATATTCCAATGAAAATGGTTAGAGATCATCAAGTATTATGACATCTAAATCCATTACCACCTTTGGAATGTGAACATTGTGATGGATACTCTAAATAGAAATGAACCATTAATTCTATAATTGATGGGAATTAAAAATAATCCAATATTATAATATTTGTTAAAGATTGACTTGGGAATCATAAAGAAGTGAACATGATCCATCATTTCACAAAATATTTCTCAGCAGTCTCTTTTAGAAAGGTTAATTGATACTCGAGAAGATGATGTGGGAGTTTAGATAAAAGTGGAAACTATCGGAAAATGTAAAGACATAGAGTTCAGTGTTAAATAATATAGAATTGTGATATTTGGGTCAAGACTATGTGGTATGAAAAGTTTATAGTTATACAAATATCATTTAGATTATGTACATAGATTGAATTTCTCCATTCACAGAAGAAACCTGAATATTGTTCGATATCTCTTGGAGAACTATTTGTGGGATAACATGAAAAAGGAGATAGATAAATATATATCAAATTAACTGGTATGTCCACATTAAAATCCTAATTGGAAGAATTCTAAGGTGATAATGCAATAATTACCCATACCAACATATATAATTGGAGAATATCTTCAAGGATATAGTCATCGGACATCTGAACTCATCCGAATGATATAATTATATCTATATTGTTTTGGATATTCTTAAAAATAATTCACCCTTCATTAAAATGTGATAGGATTTATCATTGGATGAACTGTAACATATATAAATCAAGGAATTGGTAAGGATGAATGGATTACAACTATCAATTGTATTTGACTGGGATCCAATATTTACTTCTATGTTCTATAAGAGACTCTAATATGATCTAAAAATGAAGTTCAACTTCATTATATCATATCACCCTCAAACCGATGGCCAATCTGGGAGACTATCCATACATTTGAGGATATCTTGAGATCATTCTTAATGTACTTCAAATGTACATGGGACCAATATCTTCCTTTGGTGGAGTTATATTACAACAATAGTTTCTATTCAAGCATTAAAATGGATTACTAAGAAGCCCATAATGGGAAGAGGTGAAAAAACAATGACATGCTGGGATGAAGACGGGGAATGAAGACTTCTAGGTCCATAAATGGTTGAAGAAATGGTGGAGAAGGTTGAGACCATCTAGTAACACATCAATGATTCCCATAGTTGACAAGAAATCCATGTTTATAATCGTTGAAAATACCTAGAGTTTGATGTTGATGACATTGTATTCCTACAATAATCATTATGGGAGATAGTTACAATATTTGGGAAGAACGAGAATTTTATTCCAAGGATCGTCTTATATTTTGAGATCCTAGATCTCATTGGGGTAGTGGACTATTGTTTTGAACTCCCACTAAACATATCTCTTGTATATGATGTTTTTCATGTATCACTATTGAGGATGTACATATGAGACGCATCACATATACTAAATGCACAGGTGGTACGACTAGATAATGATTTCTCTTTTGAAGAGAAGTCGGGGAAGATCTTAGATAATTTATAAACACTTATACAAAAATATGATGTAGCTTGTGAAGATTTTTTGGGAAAAAAATAGTTTGTACAAGAACTGTGGAAACTAGAGGATGTGATTAAGCATAGTTTCTATCATCTATTTTAGTTTTTGAAAAATAAATTTCGATGGTTAAATTTCTTATGGGGTGAGGAGGTTGTAACAATCAAAACATTTATGAATAAAATAGCCATTATTTTTATTAAATGTATTTTGAATATAGAAAAAACATTAAATCATTTTGTTTTATTATATCGAATTGGATTTAAATGGTAATTAAGTATCCTTACCATTGATAATATTGTCGTTTGATAGTGATCACACAACTAGTATAAATATATGGTTTTGCCAAAGAATTTTGACATTGACAAAGCATGAGATGGCCTCAACCAGTATGATCGCACACTATGAATCCCATATATCATTTTTTTGAGAGATATAAAATTTATGGGATATTCCCTGGACCAATCCCAACCGACTATCCATTAACATAAGCATGATTGAATCCGTTTACAGGAGACGTTCAAGCTCATCAAGATCACAACCCAAACCATGTTCACAGAACGACTCTATTATAACCCCACCATATAACACCTTACTCTTAGGGAATATGATGGTGTAATAAAGGGATATGTAATAAGAACTTATAATTATGTGCATTATTTTTTTAGATAATAATGAATATACATTCATTTTATTATTGATACTTTCAAAATTGTTTTTAATGAACAAATAAATTTTTTTTTAATATTAAAAATCAATTATGAAATCTAATTTGATGAATTAATGTATTTTTTAATTCAAATATATTTTAAAAAATATTATTATTAAATAAATTTTAATAAATATAAATGACCTTATAATTTTTATAGTCAAATGTAATTTTAATTAAACAATAAATCTATTTTTTCAACACCATCCTATTTTGAATAAATGTCAATTTTTATTTTAAAAGTGAACATTCACATATTTATAAAACAATTTAGATAAAAAGAATATTATTATTTCAATCTGGATGTTGAAATTACCAAACAATTAATTTTTCTTAATTTTCCGAGATAATTGAATTTTTTGGTAAAAATTAAATACCTTATAAATATAAAATGTGTTTTATTTCATCATAATGACCAAATAATGATTTAGTAAAATACTATAAAAATTATCTTATAAAAAATTTTGTTTTTACATTAAAATTATTTAATATTGGGTTTATTTTATTTATTTTATAAATCCTTAGTGAATCCAGCACGACATATAAAATATCTTATGATTTTAAAATCATATCCTGGAAGGTGTGACTCACCTCTACATAAGAAATAAGAATTTATTTAATATCATCAGCTCTAATAATTTTAAAATAATGTATACCACATCCATTTTCAAGATACATTTTGTAAAATCCATGGGATGGTTTGTGTTTTCGAATATTTCTTGTGTGTATTGTCCAAAACCAAAATAATAAATAATTCTCCAACCATTAAAATATAAACCCACACAAAAACTTTTTTCACATCACTCAATATCTTTGAATCACACCAACCCTCTTTCCCCTACTCTATAGAGTCCTTCAATGTCCCCCCCCCCATTCACCCAAGAAGTATCCCCCAATCCTTTGGGATCACACATCCAAGTAAGGGATCTCCCTCTCTCCTTTTTCTTTTAAGCACCACGTTTATGTCATGAATTTTAATTTCCATTTGATTGACTTGGGATATATTATTCCATAAAAAAAATAAGTAACATTTTATTTATACATTATGTGATCTTTTTATCACTCCCATTAAGCCCCCTATGATCCTTTAATCCCACCAGTTACTATGCTAATATTCTTCAAGGGATTTCTCTCTTTTATTTCCATTCAAGTATTTCTTTTATATTATTCATCTAAATAAAATTTCACATGTTGGGATATTATGTACCATGATCCTCTAAAGTTCCATCCCATGTATAAATTATGAGATACCCTTTTCTATTTCATCGACCAAATTTATGAATTTCTTTATGAAGTTGTTGTGATGCCAAAATTGCACTGTGATTTTCCATGCCAAAATCATCATGAATTGAATACCATACCCATTACTCTATCAATGGTATCAACCATTATGCACATATAATTTTCAGGTATAGAAATATATGTATGAATTAATCATTACTTGATCATTTAATATATGATTATGTTGAATTAATCCAAGTTATATGAACTATGTGGCACACATAGGTATGATATTTATATGATTATGAAGTTTATGCCCATATAGAACTCTAATGAAATGGGTAATGATTAATATCATGATACATAATGTTTGGATATTGGTTAACATAGTTATTTTATAGGTCTTTTTCCACCATTTTGGGACAGGGGTATACCTGATTTCTTTATGCTAATGATGTAGTGTTTAATGTTGTTTCCAAATTTCCATGTTATGAAAATTGTGCAATATCATGCCTTTAAGATCCTGTTTCAATTATACTCCAATGATATGCCTATTGAATAAAATTTATTTTATTCTTCATGTTATTCTTTGTTTACTCCCTTATTGGGATTTATAACTCACCATTTTCTTATGTATGTCTTCAAGTTATCCCATTCAATGCTAAGTATGAATGAATGATGTGGTCATGTAAAAGATGTTTTCAATGAAGCTATGTATTTCATATTTTAAGTTGTTATGTACTATTTCAAATCCCCAAATACACTAGGCCTCTCAATCTTCTGAGTTGTTTTAAGTGCATGATTTTGTAATAAATAGTGTTTAAATAAGAAATAGAGGGAAGGGTTGTTATAATTGGTATTAAATTTAACAACATAAGAGACTATTATAAATATCATAATTGAGAAGATGATAAACATGTGGGTTTCAATAATAATCAATGAATGTGAACATATGGAATTCCTACACAATGTTAAATAAATAATGATATTAACTACGAGAAATATGATGAATTTTTGTAGAACATTAAAAATGAGGAACAAGAATGTGTTGGGATATATAATTTGGCACATACATAAAAATAAAATTGAATATCATATATTATGTATCTCTCCCAGTACCATAATAACATTTTTGATTATATTGTCCCATAACATAGAAGATTGTGATAAAAACCAAGTACAATAATATTACATCTCTTCATATATAATGTCTACCCAATACATTAGTGTACAATATAGTTTTGTTCACAAAAATCAAATAATGATAAACCATATATATGGGTTCTAAATTAATAAGAAAAAATTCATAAATTTATCATGTAATAAATAAATAATTAGAGTAAAATATATATAATTAAAATCACCATAAGTCATAAAATCAATCAACCTATTAAATAATGAGGATGATTCCATTGAGATATAACCCTAGGGATGCCTCAATAGAATTTCATAATATTAATATAGAGAAAAACACTTTACAAAAACATTATTCAATTTTTTAGAATGTATAATAAGTATCCTTTCAATTTTAAAATGCTTTTTTGATGATGAAATAATTTACAATCCATTTTCTTAAAAAATATTTCTTAATTAAAATTAATTTTCTTTTTAGAATCAAGAAAACTTATAATGGTTTCCTTATAAAGAAACTCAAGGAAAAATGTTGGATAAAGTATCCAATACAGAAAAAGAATGGTGGAGAGATATGAAAAAAATATTCGAGAAAACATAAATGAATTAAAAGAAAATTTCATAGAGAATGTATTAAATTATCATAGAGTTCATAAATATTTTCAGGAGACTATTTAAAGAATGTTTACACAGATGATACAAATTACTATCGACGATGAAGTGATAAAGAAATTTCCTCTTTTCAACATCTTTTAGGGAAAATAATAAATAAATTATAGGTTAATGGTATGAAAAAATATAAAAAATAAAAAAACAAATGGTTATGTAATTAAGATAGAAACATGGGATAATTTTAATATGATTCCCATTAATGGAAATTTGGAGATAGAAAATTTCATTTTTAAAGGTTGATTAATACCAAAATCCATCCCTTTACTCTGTACTTCAATAACCACACACTAACCACTTATATAATAAACATATATTTCTTAATTACATATTTTATAAAAAAATTCTTATCTATTTAAAATTATAATATTCTATTATAATCATTTACTAAATATATATTCTTTAGTAATTAATTATTTTTTTAATCATATTCAAGTAAATTTTTATTTTTCTGTACTAGTTTTGGAATGGTGATGTTGATCTCTTTTCATTATTATAAAACATAAACTATAATAGATTATTCAAGGTTATGGAATCATATTATTAAAATAAATAATGTAATATCATGTTCTAATTATGTAAGAAATTGGTTTGTTTTTCTAGAATGTAATTCACATCATGAATACTTCATGTAGTTTTTACAATACTGATCAGATTTCCAATATTATTATTGTAGATTAGTTGTACTTTACATAAAAATAATTAAGAAATAAATTAATCCATGATATCATAAATTAATACACATTATTTTAGTATTCTAATTAATGATAAAAAAATATTATGATTTTATAGCATCATTTATGTAGTTGGTAGAACAAACATAATACAAACCATTTATACTAATGAAGAAGTAAGAGTATATAAAAATATTATGGTAATATCATCATTATAAAAGAATTAATATGTTAACGGTAAATAATTATAGTATATTATGATATTTATTATTATTTTATATGGTATTGGAATTGAAAAATATAGAGGATAACTATATATTCACATAGAAGGCATCACCACCTCCCTTAACAAGTTCTTTAAAAATGAATGTTTTATGTCACCTTAATTAGTCCAAAAGCATTTAATTGTATAAATAAACATTTGGAGGGGTGATTTTGTCTATAATTTATGTGGAAACCTATGGATTTTTTTTCTTTTAATTTTAGTGGATTAGTCATTTTATATATGGGTTTTAATGATTTTTTTTGAAACATCACAATAATAAAAGTGATATACAATGTCATTTTTTCTTGGTAAGTGACCCAAAATTAGAATAAACCATGTTAGATCACGATTAAACTAATTTTAGACATTTTTATATTTTTGTTGGTTTTATATATCTTTTTAAACATATAATATATTTTACCATTTTTCAGTTTACATATATTAGTCACTATTCATTATAGTTATTTTTTCTTGAAAAAAAGAATTAATTAAAAAAATTAATTTTCATTTCTAATTCCCAAGGTTAAATACATATTTCTTATAAAAAATATAAATACATAAAATTTTATGTTTTTACAGTCAGATACTTTCCATACTACCTATATCAACTCCATTATATTAAATCATAATATTTCCCAAAAATTATTCATCTTATTTGTTTATTTACCTCTAACATTTTTAAATATTTATATTATTATAATTTTAATTTTTCTCATTATTTATAACTAAGAGGATAAATATAGTTAATTAATGGCCATTTTATATAATTGTTGTTTTTTTCCTATTCTTAAATTCACAATGTTATTTGATATTGATTCATATTAATGTATTAATAATTATCTTTAATTTTAATATTATTTGTTACGATATGAATGTTTTGTTTAATATTTTGTGACTTAATCTTAATTAAACAATTCAGAGGAAAAAATTTATTGGATTATAGTACACGTATACTCTTTTTTCATTAGATCTTAATCAATATACTCTAAGAGAAATTAATACATTTTCTCAATGTAATTCATCCAAAAAAAATGTTGAATAATTTTTATAAAATTTATATAACGCATGTAATCACATTTAGTTTCAACTAGAAAATTTTCCATGATATCAATAGATTTAATATATTATTTTCTGAAAATTTTTGAATTAAATCATGAATAACTACTATATATTCCGCTTTAATAGGTCTCAATGACATCTAATGCTGCTTTTTTATCTATAAATACAAATATAATTAAAAATGATAAAATGAAACACTTAAATAAAATATTAAATCAACAATGAACCTTACCAATCAACATCAATATATCCCAATAACTCATGTGACTATATTTCTCTACCAAGTAGTTTGTAATCCTTCATAACTATATTATATGAGGTTATTATTCTAAAAATAATTTAATGTTTTTACATGTGAAAAATTAAATACATTACCACATAGCACATATAAATAAATGTTTTTTTAATCATGATATTGTTAGTTATAAAAGGGTATTAATGATTTTCTTATACACTGTAATATCTATCAAATTAAGATCCTAATATTTTGAAAATTGTAACCATGTAAAAACTAGAGTTTTCAAATATTTTTTATTTTCTAGGGTATATATTCTAATTAATTTCTTATTTATATTTTGATTGAAATATATATTACAAATAATTTTATTGAATCATTTAAAAACATAGAATAATATTAACATAGAAATCATAATTTTTTTGAATTTTCTTTTGAGGAAATATAAATAAACTATACAATAAACCTAATTTTGTTCCGTTAAAATTTACATTATAAATATAAATTATAAAAATTATTATTTATTATTATTCATTCATGAAATAGATATTATGATCAACTACATGATTTTGGAATATATTTTTTTAAAGTATTGATGAATTCTTGAATTTAATGATCATAGAGATTTTTTTAGATTATAAGGTATATTCATTAGGAAAATCCATTTCTTATAAATATTATATATAAGAATTCCACATATTTATTCAATATATACTTCTTCTTCTTTGTCCCTTGAACAAATTATAATTAAAACCCAATTTTATTTCCATGATTTTCTATTATATTTCAATTCCATGAATAGAATAGTCTTTTATGATTACATAATGGGAGAAAATGCCTCAACCAAATCCGTATATTAAATTTTGAATTATCATTTTATCAACAACCATTAATTTTTTTAATAAACAAGAATTATTTATTCAACATTTTATGGAAATTTAATTTTTTTATAAAATTTTTATATGCAATCCAGAAAAAATTATCATATGTTTCATTCAGTTATTTTTTTAAGATCTTCATCCCAATACATAATCAAACTATAATCCTTAATAGACATAAAATAAATTTATTTTTAACGTTTGATAAGGGAATTATTTATATAGTGATTTAATTGTAATTTTTTATTTAGGATTCTTCACATCACTAAAATGATCGGTCAATCAATTTCATCATTAATTGTTCAATTTCATAATGTATAATCTAATAATTAAACATCCTAATATCCAATTCTCCCAATTAAGAAAATTTCAGAAAAATATACTCACTTTGAGAAATTCTATTCAAAAAATTATTCATCATAAATTTAATTATTTATTTGTTATATAAAAATTTTCATGATCAATATCTTTATAATGTTAAACTATTTTTTAAGAAATATGTTAATTAATTTTAATTCTTTTCTCTTTAATGAAAAGAAAAAATATATATTCCATTTTCCCTTTAATATTCAGATTTATTTAAGGATATTATACTTACTGAGAACAAAAAAAATTATTTATAGGATTTGAAGTTATTGGAAGGAATGACTATGTATTCTCACGAAACATCACATATAGGGTGTTCTTCAAACCTAATCACAACAGGACCAAATTTTTTAGGTAGACTGAATTCAAGACATATTTATTTTTTAAAAAATAATTTCAGTTTCATAGGGAGTATTTTTATAAATATTATTAATAATACAATTTATACTCTCAACAACAACATTTTTTATGTTCCTTCATCATAGGAGGCCTTAGGTAGTTATGAGTGATCAGTAGGGATACATTATGCACTCTCATAGTTTTAAATTGTAACAATTGGACCCAAAATATTATTTTTATATTATTGGATATTAACCTATGCCAATGAATTCAGGGCATCACTATGTGTAACACCCTATGATTCTACAGTACGCTTCCTTTTTAAATAAATCAATATTCTGTGATGTACGCAATACCGAGTTCAAGTGCACTACGACCTATCAAACTAGCTATTTAAAAAAGTGGTTATGATTATTATTAAGAAAATTTTAAAAAATATATTTATACCATATAATTTTATCACCCATATTTAGTTTTTCAAAGACATAATATGAGTAAAAATTCAATTTTTCAATAAAATATGTGTATTTCTACAAATATAGATTTTCCACATTTTAATGGATAATTTGTTCTAAATCAAATATTTGATACTTTTATGTATTAAATTTGAAAACATTAAATTATTATTTATATGAGGGTCATAAAAATAAGGTCTGTATAAATATTCGGTACTTTTTTTATTACTTTCATATTTTGATCAATAATGAAAAATATTAAATTTTATTTAAAAACATCTTTTTTATAAAAATAATTTATTGTGTTAAATCAGGCATTTGAGTGGTTATAAAGTATATAATTATACTATATTTTAATCATTTAATATAATTTAGGTCATTGTATATAATTGTAAAATTAAAATGTACATAAACACAAATCAATCATTTGATGGTTTTTATTTCTTAAAAACTCTGTTTTTGTTTTTAACAATGGGAATTAATTTAAAATTAATTACTAAAACTTCATTTTTTTGAATATGGAAAATTAGAATCCCTATTTGGAATTATATAGTAAAATTTTTTAAAGAGGTAACTTTTTATTTTTAGACATTATGAAGAGTAACATCTGTAAATATTTTATTAACCATGGTTAAAAGATAAAATCTGGTAAATAAGTGTAAAAAATAATATTATAATAATATTTAATTTACCTAAAACATGTCCTATACTTATTGGATGAAAAATATCCGACCATGGGAATTCTTGGGTAGATTTTTTGATTCCATGGAGCCACTTGTGAGTAATAATTACATTTTATATTAATTAATGTAAATTAAAGACAAAAATAAAATAAAAAAGTATCTTTTAGTAGAAAAAATTGTATATGGGGTTATATAATTGATCAATTACAATATAAGTAGTAGTTAGAATGATAAAAATATTTCCTACATAATGGTATTTTATTTATAATTTTTTAGCCATCAAATAAGTTAATTTATTTAGAACACAATGATGATGTAGTAATTACCCTCTTAAGGAAATATTAAAACAACTGATATTATAAATATTAAAATAAATTTAAATTGAATCTTTTCATTCCATACACAATTTTATAGTAAAATATGAAATTTAGGGGTGATTCAATATATATTTTTTAAGTCATCATGTTTTTATGGCTTTAACAAAAATAAATTGCTAAATAGTGTCAAAATTGACATAAATGAGTTTTTAAAATAAATACTATTTTATTAAATGATATAATATTCCATAAAATCTAAGGATTTCTCATAATAACTTATATAATTACATATATGAATGTAATAAACCACATGGGGTTTTCTTTTTCATTTTATAGTAAGTTTATTTTTTATTTAATATAAATATACAAGAAGACATTATAATAGTTATACTATTTAACTAAGAGTTAAATCTAAATGAAAATGTTAATATGGTGACATAAACATGTCTAAAAAATTGGTTGCGATTATTTAGAGAAATACCAACCTATACTAGAAATAAATCAAATTTATGGTTTTTGAAACTGAAAATGATGGTATAATAAACTAATATTTCAAGCTCTTCCTCATGTACCCCTCACCCTCTTATAAAAGGGTACATCACCTTTTCTCAAATTCACACCAACAAATACATTTGTATTGGCCAAGAAATACTCCAATATACTCAAAACTACCCTCAATTCAACATATGGGAATTAATTTTGTCATAAGTTTTCCTAAATATCCCTTTCGTTCAAATAAAATGGAAGAACACGAAGAAGAGGTAATTATTTAATCCCCTCATTTAGAGTTTTTTTCTTCATCCATGTCCTCTTTCTTTTTTTTTCCATAACAAAATTATAACTCAAGTAACTTCTAAATAATATTTTTTGTTTATAAATATGATACAACCATATTAATTATTCTACACATCCTATGAACGACAAATTCACAATACATGTGTACACATGGCTCACCATCTCAACATCGTGGTGTAGTTTGTTATTCATGATATCATTATTAGGATGGGGGTAATATTGATGTATAATTGATGTAAATAATATATTTAACATGTTAATAATTATTTATGTATAATATTACATCCAATCACATATGATTTCACCATTAATACAATGATATTGTCACTCGTTCATACGTACACCTTACCGTCTCCACGACGAGATAAGATTTCATTCACCATCATAACCATAAGGAATAATTTTCATTTTATGAATAAAAATATTATTTAAGAGCTTAATATAATTCTGGATATTAATAAAATACATCTTATCCATAACAAACATGACTTATATAACTAATAATATAATTGAAAATAAAACTGTTAACACCCAAAACAATGACACTACTGAAATATTATTAACAAAGAAATATTGGAGGATCATATATGATATTATATTTATGTATGTGGTTCTTTTATAGTTTAATAAAAATTATTTAACTGTTATAATGGAGGTTAATGTACCATTAACTATGTAAAAGTACAAGGTATGTGTTAATTTTACAATCTCTTCATTAATAGAGGTTGTTTATGCATAAGTATCTATTAGGACCTTTTTACCATCCACATATGTGTTTCTTAAAAAAGTATTTCAAATAATTTTTACTATATCCTATACTATGGTAAAATTCATTTGTACCCTTCTTTGAATTTTTATAAAATGTTTTGAAAGGAATCTTTCCTTCATTTTCAAAACAAGGTACTTTAATTCCTTTTCGAAAATTTAAAGAAATAATGTTGTTTTAATTATAAGAATATTGTGGCTATCTTCCACCATTATAACACCATCAATGCAATCCTTAAAAGCTTATAAAAATATTTTCAAAATAAATTTTTTCTTTACTTTATAATGACTTAAAATTAGAAAGAGATATTTCACTCAAATGTTTTTGGGTTGATTTAATTTATGTTAAAATACATTGTTATATTTTACACTTATTTGATGTATATTTATTACGATGCAATATTCCTTATTTTATTGAATGTATTTTGATATGTTTGACTATGGATGTTAAATTTTTATACCATTCATGATTTATTGTTAACGTATTGACATTTCCTATGGGTTTTTTAATATGAATGTTTATATTATGTTTTAACCTTTTCATATGTTGAATGCATTAGACATAGTAAGTGATAGGCATGGCCCACAATAGCCCCTCGATGCATTGGTAGGTCTCATGATACAACGTAGTGTCTTGGCACAATGTCGTGAATAAAATTTTATTTGTAGTCTTAGACAGAGGCCTTGATTATGTGGTTATGATGTCTGGCATTATGCAATTTATCATTATGAAAGTAGCTATTTATATTACATGTGTTTATATGACTATTAGAATATTCATGTGAATACATAAATGAAATTATTTCATTTATATTTTAAATATTATGCTTAGTTTTATGTTTAAATGGATTCTGTTTTAGTCTTATACATTTCCATAAATGTTTATTCTGATTTATGATAGTTTCCACTATATTTTCATCCTTAATAAGAAACTAACTTCACCCCATTATTATGAATTATTTTTTATAGTATGCAAATAAGTATATTATGAATGGCCTTTAGAAATAATATAAGAGATATGACTGTTTTCAAAGGGGACACAATGTTTTTATTTTATGTCATGATGTGATGTCAAACTTATATATGTATATAGTACTTCTACGGCTAATAATCGAATTGGTCTTCGAGACACGATTCCTTGTATTCATGGTAATATATTTAAATAATGCACTAGCTCCAGGCTTATGGGGTCAGGACATTACACTGTGTGATGGGTTAGATTGTAATTGGTATTTGGAACCAGTATTATTTCCCTTCACAGATGTAGATACCATTATCCTTGACAGTTCTAACTAGCTAAAAATCTCCCATGAAACTAGTTTTACATTTTCACTATATTATTCTATTTTGTGGATCATTTATGAATTTATTTCCAATGTTATGTTTTCCCATTAAAATGATTATTTTACCTTATGTTTATTCTTATAAATGTTTCTTCATTAAATCAATATTCTTTTTTATATGTTTTTCAAAAAGAAAAAACAAAATTTATTTTTAGAGGAATATTCATTTTACATGTCCCAAAAAATATGTAAAAATTTATTTTTATATAATTTTATTTTCAAAATAGCATAAAATGATTTTATTTTTAATTATAAATAATAACATGTGGTTTACATTTTTGAATCCCAACATTTTTTATTACTCATTTATATCTACTATAAATTATAATTTTAGGTCCAACTTATCATTTATTATCTTCCACTGGGCATTTAGGTTCTTGTTTTTGGGGACATGAATTGTTTTTAGAAAAAAATGTATGTTATAGCTGTTTATTTTTTTAATTTTTATTATCTTTTATCACCTCATCTATATGGACCTTTACTGATTTTTTTCTTATAAAGGATGGTTGTAACTATAAGATGAAAAAACAAAGACATCATGTTGGAATCTTCACCATGTAAGAGAGAGAGAGAGGGGTGGTGAGTAAGGTTTTTTGTGTTTTTTTTGTTTAATTATTTCAATTATAGTTTATTATTACTTTATTGATTCCATCATTTTTTTACTATTGGAATATATTAATGGGATGAGTAGTGGAAGAATTTTATTTAATTTATGTTGTCGTTCTACAAAGTTATTTAATTTGGGAAATCATTTCCATGTGCTATTTTCTTGATTAAAAGACACTTTTTCAAACACCTAGGGATTGAGAATAACCTTTGGCCCTTAAAATAGGGTGAAACAAGTGTCAAAAATTAGGGACGAATTCTGTTGATTCATGAAAATATGATATATAAATAGTCTGATTTTATATTGATTACATTTTCTGGACTAATTGCCATGCTATCATCATGGATTAAAAAAATACATCCTTTATAGATTACTATAATTTTTAAATGGTAGAAATTATAATCCAAATTCATATAAATTTCAAGTGAAATAAAGAGAATGAAGATCAATTTAGAATTGTATGAAAGGAACTAAGGAATGATATTCCAACTTTCCCAATAGTGTATTTTTGCAACAAAAAGTTTAATTTTTGGGCACTAAATTCTCATACGAGGTTATATTAGTGGATCAATCAACAATAAAAGTTTTTAAATATTGGAAAAGACTAAAATTTATGATTCAGATCTCTATTATTCCGGGACTGGATGGATATTTTCTACACATTGATACAAATATACAATATTTATCTAATTCACTCACCAAGTAAGCTAATAAGGGACTCATGTTCTATTAGATAGAAGAATGTGAGAAGGATTTCAGTGAGAAAAAAATAAAGATAGTAAGTGAACCTATACCCAAATTACCCTATAATTAAGATGTGTTTTTGATCTACATTGATTCATCAAAGGGTTCTGATTTGTTTTCATTTAAAATGATATGATGATTAATTATTCCTTGAAGAAATTGTTGGATGAAATGAATTTATTTGAATCTCGGTTTTGATTGATAATAGGTAATCATTGATTTAATTATATGGGGGAATTACATTTACAATTGAAATATTTGATATATATATATATAGATTTATCAATGTGGATGAAAGTATATATTCTCTAAGGAATAAATGATTATATGCTTGAGAATATGGAGGGTGTTTATTAAAATTATGAGTTATTAATACATTTCCATCATAGTAAAGGGTTCAATTTTGTATCTAAATTGAGCTTAATGTATAATGATATCTTATCTATGAGGATGATAATAAAATATTGAATATTTTTGTATTTACAAAGGCTGTAGCATGAAATCGTGAAGGAATGACATAAATCATGTCTTTCTCAACTAGGGGTTCAACTATTCATCCATGTGACTATTAAATAATAATTAAAGGGTGCCGTGGATATGAAATAGAAAGAGATAAATATTCATGAGTTCATCCTTGATTATGATGGAATTAAATGATTCATTAAAAGAGTATGTGTCCCATTAATGCAAAATATGAAGAATGATCTGTTGGATGAAGACTATAATTAATAATTCTCTATTTATACTATTATATTAAATATTTATAGAGATCTATAAGTGTATTTATGTTAGGAAAAAAACAAATATAGTTATTTGATAGTATATATCATGGTTCCTAGTATATCAGTATTTTAATGTTGATGTATAAATGTCTGAGGGGATGTCACAACCATTAGAAATACTAGAATGGAAATGTGAAAACAACATCATTGATTTCCTCGATGGAATCCCCACAACATATAAATTCCACACATATATTTTGGTTATAGTAGATTACCTTTTGTGGTTATAATATTCCATTTCAATAAATGATGACTCCATTATTGATTTACATTCAAGGATATACATTATGTAATTATTATGGTTTCATAGAGCTCCACAATCTATTATATTTGATTAATATCTAAGGTATAACTCATAGTTCTAATGAATTATTTAGAAAACATAGGATACAATGTTACATATTAGTACTTTATATCATTGCTATAAATATGATCAGTCTAACAAAACCATTTAATCCCACGATTATATGTTGAGATCATGTTCTTCTGATTTCAAAGGATATTGGGTGCATCACCTTCCTTTAATCATTTTTATACCATAACATCATTCACACCAGTATTAATATGGATTCTTATAAATCCCCCATGGAATGAAGTGTGGAAATATGATATTATAGAATGATGTTATAGAAGGAAATCTATTCAGATCTATGATTTAAGAGGAAATGGTAGATAATGTTTAATTCATTCAACAACACATCAGGGTAGCTCTGAGTTGACATAAGTTTCATAATGAAAATAACCAGTGAGATCTATAATGAAAATTGACTTAGAAGATATTACATTGAATTTCACCATGGAAAAAGGTTAAGAGATTCATATGTAATTGAACCTTGAGACCTATATATATTGTTCCATTTGAGATTCTTGATTGAGTATGATCTATAATGTATTGCTTTGTACTTCCACCGAACCTCTCCCTATTTCAAAATGTATTCCATGTATATCTCTTAGAAAAAATACATATGTTATCCTTCACATGTTCTAAAAAAACATTTTTACCATTGTAAAATTACCTTTCTTATGAAGAACAGTCGAAAATATCATTAATAATATAGATAATGCTCTTGTGAATAAGAATACTCACCCCATTAAAAATCTCTAGATGAATCAAAAATACAAAGAAGCTATAAAGATTCATGAGGATGTGTAGAAACCGTGATTTCCTCATTTATTTGTACCATTGATGTATAACATCAATGGATAAATACATTTCATTGTTGGTAGAATATACCTCCATGATATACTAAATTTTTTTACCCCTGAAATAAAAAATAAATATTTCATAGCTTATTTTACATGAAACTCGGAGTCTAAATGAACTGAGATATGGAAGAATATTAAAAAATATTTGTGAAAATAATATTGTGAAAATGAATAAATTAATTTTAAAAATTATACATAATTTTTCAATATTTTTAATATATAAATTCATATTCAATAGGTACTCAATTAAAAATTATTTCATTTTATGATTCAAAAACATGTTTTATTCAAAATGTTTTTTATTTTCGTTTCTTCTTGAATGTAATAATAAATTTTTACCACATATAGAAATTTTATTTTATAAAAAATATTTAATTTTTTGAATCATGATATCAAAATTATATAATGAATAATTTCTTATATTTTTCTAAATGATTAATTTTTCAGTGAATGGTAACAATTATCAATTTTATATAAAACTATATTTTTGGTTCAAATAATTATAAGTGCACATATTATATTTAATTGAATATAAAATTTCATTACTTACATTATAATAAAATCATATAATATATATCATCAAAAACCACATTATGATTAACATTGGTAGAAAAACAATTTAATATTTAAAAAAGAATATTTCTAGAAAACCATATTTAGACATCTTTTGAAAGTTTATTTTTATAGAAATTTGTGCCACATATATAAATTAAATTTGATAAAATGGATCAAATATTTTATATGTATAACAAAAATATTAATTATGCCACTTTTAGTTTTGGTCATAATAAATAGAGAAAAAAAAATTAAAATGGTTGAGGTAAATATGAGTTTAATAGAGGTTAATGTAAGGGATAAGGTTATGATTACCAATTATACTTGTATAAAAACAATTTTTTTAATATTTCATCTCGAAGTTATAGTACCCTTAAATACTTAACCATTTAGATGAATATTTCATGAATAAGACATTATTCGATTTTAATTTTTTATGAAATTCAATTTATTCCCTCTCTATCAAAAATAAAAAGACACCCACTCTTCTATATTCTACATACACTAATATCTTATTATATTGGTAAATAACAACCCATATATATTACTAATATCCATCCCCATATCCTAGATAACGTTTTTGATCATAATATCATCATTTGAAGGGTTAATTTGTGAGCCCAAGGTTCTTTCTCAAAAAAATATATAACTATTAACTGACCTCTTTCAATTTTATTTCATCATCAACCATAAAAAACCATAATATATCCATATTAATATGATTAATATTTTATAATAAATATATTTATATTTTATTATTAAGATGTAAAAATCTTTTTCCATGTCTTTTTTATGAAATGGTAAATGAATGTATCTTTTATGCATACGAGTGGTCTACCACCTCCACCCAGGGACACGAATAAATTTCAATCACTTCCTTAAATATACACACATATATATTTATAATGATGTATTGAATAAAAATATATTTTACAAATTATTTAATTATTATTTTTAATGATAATATTTTATTTATATTTCATTTTTTTAATTTATTTCATAACGAAAAAAGAGTTCATGCTTACGTACGATTTATCATATCATTGAATGGTGTAACGAATTTTTCTATCTACCTCTAATGGAAAATTATAAATATATATGTATAAATATATAATATATGTATGTTCTATAATAATAATTATTATTGTCTTTATATAACCATGATCTATGTACAAGGATTCGAACTCTTGAATTGACACTTTCAGTAAAAATTAACAATTAACACCTGAAAGTAGACATTTTAAAAAATAATAATTAATAAAATGGGGTTTAAATATTATTAGTAAAACATAAGTGTTATTATATAAATTAATATGGTTAAGGTATATAATTATGAAAAATTGAAATTTATTATATAGTAATTTAGGTATCTTATGAAGAAAGATGAACATGGGGGAAAGGTTTATTGTCTAACTTTTATTTCTATAATACTTCGGTCATATTCACCACTTTTTTATTTTTTGTGTCTTACATATTACCCATGATTTTATTGGACTATATTCATTAAAATATTAAATATTCAAAAATACATATAATTTTATCTCATTCAGAAGGTTTGTATTTTGATTTTACCAATGTGGTAGGTTTTTTATGTTACAATCTCAATTTTTACCGGTATTTTTATACTTCAATTAATAATAAAGAATTTAAATGATATTTCATTCTAAAATATTATGTATTTTCATATATTTATGTTAAATATTGAGATGATATATTTTACTACATTTTTATTCAATTTATACTCTCAATTTTTTGAAATAAATGTTTTATTTTGGACTGAATTTATTTATGACTCCATAAAGAATTATTTTATTCAATGACCATATTTTCATTAAAGTGTTTTGTATAGTTATTTTTTTTATAATATTTTAAAATTAATTGTCACCCATGGTTTACTCTTTATGAAAATATTTATAAGGAATCATCCTTCCATTTTCAAAATGATATACTTTTAACTTTCTACTTAAATTGTGATGATGGGCTTTGTTTTAACATACAAAACATACATGGAATTTCCCATAACCGTATAATATTAATGGTCTTAAATATCCTTCTAATTTTTTGCATAATTAATTTTAATTTATATTATTTGACTAATTTATTTTAAAAAAATTATTTTAAATAAGTGGTTTAAAATTTATAGTGGTATATTCACCAAGAATTGATTTAGTCGTATTTTAAATACATTTGACTCTACAAAAAAAATAATTTAATGATACATTTAATTCAGTAGTTATATGAAACAATGATACCATACATATTATTTCTATATATGGTAATCATTATTATGATCAAATATTTATGGAACCCATTTTTTCTATGTTTTATGTTTGGATGAAATGATAAATTTTTACAGAATACTTTGAAATACATATGAATGGATTATTATAATGTGATAGTTGGGTCCATTATATACCTCTAATATATTGGGTAATGATTAATGTTTTATGAGATATAATTGTACAAGAGTTTTTATCTAAATACCATTGAAATGAAACATAAGAGTTTGTTCCAAGCTTGAAGCAAGTACAAATTTAGTTATCCCAAGACTAATTTATAAAGAATGCAATAGTGTGTATACTTGATATAATATTTCTATGATTATGATTATTACATTCACTATTACACTCTTTTATGACATTATATTATTTCAATGTTATTCTATCATGGTTGATGAACATTTTTTTATCTTCATTTATGAATTCTAAACTTGAAAAATTTATTCCATGAGTCGTGATTTTGATCGATTAATTTTTCGGTATGATATAAAAATGATAAGAACACATTATAATACACTTATGATCATATTATGTTTAAACGATCATTGATACCTACATTTTTAAACCATACTAAAAAATATTATCCCACCCTTTATTATATTTCAATTTCCCTATGATATGGAGAATATTTTTATGTATGTTGTGTCTAAGAAGGAATTTGGTTGTAATTATCATAGTGGGAGACCATGAAAAAATATTATTTAAATGTTGTTTTATGTTTCTATGTTTCTATATATGCTAAAAATTTAATGTTTTGGAATGGATCGAGAGGATTATTATTTTAAATTCATCTAATATGATTATATATTAATGTATAAAAATTTTGGTTCAAAACAATCAAAGATCCATTGATTATATTTTTCTTTGTTAAGGGTACTAATAGATATATTGATAATACCCCCAAAATAATAAGTTGTTAATGGATGTACCAGAAGAAAAAAACATTATTCTATTGAACATGGTGTTATTGTATTTCTATATTTATCAATTTTTGGATATCCCTAATTTTATTAAGATAGGAGTTTCAATGGGAATAATATGAATTTTTTATGACACTTAAGGGGGATGAATTCGACATAATCATGTGATGGCTGGGTCCAAAAATTATATAACCCATCAATGCATCAATGGCTATACTAAGAAAAAACAAGTTCAATTATTGGGTATAACTCTTCCCATGAAAATATTGTGTCTTGGGATAATGCCATTATAGAATTTGTTGACCTTCAACATTATGAATTCTATAACCATGGGGCCAATGTTTATTATTTTTTATATTACCCATTAATTTCATTAATTTTTATTTTATATTGTGTTTTTTGATTATGGAATCATGATTTTCATTGATTCCTTCCAAATTTCTAATTTATGGTTTATGTTATATTTGATTGTATTTTATGCTACACCTAAATTGGAATATGAGCTCACATTTTTTTGTTTTTTCAAAGGAAAAGTATATGTTAATTATTTAAAAAATTTATAGATTTGAAGTAAACTATAATCATGTTTTGAAAATTTGACCATGTTATGCCTTATTTATTAAAATTTTATATATATAGTCATCGAAGACTTCTAAGTGGTGGGATCCTTTGATAACCTATATATTCTATAAAAATAATTTCATATAAAAACAATATATATGTTTATGGAGTTTGAATTTGTATATTTGGTATCAAGGAATGTCTAGTAGAATCCTTGGGTTCTAGATTTTATTGAACCGTATTAAATAGAAAAGTACAGTGAAAAAACCCACGAATTATTGGTAACACCCTAGAAAAAATAATATGAATTATATTTTACAATTCAATTTCATTAGATAATTATTTCTACTGATTTATATAATGATAGTTACTAACAGGAGGAATGGGAACCTTATTATACCATACAGTGAATGTTGTGATATTCCACATATGCAATATAATGAATCTAAATTTGAGGTTAATAATTTTATAAAAATAATTTGGAAATTAACCTAGGATAGGAAAAATTAACTCACCCATGTAGAGAGACATACTGATCCACATCACTGTAAAATTATGTTGGATCGTTTCATGTGACAACAACGTTAAGTATTCTATAGAACTATTAATCCATTGGTATTAGAAAAATAGATCACTTATAAATAGAATATATTTCTCAACTTTGGAAATAATAAAAATGGAGAATATATCAACGTGATCTATATATTTAATTGAGATTCAGACCCTTAATGGTAACTATTTTAGAAAATAGAAGAGAATTCAAATATTACATTTATAGATTGGGGAGCTTTAAATAAGGTATTATATAAAAAACATGTTCTTAATGAGAAAATGGAATAAATGAAAGGGTTTTTTCTAAATTTTATACAATAGGAGGAGTAAAATATTTTGACTACAAAGAAAACATTACAATGTTAATAAGACATATTCGGAACAGTATGTGTAGACTATAATGAATTACTGATCCATTCATTAATTTTTCAAAGATAAAAAATTGACAGGAAATGGTATCTAATACATTTTCATCATATTATAGTAAAGTCTCAAGAACTGTTAAGATAAAAAATTATTTCACTATGATATGGGTATTCATGAGAAATCATGACTAGAAGAGGCAGGATGAGAATTATAAGATGATAAATATATCAAATCGGAATAAAGGAAGTGTAGGATTTCCCATATGTGATAGTTGTAGGGAGAAACACCATAGAGCATTCAGAAATGGAATCAAAGTTTGTTATTAGCACAAATAAAAATTCCATAAATAACTCCAATTAATGGGAAAGGAAATAAATCTAAATATTTTCAATGTTATAAATAGAGATAAAAGATATATCATTCCATCCAATTATTCAAATTTTAAGAGAATTTACTTAGGAAATGGATATGGGATCAAGAAAATACTTATGTGATTACCCCAGCTGATATCATAGTTACTATTGATGTGGGGGTAGATACATTAATAGTATCCTAAAATTTAGCTACAATTTCAATTCATTCATCATATTCTAAATATTTTTTATCTTCCATGTTTTGCAGGATAATTTGATATTTCAAATGCACCCCTGAAAAATTATTTATCAATTATGTCAAAAAGTGGATGAATAATTATAAAAAAGTATATTATGAATATCCAATTATTATTCATGGACATGTTCTATTTGAAAACCCATTTTTATGAACATGATTGAAATTGAAAATTTTCTTTTTATGGATCGGATTTGAACGTATAAAAAAGTTATTTCAAGAAAAAGAGATTAAAATTTTTGTGGGTGTGATGTAATCACATATCTTTAGAGGGAAAACATCATCATATAAATAATTTCAACATCTTGAAATAGTAGCTCTCCTTATTCAATCTATAATCTATAAGGAGGTTTAATTATGATCTATGTATTAGTTAGAGGAACTGGGGATGGAGGATATACCTATGGTAAAAAAAATTCATTGATGTCTCTTGAAAGGAACTTCATATTCATCCAACATAGTGTCAAGTGTATTTATCTGTTGAAATTATTAAGGATGTAGTACTTTATATTATACTCACTATAAAATGAAACTATTTGTGTTGGTGGAGTTGAATAAATAGTTGCAAGAGTCATGTGACATGAGATTTATATTCCCCATATTTTCAAATTAGGGATCCACTATTTTTTCAAGAAAAATGGGTCTACGAGACTGTACATAGATTATACAGAGATAAATTCCATTAATATCAAAATTAATTTCCATTATAATGCATCGATAACTAACTTGATCACCTTAATGAAACCAAATATATTTTTATGACATACCTTTTCCCTAGTTGTCATCATTTTGGGGTAAAGAAGTATTATATACTGAAGAAAACATTTCAAACATTGACAATATGAGTTTACGGTAATTCCTTCTGGAATAAATAATGAATCTTCAAAATTCATAGACCTGTTGAATAGTAAATTAAATAAATATCGTGAAAAAATTATAGTGATATTCACCGATAATAACTTCTTATTAAATCAGATCTAGGAAGATCATTAGATTCATCTGTAACTAATTTAGGAGATTTTCATAATAAAAAGAATCATATGGTAAATATAATAACTATTTATTTTTTCTAAATGATGTTTATTTTTATTGGAATATTATCACCAAGGATGAATTTTCTATTTTTGGATCAAAGAAAATGGTTCTAAAAAATGGCCTACAATAATGAACATTATTATGATCCAATGATTCAATGGTATAAAATGATACTATCAGTGGTTTGGTAAGGATTTATCCCTATTTTCATGGTCATTAACTATGTTAAAGCATAAAGTTATTTAATTTCCATATTCTATAGATTGTGATGATTGTTTTCATTATTTCTTTAATAGACTTATTTATGAAACAATATTAAATATAGAATCTTTTAAAAATGGATTTGTAATTTATAATGATGCATCGATAAACATACTTTGGTGTTTCCCTATAAATAAGGATATGGTAATTTCCTATGCATCATGGAATTTCAAAATTAATAAAGAGAAGTTCCTAACTCATAACCATTGTAACAGCCCAAGATTTTATAAAAAATATTCTTTTTAATTAATGTCTTGTGTTGTACGCTACACCAAAAGGAGCTTGCATAACACGCATCCTTGACTTGCCTTGCATTACACGCAATCGCGACCTTCCTCGATAGCGTGTGTAGTACGCAATACTGAGTTTCACGAAACAACGATATGCTATTAAAATATTATTAAAACTAGCCATTATAAATAGTAATAACCACCTTTTAAAATTTTACAAATTTTAGCTCTGAAAATGGACTTCATTTTTGGATTCGGAGTATCGAATTTAGCCTAAGGTGAAGTTTTGGTACTTTTCGGATAACTTTCATATTCTGATGAATAGTGAAAATTACTAAATTATAATTAAAAACAACTATTTTTAATCAAAATAATTAATAGGGATAAATTATTAATTTTAGTGGTTTTAAAGTATATTTAGAATATATTTTTACAACTTAATACAATGTTGGTCATTGGATGTAATTTCACATTTAAACCAAACATAAACAAGTGTCAATCTTTTGATAGATATTGTTTCTTAAAAACACGCTATTTGTTTTAACAGCGGGATTTAATTATAAAATTAATTAATGCAACTTCTATGTTATGAATTTGGTAAAATAGATTTCATTTTTGCATTTGGAATATAAAATATAGCTTAGGATGAAATTTTGGCATTGTTCTGAAAAACATCAATTTTTTATGAATAGTGAAACTACTAAGTGGTAGGTTAAAAACTGAATTTTGCATAAAACTTAATTTTACCGCTTCTGTGAATGGAATTTCGAAAATCCGACAGACACGGTTGATATCAATAAGTAAAATGTAGTTCAATGAGATAAAAATAATTTTTTGGTGAATAGTAACTTTTTACTTTTTTTACCGCGGTTAATAGTAAATAGGGTAACTAAGGGTAAATATGATATTACTATTACCCTAACACATGTCCTAATTCTATTGGATAAGTTTAATTCGACCAAAAACAACCTTATGAATAAAATATGACCATTTAGGCCCACTTGGATTAGATTAGAACAATTATTATTATTTAATTCAAAGATGAGTTAAAAGAGTTAAAATCAAAAGTTATTCACTAAAACATTTTTAATATGGGGTTATACATAAGATAAATTCGACTATAAATATTCATTAGAAAGCTAAAAGGATTTCCTATATAATGATATTTTATTTATAATTTTTAGACTTTAAATAAATTAATTTATTTATGACACAACGATGATGCAGTAATTACCCTTTTAAGGAAATATTAACATAATTGATGTTATAAATGCTCAAATGAATGTAATTTGAGACGTTTTATGAATTCCACTAATTTTCTAGGTTACTATGATATATTAGTGTTGATTTAATCAACTTGGTTCGAACATATAATTCTGTTATGACTTTAACAAAAATCATATATCAAATAGTGTCAAAATTGACACAAAATAGTTTTTAAATCAAATATTATATTATTAATTGTTATTTTATTCCTAAAAATCTAAGGTTCGGCCAAATGACTTAGATAAGTATATATGTATTAATAATAAACAATTTTGGGTTCGTTTGGAATGTTATAGTAAGTGTATTAACCATATAGTGAAAGAAAACATAAAGACACGGTAAAAGTTAAATTATTTAACTTAGAGTTAAATCTAATTGATAAGGTTAAAATAATACCCTAAACTTGTCTAAATCTTATTGGTTGATAGGATTTCGACCCATCCCCACATTATCTCCGAAATAAGTCCCTTTGGAACCATTATAAACCAATTTTGACTTTAATATAAAATAATATTTTGAGGTATTCCTAAGGTGCCCCTCTCCTCCCTTATAAAAGGACACCTCCTCCCCCTCCTCCTCACACCAATTTGAGAACTTAAGCTCGGCCAACCCCTGCCAAAATCTCTTCTCCACTTCCCTAGCAACATCCTAGAGATTCTGGTCTTCCTCAAAGACCAATTTTAGTGCCCTCAGAGGAGGTTTTAAAGAGGCGCTTCAAAGAAGAGGTAATTACCGTTACCAATTCTTTCATCTTTATTTCTTCTTCCACTTCTTCTTCTTAGGTTGTTTCATTATGAAGTAATAACATCAGTATCACTCATATACTGATATGTTATTATAAGTATGAAACAACACTATATCACCATCTATCCATCCAACGGAAAAAGAAATCACCGTGCGTGCGTACGTACAGAATACCGTCTCCACACCGTGGTGTAATCTATTTTCCACCACCACCTTAAATGGATGGGTATAATGGTGTAAAGAATAACTATACATAGTTATTACAACATCATATTGATTCTGATATATTGTATAATCCACTCCAATTCAATTCAATATTTATGGAAATGATATCATCGCTCGTGCGTACGTATGGACTACCGTCTCCACGACGCGATGAGATTCATTCTCCATGTTAACCATTTAAGAATGATTATAAAGTATATATAAGATATAATAATGAAATATATGACATTATAAAGATACTGTATTTATGTATATATATATATATATGTATGTCATCTACTTACTTCCATTCAAGACAATAAGGAAAGGAAAACAGCGTTCATGCGTACGTACGGACTTCCGTCTCCATGAACGGTGTTTTTCATTTCATTTATCTATCTATTATATATATATATATATACTGAATATATATGATATATAAATCATATTTTATATTCTGGAAGTAAGTAAATCATGATATAAGTAATAATAATGTCAAGAACAACAATTCAAAACACCTACGATAAATGAAACAATTTTACCCAAAACGCTTCTTTAACATGGAATTTACAAAAGAACGGGTAATATAATGTCATAAGTGAACCATATATGATATCATAAAAATGAATATGATTCTGTAATACGTCAATGACATTATTTAAACCATTATACAGGATCTTCGGACACGTACAAAGCAAATCGGACCTAAGGTAAGGGAAATATCACAATCTCATTTTTATCCGAGATTGTTTATTCGTAAGTATTTACTGGGGTGTATTTTATCATCCACATCCATGTTTACTCAATATGTAATATTATTTCCATCCACCTAAAATTGTTTAAATCCATTTTTACCCTTCGGTGAGTTTTTAGTAATACGTATGAAAGGAATATTTTGTCGTTTTTCGTACGAGGTACTTTTTGACTTTTCCGACAAAAGTACGAAGAATGTTTTTTTTAACTTATACGGCATGAATGGATTTTTAAAAAATTATTTACAAGAAGCTTCCTTTACAAGTTTTCAAGTTTATTTTTAATCAACTTCTTTTATTTTAAAGTAGTATGACATGTTATGAAAGGAAAAATGTTTTTTGAAGAAGAAAGGATATTTTCCTCAAGAATGGAGTTCAAGTGTTTTATCAAAATTATTTTCCATCTAAGATAATAAAGGGTTATATTTTTATCCCTATTATTAAATTGATTTGATCATGTTGTGATAGAATTATTTTTATGAATTCCTTTATCTTATATGAATTGATTTATGATGTCATGATGTTTCAAGAATCCCATTTTTGTTACATGTGTTATGCGATGATGTATGTTTTATGATTATGTGGCACACATAAGAAAGGATTCATTATAAGATGGGTGGGACCTATATCTCCCTCCAATGCATTGGGTAAAGATTTTATATCTCATGAGATAGACATGGATGGAATGGTAGGTTATACCGGTTCAGTGAAACAGGACTGAAACGAGGGTTACTCGATTCAGAAAGGGACTTTGTCCACTAAGATAGTCTTGGCAATGAGTCTTGACTAACAAGAAATGATTCTCTATGATTATGTGTGTATGCCACAAAGTTTCATGTTTTAAGTTATGAATATTGTTATTACATTTCACTACCATGATTTATCCCATGTTATGAAATTATGCTCTCTTTTGCAGGTTAAGATTTCCAAAAGTTATGTTCTTATGAATATGATGTGATTGATTTTTCTTTTGTATACCCTTACTGAGCATTTGAGCTCACCCTTTTTATGTTTTCTTTTCCCCAGGATATAAAGAATGGTTTTAGGTAAAAAAAAGGGTAAGATCTTTATGGGAGATATTGAAGATCTTTCACCACTATTAGAAGATTACGTTCCGAGTTTCCAAAGACACTAAACTATTACGATCCTTGTGGGTGTGTTTTTGTTATGTACTAAGTATTCCGCAAAAGTAATGTAAAGTCTATGTACGTCAAGATACGGGTCTCTACAGTTGGTATCAGAGGAAAGGTTTAGTCATCCATTGGAAACTAGGATGCGAAAACGTTAGTGAGATCCCTAGAGATATTTCTAAGGTATGTCTAGGGATGTCTCTAAGGTTAAGTATACGTATAGGTTATAGTCCTAGAATTGCTCTAACGATCTTAGAATTTAACATAAGATGTTAGATATTGAGGGTACTACCCCTTTATTATGTTCTTTTCCCTAGCATGATTTTTTCCTCTCACACTATTCTTTTGGGGTTTTAGACGATGGCTGGAACCCGAAGGAACCGTGTTGATCAATGCAATGGACAATGCAATGATTGTCCCCCTGAGCAACCAAACGATATTGGAGCTGGAATTCAAAATCTTGTAGCCATGCTCACACAACTTTCTCAAGCTATGAATCATGCAGGACTTCCAAACGAGCAAAGGAAGGAGCAACATTCTGTTGAATCCTTCATGAGGCAGCGTCCGCCTTCTTTCAGTGGGTCTACTGATCCATTAGTTGCTGAACAATGGATTAGTACTACTGAAAAGATATTTTCAGTTCTTCAATGTTCTGAACATGATAAAGTCATCTTAGTAGTATATCGTTTGGAAGGTGAAGCTGATCAATGGTGGAATCTTATTAAGAATACGAGGCAAAGAGATGAAATTGATTCCATGGAATGGGATGAGTTCAAGAACGTGTTTTTCAGTAAGTACTTCCCTCCTATTCTTCGAACGAAGATGGAGAAGGAGTTTCTTGAACTAAAGGAAAAGGATGATGAATCTGTTGGTATATACGAAGAGAATTTTACAAGACTTTCAAGGTATGCATCTGGAATTATCATCCAACATGAAAGTAAAGTTGATCGATTTTTCAGTGGCTTAAAACCAAGTCTTCGAAGGGCATTAGCTATAAGAGACTTCAGTAGCTATGAAGAAATTGTGCGTTGTGCTATCAAGGTAGAAATGGAATTTGGTGTTATATATCCATCTCATGGGTTTGACAAGAAACGAAAGATGGAGTTCAAGGAGAAAACTCAGAATAATGGTGAAAAGAAGATGAATGTTTCCTTATGCACAAAGTGTGGAAAGAAGCATGGTGGAGATTGTCTTAAAGGGACTAGAAAATGTTTTAAGTGTGGAAAAGAAGGTCATCGAGCAGCTGAGTGTCGAAGTAATGGAAAATGGGATTCTAATGAAGTGAATAAAGCAAACACTGCAGAGAACGTACAACCAACACTTCAATGCTTCAAGTGCAAGGAAATGGGGCATTATGCTAATAAATGCCCTAATCCAAGGGTTAGTGATGATCGACATGAGCAACCGCTTAAGGCAAAGGACAAAGGGAAGTCACATGCGATCACTATTGGAAATGTTGAATATGACAACGATGTGGCGAAATGATTAAGTGTTTATGTAATGGGATTCCAAAATAATGTTGTATCTTGGAATATTGAAATATTTATGTATTGGTCTAATGTGGTATTCAAAGTGATTGAGATATTATGCGCATAATGAAGGAAAAATGAGAAAATGAAATGTTTAACAATATTCATGAGCTCATGAATGATATAAGGACTAAGTGATATCATGGTTTGAGTATATAGAATTTTGAGGATTTTGGTATGTGGAAAGTGTTAACTTTTAACTGCATTCAAGTTTTCACTAAGGTTCAATGGGTATTCAAGAGAGTACAAGATTAAGGCCTTTGAATGTTTGGAATGTGTCCAACAAGATATATCTTATGATATATGGGGATCAACGATGGTATTAAATCTCTGGTAATCGTTTTCACTATGTTATGAGAATGGACTGCAGTATTATGGATAGGACTAAAGATTGGAATGGATTATGTTGGATATAAGTTAGTATTGTTTAAGGATAGAAGTTTTTTCGATATTATGGGATGTTATAGTAATATAGTTTTAGAAAAAGGAAAACCTGCAGGACGGGCGACAGCCCATCGCTTCGGACAAGGCTGTGGGAATCGAACCCACAACCGATGTGCGACTGGCCTTTATTGCCTACCACTGGCCTACAGGAAGTCCCTGTTTAGTATAAACTAGTTTTATTATATTAAGCAGTATGGTATATGATGTATAAGTCCATTTTAGGAACTATATATGATTAATCTCACTATAGATCGACTTATGTATATAATTTTTGCTATCCTTTTGTTTGAGACAGATGGAATGACCCGTCATTCTATCTCATGATCTGCTAACACTTCACGAATAACAAATTCAACTTCATTTATTTAAGAGATGAAGTGGAAATTGTTCTAGGCACGAACAACAGTGAGATTGTACCAAAATAAAGTAAGTATTTATTCTAATTCAAATTTTCAACTTTAGGGAAATGATCTTGAAAACCAAAAATGTTGTCCTAGTGATCTTATACCTGATGAATCAGATGGTACCTTATATCATCACAAATCTATGGATTTGTGATTACTGGCTTTTCCATAGCCATGTTCTCTACCACTCTCCATCAGAACATGATGGTTAGATTTCTCTTCCATATCCATATTTTCACCTATGTGGAAACCCAATGATTAGTTTATTTGGGTAACCGTTTCGTTTCATACTTTTGTTTTTAAAGATTGGTTTTGATATTCCTTTTTACGATGTGGGTTTCTATTAAAGAAACTTTCAAATAGTAAACCATTTATAACCCCGACGAATTTCGAGGGCGAATTTCATTTTAAGGGGGGTAGAATGTAACAGCCCAAGATTTTATAAAAAATATTCTTTTTAATTAATGTCTTGTGTTGTACGCTACACCAAAAGGAGGTTGCACAACATGCATCCTTGACTTGCCTTGCATTACACGCAATCGCGACCTTCCTCGATAGCGTGTGTAGTACGCAATACTGAGTTTCACGAAACAACGATATGCTATTAAAATATTATTAAAACTAGCCGTTATAAATAGTAATTACCACCTTTTAAAATTTTACGAATTTTAGCTCTCAAAATGGACTTCATTTTTGGATTCGGAGTATCGAATTTAGCCTAAGGTGAATTTTTGGTACTTTTCGGATAACTTTCATATTCTGATGAATAGTGAAAATTACTAAATTATAATTAAAAACAACTTTTTTTTAATCAAAATAATAAATAGTGATAAATTATTAATTTTAGTGGTTTTAAAGTATATTTAGAATATATTTTTACAATTTAATACAATGTTGGTCATTGGATGTAATTTCACATTTAAACCAGACATAAACAAGTGTCAATCTTTTGATAAATATTGTTTCTTAAAAACACGCTATTTGTTTTAACAACGGAATTTAATTATAAAATTAATTAATGAAACTTCTATGTTATGAATTTGGTAAAATAGATTTCATTTTTGAATTCGGAATATAAAATATAGCTTAGGATGAAATTTTGGCATTGTTCTGAAAAACATCAATTTTTGATGAATAGTGAAACTACTAAGTGGTAGGTTAAAAACTGAATTTTGCATAAAACTTAATTTTACCGCTTCTGTGAAAGGAATTTCGAAAATCCGACAGACACGGTTGATATCAGTAAGTAAAATGTAGTTCAATGAGATAAAAATAATTTTTTGGTGAATAGTAACTTTTTACTTTTTTTACCGCGGTTAATAGTAAATAGGGTAACTAAGGGTAAATATGATATTACTATTACCCTAACACATGTCCTAATTCTATTGGATAAGTGTAATTCGACCAAAAACAACCTTATGAATAAAATATGACCATTTAGGCCCACTTGGATTAGATTAGGACAATTATTATTATTTAATTCAAAGAAGAGTTAAAAGAGTTAAAATCAAAGGTTATTCACGAAAACATTTTTAATATGGGGTTATACATAAGATAAATTCGACTATAAATAGTCATTAGAAATCTAAAAAGATTTCCTAAATAATGATATTTTATTTATAATTTTTAAACTTTAAATAAATTAATTTATTTATGACACAACGATGATGCAGTAATTACCCTTTTAAGGAAATATTAACATAATTGATGTTATAAATGCTCAAATGAATGTAATTTGAGACTTTTTATGAATTCCACTAATTTTCTAGGTTACTATGATATATTAGTGTTGATTTAATCAACTTTTTTCGAACATATAATTCTGTTATGACTTTAACAAAAATCATATATCAAATAGTGTCAAAATTGACACAAAATAGTTTTTAAATCAAATATTATATTATTAATTGTTATTTTATTCCTAAAAATCTAAGGCTCGGCCAAATGACTTAGATAAGGATATATGTATTAATAATAAACAATTTGGGGTTCGTTTGGCATGTTATAGTAGGTGTATTATCCATATAGTGAAAGAAAACATAAAGACACGGTAAAAGTTAAATTATTTAACTTAGAGTTAAATCTAATTGATAAGGTTAAAATAATACCCTAAACATGTCTAAATCTTATTGGTTGATAGTATTTCGACCCATCCCCACATTATCTCCGAAATAAGTCCCTTTGGAACCATTATAAACCAATTTTGACTTTAATATAAAATAATATTTTGAGGTATTCCTAAGGTGCCTCTCTCCTCCCTTATAAAAGGACACCTCCTCCCCCTCCTCCTCACACCAATTTGAGCACTTAAGCTCGGCCAACCCCTGCCAAAATATCTTCTCCACTTCCCTAGAAACATCCTAGAGATTCTGTTCTTCCACAAAGACCAATTTTAGTGCCCTAAGAGGAGGTCTCAAAGAGGCGCTTCAAAGAAGAGGTAATTACCGTTACCAATTCTTTCATCTTTATTTCTTCTTCCACTTCTTCTTCTTAGGTTGTTTCATTATGATGTAATAACATCAGTATCACTCATATACTGATATGTTATTATAAGTATGAAACAACCCTATATCACCATCTATCCATCATACAGAAAAAGAAATCACCGCGCGTGCGTACGTACGGAATACCGTCTCCACGCCGTGGTGTAATCTATTTTCCACCACCACCTTAAATGGATGGGTATAATGGTGTAAAGAATAACTATACATAGTTAATACAACATCATATTTATTCTGATATATTGTATAATCCACTCCAATTCAATTCAATATTTATGGAAGTGATATCATCGCCCGTGCGTACGTACGGACTACCGTCTCCACGACGCGATGAGATTCATTCTCCATGTTAACCATTTAAGAATTATTATAAAGTATATATAAGATATAATAATGAAATATATGACATTATAAAGATACTGGATTTATGTATATATATATATATATGTATGTCATCTACTTACTTCCATTCAAGACAATAAGGAAAGGAAAACAGCGTTCATGCGTACGTACGGACTACCGTCTCCATGAACGGTGTTTTTCATTTCATTTATCTATCTATTATATATATATATATACTGAATATATATGATATTTAAATCATATTTTATATTCTGGAAGTAAGTAAATCATGATATAAATAATAATAATGTCAAGAACAACAATTCAAAACACCTACGATAAATGAAACAATTTTACCCAAAACGCTTCTTTAACATGGAATTTACAAAAGAACGGGTAATATAATGTCATAAGTGAACCATATATGATATCATAACAATGAATATGATTCTGTAATAAGTCAATGACATTATTTAAACCATTATAAAGGATCTTCGGACACGTACAAAGCAAATCGGACCTAAGGTAAGGGA
This sequence comes from Viscum album, assembly GCA_963277665.1. NCBI lineage: Eukaryota > Viridiplantae > Streptophyta > Magnoliopsida > Santalales > Viscaceae > Viscum > Viscum album. The sequence continues at coordinate 1,651,886,371 of OY728132.1, read as the reverse complement.
AATATCACAATCTGATTTTTATCCGAGATTTTTTATTCGTAAGTATTTACTGGGGTGTATTTTATCATCCACATCCATGTTTACTCAATATGTAATATTATTTCCATCCACCTAAAATTGTTTAAATCCATTTTTACCCTTCGGTGAGTTTTTAGTAATACGTATGAAAGGAATCTTTTGTCGTTTTTCGTACGAGGTACTTTTTGACTTTTCCGACAAAAGTACGAAGAATGTTTTTTTAACTTATACGGCATGAATGGATTTTTAAAACATTATTTCCAAGAAGCTTCCTTTACAAGTTTTCAAGTTTATTTTTAATCAACTTCTTTTATTTTAAAGTAGTATGACATGTTATGAAAGTAAAAATGTTTTTTGAAGAAGAAAGGATATTTTCCTGAAGAATGGAGTTCAAGTGTTTTATCAAAATTATTTTCCATCTAAGATAATAAAGGGTTTTATTTTTATCCCTATTATTAAATTGATTTTATCATGTTGTGATAGAATTATTTTTATGAATTCCTTTATCTTATATGAATTGATTTATGATGTCATGATGTTTCCAGAATCCCATTTTTGTTACATGTGTTATGCGATGATGTATGTTTTATGATTATGTGGCACACATAAGAAAGGATTCATTATAAGATGGGTGGGAACTATATCTCCCTCCAATGCATTGGGTAAAGATTTTATATCTCATGAGATAGACATGGCTGGAATGGTAGGTTATACCGGTTTAGTGAAACAGGACTGAAACGAGGGTTACTCGATTCAGAAAGGGACTTTGTCCACTAAGATAGTCTTGGAAATGAGTCTTGACTAACAAGAAATGATTCTCTATGATTATGTGTGTATGCCACAAAGTTTCATGTTTTAAGTTACGATTATTGTGATTACATTTCACTACCATGATTTATCCCATGTTATGAAATTATGCTCTCTTTTGCAGGTTAAGATTTCCAAAAGTTATGTTCTTATGAATATGATGTGATTGATTTTTCTTTTGTATACCCTTACTGAGCATTTGAGCTCACCCTTTTTATGTTTTCTTTTCCCCAGGATATAAAGAAAGGTTTTAGGTAAAAAAAGGGGAAGATATTTATGGGAGATATTGAAGATCTTTCACCACGATTAGAAGATTACGTTCCGAGTTTCCAAAGACACTAAACTATTACGATCCTTGTGTGTGTGTTTTTGTTATGTACTAAGTATTCCGCAAAAGTAATGTAAAGTCTATGTACGTCAAGATACGGGTCTCTACAACCATGATATAGAAACCATAATATTTTCATTAAAAATATAGTGACACATTATCTATGGTATATGATATGATATATATACTGACCGTAAGTGGATGAATTAGATATTATCTCAAAATGAGGTCAACATGAGGAAAATAATTGTTATAATTTACCAGGTATAATATTTATTATATACACCACATCCCTCGGATGGAAAAAAGTTGGATGATGAATTGATCAGGAAAAACCATGATGAGGATTAACATGGATCTTATTTATAGAGATCCATTAATGATGGATATAGTGATTTTCATGACAGTGGATACATATTTACTTTTCCATGAAATTGATAATCCATCATTACTAAAAAATATAGAGATGTCCCTACATGATGAGGATAACATTCAAAAAATTATTCAATTAGAAATTTTGGGGTAATTTATAAACATTATCTATTGATAAAGATTATTGATTTTTGGGAATATTTTATATGTTAGATCTATACAAAGAGATTAAATGGGAGCCTTTGATGATGTGAATAAGTCAAATTTATCTTTACAACCCAATAGCTAAAAAATTTATATGGATTTAAATGAACATTTATTTAAGGATGGTTTATTTTAAAAAATTATGGACTATCTATCTAGAAAATTAATATTCTAATAAGAGAAGTCTGAAATAATATATATTAAGGGATTCATGAAACCCCTTCAAACACATATAAGGAGATTGGATAATGTTACAATTGAAATTAAAAATACTCCAACGACGAATGATTATATTTGGTTGATTATTTATCATATTACTATGAATAATAATTTCTAAAAATAAGAGAAAGTATACCCCATAAGATACATTCTCAACTTAATATCAATGAAATAGATAGGCTTCGCTGGGACCTATTACAATTTTTCCTGATTATAATCTTCGATTTGCATCGATATTCGGGAAGACACTTGAGAGGGATCTATTAATTGAAAAAAATTTATGAACAACATATCACCCACACACTAAAGGGAAATATAATATGAATACCCCGAATATGGAATACATGATAATATCGTTTTCCCTTTCATTCTATGGTATGTGGGATGAGAATTTAGTCTTGGCGGACTTTTCATAAAATAATTTATTTCATTTGAGAATCCATTTGGAATAATACAATGAATTTCTTCGGTTGATATCTAATACTATAATCAAGTAGGATGAATTTATAAAAATATACTTACCTTTCCAAAATATTATTGAGACAATTGTAAAATTGTGGACTATTTATGATGAAATTAAAGAAACCCAAATTAGAAAAATGATCTATGTAGAAAATAGAATGAACTAATGTTAATTTCATGTTTAGGATAATATATTTATGAGTGTGTCCTGATGGATGGGTTTTCCACATTATATGAATAAATTGGAAGTTATGGCTTAGGTATATTAGACCATTTGAAATACTGGAATGAATTATTGCTTTAACTTACTAATTGGTAATGATAACCAACCATTCAAAATTACATGACATCTTCCATGTTTCATTTCATGGGATATACAATACATATCAATAACATATGCCCAAATTTTAGGGAATAGAGTTTGTGAATGATTTTCCATATAATAAATAACCTTATCTAAATTATTGACACTAAGGAGGCTGATGTAGAATCAAGAAAAATCGATTAGTGAATGTCATTTAGAAAAATTGAAAAAAATGTGATCATAATAATTTTAAAGAATTAATATCCACATTTATTCAATAGCTGATACATAAACCAATTTATAATAAAAAAATTTAAGAGTGAAGCATGTAATACATAAGAACACATTATAGTAGGTAAACTCCTTATTGTAGATCCTCACAATCTAATGAAATTTTATTTAAGACATTATTTGAAAGTAAAATACTATAAATTTATGTTGAAAAAATGAACTCTATTTTTATTTCATCAAATAATAATAATAATAATATGAATTTTTTATCTTTTATGAGAAGATATTTTTTGTTGACGAATGAGATTTTCATGAAAATTTTTATTTTCAAGAATTTATTATTATTAATATAATTTTTCAAAAAAAAATTATGTAATAAAATACTAATAATAAATAAAATAATTCAATTTATAATATTATATGGATAAATAAATTTTAACTCCATCATTTTTATAACTTATAATATTATATCCTTGATAAAAACCACTTTTGGTATTTTCTTTGATTCAACTATTTCCAAGGGATATTAAGTATTAAAATTTCCTGAATGGATCATACCCTTAATTTTTATATAAAATATCATATTATATCCTCAAAATGTTTATAAAATATAATTTTATCTTTTATGAAAATTTAATGAAAAAAAATTGATCATAGAAAAACAAATTACATTATAAAATATTTTTATTTTAAAATAAAAATTTCATGACTTTAATAATTTTATTTCATAAAATTGTTTCAGTATATTAAATAATGAAATCAAATTAGAATAAATGTTCAATATTAATATTTTCATTAAAATTAATTTCAATGGATAAAATTAATTACCGAGGAAAATTTCCATTGTGAGAAGAGATAAATTTTAAAACAAAAATACCTAAAACAATCAGAGTTATATGTAAAATGAGTTTCTATTTTATTTTATAAAAACACTCACTATCCCAACTTATTTTTTCCATTTTTTCCAATGACTATTGAATAGTTTCATTTTATTATTAAAAATTTATGGTTTACTACAAAAACATCCTTTCTCTCATCATTGAAATGGGAAATATGTCCACCACATTAAGGATAAGATATCATTTGAATTCCCTCATAAATATTTCTAGCTTCCCCATCCAAGGATCCACCTAATTGGTTCCCCAAGATGGGCTAGCCACATAACCTCAAGGGCATCTCCCCAAATCTTAGTGGTTGTCGACTAGTAGTGAGGGACTATTTCATGTACGTGGGGGAACTACGACCACATAGGTAATAAGTATTATCACAGCTGATGTAATAAAAAATTAATAATAAATGGTGAAATCATATAAATGAATAAACTACAATAGAAGGAATCAGAATAGTCTAACTGAATAAGAATATAGTGAGGTAGCTTGCAAAAAAATGTCATTCTATGATGTCTTTCTAAAATGAAATCACAAAAAACAACCCAATAATTCTATCAACTGAAAAGGAAATACACAATGTAAAATAACTGCATTATGAGTGAGGCTCGGACCACTACCCCAGTCTTCATCTTAAGCTTCTAGAAATAATGAACCATCAGATGTAGTTGGCTTCCCTTGGTCAAAACATGGAATCATGTAATCCACTCAAGTTTCAACGATTCTCGAAATGGGTGTGAGAAAAAATCCTAGATGGCTGGTACCCACAGTATCTATACCTTTCCATTTCATGAAGTAATTAAATATTGTGTTTCATTATATAAATAATGCAGATAATCATTTTAGCATAACAAAATAAAATAACTTACTCTGGGTTCCCAATGACACCCATCCCTATTCACCTCCATCAGCCCTAGACAAATACTAAAAGAAGTACCTATAATATGAAAGATTCACATATGTATATATATATATATATATGTCTAGAAACTCAAGGTAAAACAACGGAATGGCATACCCTAATGATTCTGATTTAACTTGGATAATAAATTTTGTGTTAACCAAAGGTTCTTCAACATGCCATAAAGGATGAACAATCTTCTAGGACTTAAGAAGCAATATCATAACCCTTCAGTGCATCATTATTAAGATGTTAAAAATGATATTTGGAGTCGGAATATTTCCTGATTGTATCAATACGGTACACCCTTCAAATTACCCAATTTCAACGAGCTCGTCAAAAGAAAATATCTCGAAGGACCAAGTATCGCTCGGGCATGGATTTACCGGGAGTCCATTATAATATCACCAAGAAAGGGGTCAAGTAACATTCTAGTATTGGAAAATCCACATAAAAAATGGTTCTATCCTTGATGAGAACATTTGGAACTAGTACCACTCATATGTTTTTAGAAAGCTTGAGGAATTGTTGGTCTGGAAAATCCTAAGACACTGACACCTGCCATATAAAGGTAATCAGTCCGAAACCAATAGCCCATGTATGGACCTTAATTCATAATCCTAATTCTCTCTCCACCATAAATTTAATTAAAATTTGAAAACACAAAATATTCCATAGCATGCATATGTAATTGCATCTTAAAATCTAGGTATATAAACATGTGGAACACATTGTATTAAATTAATATTGCAGTGAAAAAACATAACAAGGACGGATATTGTATCAAAATATGAAGATATATTCAATTTTTAATAAATTATTAAATTTTCACAAACAACTACACGAAAATCCAATAATTAAAGGTTCATAATAATTCTAAAATAAATATTTAATTTAAAGAAAAATAAAATGGGATGTGAAACACATGCAATTAAATAAATTAAATGTTTATCTGAACATAATTTATATCTACAATGAAGAAACACCCAAGTGGTGAACAAACATGTTGAAACAATTAATACGATTTGATTTATGATAAATAAGTCTGCAATGATAAAGAGAATCAATTAAATTGAAAATATTGGTTGAAAGTGAATAGTCGGTAGGCACTAACGATTGACACAATCGTGTATATTTTATAAATCACAACGATGCAGAGGGAAAGAGAGTATATTCTATAATTTGTGGTTGCATATGATACTATGGTCTATGGTAACATTTTATTTGACCTATAATAGAATAAAATAGATTATTTTCTAAAAAACCCCTTAATATGGTAAAGTCCTTCTATGGTAGACAGTGAAAAAGATACTCAACAAAACTATATGATTCCAAATATGTATGATTATACTTACTGTAAGGTATAATGGACACCAGATGAAGATGAAAACATATGATAAATAGAGGATCAGTTATCTTCACAATCGGATGAATGGTGGTGCGACCCCAAGGGATATGGGGAGGCGCAACATGAGATATGGAAGATAAGAAGAGAGGAGAAAAAAACAGAAAAAAAATTAAAAAGAAAAAAAAAGAAAAAAAATGGAAAAGTAAAAGGGAAAGTAAAATGAAACATAAAATAGAATCAAAAGTATGAAAAAACAATTAAGATAGATATAATAAAAATGATAATCTCCCTATTTAATTATTTTTAATTATTTTCCTAACCCCTTTCTATTTTATTTTAAGATTTATTTTTATCCATTCCTTTTTTCAATTTTTTTAAATATATTGATATATATTTTTAATATGAAGTTAATTGTTTTAATCCTGAACATCATAGCTAAGAGTGATATAGAATTTTTCATAAATCCTCTACATTATTTAATTAATTTAAAAAGTAGCCTGATACCCATAACAGGGTGTGCAGTTGCACACACTGGGTCACATTAAACAATTAAACAATAAAATTTAAAGTTTTATATACATGATTAAATGTAGAATGTTACAACCTCCCCACTTTAAAACAACTTGTAATTGAGTTTATCTTCTAAGGTTAGTGGAATGTCGTCCGAGAATATTTCTGGCCACTACACATGTACATCTGCCTCTTGCTCATAGGTCTCGTCTTAAATGCGTCCATGATGTCATAACACCTAGACCAGAGGGATTGACCTACCTTTGAGGACCTTTATTCTATGGTCAATGATTCATATTAGGTTCCCTTTAAAAGATGTATTTGCCTCATGCTTGATGTTGTCAGGGTCAAGAGAATGAGACAACTGTGGATGATATTTTTGGCGATGGGATACATGGAAAAAGTCATCCATGTTACGGTACCAATGAGTTAATAGTTACCAATATGATACCATCCCAACTATCTCAAATAGCCCAACATATCTCAGTGACAGCTTTCCCAATCTCTTGATCTGCCTATGACACATCCTCAAAGAAACATGCAGAAGGACTCAATGTCCCACCTCGAACACTAGATCTCTACAGCGACGATCAGTATAAGACTCGATGACCCACCATGATATGATTTTGAATCAGCTAGACTTTCTCAAAAGTATCTTGAATGAGATGAGGACCAAACAGAGTTTCCTCATCAACATCAAGCCAGTATAAATGAGAATTATGAGGTCAAACTTATAGGGTCTCATACAGAGCCTTTTGAATTGAATTTAGTAAGCTATTTTTATTGTTAAACTCAAATGGAGGTATATGTTTCTCCCAAAAACCTCCAAATTCAAGGATCCTGGCTTGTAAAATATCCTCTAACACTCGTATACTTCTCTTAGACTCCCCATAAATCTAGGGATGATATACTGTAATCATAAGTACTTATGAACTCAGTGCCTTTTGAAACACTTTCTAAAACTATAAAGTAAAACATAAACCTCTGTTTGGGACAATATAATGATGTACAACATGATGTCACACTATCTCCTAATATAAATCCTTCCAAACTGATTAATTGTAAAGGTCTCTTAGATAGGTTTTAAGGGAAAGACCTTGGTCAACCTATAAAAAATTTCCCACAATGCATTGTTGTCTCAATGAGATCTTTGAAATCCTGTAAAAAATCCATGGTGATGTCATTCCATTTCCATTCAGAAATGGATAGTGGTTGTAGGAGTCCAGCAGGTCACTGGTGCTCTACCTTAACATTTTTATAGGTGGAGAACTTAGTGATGAGACCCGCTATCTTCTTCTTCATATAAGGCCACCCATACCGTTGAGACATGTATCTTTACATCTTGGTCGGCCCAGGATGAACTTCCCAAACGAATTTAGCTAGGTTTAGTCTTCCGTTCAACTCCTGAAATTATTTTTCACAAGATTCTGACTAGATGAAATGTACAGATTTCTTAGTCAGGGAAATAAGAGGCACTACTAAGTGGGAGATATCCTGGACAAAATGCATGTAATATACATCATGTCCCAGGAAACTATAGATGTCAAAGAAATTATTGGGCTGCTCCCACAATAATATAAATCTCACCTTTTTTGGGTTAAGTGATACTCATTCTTCAAATATAATTTTACCCAAGAAGTGAAAATTATCAATCTAGAATTGGAATTTGATAATAATATAATATAGCTGTTTCTCTATCAGTGTACTCAGCATGGTCTTAATATGGGTTTCATGGTTTGTTCTGGAACATTAATATACCAAGATGTTGTATATGAAGACTACCACAAAGGAATCAAGGTATATGTAAAAAAATCCGGTCCATCAGAGTTATGAAGACTACTGGTGAATTTATGATGCCAAATGGCATAATTAGATACCTATATAACCCCTACCTACTTTGGAAGGTTGTACATGGATTATAAGATGGTCACACAAGCTCTTGGTGATATCCCAAACTCCTATCAATCATTGAGAAAATAGTTTCTCCCGGGAGTTTGTCGATGAGATCATCTGTATGATGCAATGAATATCAATTCTTTACCTTGAGCTGGCTGATTTGATAAAAATAAGCCCATAACATGAGGGTACATCAGCCTTCTGGGAGAAAATAATAGGAGAACCCCATGGAGATGTACTTGGGCTGATGAACCCCTTACCATCGATGTCTTCAAGGTGATTTTTGAGTTCCTCTAGCTCTATTAGTGCTATCATATATTGATGAATAGACACTAGTACAACACTTGGAACAATATTGATAGTGAACTCGATGTACCTCATAAGAGGTAAGCATGGAAAATAATCAGGGTATAAATTCCTAAAAAGATTGACAACTGGAGGGAATTCAACTACATCTGTTCCATAATCGCTAATGAAGAGACATGAAAATTGATATGTCACTCTGCCCAGCCCTATATATTTAGTCTTAGCTCGATCTAACTATATATCTCATTCTCCTTTATGTAGATATGTGTCACCCTTAGGGGATATAACATTTTTCATAAATCTTTTCGAATCATTTAAATAATTTGGAAAGCTTCCCGAGTCCCACAGCAGAGTCTGATGGTGCGCACCCTGTGTCACATTAAATAATTAAACAACAAAATATAAAATAGTTTGTACCTGATTAAATCCAGAACATTACAACCTCCCCTCATTAATACAACTCTTCACTGAGCTACTCATTTGAGGGTAGTGGAACGTCATTAGAGAAAATGTATGGCCACTGTGCATGTACAACTGTCTTTCTTTCACAGGTCTTGTCCTGAATGCGTCTATGATCCCATAACACCCAGACCAGAGGGATTGACCTGCCTTGGAAGAAATTCCTTCTATAGTCAATGATAAAGATAAAGTGCTCCTTAGAGGAAGTATCTGCCACAGGCATGATGTTGTGAGGGTCAAAATAATGGGATGAATCTTGAAGATATTGTTGGATCTCAGATAAATGGAAAAATTCATCCATGTTACTGTACCTATGAGTTAACAGTAACAAATCGGCTACCATCTCATCTATATCCACTATCTCAAATGGCTCGATGTTTCTCGGTGATAAATTTCTGAATCTCCTGATCTGCCTATGACCCAACCTCAGAGAAACATGCAGAAGGACTCGATTTACCACTTAAAACACTAGAGTTCTGAGGTGATGATCAATAAAAGACTCGATGTCCCACCATTATATACTTCTTACTCAGCTATATTTTTTCAAATGTATCTTAAATGAGATGAGGACCCAATATATTCACCTCACCTACTTCAAACCAGAATAAATTTGAATTACATGGTCTACCATAGAGGGACTCATATGGAGCCTTTGGAATTGTATCCATGCAGTTATTATTATAGTTAAACTCAAAAAGAAGTATATGTTTCTCGCAGTAACCTCCAAAATCAAGTATACTAGTCTATAACATATCCTCTAACACCCGTATATTCATCTCAGACTTCCCATCGATTTGAGGGTGATATTCAGTACTCATAAGTAAGTGTGAGACTAGTTCCATTTGAAACGATTTACATAATTATAAATTAAAATAGGAATCTATGTCTGGGACAATAGAATGATGTTAACCATGATGTAACACTATCTCCTGATAAAAATCCTTCCAAATACATTAATTGTAAAAGTATCTTGGATAGGTAATAAGTGCAAAACCTTGTTCAACATATAAAAAATTACCCATAATGCATTGCTACCTTGATGAGATCTTGGAAATGCTGTAATAAATCTATACTTATGAAATTTCATTTCCATTCATAAATTGATAGAGGTTGTAGGAGTCTAGTGGGTCACTAGTGATTTTCCTTCACCTTTTGGTAGGTGGATCACCAAGTGATGAAACCTTCTATATTCTTCGTCATAACAGGCCACCCATATTATCGACACATGTCTCTATACATCTTGTTCAGCCCAAGATGAACTACCCAATTGAAGGTATCCGATGATTGTCTTTTGTTTAACTCCTGAATTGATTTTTCACAAGATTTTGACCAGCTGAAATGTATTCCTATCTTATTCAGGGCCATAAAAAGCACTTCTAAGCAGGATATATCCTGGATTAAATGAATTTAATATACATCAAGACCCAAGATACTATAGATGTCGAAGAATGTCTTGGGCTGCTCTAATGAAACAATGAAGCTCGCCTATTTTGTGTCAACTGATACTTCTACTTAAAATATTATATTACCCAAGAAGTGATATTTATCAATCCAGAATTGGTGCTTTATAAGATTTGAATATAGCTAGTTATCTCTTGGTGTACTCAGCATGGTCTAAATATGGGTTTCATGGTCGTTTCTGGATTGTGAAAATACCACGATGTCTTATACGAAGACTATCACAATGAAATCAAGTAACATGTGAAAAATCCGGATCATCAGAGCCTCGAAGAATGTTGGTTCATTTGTGAGGCTGAATGGCATAACTAGATACTCGTATAAGTTGTACCTACTTTGAAATGGTGTACATGGTATTCCATATGGTCGCACACGCACCTGGTGATATCCCTACATCATATCAATCTTTGAGAAAATAGTTTCTCCACGAGGTTTGTCGAAGAGATCATTTATATGAGGCAATGCATATAGATTCATTACCTTAAGGTGGTTGATATGAAAATAATCTTCCCGTAACCTGAGGGTATTGTCTTCCTTCTTAGAGAAAATAACATGTGAACCCCCTATAGATATACTAGGTCTGATGAAACCCATAGCATCGATCTCTTCAAGATGATTTTTGATTTCCTCCTGCTCTATTAGTGCCATCATATAAGGAGTAATATACACTGGTACTGCAACTAGAATGAGAATGATAGTGAATTCCATGTCCCTCATATGAGGTAATATAGACAAATAATCAGGGAAGAAATTCCTGAAACGATCCACAATTGGAGGGAATTCAACTAGTTGGGTTGCCTAATCGCTAATGAAGAGACATGATAATTTATCTTTCATTATGCCCAACTTTATAAATTTTGGATTAGGTTGATCTTCATGTATATCCCATTCTATTTTGTGTAGATATGTGTCACCCTCAGGGGATGTAAAGGACACCCGATGGTGATATCAATCCACTAGAGTACGATAAGGATCAATCCATTTCATAACGAGAGTGGCTTTGATTCCAAACATATCAAGGATATTAAAATTTCAAACGAGATGATTCCCACCTTTCTCAATGGGAACACTTGGATCTGGTGTATTCTCTTAGTTTTGACTATTAACGGAGTGTCGAGAGACATGATTCGATAAGGGTGCTCAATTGGAAAACAATGAAATCCAACAATTGTAGCATATAAAAAGGAGTGTAATGCTCCGATATCAAAAAGTGTTGAAAATAAAGTATAGACTACTAGAATAATACCTCTAACCATAGATGGTCCTGCACTCTGCTCCTATGGTTCTAATTTCATTACATACATGAGTCCTAGACCACAGCCTTGAGATGCTTCCAAGTTGGCATCAATGGGTCCACTCAGCTAGCACTGATAATCAAGAACTTGATTTCCTTGACCACGACCTCCACCATTACCTCAGTGTTATCAACTAGTGGAAAAAGAACACCCATCCTATTATAGGGTCATATATCCCATACCTAATGGGGGTGCATGTGTGGATCCACTTCCACTAGATACGTATGAGAAATAATGGAATAAACATTGATGGTAACACATCGTGCCACAAGATCAACACTCATTCAGGTCTCTCATGAACTGTGGCTTCTTGTGACCAACTCTGCTAGAGTGAAGACATGTGCTAGGACTATCAAAATGTGGTTTTGGGATTTGTTTTTCATGATGTTCACATTCAAATTTTAATTTCCTACTGCTAAAAGAGTTTTTGGCATGTCTCGGAACTGAACCCCCCTAGATCACTAATTTAGTTTCCCAGACATTTTTCTCCGAAATAAGAGCCAGATTTACCATCTCTATAAATGTTGAAAAAAATACATTTACCTGCGAGTGGGTAGTATACTCAAGTCAATACTAAAAATGTCTTGTATTATTCTATGCATCAGAAGACAATGATAGGGGAAGACATTGAAGCTCTTTAAAATGATTAGAATACTCTTACATAGTCATAGAGCCCTAATGAAGTTATAGGAATTACCATGCATGATCATCTCATAGAATCTGCAGGAAAAAGTGATAGTATAAATTTTCATGGATGTTAGCCCAAACCATGTCAATGGTCTACTCAACCTGAGAAAAAATGTCCCACCATTACATGAAAGAGTCACAAAGCATGTAGACTACAAGATTGACCGTTATATTTGTAAGTGTCTTGAGATGGTTGAAGATAGACCATATAGATTCTATCCATGACTCTAGAGCATGAGGGTTTCCACACCCTGAGAAGGTGGAAGGGTGCTACTACATAAAGTTCTGTGTGAGGTCTATCATAAATTGGACAGGTCTGGGAATATTCTAAACTAACTACATAAACATGAGGAGATTGTCCCTGAACTGAGCATCAGGTTCCCTCAGATGATCAACAAGAGGTAGTACCAAAAGAGTGACTGTAAGAGGTACCACTTGTTGTTTAGGACCTACGGTTTCTTCAATGTTCTCATTGACAGACTTTTGAGGCACAACATGAAGATGTTGCAGGGGTATTGGTCTTGAACAGCCAAACACACACATTTAGATAAAATGTAAAGAAGATGGGGAAAATATTCAAGGATCCAAAAGTGGCTACATATATTGATGGCCTTTGATAACTATATAACAGAAATCCTTATTCAGGAGTTGAGTTTTGATATGGAAGATAAACATATAAGGATTACAAAACATGGTATACATTTCATTTCTAGGTTATTTCCAGATAACATTTAACAGACTATAATAAATTTATATATAACAAACCATCATTTTGAAAAAAAAACATACCACATGGAACAACAAAAGACAATTGTAAACGGGAAAATAAATTATAAAAGTATATATAGCATGGAAATATGCATATCACATTAATCTTATATTGCCGAATATGATACATGTAATGTATTTCCATTATTTCATCAGGCTATAATGGTAAGACCCCAATATCATAAAAATACCAATACCAATAAAATGGATATCATTTGAGCCACCCAATGATGAAATAATATAAAAAATAACTATAATAATCAATAAATGCAATCCCAACCCATGAATTTGGGTTTCCCCTATACATGGGTTAGCTACATCCCAGAACATGGTACATTCCAAAACCCCATATCCTAGTCTCTTGTCTAACTCAAAAAGTAATACAAAATGAAAAACCCCCATAGATACAACTTTATAGCATCCCCTTTCCAGGAGCTACTTGAAGGTTTCCCCATGCCGGGTTGGCCACATAACCTGAAGCGCATATCCCTGAACAACATAGGCTACCAAGTTGTAGTGAGGGCCTTTTTCGTTTCTGTGGGGGAGAATATTCCCCCATAGGTAATAGGTATTATCACATAGGAAATAAACATCAATTAATAATAAATAGAAGAATCATATAAATTAATAAACTACAATATTAGAAATATGAATAGTCTAACTAAATTAGAATAAAGTGTGGAAGCTCACAAAACAATTCATGTTATGATATCTATCTAAAATGAAATCTCAGAAAATAGAAACCCATGCATACTATCAACAAAAAATGAAAGGCACAATGTGAAAAAAATACATCATGAGAAAGTCTCAGTCCCCTGCCCCAGTCACCATCCTAAGCATTGAGAAACAATCAAGAATCCAAATCATCACACTTTCCATTTTCAAAACATACAAACATATAATATACTCAGGTGTCAATGATGCCCGATAAGGGTGTGAGATAAAATCCCAGTGTGAAAAAACCCATGGATTCTAAAACATTTCATTTCATGATGTAATTAAATGTAGCGTTTCATTATATAATAAAGTATACAATAAATTAATCACAAAAAAAAATATTTCTTGGCCAAGGTTCCCAATAACACCTGTCCCTAATCACCTACTTTAGTCTAATCCGTCGTCAGAAAGAGGTAACTATAATAAGCATGATTTAAATATGTATATATATATATATTCCTTGAAAATCAAGGAAAAATAATGGAATGTAATACCCCCAAAATTGTTTATTAACTTGAGGTCTAAACTATGAGTCAACCATATCTGCATCAACATACCAGAAAATATCACAACTCTCTTGGGACCTAAGAGGAATTAACATAAAAATTTAGTGCATCATTCTTTATATGTTCATGTTAAGATTTGGATTTTGAGACGGCCTTGAAAGTATATCTACCAAACATCCTTCAAATTTCCCAATACCATGATCCCGTCCAAGGCAATCTCAATAATGACCATGTATCACTCATGGCATGGATTTACCGTGATTTTTTCTCAATCTCACAATGAAAGTGGTCGAGTAACATCAGATTCATGGAATATCCACATTGACAAAGGATCCTTATTGATGGGACCTCTTGAAAATAGTATCACTCATAAGTATTTAAAACGCATGTGGATGTCTCAGTTTGGAAAAGAATATGAAATATCCCCCATAATTCATAGGGGAAATCAGCAAAGAACAGAGAGTCCATGTGTGGCCCTTAATTCAGATCCCACATTCTCTATCTTCCTATAATTTAATTAAAATTTCACAGCAAGAAATATGACCTAGCATGCATATGTAATTGCAACTTGAAATCTAATCAGATACACCCATGAAACACAAGGTATTAATTTAATGTTATAGTGTAAAATCATAACAATTCAAGATACTGTATCAGCAAAAGAAGATAAATTAAATTTTTAGTAAATAATTAAATCGGATAAAAAAACTACCCAAAAATCCAAAATGTCAAGGTTCATAATTATCCAAAAATGTTTATTTAATTTAAAGATAACTAAAATTTTATGTGTATCACATCCAATTAAATAAATTAAATTCATAGGTTAATAGAATTTTTACAGACCATGTTGTCACACCCAAGGGGTGTCTGACCATGTTTCAAAAATTTATAAAATATGATTTATGATAAATAAGGCCTCAATTATTATGTGAAACAATTAAATTGAAAAGATTGAGTGAAATTGAACAAAGTCGTTAAGCACCGACGAATAACACAATCATGCATTTTATATAAATCTCAAAAAACTGAGGGAAAGAAAGATGATCATATGATCTGTTGTGGGCATTGACTTGGCCTAAAACAAAAAAATGGATGATTATAGAAAAACACCAAATTATGGTAAAATCCGTATGTGGTGGACTGTGCAAAGGAAGCTCAATGAAACACAACGATTCCAACTTCATTTTATTAGCCGCACAATAAGATTTAGAACTCACATAACAATAAAGAAGATGGATGACGAATGGATGCAAAACGATCTTCCAAAGTGGAATAATGGTGATGCGCCACCTATAAAGAGGGGGAGGCATGATGTGAGAGATGAAGGATATGATGAGTGGATAAAAAGGTTGGAAAAAGAAATAGGGGAAAAAATAATAAAATTAGTAATCTCCTAGATTATTTTTTTTTACTTTTTTCTGTAACCCTTTTTCTATTTTACATTTAAATTTCTTTGTATCCCTTCTTTCTTCATTTTAAATTTTCATTCAAAAATTTCTTATTTAATTTTAATCTGTAATTAATTATTTTAATCCTGAACACGATTCCTATGCATGATATATAATTTTTCATAAATCTATTATTTTTATTTAATTAATTTAAAAAGGTTATTGGGACCCACAGTGGGGTGCGCTGGCACGCACCCTAGTTCGGATTAAAAAAATAAGGTAAAAATTTTAAAGTGTTCTATAAATGATTAAATCTAGTACATTAAACTCTAAAATTAATCTCTTCCTTATACCCTCTACTAGTCTTACAATATTCATGTCTCTGTTATCTGGCATACAAAAATCATTTGATTGGAAACCTCCACGAAAAATTCAGCTGTCTAATATGAATAATATAAAAATCATAGACTTTTATATTAATTATATTCATTCAATTTCTTCTAGAAACACTTATATAATTAAATTTGTGTCATTTATATACAATAATGATACTATATTATATATATTATCATCTTATTAATATATATCATCCATTAATAAAAACAAAATTAGATATCAATTATTGTGAAGACTGCATCCTCCATGACACAACGTGTTTCATTTTACATCATTACCTTAAAAGGATAGTTATATAAATTTTGATAAAGGTTAAATAATATTTTTGTTTTATCATTAATGTAATTTTATGAAAACATATAGATACTATTAAAAATATAATCTATAAAAGATCATATTTAATTTAATCAATTAACATAAACATAATAAAATGGTAACTGTTTATACAAACAGTTTTTTATTTTCAAAGACATTCATTTTTCTTCTACATCCTTCCAATTATTATATACCACACAAATAAACACTAATAGGATCATTAATATTATATATAATAATATTGTAACACACTTTTATATTAACAAATAGTTTTTTTCAAATAAATTTATTTTCATCAGGAGCTTGTGTTACACATATCACCAAGTTTTAATGATAGCCAATATACTATTAAAATATTAATATTTAATTTGTGATGAGCTGGAGTCTCTCAGAAAATATCAGCGATGGAATCCAAGGATGATCAAGGATGATCCCCCCCCCTTTATTGGAGGTAGGCAGGGGAGGAGGAACAAGTCAAGAAACCTCCAAACTAACGGAATATGTTTATCCAATTATCTAACCCTAGAGTCCTCCCAGTTTTCCCAATGATTTTGTTAACCCAAATGGTTTCTATTATGCATCTTGGTTTCCCTTATCAACCTATTTAACAATTGGAGTTCTATGAAGCATCGTGTTATCTGGATCTGATACTGGTAGTGCATTTCAAGAATATAAGGCCCTAGGTTGATTATTTATATCGGTTCATTTTATGTATATGTGACCTATAATACAGTGCATTTGTTGGTCATCTCAATAAGAACCACATCATTATCTGGTTTTCTTCAGAAGATGATCTAGTTTGGGCTTAGTATAGTTCTCCCCGTCGATAAAATGGCTGGAATTTCTTCTTTATCTAATGGTCTTTTGATCTCTGTATGAATTGTGGCCAATCCTTCTTTATGGCATGGGTAAGTCCCCCTCAACTCTCATTACATTTTCAAAATCCATCATTTATTATTATGATTAAAATTTGGTGGTTTAGTTTCTATATTCTGATACCCAAACATCTACTATGATTCATCCAATCAACCCACCCCTTTGTGTTAAATTGGATGTATTTAAGCCTCCGGTGGAGTCAATTTGGATTACACACGGTGCAGAGTTTAGATGGATACAAGCAGTAATTTTTTGAATTAGGGGTAAAATATTATTTGACCTGATATTGATTGGGGCTTTTGGTTTCTAATTGTCATAGTGAAGGCATCAACAATAAGACCAACATTCTGAAGGAGATTCTAGGTGAGGGTAAAGGAAGATGAATGTTGTATTTTCCTATCCTGGGATGTATTCTGGTTTGGTGAATAGGGAAGCATCGTCTGTTGGTAAAGATGGAGAGGCCTCTTCCAATCCGATGGTTTTTTCCGTGATTGATCGACAAAAAAGTGATCTGAATTTGGGGGATGATGTGAAGCAGGATGCTGATAATGGTTTCTCTATTATGGTCAATAGCATGACATATGATGTATGTCTCGAGGGGACATAACTTGCGGAAGTAGAGAACTTGGATTATACAGTGTACGATGATGGTTTAATCATGGGGACTTCAGAAGTCTGTGTTGATGGGTTAAATGGACAAGCTAGTGATGATGGAGGTGTGATGATCATAGTCTCTACTAATAACCACTTTCAGGGTTTGGAGCATGACGATATGGAGGAGGTTTGTTTAATAAATGTTGGTTTTAACATAAATATTGTGCTCCCTTCTGAAGAGGCTGTTACAAGAAATGGATAAATGTAGATGGGGATATGTTAAGCTCATGAAATGGAGGGACATCAACACTATTTAGTAATGATTGACACTAAAAACTAGTTTCACCAATACCTTCCAGTGAATTATCAAGAGGTGTATATCCTTAGAAAATGGGGGCATATCTGTGATAGTGAAAAAGAAAATTATAGTGGCATGATCAGGCCATTCTATAGTGACATTGTCTGGGGAAGAAATGAAAAAGATGTCTGGGAACTAAGAGGTTATGATATCTTCCCCATGAATAAGACTGAGGAAATATTACTCCTATATACAAAAATCGGTTTCCACTAAGTCCTCTATCTGGAAAGAAGGTGGGGGTAGTCTATGAGTTCAATATGGGTATGCAATCTTCAAATTATTTTCTATCCTTTCAGCAGTTGAATCATAGAAATAATTATACAAAATTTTTGAATCATTATAAAATCTCGGAGTGGGAATCAGTTAATGTGGAAGAAGGATTTTACCAAGGATGTGGTGATGGTTATGGTTTGGATGATCTGTAGTTGTTTTTTTTGGCTTTGTGGTACTTTTTTTGAACTTTTCATTTATTTTAATAAATGGTCAGAGGTTTTCCTCTAACTAATCTTTTCTGGTTATATTTATTTCAATAGTGATCTTCTTGTTCTACAAATGGATTGTATGAAATGTATTAAATAAATTATGAAACTATATGATTTATACATTTATATAAACTGAATTCTTTTGTTACTAGTTAATTATGAATGGAAAAAAAATCCATAAAAAATAAATAAAATATTATTTATAAAAAACTAAATTTATTTACCAAAATATTTTCAATCTCAATATATTAAATAAATCACTTTCGGTTGTTTTTCTAAATGAAATGTATATATTATATATTTAATAAAAAAATTAACATTAATCTTATATGTTTTCAGGCATAAGATTAGAATAACTATGATTTTATGCTTATAGAGTGTAATATTCAAAAAAAATATGTTTTGTCGCATTTTACGCACATATTTTACAACAAATAATTTAAATATTTAAAAAAATAATTGATAAAATAAAAGAAATTATGAAATTATAATTTAATAAATATATTTTATTGAAATTTTTGGACATTTGTAAATAAAATATTATAATTCAATGAATAATGAAAAACATTTATTTTTATTGAGAATATCCTTTTAATTTAAATAATTTATGAAAATATAAATTATTTTGATATATATTATTAAATGAATTTATTTTTTCAATTTCATATTTATTAATATGATTTAGGTAATTTGAATAAATTCCATATTGAATTTTGATATTAAATTATTTATACTTATCAAAATATTCTTCATGGAAACATTTTCTTTCGTCGCACCAGAGGGTTTAATATTATATCAAAATTTACCACATATATAAATGAAATTTTAAAAATTTCATTAAAAATTTTAAAAAATAATTATTAATATTAGATTATATGTTAAATTTAATTTTTAATTTTAAATAATATTAAGAAATTTAAAAATGATTTACAATGGATAAGGTTAAAACTAGGGTTTTCAGGTCACATATTATTGTGTGAAATTTAATTTTCCAAAAACATGGGATTTTTATATGATAATTTATATTTAAAATTTAAAATAATTAGATCCGTATTATATAATTAGGTTCAAATTATTTTTATTTTTATTGGGGAAATCTGTTAGGTAAATTAATAAAAAACAAGTTACCATGGTCAAAACTGAAAATATAAAATTACGTAAACATAAATGGTAAGGATTAAATTTTTTCTATTTTTTTATGGGGTTGTGGATTGACCATATATTATCTACACTACATTAATTATAAATATTTGGGTAAAATGGGGTGATATTTACTTCTCGTTATTTAATATATTTGTATTTTTGAAAAAAAATTCTCCTCCCAAATATTCAATGGGAACTTCCTCTACATACTTATTCAAACTATTAATGTAATTTACTCAACAAATAACTACCTAAATACTTTCCCAAAATCTGTATCCATGATATAGAGTTATTTTTATTAACTAAATACTAAACATAGGTTCCTTAATTTGAGTTCCAAGGGAGGTTATTCTCAGCGAATGTAATTTTCTTCCATAAATCATTTCCCTTTACTTTTTATATTACAAATTTTATTAATTTATATGTAATTCAAATATAATAGAATAATAATCTTAAAAATTCTTAAACGTTATTATGTTTCTTTAATAACCTCAATTTATCACCTATTTTGTCAAATCTGAAATGAAATTTCCAATTGTGTGTACAACAGACTACCGCCTCACGACTTAATATATTTCATTTTCCATCACCACCTCTTATTGCAGGATATAATAATATATTTACAATGTTTATTTTATATTTATGACATAATTATATTTATTGATATATAATATCTCATATACCATTAAACATTCCATTCTGTGGGAATGCAATATTTTCACTCATCTGTGTGATGTACAACCTATCCGAGAAACAATATGATTCATTCTTCACATAAAATTTACATTGAATGTAATAAAAATAATATTAATAAAAATATGTTTTATATATATCATAGAGATTTTTTTTTTAAATATTATATATTAAATTCAATCCTTTCGATTCACCATCATAGAAAAATAGGGAAAATATTCATGTGTATGTTTGGTGTACCGTCTCCATAAAAAATATACATCATTTTCAATATCTACCAATATTGGATTAATTTAATCACATATTAAAATAATTTATTTAATGTTAATTCCATGGGTATAATTATGGATTTTATGGAAACATTTTCAATATAAAAGGGCCAGAATTACTAAACTAAAACATACATGAAAAACATTGTAGTAATTATAAAAAACATGATTTTATTCTGGATTTTTTATAAATAGGTAATAAAAGGACACATTTATATCATATAATCCATGATACAAGAGATTATAGTTATGTAATGTACGTAAAATAAACAAATTATTATCATAAAAGTGACTCGTATGTCTACTAAGGATGTTGAGACTGAATATAAGTGATATTTACCTCACTTTTATTTTTGAATGACACATTTCTTATACACCACTTATTTCATATTTTTTGTTATAAAAATACCACAAATGTTTTTAGGATCCTTACCATAATAATTATGTGATACACATATCCATATATTATTCTTTATTTTATGGTTATTATAATTAAAAGGATACCAATGTGGTAAATGATTATTGTTACAATCATAGTTGTTAACGATATTGTATATAATATCAATCCAATGATGAGATCATCTTATCTCTCTCAAAATAAAATAAAAAATATTTTCTTATCCTCTAGTTATATCAATAAAATATATTTTTTCTTATTATTTTCCATTATTAATGGATTAATGACACAAATAGAAGGTTTAAAATAATTATCTTCATTTCTCACTTCAGTAAAAACTCCTTTTTCATCCATATCATTTTCTTTTGAAAATATTTTAATAAAATAATTTTCAATTCTCAAATTATTTATACAAAGTCATTTTTACCCATTATTGACATTATAAAAAATCATTATAATGTAATGTTTATTCCATTATCAAAACAAGTCCCTATTTATTTTGCTAAAATGTTAAATGAATCACCGTTTCAATATGTACGACATGAAATGAATTTTTCACTTTCAAGAATGATCAATTAGTTGGAGCATCATTTATAATATTGGATGATTATTTTAAGGTAAAAATTATATTGAAATATATTGTTTAATTTTTTATTTTAAAACTAATTTTTAAAGTAGATAGGTTATTTTACTCATGAAATGATCAAATTGATCATTAAAAATCAATTTCAATATGAGGGGGAAACTATTCGTGTTACTTATAATTTAATGATGATATTAACCAATTTTATAAAATATTTTCTTATCATGGATGATTTATGACAATGATGAATATATTTTTATGAAACCAATTCGTTTTCTATTGGTTAATGATCTAATGAATTGGTGATATGATTATATGACATGTTTCCTTTATATGGGTCATTCTATGATTGAGTGACTACCAGACATTTTATACATGGGTCATGATATGACGAATTTTGTAAGATCCTCTGGGAAACTTGTGTATTTTTTAAACTATGTGATAGTGGTTATCATATAAACAAGTAAGAATATTAATTTTTAACTGATTTATGTGGTTATGTTATAACCAAGGATGGTGATTATATTATAACCAAGGATGGGTAAATCACTCTCCAATGTATTGAGTAATGATTTATATATCCTATGATAAAATGGGAAAAATTATATAGGAATGATTGAAAATAATAAATATTCCAATGTGATTGATCTACAATGGGAAAAATGTTGATGATCTTGATCCCTAATGGTAAAAAAATAATGATCTTTGATCAACAATGTTCTGTGGTATTTATAGTTAATCATGATAACTGAAATTGTTTATGTATATATATATTGGTGCCTCACTATTATAACATGATCATATTGATCATGAATTATGTTTATGTCACACTCTTATGGATCATGTATTTTTGAATGATTATACATTAATCTATGACTCATGTTTAGTATTTATGACATTTTGGGTATGAAGATTATATGTTTTTATCATGATCTCAATCCCTTTGGAAAATATTAAGATTTTATATGACCACAGAATGATATATCTCATGTTTTACCTTAATTACGATCACATATCAACCATTTTTATGCTTCCTTTACCTTGGATATAAATTATGTATTAAGTAGTTTATTTCTATGAAGACTAAAAACGGGAAGATCTTTATGGGAGGTGCACAAGATCATTCATCAAATAAGATGATTATATTTGAGGTATCTAAAGAAGATATAACATTATTATCCTTGGGATATTATTTGATAAAATTTTTTATATTTTTTTAAAAATATATGATATTTATTTATAAAAATTCATGGTTGTTATAGTTTGTATTAGAGGTAAAGAACAAAATAAAATGATCGGGAACTCTCACTTGTGAGAATTGGCCTAAGCATGGCTCTCTACCCTTGGGATTGATGAGATAATGGATTCCACTAAGAATGGAGTTAATATTATTACCCATGATGGGTGTATTACCATGGTGTTCCCTAATACATATTAAGTATTGTCTACGAGAAATATTTCTTGGCGACTATAGTTCATATCTATGGAATGATTTAGATATCCATTGGAAACTATGATGAAAGAAATGTAGTTAAAACCATTAGGATGAGCCTATGTATAGGATAAAATCATAACGATTTCGTAATAAATAGATTATTTATTTAATCTACTGATACATCCCGTAATAGATACTAAAATTGGATATTTTTCTAGAAGAGATGTACCTAGGGATAATGACTCCAAAAAAGACACATCCAGATGATTCCAGTATTACCCAGTAAATGAAAACATGTCATAAAATTCACCTTGTTTGAAACTCCTAGGGGATACTCATTAGTTAATTTAAAAATTCACTATGAATGATTATGAATGATTTGAATATATTATAATCATGTATGACATTAGATAAATTAGTGGTGACAAAAATTGGAATGATAGTGTCATGATTGAGACATTCGATAATGTATTTTTCATGACTACGTGTTTCCCATACAATTGTAGTTTATTCAGTATTAATTTTGGATTTATTCAATGGATATACCTAGAAAAATCATGGTAATTATGAATTTTATGGATACAATATTTATTACTATCCTATAAAACCAAATGTTATTGGATCTACATTAAAAAAATCATTAATATACTCACACAAATATCACAATATATGAGTCGTGTTGAACCTAAAAATGTTAATATAAAGGAATAACTTTATATTGAGTCTATTATGATAAAATTTTAAACTTATTTTATGGGTCTATTAATCCTATAGTAACTGAGAAATAATATTATTCCACCGAAAATATATTTTGGTTTCTCCATTATTTTTTAGCATGAAAAAAATCAATCTGTATTTCTGTAAATTTTGTGGTAAAGAAGATCAATGGTGTAACCTTATTGAAAAGAAAATTCAAGAAGAGAAAATTTAATCCATTGAATATGATTATTTCAAAAAAAATATTATTCAATAATAACATCACTCTTATTCTTTGAAAATGGAAAGATAATTTATTTCATGATATTAATAGACATATGATGAATCTAATAAAACATGTAATGATAATTTAATCGGGAATGTAAGGTATATTTTAGGTTTAATCATCATACCAAATAGAAAAACATATCAATTATTTGGTGGCCAAAAACAAATATTCCAAAAGGATTTTTCTATAAGATACAATATTATCTATGAATAATTTATTTGATATTTACTGAAGGTAGAGATAAGATTTTTTTATTTTGAAAACTCCTATTATTTTCATTAGAAATGTAATATTTCACCTCTTAATAACTAGAATAAATCACTTGGTGGAAAGTAACATTAATCACATACATGTGCAATATTTGGGAATAATGTTTTATCAGATTTACTGAAAGTAAAAAAGTTTAGGTAACAAATGTGGGATGCCTAGTCATCAAGGTAAATATTGTATAAGTTTTGAGAACATTCCAGTCAATGAAATGGACTGAGATAGGGCTCAATAAAACATACCACCCACACTAATGTGTTTCAAATGAAAATAATTAATCATTATGAAAATTAATTCAATAATATAGGGGATAATGGTGTTGATAATCCAAAACAACCTCTAAAGATAGAATTGAATGTGAAAGCATAAATAATAATAACAAATAAATATAATTTTGATAATATGAACATTCCATTGTAAGGAATTTCATGTTTATGTTTTTATGAATGAGATCTATGGAAATATTATTAGGAATACATTAATGATATTTTATGTGATTATGATAATTGATTATTTCTCTATATATATATATTTCTAAAAAAGTAAATCAAATTTGATATTTTGAATGGAGTTATCATCATTTATTGGTTGTAGGATGATCAAAGATTCCCATTGGAATATTTGTTTCTCATATATAAGCTACTTTAATTAATAAAATATTATTACTCTTTTGGAGGAATTCATATTTTAAATGTGACCTTTTAGAAGTGATTAGTGTTTATATGTTTCTATATAATACATTATTATTGTTATGTTGATAGTTGAAGGATATTATAAAAATTCATTGTAATATTTTGGATTCAATTTTGGTCAGTCGTATTTTGAAGGATCCTTAAGGATAACTATTTATGGAATCAGTTAAATCAATACATTGATATTATTGGATAACTTGTGAAAACCATATTGTTTTTGGTAATTATTTACAGGCTTAAGGGATATGTTATATATCTTATAACTACTTTAGTTCTTAAATAATGAAACGAAAATCAACATGAAAAATCATTTCATGGAGTAATAGATGAAGTGGAAATTGATCGAAGAAAAACCAAATGACGATCATATTAATATTATATAATTTAAATTTGAGCCCAATATATTTGGTTATAGTTGAAATTGTTTATACAACTGTGGTAGTATTTTATCATTTTTAACTTCTGCTGAATCTCTATAATTTTCATATTGTTTTCCATGTATCTCTATTTAGAAATTATCTACCTATTCATTTAGATGTGCTGAAATAAGATTTTGTAAAACAAGAGAATGGAATTTATTATGAGGAATAACTATCAATGTATTTTGATTATAGATATAATGTTATAATAAATAGTAACAATCACCTTGTTAATGTTTTTAGTGAAATAATAAAATCTATGATTCAAATTGGGAACCTGATGTTGCGATAAGGTAGAAGTATCATTCCATATTTATAGAATATAGATTTAGTATAGAGAGTGAAATTAATTTTAATATGGAAAAACACAACACCATGAGAGTTTAGGAAAATTAATTAAATAAATGAAATACCACTGCAAGCTTTTTTTATACACGACAAGAAGATTTAACAAAATTTGACATACTAATAGAATAATATTATTTAATATGATAGTGATTGCATTTCCATTGGAATAGTGGGTGATGATCTGATTTAATAAATTGGTAAAATATATTATTTAAAATGTATGTAAAATTATTTCTTTGGATAAAAATTTATTATAAATGAAAATAAAACCCATTATAAAATGAAGGAAATATTTTTTATGAAAATTTATTTCTATGCACACAAACATGTTTTATCATATTAAATTAAATAAATTGAATTTAGTGAATGATTTTAATAAAAATTTTCTATCATAAAATCAATAATTTTTTTCTATTTGTCTTTAATTATTTATAGTCTAGAGATAATATTAAATCCTATTTTTTCCTTAAAACAATATTTTTCTAAAAAGGCATCTTTATCGAATATTTAATATTTATTTTAAAAGTAATTTTTTACACTCATGAAAATTTTGTATTAAAAAAATAACTTTATTTTATAAATTATAATGTATAAATTATCTCCTAAATAAATTTTTGGAATTTTATAGATATATTTATTTTTTTAAGAATAGTGAAAAATACTTGGGTGTATTAAGAATAGTTTTTTGTTTAAAGCAAATAAACCCACAGTTTTAAAATTTCATTTCAATGTGAATTATATTTTTATTTATCCAATTTTTATAATTGTAATCAATTTCATATCAAATTTTTATATCAATACTTTCTATACTTATTATGATTTTTCCTTTGGAAAACCACTTTTTCCAGATGTTGATGATATTAATTTTTATTTATTGTGAATATAATTCATAAAAATTGATTAAAAATTTGGATCAAATAAAATTTAAAATATATAGTATATTGAATTTAATTTTTATTCATAATAAAGAGTAAAAACATTAAAAATTAATTATTGTGGTCAAGGATCAAAAAGGGTTTCTGTATAACATGGGATTATGTTACATTTATTTTTACAAACACATATTATTTTTATTCCTGAAACTGGATATAAAATTCTGAATTTATGGTTTGACATTATGTAATGAGGATTATTTATTATTATTAATAAACAAATAATCTTTGTAAATAAATTATAAATATCTAATGTTGTGAAAACTAAAAAGTTAAAATTACGTAAAATCAAAGGCTAACAATAACATGTTTAAAATTTGTTTTCTTAGGAGTGCCTCAAGCATATATTCTATAGAATCCTTCAATTATAATCTTTTTAGTCATTTGGCATATAAACATAGGATTTTCCAAAAAAAGATATTACATCCTTTTAGATAAATATTTAATACGTTACACAAACACATGACTGAGGGTCGTAATAGTTTTTTTTATTTTGAGACTAGGTATATAGTCTTTTAATAGGGTGTATAATATTTAATATCTCTTATAAATATTTCTCCTTTCATACTCATCAAAAATATACCCCGCTTAATACCTTTTTTCATAACAGAGGGAATGGAAACATAATAAAGGGTGACTCAAAAATTTAGTAATTGAAAATAAGTGAAATATGTTATAACATAATGAACATAAGAATATGATAACATGAACATTACATATAGTTGAAGTGCCCATTATATCAAAGAATATAATCATGAGGCATGGTATAAGTATTTTTAGTTCATAATATATAAATCATAAGGAAATAAAGAAATATTATAAATTTTAGTATAACATTGGAATAGGATATGGAATTATTCCATACAGCTAAGAATATAAAATAATTTCTAGAGTAATTAGGGATCACTTTCAAGGCAACCATAGTAGAATGGGTTCACTCCCCAAACCATAAAAGTAGTCATGGCTCACTCCCAAGGCAATCATAAGAGAAAAAGTACCTTATGGAATTGTGTTAACTGTTCAATCCATCCATATATGTCTCATAAGACATAAATATTTACTCAATTGATTGAGGGGAGATATAGGTCTCCCCATCACATAATAAAAATCATACATATATGATCCCAAATATGAAAAAACATTCATCATATAATATCTCATGAAATCAAATGTGTTTCATTAATATAATATAATAATATGTGGAGAAGATATAACGTTCATAATATTCTCATCATTTCATAATACCATTACTTGTGGACAAATAATTGGAATTCATAATAATTATATAATATAATAACCCATTGGTGAGAAATAGGCTTCATAATCATATTTTCTTCATAAAAACCATATAATGAATAATAATGGTATCATTGGTTCATTTCCCCAATAATTTATAACTTGTATCAAAGGATGTCATCTTATATGGAAAATATTTTTTATAGAAAACATAGAAGATTTTATGAGGAATATGGTTTTTCCTTAAAGGTCACTTTTAAAAATACAAATTTCTCATATATTCTGGATAACCTTTTATTTAAAATTAACATTTTATACTTATAATGAAATAATTTAATAATAATTTAAAATATTTATTTATGAAAATTCCCATTCTGATTTTGATAAACTAAAGCATAAAACATGTTGAAAATTATTTTCATTAAAAATAAACAGGAAACCTTTTAAAGATTGATTAGATGAAAATAATGGTAATGAAAACATGACATTTTTTTCATTCCATAAATGTTAAAATATAGATTCCCTTAACATTTTTTTAGAATTAAAATGGTGTGTGTTTTTAAAATACATGAAGAATCAATTAAATAAATGAAAATTAAACATTACTAAAAATTAATTTAATAAATCCAATAAATAATCTTAAAAAAATTAATCATTTTTATTAATCATGGTTTCAGAAGAAAAATGATTTTTCGACTTTTGAGAGAAATGAAAAATATGTTTCCTAGAAATAATATTATGAACTCTTGAGTATATAACTAGTAGAAAATGAATGGAGAAAATATATTCCGATGAAATAACTATAAGAGAAATTTATTTGTTTTTATTGAGATATGGATAATATTATTTTATCATTAGAATCATAATCCCAAAAAATTCCAATTCACAATGAGATTTTAACATAAAATCATTACCACTTTGTTAACATTTAATTATAATCCCAGGGAAGGAATAACATCAAATGAAATTTAAAATATCATGAGAATAAATGAATTATTCACATTACAAGTCATTGATACTATATATAATCCTCATAATAATATATATGTGCAATACATAATATACATTTCAAGGAAAGAAAATAGAGACCAAAATATATTACCTCATTGGTACCATTTGAACTATAAACCCAATGAAATAAAGATACAAAATTGGGAATGTAAATACCCATTATTTTAATTAAATTATTTATAATATAAATTTATGTGTTTTATATTTACCATATAAAAAATCTTTGGTGAATAGGTCATGTGTCTCACAATAGTAAAAAGTGAGAAGAAAATCATTTACTTCTTTAGAACTCTATTAAATCGTACGCCCCAATAAAAGAATAAAATTATGTAAAACATAAAATATAATTTACAAAATTATATTAATGATATAACATTTCAATTGTGCAGTGTATACACCAAAAAACGAATGGTGAATTTCGATATGTCTCTGGGAAATAAACGTGAAAATATAAATCTCTTACCTTATTTATCAACTTCTTCCGTACACATTCAAACGTTCTCTATAACAAAAATATTTTTATTATAATTCTATTATATAAACATTCATATATATTTATATAAATATATTATACCATATATGATTTAATAATGACCATTAGTTATCGATTTATTACCAATTCCTTGTTAAAATCACGTTTTGGGTAATAATCGCTTTGTTTTCGAATATTTTTTTTATTTTTTACTCTTGTTCATATTAATTTCATCAATGTACCATCACCAATATATTAATAATAATAAAATAATTATATTATATATACATATATTTTACTTATAATATCATTCAAGGTATAAGGTTTAGAGAAATTAATTATTTTACGACCATGGAGATAGTAGGTCGAATGTACACATGAGTAACATTTCCATTTTTCAATGGCCATTATAGAGAGTAGTTAATTGATATTTTATGTTTAGAGAATTATCATAAAATAATGAATAACATATTACAATTTTTATATTATTATAAATCTGAAATAATTTTGTTGATGATGAAAAAATGGTGTCACATCACTTCAGGAAGGTGGTAGTCCACACATTCACTTACGACATTATAATCTTTCATTGAGTGAAATTATAAGAAAGATAAAGATATATAAACATTTAAGAATGTTAAAAAGTCATTATTACAATAATTATGTCATGTATATCCCATAAATTCATTAAATATATCCGAATTATGTTTTATGTAAAGTACTATTGAAAAACAAATCACATCATTTTGTGATACAGCAGTCCACTATACACATGAAATATGTTATCATATCCCATGTGAAATGGAAGGTGAATGGGTTATATATTATATAATGAACCCATAGGTATAATTTTGACAAAATAATATACTTATACATATACACACACATTAAATCCATCATCATACCCAGCTGTGAGAGGTTTTAATGGAAAAACGGATAACATCGGTTCGTGAGGCCGTAGACCACCACACACATGAATTATAATTTCATAACCGATTTGATGAAAGTGGAGACTGATACAGGTAACGAACATTACATAAAAACATATTAGTATATTCTATATACTAAGGATATTATATCAACATTTTTTAATAATAATTCAATTTTGTGGAGAAATAAATTAAATTAAAATACATGTTGAAGAACGTTACCTCTTCTTCAGGTATCATGTTCGTGATTTCACTAAAATACATCATATGAAAGAATTATACAAAAAACAAGGCATCCAGTATTATAGGATAGAATTTTGGAAGACATTTTTTATTTTATGGATGAACCAAAAGGTTCTTATGTTGTAAATAAGAGAGGAGAATGGGTGGCCTTTCATAAGTTAGGTGATTAGCATACTGGTATTATATTGAAAAGAAAAAATTATACCATCATTTTTCCCATAAAATAAGGATCCAAATTGGATTATTTTTGATATTTATACATGAAAGGTTGTAAATATGGCCAAAAACATATTTTATTAATATTTTTTGGTAATTTTAATCATTATCTTTCATTTTTAACCCCCAGTAAAGCCATTTTTACATTAACTACGACAATTAATTTTTATTATTTTTACTATCAATTTTGGTAAAACAAATTGTACAAAATTATTAGATAGTATAAATTATATGGATTCAAAATATTCAATACATTTTTACAAATTCCATTCATATATGATATCAAAATTATATTAATATTATATCATAGACATGATGAGAAAGTGAGGTTTTCCAAAAAATGTTCAAAAGATTTCAATTATTTAATATAAAAATTAAATATAAAAGATATTATAATATAATAATTTGTATTAATTGATATATAATTAAACTAATTTTAATATATAATTAATATAAAATATAAATTATTTTTACAGAATATTTAAATGACAAGGTAGTATTCAAATAAAAATATATATTTTTAATTATAAATAAAAATAAATATTTTTTTCTAAAAAATATTAAAAAGTCACCGCATTAAATATTCTTTCACTATGTGGTGCGTACTAGCGCTGCAATCATATTCAACCAGTCTTCTCACATAGACTATGTTTTCTGGCATGACGTGCGGCTGGCCATGAGTCCAGGTCACACCACGGCCAGAGAAAAACCTCTTACACGCGAGTAGTTTCGTAGTGTGGATGTTGCCACTGCCATCATTGTGGTGCACCACCCTGCCATACAGCATTTGGCCACTGTCGGGCCGGAAGATTCTACCAAAGATCAGCAGATGCGCTTTGGTGGGCCGTTCTTGGATCCATATGGTGTTCTGATGTCCTCGGGTTGCATTCTTCATCACATGGTGTTCAAATATCTATTATGATCCATTCCCCCAAAAATAATATGATCAACATTATCTCTTGAACCTCTTTGATCCATCAATCTTCATCGTCATCGCACCTCTATCATGTTGTATCCATTCTGTATCCAAGATATTGGATCGTTGTGCAAAGAAAGGTTGTGCAACGACTGACCGTTCATCAAACCACAATGAATGCAAAGAACACCATGTAAAATAGTAGTAGAAATCCACATCGACGAAAGTGAGGAATGAACCATCACTTTCCTTTATCATGGCATTGATCCACTCGTATATGAAGTATTAAATGTGGAAAATAAAAAATAAGTTAATCATGAATGGATTAATTCCCCAATGGGAAACCTGATAGAAATCCCACCCTCAAGAATGCATGATCTATGGGTCACACTATTCATGTTATGATCCACGTTAATCATTTTTAAACATGAAAGTGGAAATAATGAGATTAAATAACAACCCATAACTAGATTTTTTTATCACATGAAGACGTATATTGAAGACTCATCGCCATGTAGATCCTTGTTCTGTTGACGTACGTTGATTTTTTTTTACCAGCGAGAGAACCTTCTATTCCACCATAGAGAATGTCTTGGAATATGATGATAACTTCATATTTATTTAGAAGGATGGATTAAAATAAATCATTATGGTTTCATAAAATATTTTTTAATTTATAAATGTTTTAATGACACTTACCTCCAAAAACTGTCTTCTTCTTCTAGCATGCACCGGACAATGTTAAGGCATTCCAAAGGTAATGTCATTTTTTTGAATGCAACGATTCCCTCATAATTCTCATTCAAGAATCTGTTTTGAGATTTTTAATGTTCAAAGTTATCCACCTCATAATTTTTTAACTAAAACTAAATGTTATTCACTGATTTATATTGGGCATCATGGGCCTTGGAATCACAATCCGTCTGAACACACGATCTAAGAATTTTCCAAAATTATTTCTAAAAATAAATTATGGAAAAATACCTGCCTTTATAGTCTCCCAATGATAAATATTTTTGTCCACAAAAAGAAAAGTCATATACTCAAGTGAAGAAAAATGGGTTCACCAAGTGTCCATGTACTTATCACAAGCACCCACATTAGAGAACCACTGTGATCGACCACTATCATTTCTATTTTATTCTAGGTCATAATTATGTAATGATGGGCACATGTCTCCATAGATGCAATAAGTGGGAAAGAACTAAGAAAAATGGTCCATCAATAGTCATGGGGTCAAGTGGCTTAACACCATGCTAACCTGGTGCAGATACAGATAGAACCCCACAGTTCATATCCACCCATGGATAATTTGTGCTAAATCATCCACAAGAATTACACATTCACGGATGAAACAGAATACATATGGGTATTTAGGAACAAAACTGGGCTTCCCTTGAGTGATCATCGGGTCATACAGGGCCCTCTCCTAACAACTTTTTGCAGCCACACAACATACGGAAACAGGATCACATCCACACTCACTAGTGGCATCCTAGCTGAGTATGGATGGTAAAAAACCATTCCATATTGTAGAAACATCATGGGGTTTAAATCTTCTACTAAAGAACTATCCCAAGCATGAATCTTTGAGAGAGTCAACATTATGCTACTCAGGAATCCCTTTCACCATAAAAGAAACCCCATTTTCACCATCATAGTAACACATTATCCTTTTCCTAATATAGTCTATCTGGGTATGGAAGGTCGTAGTCCATATAAAAAATGACTTCCTGAGGCCTTGACAACATGACTAAGTTAATCCAACTGCAATTCCCACCTACAAGAGTCAGATCACACTATCAAGGCCAGTGTGTGACCTATGGGTCTCCTCGAGCAGGAGTCTCTAAGCATGAGGTTCAATTCCAGGGTCCAACCGAAACCTCGAAGTCTCAAAGAGAACTCATTGATAAGAGGAGAACAGTTATCACCTATTTCTATTAGAATTGAAGCCAAAATACATGACATAGATCAAACCTTTAATATTTGTTGGAGCATCTTGGTCATAATCCCTGACAACATGTAACTGTCCTCGCACACATCCGCTGACTCCCATAGCCTAGCACAGACCACCTGGGGGTGGTGCTGGAAAAGATGCACAGTGTATGCCACAACCTGATGCTCATCTATCTCCCTTGCCTCACCCTCCATTTTGAAGAACTCTTTGCTCCAAGTGTTTTCCCTTCCAAGGATGTTCATCAACTGGCTTCCTCTCAGTGGAAAGACAAGTCATACAATCAGTTGTGATATGTCTCTAGCGGTTGCAACCATAACACCACCTCTCCATTTTCTTCTCATCTCTTTGGTACTACTTCTATTCTACAAACCCACATGTATGTGTTCGAGAATGTGTAATCCTCTTACACCGCGATCCATCCACCTATCGTCGGCTAGACCCAGCAGAAGTATCTACCTCATGACATTTTTTATAGGTTACATCTATTGACTACTCCACCAAGAAACTCTCAACCACTGGGGCACGCTCCAGTACCCCATCATATATAGGAATGTGAATGGGTATCACCGACACCCTAATATCCTATAGTTGTAATGTCGCAACCCCAGTTACGCAGAGTTGGTACATTATTACATAACCTTTGCATGATCACAAAAGATAAAGTCTCAAAAGACTGATTTGTTTAGTAACCTTGGAAACACTTGATACATTCATAAGTCTTACATTTCATTATAAAGATAAAAACTACAAAAACATAGTCTCCATAGTCTACACTCATATACCCTCATACTATCCCTAATGGTCAGTCCTAAAATACTTCTTCACATCCTGGGAAAAACAAATCATAGAAAGGGGTGAGCTCAGATGCTCAGTAAGGATAACAATAAATCAGAAACTTTCATAAATAATCATAAACATTTAATGAAATGTATAATGAAAACAAAGGACTTTTAAACATGAAATTCAGTATAAAATGGAAAAAATAAAATGAAATAATTCCATTTACTTATTCACAATGATATTCTACTAGTTGAATAATCACATGTAATATCAATAACCACTTTCATAATGATGGAATGCATAATCCCAGGGTATCATAACGACATTTTCAAGGCCTTGTGCCAAGACTACAAATAATATTTTTTTCAATGCCATATTCCAAGACACTAGTTTGTCTCATTATACCCACCGATTCATCGAGGAGCTATAGTGGGCTCCTCCCATTATTTACTATGTCCAATGTATTCCTCATATGAACAGGTTTAAGCATAACATAAACATTCGTATTAAAACTATATTATGAAATTTAAATACTTTCTCGATAAACCATGAATGGTATAAAAATAACACATCCACAGTCAAACATATCACAAAACCTTAAATACAATATGTATGTTTTGTATTATAATAAATCAACTTCAAATAAGCTTACAATCCATCAAAGGATGTTGAAATATATGAAATCAAAATTATTTGAGAGAAATATCTCTTTTTTGTAATCATTTAAAAGTCACATAATTATAAAAGAAAACTTTTACTTTGAAAATAATCTTTTAATCTTGTAAGGGATGCTTCAAAAATTTTATAACTGTTGAAAATAGCCACACCCACAGTATAAGTTAAAAAAAAGAATTCTTACCTTAATTTTTTTCGAAAAGGTTAAAAAGGACCTTGTTTCGTAAATGATGAAAAGATTCATTTATAAACATATTATAAAATTCAATAAGGTTATAAATGACTTTAACCCATAGTACATAAAATAGTAAGAATGTTTTGAAATACATTTTTAAGAAACATGGATGTGGATGATAAAGAGGTCCCAGTAGATAATTACATACAAAAAATCTCGGATAATTAAGAGATTTTGAAATAAACCCTTACCTTGTAATTTTCCATGGTCGATGGTAGTTTAACCTCATGTATAATAGTTAAGTCATTTTTATTAAATTATAAAAAATCATATACATAAATATAATATCATATATGATCTTTTAATGTTGCTTTGTTCATAATATTTTAGTATTATCATTGTTTCAGGTGTTAACTTACTTGTTTTATTTTATTTGATTTGTTAGATAAGTAGTGTATGTTATGGATAGTTTTTATATTATTTACATCCATAATGATATCAAGTTCTTAAACATTATTTTTAATCATCAAATGAAAACTATACTTGAATGGATACGATGGGGAACAAATCTCATCATGTTCGTGGACACGACAATCCGTACGTACGCATGAGCAACAATATCATTCTTCTGATATTAAAATAAAATATAATTGGATTCTATATCATAAATAAAGACTCATTATCCTGTTATATTTATTATTTACATCAGTTACACATCATTATTATAACCATCCAAATAATAATGTATTGAATAACAATTGCACCACGACGTGGAGAGGGTAAGGTGTACTTACGCACGTATGGTGACATGTCATTCAAATGATGGATATAATAATGGATTTGGTTGTACCATATTTATAATAACATAAAATTACATATAATATACTGGATTTATTATTTTATAATGGAATCAACAACGAAAAAGGAAGTGTAATAAGAAAGGAACTTGAAAGAGGGGATGACATATTTACCTGTTTTTCGGGATCATCCATTCCATTTGATCAAAAGGGCTCCATTGGATGGATTTATGACTAAATAAAGACCTATATGATTAAGGTAGGATAGTTGAGAGGTTATTAGGG
Organism: Viscum album; assembly: GCA_963277665.1. Lineage (NCBI taxonomy): Eukaryota > Viridiplantae > Streptophyta > Magnoliopsida > Santalales > Viscaceae > Viscum > Viscum album. The sequence continues at coordinate 1,651,849,424 of OY728132.1, read as the reverse complement.
TAGATTTTGGCCAAGCCAAATGGATTTGAAGGTGTGAATTAGAGAGAAGGGGGAGTGCCCTTTTATTAGAGGGGTGAAGGGCACCTTAGGAAAATCTAGAAATATTTTTTATAATAAAATAAATTTCGATTTCTAATGGCTCCAAAGTGGATTATTTAAATTATAAGGTAGGGATGGGTCGAATACCACTCAACCAATAAGTTTTAGAAAGGTTTTGTTCACTATATTAAATTTATCTTTTAGATTTATCTCTTACTAAAATAGTTTGACATTTACCATGTCTCTTTATATTTTTATATTATATTGTTAATAAACTAACTATATACATCCAATAGAACACCAAGTGGTTCATTAATGACACAAATATCATTATATAATTCCTTTTTCTAAGCCTTTTATTTCATTGGAATAAAAATAAATTAATAATATAACATTTTTTAAGAACTCTTTTATGTCAATTTTGACAATATTTGGTATTTAGTTTTTTCTATATTTATAACAGCATTATTACTTCGAATAAAATTCATATAACCGACAGTAATATGTCATATTAACCTATAAAATTATTAAAATTTATAAAAAGTCTCAAATTACATTTATTTGGATATTTATAATGTCAATTATTTTAATATTTTATTAATTAGGTAATTATGGCATCATCATTGTGTCATAAATAAATTAAATTATTTCATATCTAAAAAATATAAATAAAATAAATTTATATATAAAATATTTTTATAATTCTAATGAATATTTATAGTCGAATTTATCTTATGTATAACCATATAATAAAAATGTTTTAGTTAATAAACATTGATTTTAACTCTTTTAACTATTCATTAAATAAAATAAAAATAACTTTCATAATCTAATCCTAGTAAACCAAAGGGGTTCATATATTATTTCTAAGGTTTTTTTCGGTCGAATTATACTTATACAATAGAATTAGGACATGTGTTAAGGTAATAATAATATCATTTTTACTCTTAATTACCCTATTTACTTTTAACCGTGTTAAATAAAAGTTAAAAGTTATTATTCCACAAAAATTATTTTCATCTCATTGAACCAAATTTTACTTACTGATATCAATCATGTCTCTTTGATTTTTGAAATTCAACCTAGAGAAGCAGTAACATTATGTTTTATGTGAATTTGCATATTCTCCTAGGAGGTGGGTAAAATACGGTGAAAAGTTCAATAAAATTTTTATATCTCTAAACTTATTATAAAATGACCCCAATGAATTACATTTAACTTATATATGTATTTTGTATCTATTTTTACCTAAAGAAAATTTAATTAAAATAACTAATTATTTAAATAAAAAATTGGTTTTAACCAATAACTCAGTGTTTTTCACTATTCATCAAAAATTGAAAGTTTTTAGAAAATTACCAAAAATCCACCCTAAGATAATTTAGATATTCCAAATCCAAATTTGAAGTCCATTTTGAATGATAAATTTTATATAATTTTAAAAAGTCGGTATTACTGTTCCAAATGGCTAGTTTGATTGGTTGTGGTGTGTTAGAAATCAATGTTGCGTACAACACACACTATTGTTTTATTCAAAGAGTAGTGTACCGTTGAAGCTTGGGGTGTTACAAGAATAGTCCCTTCTCAATGGTTCGGGACCTGATGTAAGGTTCTCGCACCATATCTATACAGTAGAGAGAATGTTCCATCAATCTCATTGATTACTAGGCTACATTCATATTTCTTTATCAAAGGTGTTGTAGCTCTGGTATACACACAGAGCGTAATGTCACTAGAAAAACTCTTCCATGAAGAGGATCTCGATGTATAACAAAGTGAGGGTCTCCTCATTATGTATTTGCATCATCAAGCTCCATTATCTCCCCACCGAGCCCTGATGAAGACTCGTGGCCAAGATAACCATCTGGTTGAGATGCATCCTCACTAGGTGGAAGACTCTCATAACATCCTCCAGCCAATCCTCTTCCACCAAGGGGTTAGTCTCACCTCAAATCCTATGAGGTCTCTACCTATGAAAATCATGTTTCACACTTAGGCTACGTGCATCCTCTACTAGTATAGTTTGGAGAAACTTCTGATTGATGTGTGGTGGTATCATTGGTGCACCATCTAGTAGGACTATCTCCGGTACTCCATGTACTGACACCTCATTGCTCAGAAAATAATCCTCATGGACTTTTCCTGGATTCTTGAATGGAAATCTTCATGGAGTAATCTTGAAATGGATCATGATGAACCACGATTAAAATATTATATCTTCTTATCTAACCCAAGTAGGACATAGAAAGAACAAACCATTCCTATATGATGCATGCACCATTCATTTCTTGATGACTAGTGTCCCAATGTACTGAGTTGAAAAAGTAGGTTATTAGAGTCCCTATGAATGGATACATCAGCTCCCAAGTGACCAATAGAACCTATAGAATTAGAGTAGAACACGATACATCTTAAAAATTTTCCTATGCTACCCAAACACAAACTTGATACTCTCATACCAATGGTGGAACTGATCCTACCCTATGATACCAATTTTTCATGACCCGTCCTCTAGGGCCCATGCCACGACTACCCCAAGACTGCCTCCCAAAGGCTAGGGATAGGAGACTAGAACTGAATTCATTATATTTCAAATGGGTGGAATTTTCAATGAACATGTACACATGAACAGAGAAATCTCTTCCCACAAACCTGAAAAGTAAATACTACATAAATGATGTAGGCAATCACTAAGTAATCTACAACTATAGTACAACTGAATGTAATGTATAGGGGTGGAAACTCAGCCACTATACAATTTCACCAAGAGAAATACAAACACATGTAAGACCCCAAAACATTGTAACTCATCCACTGAGAACCCAACATGAAGGGTTGGTGGAGAGTAGTTTTCTGAAGCTATAGGATTACACCTCATTTGTCTTCTCTCACAGAACACCACCTGGTCATGGTCCTCCTAGGACTCTGTCAATGTGTTGGTCATCTGCATATACAAGTCATTTGAAACAAAATCCCATGAAGGGGGGAGTAAAACAAAACCCATTTGAGGACCATGAAACCTCAATGGTAAAACACAAGAGAAAAAACATAAGGAAACACATAATAATCTCTCCCATGTATATAACCATTAATTTACCAATTTCATCTTGATATAATTTTATTATCTACTAAAAAACAGAAGGTAACATCCTTATAACCATCATTAATATTCTCACTAAAGATTCAATAGGTAATCCATAAACCAAGAGAACTTTCTTTACGAGGATATCTATCTGTGATGCCATCGTTTGAGAGATAAAATCAATATGGTACAACTATACCATGTTTAATGGTACATCCTTGAGAATGTAATCCATCGGGAACATTCCACTAGGTTCAGCTTTGGATCCAAACACTATAGGTCCTATCATCATCTTCTTCCACCCCATGCAAAACTAAGAGAACTCTTGTGAAGAGGACCACTCCTCCCTATAGTTCTCAGTTGAGGGATCACCACTCCAAAATAACTTGTGATACCTAAGTCTCTCATTTAGAGTGTGAAATGCACCTTAATCTCATTTAGGGAGATTGTACCCCTACCAAGGTATTGATATCTTTATGTGGAGGGCCATACTCCTTATAATTGTGTCCTACAATTGAGGGAGATCCAAATATTATGGAGGTCCCACCCCTCATTGCAACTCGGAGATGGGGGTGTACTACTCTATATGTGAAGACCTATACCCTAGTTCCAACAGGGGAGTACTACACATAATGGACCCTCACCCTTTTACGACAATGAAGTAATACATCATATATCGAGGACCCACACCATAAACTATATGAGATTACTACTGAGTGACTAGAGGACATGCACCCTGGTACTAGAGGAGTACTAACTTTTTCAGTCTACTCAATATGGGGGACCAACACCCTAGTACGTTAAGGGAGTAATGACCCTAGTCTAGATGATCCACTACCTGGCATGACAGGGGAGTACCGACTCTACAGGAATAATGAGTAAGGAGGACCAAAACCCCAGAATAATAAGTGAGTAATGACTCCATTGTTGGGGAACCTGCTCCCTGGTCCCACAAGGGTGTATCTATTATTCTTTAATCAAAATATCTGATAACCTTCACCTTCGACTTTCAAGGGAGTAACACCCCTGAAAGAAACTACATTATTTAAATGATCCCAATCCCATGATGTAGGGAGTCCCTTATTTAATTATATAGAGGGATAAGTAGTAAAAGCACCTTCATTCATCAACTGAGTAATCTTCCAAGTAACTCTTGAAGAGAACTACCCCGACTCTAATCATTGTCTTCTCGTACTGGGAGAGCCTACTCTTTAAACTAATTGTTCTTCCTCCATCTTCCTCAAAATCTCACTTAGAGTATCTCAAAAGGATCATATCATCGCAAGGGCCACAATTCTGCTTATATAATATCAAATGGATGATCTGTTTGAATGTTATAGGTATTTTAGAAAAATAGGGACCAGTTGGTTATGGGTCAGATGCGACCCGACCTGGCCTAGCCGGTTGGGCTGTAGGTCTTGCCCGCCCGGCTGGGCACGGCCTGCTAGCACCAACCCAGCCTACAATGGAGGGATAGTTTCTCTTACTCTGGCATATATTTTTCACTTTAATCACACACCACGTGGCGCTAGCTAGGGACACCCCATTATCAACTGGTCTGCTCTTGCAGACCAGATTTTTTGACATGAACTGGGGTATTTCAGGTGTCCATCTCATGACGTGACTGGAGCCGTAACTCCTCCATGTGGGCAACCGTGTAGCGTGTCTACTGCCTCCACCACACCGCAAAGGCAGATTCCTCCCTAGACTACTGGACATGCACCATCTGTTCATTGATATAGAGGGCGTTCCGGAGTCCTCAGGTTGCGTTCTTCATCGCATAGTGTTCAAATATCCATAGTGATCCCTTCTATTGGAACATGTTCGATTAGAGGTATATCCCATACCGCCTCAATTCGTAGGGCATCATCGTCTTCAGACCTCCATCATTACATATCCGTTCTGGATCCAAGATGTCAGATCATTGCACCAATAATGGTTTCACAATGACTATCTGTTTATCAACCCATGAAGAACGTGATGAACATCAGGTAAAAGTGGAAAATAAATCCCCATAAGTGAAACTAATGAACGAACCTTCACCTCCATTCATCGCAACGTTGATCCACTCTCGTTACAAGGATTAAATGTAGAAAATAAAATATAATTAAATTATGAATGGATTAATTCCATAAAGATAAACCTGAAAAAAATCCATACTGTAAGAATGAATGATATGTAGGTCAATATATTTGTGGGTTGATCTACATTCGGCATTTAAATCCATGAATCTAGAAAGAATGGTATTAAAGAAAAACCCCTACCTAGAGTTTTGATCACTTGAAGACACAGATTGAAGCCGTGTCGCCATGGGGATCATGGTTCTGCTATAATTCATCGATTTCTCATCACCATTAAGAGAACCTCCTCCCTCTCATTACATATTTTCCAGGGTTATGAGGATAACCTCATATTTATGACAGATGATGGTTTAAAATAAAAAAATGTGGCATTAAAAAATATTATTTTATATATGAATATTTTAATAAAGCTCACGTCCAAAAACTATCTTCTTCGTCGGCCCTGCGCCGGACGATATTTGGACTTTCCTAACGTAAAGTAGATATTATGAACATCAAGGTTCCCTCAGATTTATTATCCATGCATCCATTTGAATTATTTTAATGTTTATAGTTATCTACCAAAGAGTTTTTATCTAAAAACCAAACTTTATTCAAGGATTTATTCATATAACCCCATGCCTCAGAATCACCTTCCATCTCAGTGTTCATTCTTGTAATTTTCCTAAATAATTTCTAAAAATATATTCAGGAAAAATCTAGGCCATTACACTATAATATTTATAAAATACCACTATATAATAATTTTGAAAACTCAGTATATTAAAAAATCCTACATTAAACATCATTCTTAAACCAGTAATAATGATTAGTCATCTTATTCTCTAAAAATTCATTCCTATAATTAGTTATTTTAATTATATCCATATAACTAAATAATATCAAGCAAAAAAAGTTTGTATATTTGGAACATAAGAAAAATATTTCATTCCTTAAATCAAAAAATACAAAACTATTTTATATCCACTTTTAATTCTATCCTTATAGAAAGCTTATAAATGTAAAAGGTCATGTAATTTTGGGAATTTACATTTCAGAGAGAGTTGGTAAATTAAATAATTTTGAAATCAAATTAAATGGATACAAATTCCCCTAAATATATTTTTTAGAATTGTAATTTTTTTAGATTAGGGAGACAATTTATTGAAATTTATTTGAATACATAAAAAGCTGCAAAATTAATTTGAATATGATTTTATAATAATAGTAATAATCAAATAATCCCAAAGGGAAAAGAAGGTTGTAAAATATTTCATTCCTTGTATATTGATAAATGATCTTTCATCTATAGAAAATAACATCATTAATACCTGAGATTAATTGTTTGATGTAAAAATGAAAATGGTCCTTTAAAATATAATACCATAACAAAATGTATGAAAATTTTACATTCAAATCCTTTATACCCATTTCAGTTATCTTTTTATACCAAATAACCCAAAATACCATTGATATCAAATAAATCCAACACATTAAACCATGAAGGTGGTGTGTAAAACTTTGTACTTATAATCATCTTAAAACTAGTAAACCATGTGATTATATTCATAACCCTTAATAAACCATCTTAATATCTAATGTTATATAGACCCTCTTTTGTTAAAAACCATTATGATTCACCCATAAACATTACATATTGTAGTGGTTTAAAACTAGAGTTAACATTACTAAATTCTGGAAGATAATTTCAGTTTAGTGTTATATAAAATTAAGAATAACTCTAACATAGTACACCCAAACATTAAAACTGGGAACATATACACACTCTCCATTTTTATACCAAAGAAATTACTTTTCAAATAAATCATGATTTCTCTTCATGGTAAATCTTCACAATTTTACCCTTCATCTACTCCTTGTCCCTACTCTTCCTTAAATAGTGTAAAAATCATTTTTAATCATGTGATGAGAAAAAAACCGTGTAAGATAAATAATGAAAGGAAACCATTAGTCTAGTGAAAACCCATAAATAAATTCAATAACATATACCTTTTCACCCAATAATAGAAATCATCTTTTCAAAAAGATCATTATCATACCTTTTGGTGGAAAATAGATTTCCCTCAAAACTCATTAGTAACAAAATAAAATAAAAATATGTACCTTCATCATTTTCCATATCACTATTTGGAATGTAGTGAACCATACATTCAATCTCTAACAATGATGTACTATATTCATAGGAAGTTATAACGTAACCTCATATCCTTGATTTATCATGGTTCCACCCGCCATTGGTTAATAATGTGACCACCCATCGATGGATATCACAAAACTAGATTCAATTGGTCTATAACATACCCTTCAATAATCATAAACAAATCCTTAAGAACCATATAATATATTAAAACCTAAATAATTACATCATATAAATAATATTTGATGAAAATAATCTAATCATTTTGAAATCACTCATTTTGAAAAATTGTGCACTCATAATGGAAAATATTTTCCTAGAAATTTAACATATATACATTTAATGTAATAATAAAAATGATAAGGTGACAAGAAAGTAGGAAATTTAATTCATTCGATATATATATATATATAACATTACCTATCCACTTTTGTAAAAACAAATATTAGAAGAATATATTTTCAATAAATTCCCTTAGGTAAAACATTAAAAATATCCCTTTTAGAAAAAATTTGATAGAAATTATAAAAATATTTTTTAAAAATGAATGTCCAAATTAATACATTCATGAATTAATTTAAAAATAACTACACTAAATATAAGTATTTATAACATAAAAGTTTATAACATTTAAAATGTTTTTTTTAGATAATGTGTCTCTAAAAAATATCATATCCGTGAAGTGAGTGTAAATGAAATGATTCAATTTTGGGTATCCAATGTGAATCCACATAAAAAAGGGGGAAAATATGTTTATAAAAACTAATTTCACACAAAATAATTTCATTTCCTAATCAATAAATTTGATTTTTAACTCAATCATATAAAATTTAGTTACATACTCCATTACCAATTTGTCATTAGTCGAATCATATGACCCATTGAATAATTTCATTTAACAAAATCCTTAAATAATGGGATAATAAATAAATTCATCATATAAAATTTCAATGGGAAAACATATATACACCTTATAAAATAATATAGGTTTATAATTTCAAAATATATGTCAATGAAATAAAAATTAGGGGAAGAAACTTTATAAATTTCAGCATCATAACATTAGTAATAAAAGACTAATAAAATGGTATAATTAGAATGAAACGTACTAATAAAATTTTTAACATAAAATTGATAGTAATAGATATGTGTAAAATAATATCACATCACTATGATTTGTAAGTAGAATAAATAAAATGATGAAGGTTCTTGAAAGGTACAGAAGAGAGTGGAGGTTGAGGGGTCCCTTACCCGGTGTCTGAAAGATCAGAATTTTATCATTATTTTATAGTTAATAAAATTAAATATTTTAATAAATAATTCATTACATTATACACATAAATTATATTTCTTATAATCTTATTTTATTCGATTATGGAAATTTTAGTTTGTTATGATGTTTAATTTTGTAGTTATGGGTGTTCTTATTTCATGGTTTAATGGTTTGTTCACTTGTGTAAAATTGTTGATGTTTTGTTAAATTATTATATTACACCATATCTGGAATGAAATTTTTTTCATGCAATTAAATATATTTAAATGTACCCATATATCATTTTTTTGAGATATGAACAATTCATTTGATCAAATGTTAATGACAAATATTTTGATTATTTTTATAGGTTTTTTGACCATCAAAATTTCATTTCATTTTATTTGATATTATATTAATATATCATTTCTCGAAAATTAAATAAGTTAAAATATATAAATTTAAATCTTTTTTACCCATAATATTATTTTTTTGACAAGCCATTAATGTAATAATGGAAAATGAACAATAATTATCCACAGAGATGATCATCTAACCTAATTTGGAAAATCGTTTCATTTATTTTAATATGAGTAAATGAGGGATCGAATAGATATAAGTTATAACAGTAGAAACATAACATTTCTTGTTTATGAATTATACTTGATTTAATATTTTTTGATGGATGGATGAGTTGGGGAGAAGGAAGAAGAATAAATGAAATTAAGAGAGGATGTTTGAGAAAGTTTCCTCTTAAATAACCCCTAATTTGAAAATCTCCAAGGGTTGTTAGTAGAAATGGGAGTGGTGAGAAGTGGTATTTAAACATTATTTGGGGTGGTTTTATGTTATTAAATAATGTTTATTTTATATTTCAATTCAACCAAATTTGGGTGGCATTAATTCCATAAAAAATATTTATAATTAACGTTTTAAAAGATGGATAAGGTTAGGAAACAGATCAACCACCCATTTAATGATGTTGTTTTTAGATATTTTAAGTGTAACATTTTTACTTGCATACCGTGGTTCCTTAATACTCGATAATTCACTAATGTTTCCTGAATAGTGTTTCAGATCCCCTTGGGTTAGTGTCAGGTACCTTCTATCAGACAATATGTAAGTGGGAACAGATTTTCCACAAACACTGCATAAGAAGACACACATTTCAGTATTAATTAAATGAAAATTCCATAGGGATAACTATACCAAAAGTCATATAGGTGAAAAAAACCAAAGAACATCATCAATAAATAAAAAATTAGGATTATAATTCCATTCCCATTAGATGTAGTAGCTCAAAGTCCAAATATCAACAACAACTACAACATCTAAGTGGTGTTATTCCCTTACTCAAACCGAGAAGGAGGGAATATACAATGTACCAATGTAATAAATATTGTTGGAGCTAAAATCCATGTTTGGTCTCACCATGGATTCAATGATAAGATTCCAAATTTAATTAACCAAATTTATCATTCAACATTAAATATATAGGCATGGAAATTCAAATGAATATTTAAAACAAATCATTACTTACATTTATAATGATGAAATTACATTAAAAATGGTTTAATAATCATTTTATATAAAACATTTTATATAAATTCACAAGGCATGTATTATATAATTTATAATGAATGGAATATATATCAAGGTAGTAATAATGAGGAACATGACCTTATTCTAAGAGGTATGATATGTCTAGGTTATATGATCCTTTCACACTTATATATTGAAAACCACAATGTGCACACATGTCCCTTTTACATTGGTAAAATTGGAATTAGAAACATCCCACCAAGAATAAGACTTGATAATCAGTTTACGATCAATTGGTAAAGAATAAATCCATTGATATGGCATTCCCATCCAAATGTGTTGCTCCAATATAACTCACTAACTAAAAAGCCTTTCTTGTTCTCATACAAAAGCCATTAATGGGAAATTTTTATCATAAAGTTTTAAAATACCCATCATCCCAATTTTTCCATTACAATATGCCAATTTCAATTTCAAAACCAAAATGGGTTTTTAATCAAAACATTACATTCTCCACGATAAAGGCAATGGGTTTCTATCAAAACAATTTAATCTATATTTTTCAAAAATAAATTGTATGAATTTTAGAAATCAATTTCACATTTTAATTTCATATAATAAATTCCAAAAATTCCTTTTGTTTATCATAATCAACCGCAATTCCATAGAATTTGATGGATTTCACAATTTCATTCCAAATAAAATCCAAAACCCAAATATACTATAATTAGGTTTTTAATAAAACCAGTTAACGCAATTTAACATAAATTATGCAATTTTAGGTAAAACTAATTGAGAAATCATAAATAGAACCACCCACATCTAGATCAAAAGATTATGAATCACAAATCCCTAAATGGGAAACTCCATTGAATAATGATAGAAATAAAGATCCAAGGATCGAACCTATAGTCAATTTCTAAAAAGCATATAATATATCCTCTAATAGCATGATGATATAATGAACCCTAGATATGATATAAGAGATCGTAGGAGATAGAGAATGAGAAGAGGAAACATATAATGAAAGAACTGAAAAATGATCACCTATATTTAATCCACATTGGAAGGGGTTTAGAGGATACAAAATTATATCTTGGGAGCCCTAAATACCTAATAAAATGTTCAACCTTGAGTTAGGATTGAGCCACAGAAAGAAAGGGGTTCTATAAAATTTTAATCCTTTTTAAGAATAACTAAAAAAACCATTCACGGTTTGTTGGTAGGGTCCCCCAATTATTCAAATTGTGCACCCTATACATTAACCCATTATAATGGGGATGCATAGTTTATTCTATGTCGGTATGTCATTTTTCAATCCTTCTTACAATCTTGAAAACCCTCACCACCCAGGTTTTGAAAATTTTCACCAGTACGGTGCACCATTTGGAAATAACATTAGTTGAATATATAAATCCCTAAATACTTTTAAATCTTTTAAATTTTTACTAGAATCATCCCTAAATGATTCCCAACTAAAGAATTATCAACAATGGAGATGATGAGTACCTAAAATCATTAAAAAGATATTAACACCTCACCACCATTGAAACTCTCAGTCCCTAGAAATCTGGTTTGTTAGCATCTATAATAAAAATATGATTCGACTTTTCCCTCATCAGTGGCTCAATCACCAATGTCTCGTAGGTATCATAACTGTGCAACCATAGCACTCAAATAAAAGGTATCATCCTCTCACGAAGCACCATGGATTTAGAATAAACTATCCTAACTGGATTATCAATCCTAGATAAATTTAGCTTGGTGTCGATATCACTCTAGAAGATAAATGAGATTGATCACATATATACTTTTTTAGATTATAATCATGAAACGCATTCGGTATCGACATCATATATGGTATAAGTTCTAAATGGTAATCCATGTTCCATGCCTACTCAATAACCTCAAAATTGACCACAAAATGGGAATAATGTTTACATAGCTTAATAATCTAGTGATGACCCAACCATAGTGAAATTCCATTAACACATGATCACTAACTAAGAATTACAGATGTTTTTTATGATGATCAACATAATAATTATTCCAGCTCTATGCCATTAACATTATCTGATGAATCAAATGAATTATTGTTTTCATCCCTTGATCCATGATCATTTTGACCAAGGAATATTCACCCATCTTGGACATACATAGTAGATATTTACAAGGTTATCCATAAAAGGCCTCTAAAGGAGCCATCCTAATTTTAGACAGGTATCTTTTGTTATATGAAAACTCAACAAGCCATAAATGGTCATCCTAAGCTTCACTATTGTTAAGAATGTGGATGCCAATGTTATCTTGAGGAATATATATAGCGCTTTCTATATGGACATCCAATTATAGATGGAATGTTATAACCAAAAGAAACTATTATCCAAGTTCATCAAAAACGCATCTCTAAAAGTAACAATGTAAATTAAGGATCAATATTAGATAAAATAGAAGTTGGACCTATGGGAAAATAAATAATCTATTTAACATAAATATTTCACATCTCTTCAACTGTGGTTGTATCATGAGAGGGTATAAATTTATTCGATTTAGTCATCCTACCAATCACTACCCATATCACATTATAATTTTTTGGGTATGTGGAAACCCAACAAAAAATTCTATATAGATCTCATCCCACTTAAAAGTTGGTACCAGATGTGGCTGACGTAATCTGAAAGGTATTTGGTTCTCTTCCTTTACTTTCTAGAATGTTTAATAATTAGAGATGAAATCAAAAATTCACCCTATAATACCCATCAACTGAAATCATCCTTGCATGTCATTGAACATTTTCATTGTTCAAAAGTGTGCTAACCAGTAGGAATTATGGAAATGCCCCATAATAGAGTTATTGTATGTTAATGGTATAAAAAATATTCTAAATGCATAGGATTATATTAATGGGGAATGGAAAATCCGCAATGGTCTCCCCACCATATAGAGAGTCTCTAATTATACATAACACATCCTGAAGTTTCTTTTCCTTATGAATCATCTCAAGAATAGCGGTTGTTAACTAGAAATTGGGAACTAACCCTTTTCCCTTGACTCCTAGATAAAAATATGCGACTATGAAAAATTGTCTTCAAATTCCATCATTCTAAAGATTCTTTAATATCATGGAATGGAATTTTTCCTTCTCAAGTAATCTACAATGAAACATGATTTCTTAAGGGATAGGCAGTTTCATGGTCAAAATATTTTAGTTCTTCTGCCCAACACCTATGGTAGAGATTTAATTTCATTTAAAATAATTTATAATGTAAGATCTTTTGATCAAAATATATAGTAATCATTTCTCCATAAAGGTTATATTTCCATCTTTTAAGTTAATTTATCACAACTAACAGTTCATGTTATGGGTTAGGTAATTCTTCTCCTGTGACCAAAGTTGATGAGATCCATAAAGAACAACATGATCACACTACATAAGGACACTACCCATACCGAAAACCGATGCATCATAAAAGACCACATATCTTTTCCTGGCCTTTAGAAGTTTATGCACCTATGCAGTAGTCAAAAGGCATTTCGACTCGACAAAATAAATCTATCAATTTTTTCCTAGGTGAAAATTACTTAATTCCTCTTTAGGGAAGTCACTATAGAACCCAAAATTGAGAAGTCCTTTTTGAACAAGATGTAATATCTATTCAATCCAAATATGATCTAAATATCAAAAAAATCATGATGGTTCTCATGTCTTAAAATCATTCACCTTTTCAGGATCAAATAAAATATCATGTTACAACACCACATGTCCCAAGAAAATCGCTTCCTGAATATATAAATAACATTTAGATAGCTTTAAATAAATCCAATGACATATTAACAAAACCGGAACTACTATTAGATGATGCAGATTATCCTCCTTAGACATAGAATAAATTAGGATGTCATTTGTAGAGGCCACCATGAGAGTATCAATATACTCATGAAAAATCATATTCATTAATTCCATAATAATTGTATGTGCATTGGTTTGATCAAAATACATGACACGGTACTCATAATGGTCATACTTAATCAATAATACAGACGAATGTATGATTCTTTTATTCTAAACGGATGGTAACAATATCGATGATCAATCTTTGAGAACCGTTTTGACCATTTTAACTTTTATAATATATCATCAATATATGGAAACTGGTACTTTTTCTTTACGATGACTCAGTTGAGTTTCTTGTAATCAATACAAAGGAAACGTGACCCATAATCCATCATAGAAAAGGGAACGGGAGCTACCAATTGTGACACATTCGATCATATCAATCAATTACCTAAAATATCATCCAATGTAATCTTTAAAAATGTCATTTCATCTAGATCCATTTAATAAAAATGAATAAATACCGGTTGAGTACAAATCTATAGAAAACTATACCTCCCATACCACTGGAAACTAGATAAGTTATAATAGAAAAAATTTTGAATCACTACTCAAACTATTGTGATATTACCTCTCAAATATCATCACTCTAAATCAAAAGAGAACAATGATATTATATTTCCCCACTCAGGATAAGTAGTTATGGTATTACTTGACCTTGGGTCACATTCTCCTTGAATGATAAGTCATACACCATGAGTTGCAGTAAATGAGACCCATCAAAGACAATAACCATTATGAGATTTACTAGAAATTAGACATTCTATCCTGAAAAAATGCAAAATGATTTCATGTCAAAATCCCAAAAACTCCAAGAATTATTGATATCTGATTATGAGAAAACAATATTCGAACTACGATGATCATCCTCTCTATTTATTCAGAGGGGAATATTAATATCAATCACATGAGATAAAATACCTGAATGGGTATTTAGTATGATCTATAATATGTGTTGAAATAAATTAATGAGATGCACCATTATCAAATAATGGAGTCACCAATTATGAAGTTATAGTGATGGTACCTCTTAGAGTCACTATACTAGTATCTAATTTGTCTAAAAAATCTTCCACTACATAAAGAAGCTTCATTATGTAATTCTATGGCTGTAACCCCATTTCCATGATGAATATTATTTCATATATGTTTATGTTGGTTTTTATGATCTTATGACACTATGTTGAGTTGAGTAGATGATCTATAACTTTTTTGGGTGACTCGTGCATCCGCATGAGTGACATATCATTGGTGCCTCAGTGAAAACCCATTTCCGAGTTCCCATGTTTTCTACACTATTAAAAAATAAATGGGATTATTCCATGCACTATAAGAGTTCTAGAAAAACTCGTATGTCAAGAGCAGCAATGGGATTCATCACTCATCATTTTCCCTTTAAATAAACTCACAGTATCACTAGAAGAAAAATGAACTCCCATCATCCCTGAAATACCACCCATGTCCATTTCAACTATCAATTCTCTACCCAACACAATATCATAATAAAAAAGATTAAGAAATAAATTTTTAAGAATACATATCATTTGAAGAACCCATCTAAACCATAAATTAAAATTCATATAATTCGAAACTATCACTGGTGTTAACAAAACAATCCTAGAAAAATTGTTTGTATATTATACCACAAACCATTCAACCAACCTGAGTTTGAAGAAATCTATTTCATTTTTACACACCATAAACACAGGAAATAATTTTTTTATGAAAACATATTTAATGTATTTCCACTCTTATCCCACATGCTAATATACGGTCACCATCATGTTTTGTAATCTCCTTATTGGTCCCTCTATCATGAAGGTTGCACATTTCACCCAATTTTCATCATGTTCCTCCATAAAACCAAACCAATTGTCAATCATTATCAAAAATGGGACACCCCAATGATTTAAAAGTAAATTGAAATTCATGAGACATTGTTTTATGTAGGTACTTTTAATTATCACTAAATATATTTTTCCCACTTATATCTTTTGAAATTCAAAAAGATAGACATACACGGTTGCAATCTATAAGTTATTTAGAGTCTAATAAGACAAACATAATTTTTAGTGAATTGTATCATACACTTACAAATAATAACCTCAAAAATGATATTATATATATTAGATTTTATTAATGGTATGATATTCCAATATCATGGAATATGTAAATAAATTTTTTAAAATTGTAGTTCTTCGAAAAAAATATTATTTTATTTAAAAATTAAATTAATCATATTTAAAAAAAAAATTCCCAAAAATGGAGTTCATTTTTGGATTATGCACGTCAAAAAAATTTTGGGGTGAATTTTTCATAATTTTCTAAAAAACATGAATTTTCTATGAATAGTAAAATATGATAAATTATGGTAATTAAGATAAATACATGATTTATCGAGTCATATATGATGTTTTTCTAATGAAATGCATGCACCAGAAACAACAGAATTAACAAAATATGATTAGCTAAAGGGTGTAATGATGTTATAAGATAATCAACAAATGTGTTATAAACATGACTAATTTTTAACCAAATATTAATAACATTATATTATCCTTCATACAGTAGGTTTAAACACATTCAAGGGCTATCAAACCTGAGGTAAGGGATCCCCTCTTTCTCTATTTTATTCAAGAATCTCTCCTATATTGATCTCTTTTGTTTTTAATTCCTAAAGATAGGGTATATTTTCACACCTCCCCCATACTTCCCTTATGATATATAAATGATTAGATACACGATTATCTATCATTAATCCCTCTTATGTACACTTGTTACCATGCTGAAATTTTGTAAGTGAAATATAAACCCAATTTCCATTCGTTGGGTAAACCATATAATTTATTCATTGTGTGGTATTAAGATTATTTGTGTGATGAATATTTTTTCCTATTACATTGTATTATGTGTATTTACTGTTTATAAACATATCCAATCCATTTTATTAATTCTTTCTCTAATTATATTTTCAATGGATATTCCTTTTAGAATCATTTCAAATGTCTTTTAAAAAAATTCAAATGGATTTTTTATATAGCATATGTTGTAATATTGATTTCCTGATACATTATTACAATGATGTTTACCTTAGAATTTGACATAGTTTTTTTATACATAGGATTTCATTATTATGTGCACAATTTTTTTATTTTAAAACGGATTTTTTTACGAAAAAACAAAATTCTGAAAAAATTATATTGTTTTGCTCAAGGTTTAAATTGATTTATTATGTGTTTTATACCTAATATGATCCTTGGACATAGTTATATTGGGATAAGACCATTATATCTCCTGATATGTTGGATTGATACCAGTATTTCTCATTTCATGATTGGTTGAGCCCATTACAGTGCCTGATATGTTGGGATGAGCCTATTATTTCCCAAGATATGATAACTGTGCCCCATTATTTCTCTCCCATGCATTGGGTACTCTATAGGTGGAACTTGACCAAAATTTTATTCCATGTGTAAGGGTGAATGTAATAGTGGTATGGTAAATATTCCCCAAGGAAACTACATGATATTTCTATGCACATGAGTTTTTATGATTATGGGTTTCATTAGTTTTAATGTCATCACATGACTAATGATTTCTTTATTTATATCCTTTGGGGAGTTTTATACTCAACCAGAGATTTAAAAATAATTTTCACAACTATATGGATGGGTAAGATAAATAGGGGAGTCATGATGAATGTAATGGAGTGTTATCAAATAAATATTCTTTTAATATTTAATGTTTTATATTATAAAAAAATGGAAACTTCTTTTATTAGTATCATCTTTGTATGAAAGTGATATGTTATGTATATAAGATATTCTAATTCCCAAAAACTCTAAACTCAAAAGGATATTCAATGTGTAATAATGTATGCTCTTGACTAAAATTAAATATTAACTATCATTTTAAGGATGGTTTGTTATAGTTGGTATAGGATGATTGTTTAGATAAAAATTGGGGTTAGGATGATGTTAAGAGAATACCATGAATGATCTTTACTCTATGTCTAAATTGAAATTTTATATCATTTAAATATTACCATGTTTCTTCTTCTAAGATATGTCTGTTCAGAATGGTTATCTATAGAAGATATAGGGATGTTGAATTAGGAATTCACTAAGAGGCAGATGTCTGTCTGAATCTACAACCTAGAAGGGTGGGAATCAGAATCGGGTAGTTTTTTATAGTAATTGATTAGTTGAATCAAAAAATAAATGATAGTGGTATCTTAGATAGATAAGAACATGATCTATAATGAAGAAACATATCTTTTGTGGAGTATTTTGTGGCTCATTTTATGAGGCAACATCTTCAAACATTCAGTAGAACCATAGATCCAGTGATAGTCAGATGATGGATCAATGCCCTAGAAAAGATACTTGATGTCATGTGATGTGTAGAACATAAAAAGTTAATACTATCCATTTATCTTTTTGAAGGTGAAGACGATCAATGGTGGTATCTAGTTAAGAATATGAGGAAATGAGATGATCTTGATAGTCTGGAATGGTATGAATTTAAGAGTTTTTTTCTGGAAAAATATTTTCCCCAATTTATTAGACTCAGAATGGAGAAATTTTTTTTGAACTGAAGTAGAATGATGATGATTATTTTCAATTATATGAATCCAATTTTAAATGATTTTCCATGTATGTACCTGATTTTCCAATGAAATTGATATCAAAATTGATAGATTTTACTCTGGATCAAAACCTTTTCTATAAATATATTATTCTTTATAAGAGTTTAAAGGCAATGAGAAACTTGTTTTTTGAGACGAAAAAAGTGATGCAAGAGTTTTCTAACACATATGTGCCTTATGATGAAAAGAATAATAAGCGGTCAGTTAGGCACGAATTCGAGAATAATTCTTCAAAGAAGTCTGGAGATAAGAAAATCAATTCCCTTTCTTGTAAAAAGTGTGGTAAAAATGTATCCTAGTGGATGCATAGTAAATTCATCAAAATGAAACCGATGTGTAATGTTTGGACACATGTATCATGAGTGCATGTAAAATGATACGAAATTATATAATAATTGGTTGGTGAGATGATTTAACTATAATGAATTGGGTCATTTAGCTAATCTTTTTATTAATCTAGTCACTGAAGTAGTGAATCAGTAAGATTCAAAGAAGAAGGATGTGGAAAAAACCTTTTCAACCACATTGGTTGAATTTGATCTATAAAATGACTTTTTATTAGGTACATATCTGGTTTTTATAGATTTTGAATATGTGTTATTTGATTCTAGGTATAAAAAACCATTCAATTCTGATAATTTTTTAGAAATATTTGGAATCCATCCTCTTGAAATGAAACTAGAATTCTTGGAAAAAACAAGGACAAAATATTATGGAAAAGAAGTTATTAGAATCTACCTATTTTTTATGTGGAAACATTTTGAATAAAAACCATATAGTTTTGTCCCTAGTAGAGTTTTATTTTATTATGGGTATAGACTTGATTTATTTTTATCATGATAAGATATATTTAAGATTAAAAGAAGTTTTTTTTCATAAATAACTTCAGTTTGTGTACATGAACGAACCCATACCATTGATAACGTATCAGGAAGTTAAGAAACTGATAAAATATATATATTAATGTTATATTGCTCATATTTATGAAGATAAGGGAACTATCAAGATTAATTATGTTCCAATTGTAATTAAATACCTGGATGTTTTTTCCTGAGGATATTTATGGTGTTTTCTTAATAGAGAAGTTCACTTCACTATTGACTTAGTTCTTGTTGATAATCAAATTTCTAAACCCCGTATAGTATGGCTCAAATGGAACTTCTAAATTTCAAAAAGTAGTTGCAGGAATTATTTAAAAAAGGCTTCTTCTGACCTAGAACTTCACTATGGGGTGTTCGTATCTTTTATGTTTTTAATAAATATGGTTAAATGAAACTTTTAATTATTTATAATGCCTTGAATAAAATTACAAATAAAAACATGTTTCATTTTCCTCATATTGATGATTTGTTTGATCAGATTGTGCGAGCCTGATATTATTCAAAGGTTGACATGAGGTCTGGGTACCATTAGTTGAATGTAAAGGATAAGACATCCTGAAGTCTGTAAACCATAACAGATATAGTCATTATGAAATTTTTATTATGCCTTTTGGTTTAACTAATTCACCTACTATATTAATCGATTTTATGAATATAATATTTTATGAGTTCTTGGATAAGATTGTCATTGTGTTTAATCCTTAAATTATAGTATATTCTTGAAGAAAAGAGAAGCATGAAAAACAACTAATCATTTTTTAAACCTTAAAACAAAAGAAACTCTATTGAAATTTTAGAAAATGTGATTTTTTGTTACAATAACTTTTTTCCATGGGAACATTGTAAATAATGATTGAATAACAGTTGATCCTTCCAAAACAATAGTTGTTGAGGAATAGAAAATACATATAAATTTTATAGAGATTTTTAGTTTTCATGTTTTATAAAGTTATTACCGACGGTTTGATAAAAAATTATAGAGTTATCTATCCCACAAACTATAATACCAAAAAAAGGGGTTAAATTTGTTCGGACAAAATAATGTGAATTTTGTTATTAGGAATTGAAAAGAATATTCGTGAATACTCTAGTTATAACTCAAACTTATAGAAATGGTGAATTTTACACATATAGTGATCCATTATTGAAGGGATATGGCTGTGTTCTGATGAAGAATGATCAGGTAATTGATTATGCTTCACATCAATTGAAACCCCTTGAGATAAAGTATTGTACAAATTATTTGAAAATAATAGTAGTGTTCATTGATTTAAAAATATGGAGGAATAATTTATAAAACACCAAATATGAAATATATATTGACCATAAAAGGTTGATGTATATTTTTACTTAGAAGTAATTAAACATGAGATACAGAATATGGATGGAACTAGTTAAGGTTCATGATTGTACGATTCATTACCCTCTAGGGAAATTAAAAAAGAGTGGATGATGCATTGAGTCAGAAAATTAATGTTGCATTTACCATGATACGTTTGGAATGTGATTCTTTGGTAAATGAGTTGATTAATTTTGGATTATATGTTTTTGGTTTTTTCAATACATCTGTTTCATTTCAGGTTTTAGTGTAGTTATCTTTGATATACATAATTAAGAAAGCACCGAAGATAGACTATGGGCTCCAGAGAAAGGTAGAATGGTTAAAATGGATAAGTATCTATAATTTAACCTCGAATAAGATTTTGTTTTATCATATGGAAAATGGTTGTCTTTGTCTTTTTATTATCAGTTGAAGATGGATTTTTTTGTGATGCTCAGAGTTTCCCATTTTCAGTTAATCACAGTAGCACTAGGATGTATAGAGTCTTTCGGGAGTATTAATTATTTGATGGACTGAAAGGTGATATTGCTGATTTTAAAATGAATGGTTTGATATTTGAACAGGTTAAGGTAGATCGCCAGTTACCAAACAAGATACTTCATCCTTTATCAGTTTCAGAGTGGAAATAAAAGAATATAACTAGGTATATTGTTGTGGGACTTCCAATGTCTTTTTTAGTTAATGGAGTGCCTTTTTCTATTATATCTCACCAATATCCCAGGATCACTTCGAATTTTTGAAAGGGCATTCAAAAGGTATTGTGAATTTAATTATATTTCTGTAAAACTATTCATCCTCAATCCTATGAGAAGTCAGAATGAAGGATTCCGTCATTAGAGGATTTTATTCAAACTTGTTTAATGGACTACCAGGGAATTTGGGATCAAAATCATTATTTATTTGATTTTTTTATATAAAAATAATATTCATTTCAGTATATAGATCGTTCCTTTTGAGGCATTTTATTGGAAGAGGTGTCATAATCTATCATTTTGGGATGATGTTTGTGAAAAAATGTTGATGACGGTAGAATTAATAGATGAAGTGTCTGAAAATGTTAATATGATCTTGTAGAACATGAGGACAGCTCAGAGAAGGTAGAAAATATATATTTAATAGATGGAATGACTTCTCATTCATGGTAGGTGACCATGTTTTCCGTAAAATATCTCATTGGAAAAGTGTGATGTGTTTTGTTAAGACAAAAAGGCTTTGTTCGTGGTTCACTAGTCCTTTTGAAATCTTGGTGAAAGTTGGACTTGTGGAATATGGAGTAGAATTTCCTCAGAGTTTGTCTTTGGTACACAATGTTTTTCATATATTGATGTTGAGAATGTATGTGCCAGATTCATCTCATGTTTTGATCCCAGAAGTAGTTCAGTTGGAAGAGAACCTCACTTATGAAGAGCGACTAGTTCAAATTATAGATCATAGAGAAAAATTATTGCGGGCTAAGGTACTTCATCAAGTAAATGTTTTTTTTGAGAAACCATATGTTAAAAGAAAAAACATGGGAATATTAAAATTCTATGAGGGAAGTGTAGCCTCACTTGTTTAATAAGTAAATAAAAATTCGAGGACACAATTTCTAGAGTGTGGGGATAATGTAACACCCCAAGGTTTTAGAAATAAATTTAAATTCCTGAATCATTGTTTTAAATAGATAGTTATAATTAGCAATAAACTTAATTTTCTATCTTTTGTGTTTTGAATTTTGATAAACAGACACACAGGGTTGAAATCATTAAGTTATTTAGATCCTTATAAGTTCAAATAAATATTTGTGAATACTAACATACCCTTATAAATATTAATGTTACCCTTATGAATTGGAAGTTCACCAATGATAGTTTATATATAATATTTTATTAAATGTATGATATAACAATATAATGGAATAAGTAAATAAATGTTTTAATTTTTTTTCATAATAAAATATTATTTCATTTATAAATTAATTTATTTATATTTTGAAAATTTCTTTCAAATGTTTTTTTTTTCATTTTTTCATTCTACTAATCAAAAAATGTTTGGGTTGATTTTTTAGTTATTTTCAGAAATGCATGATTTTTTTATGAATAATAACATTCTATAAATTATGATAACTAAGCTAAATACTTGATTTATAGAGTCATGGAAGATATTTTTCTAATGTAATGCACACACCCAAAATAATGGATGAAATAAAATATTATTAATGAATGGGTGGAATGATGTTATAAAATGACCATCAAAGGTGTTATAAGCATGAATTTTTTTCAGAAAAATATTACTTAATGATGATTCAATATGGTTTTCTTATGACTTTTCCATTCCTTCATGTTTGGGGAGATTAATTGATTTAATAAGGCTTCTATATGACTTTACCATTTCTTCTTGTTTTGGTAATCACAAACACCTTATCTTAAGACAAATTTCATTTACCATATGTCTTACATTCATAAGGAAACTTTCCTTCCCCAAGAAAATATTTCCTTACAATATTTTTCATTTTCCATAGTTTATCTAAGTATAAAAATTTAGTTTCATATCCAAAACCTCGGAATCATATATATACTTAGATATAAATCATTCTAATTTTAGGATCCGAATTCAGGTTCCAAATTCTATAAATTTCGACTCCGAATTCTCTGAATTTAGACTTCGAACTCTTCTGTGTTTGGACTCTGAATTATCTGAATTCTGATGTTGAAATATTCTGAGTTCTGAATCTGAGTTCTCTGAATTCTTACATAAAACTCTTCTATGTTTTGACTCCGAGTTCTCAAAATTCAGACTCCAAACTTTTCTGATTTCTGACTCTAAGTTCGCTGAATTCAGACATAAAACATTGTATGTTCTAACTCTGAACTCTTCTGATTTCAGACACCAAATATTGTAAGTTAAAACTCCAAAAAATTTTGATTTTAGACTACAAACATTGTAAGTTCAGACTCCGAAATCTTATTAAATCAGACTCTTATCATTTTATGTTCAAACTCCGAAGTCTAATGAATTCAGACTCTGAACAGTGTATGTTTAGACTTCGAACTCTTATCAATTCAGACTCCGAATTCTACTGAATTCAAGAATGTATATTTTATTTGATATTTAGATTCCAGAATTCTATATAATTCACTTTCCAATTTTTTTTGAAGACAGAATCCAAATATCTAAGTGTTATAGACACCGAATTTGTTTTTGGTTAGACTCCAAATTCTTTTTCCATACATTCTGAAAAATTGTTTTGGTTATGTAATAATATTCTTGCTTACAGTTGTTTTGGTGACAAAATGATGTCATGCATTCCGTTACTAACTAACCATTGTTTGAGTGACACGTGTACAGGTCCCTCCAAATTTCAAGGAAAAAAATGACTGTTAGAGAAGGGAGATGACCGTTGACTTTGTTCCTGTAAATAAGAGTTCATTGGAAAGAGCTCATAACAGGTTACAAGAAGTTGATCACTCATGAGATTTCATGCTACTAAAGTGATTTCTAGAGAGAGAATCTCATGCTTCGTGCATTCTGAACATCTTGTTCAGAATTGCTTCACGTGACTCAAAATGATTCTGAGTACATTCCATTGCTTTTAGGGATAGGAAGACAAAGGTGTTCACTACCTTAATGATTGAGGACTTCCTTGCTAAGTAAGAAAAATGCTTCGAATACATTGAAGTTGTGGGCATGCATGGATAGCAAGATAGACTATGATCTTCATATCGAGGTCTTACCCTGGTGTGGGTATGATAGACTTTCATGAATGTATAAATAAAGGGACCTTTATCCAAGGATGTTAGATACCCTTCTCTTGGGGATAAAAGATTTAGTACTTGTTACTTTTTTTATAAATTTTTTCCCCTGCATTTTGTTTTTCATGGAAAGTATAACTATCTTGTACATCCTTAAATTTATACACTCTGATATAGTGATATTTTATACACTATAAGGTAGAATATTTATATTGTTAAACTTTTGTTATGTTTCATTTCTTGATTCACGTTTCCAGAATTTCATTCTCAGAATCATATTTCTAGAATCAAGCAAGTGTGTAGAAGTAGTGGTTTTGGGAATTACCTTGTTTTTCCTTGTTAAAAATATTCACCTTTAAAAGTTACAAAGAATTATTAAAGATATACAATTCACCCCCTTATTATACATTGAGAATCTACATTATTATTAAGATACCACAATCATTATCATCTATCATTTCGATCCTACAGTTGGTATTGAAGAATATCATACTCCATACTAATATAACAATTAGTATCAGAGGATTGGTTAAATCTGAATTAATGTCACGATTATATTCAAAAGATAATTCTTCTTCTTATTATTATTTTCAGAATCATATTTTCGGACTCACAATTGTGGAATCATATTATTTTTAATGATAATATTGTTCTATATTTTCATTGCTTAGAAATATTTTCCTTGTTTACAAACTTTTATTACTAACATGTTTGTGTGGAACGATTTTCATTAAGATGGCAGTAATCAATGTGGGTTTCATAGACAACCAAAATCTTACTAGACCACCTATTTTAGATGGAAATGATTACGAATATTGGAGTGATCACATGAATGATTTTATTATCAATACTAGAGTAGACAATTTTTTCATGGTTACTGGAGGATACAAAATCCTTCAAAAGGATGTTAGTAATCTCACCAACCATGGAAAGCATGAATATCAACTGAATTTTAAGGTTCACAATACTTTGATTTCTTCTATGAATATAAATATATATATCCAAATTTCATCGTGTGAAACAGAAAATTTTATTTGGAAGAAGTATGAAGTTACACACTTCAGAAAAACCAAAGTTATTGAAACTAGAAGAGCCATACTCAGAGCTGAATATCATGGTTTTTGCTTTCCATATGGATAACCCATATGTAAGGAGTAATAGAGATTCATGACTATTGTCAACCGTTTACAATCTATGGGTGAGAAAGGATTAGATGATGAATCTCTTGTGGACAAGATCATAGACATCATACCGAATGATTGGGAATCCAAGAGAATAACTATTGATGAGAATAGAAAGGTTACTGAGATTTCACTTGATGAAAATTTTGGAACACTTATTCAACATGATACTATAATTAAGAGAGGTGTTGACAACATTAAGAAGAATAATGGGAATGGAAGTGTTGATTTTACTACAAATTCAAATCATATGAAATCCATGACTCCTAAGAGAGTTACTTGATATAAGCCTAAAAGTTTTCTATTCAATCTGAATCTAGTGGAAGTGAAACTTCAGAAAATGTGTTGACCAATATTTCTTGAATGATGGAAAAGATTTTTGGCCATAAGAACTTTAAATCAAGATACAAGAGGAATGAATGGAAAGAGAATAATGAATCAGAAGTCACATGTTATGATGCAAGAGAGATGGACATATAAGACCCGATTGTCCTATGATTAAAATAAAGTAAAGAAAGGAAAAGCATTCTGAATGAAACATAAAGAAGTACTACAAAGCTAATGCAACGAATTTTCTGATTGCTAATTACACATGGAGTTCTAGCGGTGGAGACTCTTCAGATGAATCATCAAATTATGAATCTTTTGGACAGTATAATCTTGGTTTAATATCCAAACAACCTATTAAAAATCATTTCATAATTTCTAAGGTAAACAATTCTGAATCCATGACCAATGTATCTTTGAATACTAATTATAGTGATAGTAAATAATATAACACTTCTGATGGAGAATCTTCTTCTGATGAAGATGATACTTTACCTACCTATTAAATAGTTTTTAGGTTTTCTAAGCTTGTTGAGGATGAAAATTATTAATTCAACAAAAATCTTGACAAGGAAAACTCTAGGATTTCTATTCCTACTAAAGAAATGTATGATTTTTTAAATATCTTGATAATAAATTTTTTTATTTTGAATGTTTTTCAAAAAAAAATTGAGGATGTAAATTCTGAGAAGGATAAACATTCTAGGGATCTGGAAAAAGTAATTTCTAAGAAAAATGTTTTCAAGCCTAACTATAGTAATAATGTTTTGGAAGATAAAAACTTAGTTATTAGACTTAAGTTGAAATTATTTTCATTGAGGAAGAGTTTTTAAAACATTACCATAGGTGAGGAGTATTTTTATAATATGTATTCTCTAATCGGACCTCTAATGAATAATTCTGGATTTGGTTATACTAGTTCTAAACTGATTTTTAGTAACAATTATTTTGTTTCTCAAAGTGCTTCATTCCGCACTAAATGTCTATGTGGTGGAAATTGGGCAAGAAATTGTTCCTTAAACAAAAATAAGTCTTTAGGATTTCATAAAGCTTATTTTTCTATGAAAATGTGGGTTCCTAATATTCTTCTTTCATAAATTTCCAGATCCAAGATGGTTTAGATTCCGAATGACTAACATTAATATTTTCAAAAAAAAAATAAGGAATGTACCGATAGAAATACATTGTACATGGTTAGTGGATGTTCCCAACATATGATTGAAAAAAAAACTACTTTGAAATTATTATCAAGGAGAAAGGAGTAAAAGTAACTTTCGAAGATAATGCTTAGGGAGATATTATTGGTATAGGTAACATCGTTCTTCTTGGAAAATTTTGATTTCAAATCAAAATGAAGATATCGTTCATCAATTTATCAGAACACAAGACCAACTTTCTGATATTTTCTCAAAATCTTTACCCTCCAATATATTTGAATACATTAAACAGAAGTTTGTAATGATAACTATATGGTAATATTCCTTGTTAACATTTCTTTGAAACTAATCTACTTACATAAAAAAACTCCTTTTCATAGTGGGAGTACATTTTCTTGTTAGTTAGATCAAAATATTACATAATGAAAATTTTGTTAGTCAGATTTTTCATATCTTTCATTATGAAAATTTTTTTACTCAATTTTTTAAAAATTTTCGTAGCCATATTTTTAAATATTTTGTAATAGAAATTATTCGTAGTCTAAAATTTTTTGTAGTCTAAAATTTTTTGTAGAGTAAAATTTTTCATAGTCTAAAACTTTTCGTAGTCTAAAATCATTAGTTGTATAAATTTTTTTGTGTAGTCTTTAAATTTTTGTAATGAATATTTTCATTCAAAGAAATTTTTTAATGATGATTTTAGTACATATAATTTTTGTATTGAATATTTTTTTACATATATTTTCATAATGATTTTTTTCATACATAAAATTTTTGTAATAGATATTTTAGTATAAATAATTTTTAAATTTTTTTTAAATATAACGTTTTTCAAGAAAAAAATTTTTCATTACGAATAATCTTCCTAGAAATCAGAATGGTATGTTTCATTTTTGAGTTTTCATAATCATCATTTACTTTCTGGTAGTTTCATTTGTTTTAAAACTTTTTGGATTCTTTTTTACTTTTATCTGAATGTTTTTTTCAAAAAAAAATCTCAAAATATCAGATCCAGGATTTCCTTGGGGCTATCATATGAACTGCCAGATCTTATTTGAAGTATTTTTATCCATTGGATTGAGTTTTAAAGTTGAACCGTCGCATAAAACACTGATATAAAGGACCCCCGATGGTTGTCCCAATTTTAATCTCAAGATCTCGAGTGCTGAAGTTGTGTCCTTCTACATAAGTGCATTCCATATTTTCAAGGGTTTCTAAATTCTGAATGTCTATAGATAAATCCTCAAAGAATGATATGTCTACTATCAAGACAATCTCGGAGTTATAGGTCTATAGAGAATGGTTGGTGAATTCGAACATATTCAATAAGTATTATTCTATAATCTCAAAAAAAATTCTCAAGGGATGGTAGAGCGTTTCTGTATCGAAGCCAGGAACTCAAGATTTTGTGTATCCAGATTTTCATGTTGAATTTTATGAATCAGTTAGTTTCTTAAAGGAATAAGGCATATACAAGGTTTCGTTCAAGAGATATGAAAAGACTTATGCTCTTTCATATACTAAGGCAGCTAATTTGGTTGGATTCTATACAAAGGGGATGTTGAATCCTATTGCCATAAATTTCTAGAAGTCAAAGGAAGTTTTGTTAAAGAGAAGGATAGGGAATTTCTTTGACTCTTTGATGTGAAGACTCTGAAGATCTACCAATTTTATACAAATTATCGAATTCATGAATTATATGTTCAGGGATTCATCATTATAAGAAATGGGGACAAGGATACTTTGAATAAAAGTGATATGTATATATAGTATTTTTAGTAAATCTAAGGAAGATCAATCTGGATAAGCATATTCCCAGTACGATTGAGGCTATTATGAATGGAAACATGAAGGCTCAAATAATCATGTATTCATCCATTCTCTCCATGTTAATTGTTCAGTGCTTAAAATAATTTAAAATCCCTTGCAGCTCGAAGCCAAGGAATTTATATGTCATGCTAGTCAGTGATGATACCCTTAAGAGAATGAACATTGGTTTTTCTACTAATTCTGGAGAATTTTATGACTTACTAGATGAAGAAGTTGAAGATGTTCCAAAAAAAATAAGAAATGGATGAACCATCGAATAATTATAGATGAAAGAGGAAGTTCAAGGAAGTAGTAGTGGAAGAAAAATCTCCTTTGGATAAGGAAATCCAATCCACACCCCCAAAACCTAATAAGAAAAAATTATATCCAGATGTGTTAATTTCTAAGTGGAGGGAAGATAATGAAGAAAATGAATGAATGGGATCTCATGTTCGGACTACACCCTTCTGAAGTGAAATATCTGAAGGAGAAAACAATTGATTATCTGGAAAGGGAAGAGAATGAAAAGAAGATAAATAATAAATTGACTAAAGTTGTGGTATTGAAATATCTATTAAAGGATACTGAGAAAGAATTATAGATCATTTCAGTACCAAAATCCTTCATTGTGGAATCCTTACATGAAACCCCAAGGAATACATTTTTCACTCTGGATAGAGTCAAAGAAATAGAAGTAGAAAAGTTGTGGAAGAAGAAAAAGAAGAAGAAAGTAGTGGAGATACAAAATATTTGATTAACCAAGTGGAAGACGTTCATGAAATGGAAATTCCATCCGAGAAGCTTCCAATCTGAACTTATGAGGCATAATCTTCAAATATTTCTACCCCTAGGAAAGGGGAAAAAGGAGAAGATGACAAGATCTAAGATGAAGTGAATAAGCTCTCTGGGGAAGAAAGTCTTAATCATGAATTCATTCTCCTTGAGGAATATGAGGCAAGAGCTGAGAAGGAAGATATAGAGGAAGATAAAATCATTGAGCTATCTGACAGTGAACATGAATCTTTGGATGAGAAATCCATTATGATAAATGATATGTGAAAATAGTTGGTAGTTGATATAACTACAGAATATATTGTAAAGAAGAAGGAAGCCAGTATATCAAAAACGAAGAAACTTATTGAGCTAGAAAAAGATCCCCGACCAATAAAAGTTTCATATTCGGAATCGGCATCCCTTGGACATGATTTCATTGTTCTGTTGTCAAAGAAGCTTGTTGGGACCATTCCAATTTTTCCAATCATTGACTTGAGATTTCAGATACTTCAACACTCCTTGAACCATAAGTCAGGTTAAGTATCCATGGTGATGGATAAGTGTGAAAAGCATGAGCTGATTTCAAGCATTTTTTCATCAACTACGAAGAGCATAAAAGATCATGCAGGAAGATTACCAATTGGTCACGAAAAACCATAGAGTACATGATAAATATTTAAGAGTTCCGAGAGAGTTTCAAGGAGGATTTTGATACCAAATATTGGAAGATCAAGGATCTCACGAGTAGTTTTGAGGAAAAACTAATCCTTGAGAAGAATTCTCACATTCAAGAGATAAAGGATTTGAATGGGAAACTATATTCAGTAGCTTAAAGCTAGAAGAGTGAAAGTGATCTCCTGATTGAGATAGAAGAAAATTTTTTCAAGAAAGAATTAGTAACGAAGGCTCAGGAAAAGGCTCATATGGCTCAGGATGATAGAATGAAAGCATTAGAGAAGAAACCTGTGGATCAGGATTGGATTCTAATGTTAGTAGAGGAAGATCACAAGGAGCTCAAAAATATGAAATCCATTGTAAAGAATTTGATGCCGAAAGAGGATGAAGGATGATAGACCCAATTTGAACATTTGTTGTATTTTCCTTGTTGTATAAATTTTTTCAATCTTAATGAAATTTTGGTATCTCGTTTTTTGTTTGGATGTTTTGTAATAATATTTCTGCTACAATATTTACTTATATATTCCCTATATTTATTTTTGAAAATCACAAATGGGGAGAAAAGAAAAAATAATTCTATGTAAAGAAGTAAAATTCCCTATATAAGGGGCAATGTTCATCTATGGGGTATTTTTCATTACAAAGATTTCCTTATTCATGATAATGAAAAATCTCAATCTAAAAATCTAAAATATGATTCTTAGTGTTCCAAAGACTATGGGGGAGTTAGTCGTATTTGTCCTTTCCCATGTGCGTTAAGGGAGATAATTTTTATTTTCTATGTCCTTATATTATTTTTTGTAAGGATGTGTGTGCTTTCTAAAAAGGGGGATATTGTTGAGTCAATAATGTTTTTATGACTAGTATATTACTTCATATTCATGGAGATAAATTGATTCAATAAGGTTTCTTTATGAATATACAATTTATTTAAGTTTTTAAAATCACAAACACCTTATCTTAAGGAAAATTTCATTTACCCTAGGGTTTATTTTCATAGAGAAAAATCTTCCTTCCCCAAAGAAAATATGTCCTTACCGTATTTTTTATTTTCCAAATTTTATCTAAGTATAAAAATTTGTATTCATATCCAAAAGCTTGGAATCAAATATATATTTATATATAAAGAATTAAGCTTTCAGGATCCAAATTCCGGTTATGAATTCTCTGAATTTAGACTCTGAACTCTTCTGAGTTCTGACTCTAAATTCTCTGAATTCAGACTCCGATGTCTTCTGAGTTCTGACTTTGAATTATCCAAATTATGACTCCAAAATCATCAAATTTCTGACTCTGAGTTCTCTGAATTAAGACTCTGAACCCTTATGAGTTTTGACTCTATGAACTCTGAATTAAGAATCCGAACATTTCTTTGTTCGGACTTCGAGTTATTTGAATTCATACTCTGAACTTTGTAAGTTCATACTCTGAACTCTTATGAATTCAGACTCCAAACATTGTATGTTTAGACTCCGAACAATTATGAATTCAGACTCCGAACATTGTAAGTTCAGTCTCCAAACTCTTATGAATTAAGACTCTGAACTTTATGAGTTCAAACTCCTAAGTCTTATGCCTTCATACTCTGAACATTTTATGTTTAAACTTTGAACTCTTATGAATTCTGACTCCAAATTCTACTAAATTCATGACTCTAAATTTCTTTGAGATTCAGACTCTAAAATTCTATAGAATTCAGGTGCAGAATTCATCCAAATATAAAATCGGAATATATATTTGTTATAAAAACTAAATGTGTTTTTTGTTAGACTCTGAACTATATTTCCTTACATTCAGAAAAATGGTTTCGGTTAGGTAATCATATTCTTTCATACCATTATTTTGGTGAAAAAATGATTTCATTCATTCAATTACTAACTAAACATTGTTTGAGTGACACGAGTATAGGTCCCTCTGAAATTCAATAAAAAAATATGACTGTTGGAGGAGGGAGACGGTCGTTGAAGTAGTTCCTATAAAATGAAGCTCATTTGAAAGAGCTGAAAACACATTACTAGAAGTTTATCACTCTAGAGATTTCATAATACTGAAGTGATGTCTAGAGAGAGACTCTCATGCATTGTACATACTGAACATCTTGTTCAAAATTGCTTCATGCGACTCCAAATTTTGATGAGTATATTCGAGGGCTTCTGGGGATAGGAAGATAAAGGTTCTGACTACCTTAAAGTTTGAGGACATCCTTGCTAAGGAAGACAAAGGTGCTGACTACCTGGAAGTTGATTTCTTGAGGGTATAGCAGAACAGACTCTGATCTTCGTATTGAGGGCTTACCCTGGTGTGGGTAAGGCAGACTTTCTTGAATGTATAAATCATTGGACCTTTATCAAAGGTTGTTGGATACCCTTCTTTATGGGTTAAAAGATTTACTTATTGTTACTTGTTTGTTTCATGTTTTCTACTGAATTATGTTTGTTAAGGAAAGTATAACTAACTTCTACTTCCTTGCATTTTTACACTATGATATAGTGAGATCCTAAATGATCTAAGGTATAATCTTCATCTTTGTAAACATTTGTTAAGTTTCATTTCAAGATTCACATTTCCATAATTACATTTTCCGAATAAAATTTCCGGAATCAAGAATGTGTGTAGATTAAAGGATTTTTGAATTACCTTGTTTAACCTTGTTAAAAAAGTTCATCTTTAAAAGATCCAATATATTTTTAAAGTATACAATTAACCCCCTCTTGTATATTGATCATCTAAATAATTATTATGATACTACAATCAGTATCGTCTATCATTTAAATCCTATAGTTGGTATCATTGGAGAATATCACACTCCATACCAACCTACCACTTAACACTCTTTTAACATTTATATAGGATGCGTAAACTTGTTTGAGGGAAGATGAACCTAAGTTTAGGGATCCTCTCTTTGTCTATTTTATTCAATAATATCCTCTATATTGTGTTATTTTATTTTTAATTACTAAGGATGGGGTATTTTTCTCACCTCTCCAAAACTTCCCTTATAATATATAAATTATGAGATACCCCTTTCTCTCTCATTAATCCCTCCCATGTACACCCATTACCATGGCGATTTTTCTTAAGTGAAATCAAAACCCCATTTCTGTTTTTTGGGTTACCCTTATAAATTATAAATTATGTGGTATTAAGATTATTTTTGTTATGAATTCTTGTTTATATTATATTTTATTATGTGTATTTAAAGGGTATAAACATATCCATTCTATTCTATTAGTTCTCGTTCCAATTATATCTTCAAGAGACATTTATTTTAAAATCCTTTCTAATGTCTCTTTAATGAAATTCTAAAAGATTTTTTATATGGATTGAGTATTAATAATTACTTCATGATATCTTATAAATATAATTTTTCTATTATAAGTTGACAAGGTAGTTCTTTATTAATATGATTTCATTATTATGTGCATGGTTTTTATATTTTAAATGGGATTTGTTTTACAAAAAAGGGAATTTTGGAAACATTAATGTGTTTTTCTCAATGGTTCAAAGGAGTTATGAAGTATTTTATTCAAAATATGTTCTTTGGGCATAGTTATGTTTTTTTGAACTAATTATAGCTAATGATATGTTGGGTTGAGCCCATTATATCTCAACATATGTTGGATTTATCCTATTATAGCTCATGATATGTTGGTTTTAGCCCATTATAGCTCAAGATATGATAGGTGATCCCCATTATAGTTCTCCAATTAATTGGGTACTCTGGAGGTGGATGTTGACCAAATGGTTATTCCATGTATAAAGGTAAAGGTAACATTTATATGGTAAATATGTCCCAAGGAGACTACATGATGTTTCAATGCACATGAGTTTTTATTATTATAGGTTTTATTAGATTTTATGTTGTCACTTGAATAATGATTTATTTCTTTATATCTCATACAGAGAGTTATACTCATCCCAGGATTTTGAAATGTTTTCCACATGATATATAAATGGGTAATAGAAAAAACAGAGTGTTTCTTAATGATTTAGAGTGTTTTCAAAGATATGAAATTTTAAGATCTAATGATTTATATTTTGAAAAAATGGATACTATTTTTAGTAGTATCCTCTTTGTATGAATGTGGTATGTTATGTATGTAATGTATCATAATTCCCTAAAACTCTGAACCCAAATTGATTCTCAATATGTAATATTGTATGTTCTAGACTAAATTTTCAGATTATGTAAAGTTTTAAGAATGGTTGATTATATATATACTTATACTCTTGAATATAATTGGATCCATTGACCACTGGTGGATTATAGGAAATGAAATCTATATCATGATTTCTAAAAACAACCATTTGATGTTCCATAGATGGAGCCTAGTCATAAATTGGCATAGGTCTATGTCCCAGATTAAGGATAGAATGAACAATAACTTTAAACATATTTTAGTCAATGAGATTATTTTTTTCCCGGTGTTTTATTAGTTTATTTCTCATATATCCGATTCAAACGTCTTCCCATGGGCATACTGCCACACAACATCAATAGAAAACAATGAAGACATTATATTAACAATCTTATAGGGAAAATGGGAAATTAATCCTAATAGATAAAAACAAGTATTTTTATTCCAATCTATCCAAATAAAAATTTAGGTTGATACTAGATCGAATCATCAAGATGTCTTCCCTTAATGACCCTTTTTGAATTATGTTTCATTTTAGTGAGAGCTGATTAGACACTCAATCACAACTACTTCCTATGTCTTGATAAGAATAATCAACTTTATATTGGCATCATGGAAAGGTACTTAACCTACATATCTGATACCACATTTTCTCTCTACCTATTCATTTATTATGTTTTGTGACCTTAGGTCTTTAAATTTTAACACTAACCCACTACATTTTTTTAATTATACTATGATAATTTATTTAACATAGTAAAATTTTTAATGAATCAAAATGTGAATGATTGTCTGACCTAATTTCGGACATCTGATTCCGAATATGGAATACATTTTACTTAATTTTATTTAATTAGTTTGAAAAATAAATTAAAAAACCCATAGGTATGATGAAAAAATAAGTTTTCTAGTAGTGTATTTTTTTCAATGAAAATATTATTTTATATTAACATTATGACTAATAATTATAAATTTATTAAAACCAATTAAACTATAATGGGAATAAGTATATTCCTTATATTAAATGTAATATTATTTGTATATTCACCTCATAATAGATGATATACACAAAACATAACTTCTATCTCAATAAATGAAAATTTATACAAATATATCTTACTAATTTGGTAAATTTTGAACCGTAAACCCCATGAAAGAGAGATTGTAAAATGGATATTTATTCCAGATAATTTTAATTATCATAATTATAAAATACATTATTCTGTATTATATACACCACATAATATAATTATGTAGTGAATAGGTCATTTATCTCGTAAATTTATAAAGGGAAACAGAAATCCTTTACCACTTTACTAAATGTTTGATTCATAATCCCATATAATGAATAATATAAAATGAAAACATGAGTATCATTAAAAATTGGATATTCATGACATAAAATTTCAACAGTTCAATATATACACCATAAAAAATAATATAGTGGTGAATTTTCATATGTCTCCCAAAAATAAAAGAGAGGATTGAAATCTCATAAATAAAGGCTATAATACCATCATAGATAATCAATACTCTTGTATAAAAATATTATATCATCATTAATATATTATATAACCATTATTATATATATATATATTATACCACATATTATTTATTTATGACCATTTTTATTTATAATACCTTGTTAAAATCAGGTTATTTGTAATAACCACTTTATTTTTTGTATATGTTTTTCTTTTTTATTTTCGGTATCCCTAAATTGATCATGGTTCTATAATATAAATAATAATATTCAAAATATATTTATCATATTTATATATATATGTTACTATCAATACCAAGCATGAAATATTATTTTGATAAATGAATTATGTTACGATCATGAAGATAATAGGTCTTGAATTTACATGAGTAACATTTTTGTTATTTGGAAATCATTTTAGAAATTATTTACATAATATTTTAACATAAAATAATTATCATAATTTAATAAATAATAAATAGTACATTTATATATACTTATAAATATCATCTATGTGGTGTGTTGATGAATAGATAATGTCACTTCTCATTTTGAAGGCAGTATTCCACACATACATGAATGACGTTACTAACATTCAGTGACTTAAAATGTTAGAATTAAAATGTTATATTTATATTTATATTCTGAAAAATATGTCATTAATATAATATTTTTTCATTTATATAACATATATTCAATAATTTTATTATTATTATCATTCTGGATAAGCGTTATTAAAAAATGAATCACATCTATTTGTTAAGTAGTACTCCATCACACACAAAATTGATTTTATCAAATCGCCTAAGGAATTGAAAGTTAAAAAGATAATATATGATATAATGAATCTATTGGAAGAATTATGGTTTAAATATAATATATATACTTTATAACCATTTTAATACAAAACCATTACATGTTGAAATTCAAAAAAACGAATGACATTGATTTGTCAGGTGGTAGTCTATCGTACACATGAAAGGAAATTTACTAAACCATTTTATAAAAGTTGGTTTGGATATTTTTACAGATAATAACATAAAAAATATAAATATCATTATTATACTAATTTTATTATAAATTCAAATATTAATTATAATTTATGGAGGTGGAGGAAGAAATAAAATAAAAAATTTCATTGAAGAACATTACATATTCCTTGAGTATCCTTCATAGGTTTGAAGCAGAAGGCTTATTATGATAGATTTATGACCAATATAATACTTCTAGGATGATTTTATGAAATTTGGGATGGTATTTTGTAATTTCTTGGCCTAAAAAAGGTTCTTCATGGTGAAATGGAGAAAAGAGATAGTGGTGGCCTTTTATATGTGTTGTGAGTGGAACACTTTTAAATTTTTTATATGAACAACGTTTTACCGAAATTTCACACATGAAAAAGGAAAATAATTTAATTATTATCTATAATTATAAATTATTAGATAAAAACATGTCCTTAAAATATATTTTAGGGGTTTTTTTAGTTAATTTTATACATTATAGTTTAAATTTAATTCCACGATAAACACATTTTTACTTTAACAAGGGTAAATAATTTTTACAATTTTAAATATTAATTTTACTAAAAAAGTAATAATAATTAATTATATAATATAAATATTATGAAAAAAAAGAGACAAATATTTCAAAATTCCATTAACACAATGAAAAAAATTAATTTAAAACTAATCCCGCAAACACGACGAGAAAGCGGGTTTTTCAAAGACAAAGTTTTACATAGTTTATAATATTTTTATATCAAAATTAAATTTAAAAATGAATAAAACTACCAAAATATTGTTAATAAATACATAATTTAATTAATTTTAATTGAAATACAATTTTAAAATAATTTATATTTTTAAATTTTTTAAATGATAATGTATTTTTCAATTAAAATTTAGTATTTTCAACTATTCATTGAGAAATTGATATGTTCAAATGAAATTACTTAATTTGACACAAAGAGAATTTTTATATGATTAATAAATAAATAAATTTATTTTTTTCAAATAAATTATATAAATGTTTCGAATATTATTCAAAAAATAAGTGTAAAAACATGTGACAAGACAGCCTTTTAAAAAATTACATTTTCCAGCATGAAATTTGTTTTATTCTTATCTATTTCCATGAAAATATAAAATAAGAATGTTAAATATTTTTTAAATATATAATATATACTCTTAATCAAAATAATGAACTAAAAGTGTATTTTTTAAAAATATTATTTCAAAATTATTATTTTTTTGATTACAAATATTTATTCAGAGAAATAATTTATTTAAACTGAAATCTTTTTTTATTTTAAATTTAATATAATTTTTAACTAAAAAATTAATATTATATGAATATTTAAACTATATATGGTTATAAATTTTTTAATCATATGCATAATCACCACTCCTTCAACTAGGTGATGACTAACAAATAATAACATTTTAATAATATAACATGTTTCGATTAAACTCATTGTTATGTGTAATGAAATCAAAAAACAATTTTACATGAAATAAATATTGTAAATATTAAATTAATTTGAAAAGAACTCTATGTTTTTCACTTGTGTGATATTGGCTTCCATTATTGAATATTATTTCATATTTACAAAGAATGTTAGTCTTCCTCAGTTATAAAAGGGCACTTCCTCCCCACACCTATTCACACATATTAATTTCTTTTTATCACCCAATTCTTATCAAAATCCATACCAAAAAGAATTATACACATTATTGAGAATTTTTTCATAAAAAAGGACCAACCTTATGGTCTTTAATAAGACAACTAATGGAGGTTGTTCTCAGGGCTGGTAATTTTCTTCACTAAACTGTTTCTTTTTTACTTTATCTCCTACCTAGATCATTAATTCCTTAATAATACAAATATAATTAAAATATTACCTTAAATATATTTTAATGTAATTATTTTTATCTCATATCCAATATAAATCATCACTCTCATAAAAAGGTAAATGAAACTGTAGATTTTCGGTATAGAAGACTACCGTCTCAAGAACAGATAAAATTTGTTTTCCATCACCACCTCTCACAGTTTTTTAAGAATATGGACTTATATTTTTTATATGATATTTATTACATAACAATTCATATGTAATTATAATATCACATACACCTTCTTACATCCCATTATGTCAGAAAATGATAATGTCGCACATGTGTATGGTGGAATTCTTTATTGTAAGGCGACGTGATTCGTTCACCACATATGCTTTACATGAAAGGTAATAAATATTTTTTAATTATTATTGTAATATATTGAAAATAAAAATAATTTTTAAAATTTAAAATTTTATTTAAATTTATTTAATTTATTCCATTGTAAAATTTGAAATGACATCTATTCATACGTAGGGCCTACCGACTCTAGAAATATTGAAATTCATTTTATATCTGTAAATTTAAAGGATTACTCATAATATTTTATTAATTAATATAATTTATATATATATCATGTATAATATTTTGTGGATTATTGAACCATTGTAAAAGAAAAATGAAAAAAATACCAATCCAAAACCTATATAAAAAGAAAAGCACTTATTACCTAGAACTTTCTTTTGACAAGGAATAATTAATAAATGGTTAATAAAAGGTTTTAAGTAAATCGTAAATTTAATGATAAATATTGTTATGGTTCTATAAGATATTTATGATAATATTATATTCAT
Organism: Viscum album; assembly: GCA_963277665.1. Taxonomy (NCBI): domain Eukaryota; kingdom Viridiplantae; phylum Streptophyta; class Magnoliopsida; order Santalales; family Viscaceae; genus Viscum; species Viscum album. The sequence continues at coordinate 1,651,809,558 of OY728132.1, read as the reverse complement.
TTTATAAGTATTATAATGTGTACGAATGATGTCACGAATTAATGTGAAGGACTTTCGTCTCAGACATAATTTTGGGGACATGTGCCTTATAAATTACATGTTTATTTTGTGTGGTGTATATAATCACTATTAAAATATTTATGTATATTTATCATGATTATTATTTTATATAAATATCTAACTATTTTTTTTATTTCATGGTGCTTATTATTTAATATATACCCTAGTAAAAAAGGTTTAATTCTACATTTCTAATTATTTAATGATATTTTTTATGATATGCTTCCAAAAGTGTGATCTTATTATACACATCTAAATTAAAACAAAAAATTTCTTATCCCAAAATTATTTAAGTAAAAAAAATTCCCTTTCATATTCTTATCCCGATGCATTAAAAATTCTGAAGGATGTTTTTTTAAAAAATTCCCTTTATTTATCTCTTTAGTTGAAAACCCTTTTTATTCCGTCTCTGTGTTTTATGAAAATTAAAATTAAAATTTTTATACCATTTTCCAATGATTTTTAATGACATTTTAATCATTTTTTATCTTTTAAAGAATTAATTTAAAATTAATATTATTTTTTATATTCCAAACATATCCTTTTTTATTTACTAACATGTTTAATGAATCTATGATTAAGCATGAATGAAATGAATAGAATTTATATATATGATTCCATATTAATGATTTAAAGATTACATTATATGATTCCATTTCTTTTTTTAATGAAAATTATTTGCGAAATGTTCTGTGAAATCTTATTTTTTTAAAGTGATTTTTAATGGGGAATGATTGTTTTATTAGATAAATGTTCAAAGTGATCTTTACATATTATAGTCCATTTGAGATAACATCCTTTGATATTAGTAATACATTATTATGGTTATGATCATATTTACCAATATTTATTATTTTATACAAGATTTTTTATAATTATGAAGATATTTTTATGAAATTAATTTTTTTCCATAGGTAATGATGTGATGAATTGATGAGATGATTATGCAACCCATATCATGTCTATGGGTTTTTTATGATAGAATACTTCTGATACCTTAATCATGGATTATCAGATAGTGAATTTCGTAAGATCATGTGGCACACATTTTTATGGTTTTTATTAGGTGATGGTGTTTAAATTATAACCAAGTTTTATGGTCATGTTATAACCAAGGATAGTGGTTACATTATAACCTAGGTTGTTAGACATGTTGTAACCAATAAAGTGTGGGACCTATATTCCCCTCCAATGAATTGCGTAATTATTTTTATGATGAGAAAAAATGGGAATAAATTATTTGTCCCTTATCCATAATGTTAAACGTGTTGACGGTATTGATCCATAATGGTAACTAGGCTGATGAGATTGGTCCATACTAAGAAACATGTGATAAGTCCTGATTCCATTTGTTTTATGATCTTAATTGTTTACCCTCATAAATGAAATGGTATTTATACCAATTTTGGTGCCTAAATTTTATGACATGAGAATTTGGAAAATGAATTATGAGGATTTCACACTCTATGGATCATGGATTTTGTAATTATAGTGCTTTATTCAATGATTCATGTTAATTAATTATGATAGATTATTTATAAAATTTTATTTTTTTGTGAATAATCGAATATATTTATACTTATCTTATGAATTCATATGATCATATAATTATATAATTAATTTTTACCCTTAAAAATCACATAAGATCTACCTTTCTTATGCTTCCTATCCCTTAGTTGTGAGAGAATATTTTATTTAGGGCATGTTTATGATGATTACAAAATAGAAATACATTTATGGGAGGTGATGAAGGTCATTAATTAAAAAATAATATTGTATATCTTTTCTCCATACAAACTAATAAATTATAGTCCTTCAGCATGTAGATTTAACTTTTTTTTATTATTTCTCTAATAAGATGTGAATTTTTTATGAAATTCATTATTGATTATACATACTATAACTAAACCACATCATATTCATTGTACAAATAATTATTTATTCATGTTTTGGTTAGTTTAACAACCTCCATAAACAATAATATGTATTAATATTATCGATTAATATGGGAATATAATAATTGATATAATATAAGATATATGTGTAAATAATTATTTTTTTATTATAGATACATTATATTAATACTTGTTTCATTATTTAATAAAACACCATTAAATTATTAATAAAAACTATAAAATTCTTGTTAAAAAATTTATCTTCAATGATAAAGACAAAAATTCTAATGAATGAAATTTCAACCTTCATTAATAATTAAAATTCACCTATAATGGAAACTATAAAAAATAATTAATAATTTTTTTTTTGGGAGTTAAAATAGATACTATTATTATGATTATTTTACAAATGATCCGACCTATAAAAACCAAATGAGAAAATTTTGGATCATTCATATATGTGATGACAATTTATAGAGAGAATAAATGAAAATTATTATGAGTAACATTTTCGTTAATTAAATAAGATAACTATTCTATAGATTTGGAGGTTAAATAATGTTTATGGAATTCTATACAATAGGATAGGGTATTTCATCCCAAATTTGACTCTTTACGATATTTTTTATTTATGAACCTAATTTACATTATGTGGTGTATACAATTTCTACGTGAGATTTTATATCTCGAAATTCCATTCATCATGGAATTTAATGACCAATTTTATTCCCACTCTTTAAGGGAGTTCAAATTAAATTTCTACCCAATCCATATGTTTATTTTTTCTTGTTGTGAACCATACTTATTATAACATAAATTGACATTAATTAAATTATTTATGTATTACATTCCATGAAATTCAAAAAATCCAAGGAATAAAGGTTTTGTGTTTGGAAATTTTTTTACATAAATATATTATTTTATAATATTTCTTAAATATTTGAAATATTTTTTGTCCTTTATACCATTTTTATGTCATCTAAAATGATGTAATCATTATAAATAAATTTTTTATATAAACATATTAATGAAGAGATCTTAGACACTCAATACGGTAAAACAAATTAAAATGGATCATAACCATGGATGAGAACTTGAGGGAGATATAAATATCCCAATATAAGATATTAAGGCTTTAGGTGGAAGTGTTAAAATATATAATAGAAACATAAGATCGTAAAAGTATCATTAAATAAGTATTAAATAAAATATTAAAACATTTCAACATAATAGAAAAGTAAGAAATACTAGAAAATTAAAAAATATGAAAAAGTGTAATTTCATGGATGTGAACATCTACTTGATATTTTGACCATGTTGATAAATATTGGAAATGATTCATGACATGGAAAACATGAAATTTGACACAAACCATAAAGATATAGATTATTATGTGAGAAAATTCCTTATTCCCATGCTTATGTGAAAAAAATGCATTATTTCCATGTACGAAAATGTGAGAAAACCGATAATTCCCATGCCTATATGAACAAACCCATTAAGTTCACACCTAAGTATCACATTATATAAAATCTTATGAAAATTGTTTTTAGTGTAATATGGAACCCCAAATTTTATCATCTATACATGTGTTTGATGCTTGAAATCAATCATAATCACATATTAATTAACCAATATAAAAATAATGGGTTTTTATATAATACGAACATATGTAATCATGGATATTAAAATATAATTTGAAAAGAAATAATAAAATAATAAAAATTAAAGCATCACTTAAACAATTTTAGATTAATTGAAGATAATGAAATAGAAATCAAGAAAATATCTTTGTGAACATTTTTTTAAACCATTGATGTAAAATGCATAGATATGTGTCTCTTTTGAAAGAGACTCCATTATTATCAAGAAAATGGAAAAAAAAATTTTCATAAAAAATTATTTGGCTAAAAAAATTATTTTTTCTAGACAAAAAAATGGATATTTATAAAATTAAATCTTTTCGAAAGTGAAGGTCTCTAATAAAATTAAATTACTCAATGAAAGGATTTTTAGTTACCATGTTTGTTAACAGTACCATTGATTTTCTAAAAAAGTTGTTTATCCCTTTATATGATAAATATAAAAAAATTAATTATATATTTATTTACCTTACTCATTCTCATTTTCAATTATACTCACCACTGATAATAATTCTCTTCATGTGATAAATGTTTTGTAAACAATTTTTAACCTCTTGTTTTAATATCATTGACTTTTGAATAATATTATATCGTATTGATATATTTATCCATTACTTGATAATAAGTTAATTGTTTCTATATAATTTAATATTATATATTATATGTTTTATAAGGATTTAAAATTTTATTTTGTTATTCTATGTGTGTTTTGGATATGTAAAGTCAAAACTGCATTGAAATTAGCTTATTTGGGTAATTTAAGAAATTTAAAAGGATACTATATTAGTCTTTTAAATAAAAAACATTATATTTCAAGAACCATATAAAAATCATTATTTACATAAATTATAATAATATTATTATTTTCCATGTACACAAAGTTGACTTTAATCATATTTTAAAACATGGTTTATGTAAGTGGTTAAAATGACCCAAACTGGACGACACATTAACTTGAATGGTGAGTATGGTTAGGGAAGTGTTTCTTTTGAAATAATATCATTTTAATATAATAATAATGCTATTTTTTGTATTATATTTTTATATTTATCAATATTTTAATATATTAATATAATTTATTAAAATCTAGTTCAAAATTGAACAATTATTCATCATCGAGGTGACAATCCCCACATACACACAATTAGTGTTCCCTTTTTTCAAAACGTGAGAGAGGGTGAAGATCATTATTGAATTAATTTTTTAAAATAATATTTATATTTTTTATTTTTTATTTTAAAATTATTACCAACATTAGTACTATTTGGGATATTTATCAATGAAAAAAATTTCATCGCTTGGTGGAGGTTGTTATATGAACAATGCATTAACCGTGTTATTTTGTTACTTCTATGTAGTTGGAAAAGAATATATAATAATTTTATCATTAATTTAAAAAACCTGAATATTTTGATGTCACTAATGTCAACATATTACTTTGGTGATAACATATTTTTAAGAGTATGATTAAGAAGGAAAAAATTAGTAGAAGATTACCCTTACTTTTTAATTACACATACTTTCGTGGATTGATTTTTCATTCAAAACTCCATTAAAATTAAAGTTTATAGTTTATATATGAGTGAAAATGGGATTATTTTTGTGATATAGGGTCATAAGTATAGAAAATTATACTATTTTTAATGTTTAATTTTAGGGATATGTTTAAATTTTGAATGGTGTAAGTTTTATCATTATATAAGGGAAGAGAATGGTATTTTGTAAAAACCCTTTAAATTAGATTTGTATCATTTCACTGTTCATGGGTAAAAAGTGAAAAAGTTTTTTAAATTCAATTGGTTTAGTTTTCTGGGTAGAGTAACCTCTCAAACAGTCATTTTGAGTCAAGATTGATTGCTTTAATACCTTTGTCTAATATATAATGACATTATCCGTTTTGGTTCTCATCATAGAAACTATTTCCAAAATTTATAAATTACATTACTAATAATTATATCATATAACAATTATAATAAAATTTAGGTGTTATGGAAAGAAGAAATACATATACTAAATCCAATTAAATTTCTAAATATTATAATATTATAATTTAAATTAAAATGCAAAATGAGTACAAAAATTATTTTAGTATAAAAACATATTTTGAATATTATAGATTTAATGTCTTATTTATTATAGATGACCTATTAAATGATTATTAAAATAATTATTATGGGTTTATAAATAAAATTATATTAATTATTTAATTAAAATGAATTTAATTTAACAGATATAGATTACTAGATGTTAATAAAATAATAATTTTAAATTAGTTTCTTCTCAATTATCTTGGTAATTAGAAATAATCCAAAAAATCCAAATTTTACCCCAAAAATTTAATTTACACATTCTAAATAATATAAAATATATTACCCAATATATAATAATAATTTTATCAAATAAACAGTATTTTTTGTGAAAATAATCTTAACAATAGAACTTGTAATGTGTGAAACCCAATTTATTTGAAACCTGTAATTCTTAGAAAAAGGTTTTTTATATAGGGTATATTTTTTAATTATATTGATTATAATATATTTATTATAATTATTATCATTAAAATTGAATTTATTAAAAAATAAAAAAACATTTAATTATGTTATAATTAATAAAACAAAATAGTCAAAAATGAATTTTCATCAAAACTATACATATATATTGAATAAGTTGACAATTTGTTTACAAATTTAACATTTTACATTAAAGTGCATTATTTAAATTTTTAATATATTAAATTTATAATACAATGATTCAAAATCATTCAATGTATTCATATAATAAAATAATTTAATAAAATGGGAGGCATCAATAATATTTAAATTTTGTATTCAACTAAAAAAATATTTTTTCAGAACAATCTCAAAAATATGTTTTATAATAACATTGTCATCATAAATCCAAAAAATATATTATTTTTAAATAATTCATAATCTAATCTTTATAAATTATATTATTATGAAAAAATAGAGGATAACAATTTTTTTTCAAAAAAATGACTTTTAGTATGTTATTTATTACATTTCATTATAATTTAATTGTATCTTATTATTATTCAATCCATGTAAACTAGGATTCTCCCAAACATTTCATTTTTATAAAAATAATGTTTTGATGATAGTTTTAGTTTAGAAAACATACATTTGATGATTATATAAATTCTTTATATATGTATACAAATATTTTATTACATTTTGATATAATCCAAAATATTACTTACAAAAACTCATTTGATAAATGCATAAGAACTAAGAGTAAGTAATGATATAGATTTAGTTTTCGGTTATGGTTTAGCTAACGTTAATATTTTATAAATTAGCAAAACATTTAACATATCCCATATATAGTTATACTCAAACCATAATTTCTCATGTTTTGTGTGGACAAGCCAAGGGATACCCCTATCAAAGTTATCAACCTTCTATAATTGAAAAAATTTGATTCATAAATAGGATTTTTGATTAGGTTTTTCATATCTAAATTTTTTATTATAAGGTTTATTAAATTTATTAAAGATAATATAATTGTTTTGTTTTTATGGTCATATATTTTATTCGAAATATAATAAATTTTTTATTTTTTTATTAGATTAGTGTAGAATGTGAAAATAATTATTGACAAAATAATTTACAAAGGATATTATATATTGAAATATTGGGTTTCTAAATTATCTCCCTCTCAAATATATTACATCCTCATGCTTTTAATTATTAATTTCTGAAAATTTTTATGAAAGATATTAGTTTTTTATCCAATATTAAATTTTCTAATGATCCAATAATCATTTATATTGGATTATAATAAAACATCATAATATTAGTGTTTTTTTCTAAACATTTTAGTCAAATAACTCTCTTTATTTGGTGTCAATACCTATTTAATTTTTCTTTGAGTTCATAGTTCAATCCTTTAGTAAAAAATCAATATTAATTTATTTATGAAAAGAAATGTGATCCCCTATTTTTAATATAGCTACACCACTAATGAAAATCATGATTTCTTTTATTAATTTATATATTTATCTATTATAATTAAAAAAAATTAATCTTATGAGTAAATATATTATAATTAAGGATTTAAATAAATTGTGTTTTTAATTTTTGAATTACAAGAAAAATCCGGTTTATTAAATATGAAATATAATTTCATAATTGGATTGGGAAATTTTTTTTCCAATAGTTGGTTGTCTCATTTTAAATATTTTCATTCACCTATAGAATAATTTTTTTTAAAGCATCCATCATTAAAAAATTATCACTATTGATTCAACCTTAACACCTCTAAAACATTTTTAAAGATGCCCAATTTTTACTGTAGATGGAAAAGATATCAGGTTGCATGTTCAAAGAAGGCCATGGTCCAATATTTTTCTATTATATTATCAAATAATGACTAAAAAATTGGGTACATAAAATCATTATAGTATTTACTGAATGAAATATTTCACTTAATAATATATCCACAACTTTGTCAATATGCAATCAATGGATTGGATATTTTATGGGTCAACAAGAAATATATATTTGACTAATTTTTATACATAAATATATAAAAATTAGGTATTTTAATATTCAATAATTATGTATAATTTTATGAGACCTACTTAAATAAAAAAATCCATTTACCTACCTATAAATATATATATATTCTCTACTTCAAATCATTGAAATATTAGTTAGTCATTTATAGGATTTATGTGGGGGTTTTATGATATAATAGTTATTTTTGGTCAATATATATATATATTATTTTCACTAAACATCATCAATATTATCTTATATTTATTATCACTATTTATTCTCTCATTATTCCTTTCTAAACTCCATAAAAATGTAGAACTAAATCTATTGTTAGCTCAATTGATTGAGTGGTGATTCTTTTAGTTCATTATGATCAGACGATTCACTTTTTTATATTATATGAATTCATGTAGTGGATATATTATTATGTTTTTAGGCCACTTGACTCTTTCAAACACTAGGTTCTTCTTCTCGTTCATCATTATTCATATTCATCGATATTATGATATTAAAAATAGAGGTTTGGAGTGACATTATAGAGATGTAATGAGGTAGAATATATCATGTGTAATGTTTTTGTGTTGGATAATAACTATTAAAATGCTAGGATATTAAAAGATAGATATTATATTAAAAATGTAAAAATATTAATAATTATTATTTTGAAGAACATTAATTTGCATCACCATGAAATCCTATGAATAAAAACTTCTTTTTACTAAAATATTTTTTTGTTTTATGTAATTCATTTTAAATTTTATTATTATATATAATTATATAATTATATAACTTTTATTTTAAAAAACCTAAATATTCATATTTTATATTAATATGTAATTCTAAAAATAGAAAAATTCTTTTTGTGAGTGGAGTCTTTAAAATATGACCCTACGGTTACATTATATTTAATTCTTATGATAATAGTAATTTATTGATGTGGGATTTAAAAAAATTATTGCACATAATTTGGTCTGATTATAGGGGGGTTCCATCCCATACACATTTATTTTTTCTTAAAAAGAATAATTCATAAATTCCATAAATTTAAAAAATAATATTCGTAGATGATAAACCCTCAACAAATTCAAGTAATATAGATGAATTTCTATAAAAATATGTAATAGGGTTTTACAAGATAACAAATTTTGATGATATGTTTAATTATTTCATTAGGGGCCTAAGAAGATGACCAGAACTAATAAATATTAGAATCCCTATTTGAGGAACTCAAGGAATATTGGAACTACTTTCCGGCTTTCCAATTAGTGGTTTCTAGGAACAAAAAAGAGTTCTTCCCTCCAAATTTTAAAGAAGAAATGGTAGAGGTGGAATCCAAACATCATAACCCTTCACTCATACACACTTCTATAATCATATCTATGGATATTTTGGAGGAACCAACACTTGAAACTAATAAAATAAAGTGAGTGAACTTAATAATAGATTTTCTTTTTTAAATTTTATATTATTATTAGTTCCTATTCCCTACCAATTGTTTTTTGTAAGATCAATATATATTCCTTCCCTAGGGAGTGATGATTAATATTATGGATATTCCCAAGTTGAGTTATACTATAATGTCACTGATTTCCCGTGTATTATTTTTAAATTTTACATTTCATAATTAAGGGACTAGTATTTTTGACGGCATGAATTTTTGGGGACCGAAGTGCCGAGAATAAATTTTTTAAATAAATTAAATTTTGAAATTACGCGAGTGAGTGGTTTTCATGAAAAAAGAGGATTAAAATTAAAATGGTTGCCTGGACCGGAAATATGAGGGCACCATTGCATTTAGAGTAACAACATTACCTAAGGTGGGTGATAACATTGACTGGTGCGGGTTAGCTACCAATGTTATTTTCTTGGACGTTTTAATGGAAATAATATAAATTAATAATTTATTATATTTTAAATGTTTTCATAAATAAAACAATATAATCCTACCCTATTAATACCTACATATGGAAATTTTACACGGTTCGCCACATAAGCCTGCAAATTGAGGTTTTTTCAATAGAGTTTTGGAGGAGAACCAGTTGGTGGATGACGACGACACGATCGATCGATTCAACTCTGATTCGATGAACCTCGCCAAATAATGCGACATAGTCATCCTTTTAAACCGACCTGAGGATTGGGTTTTGATGCTTTTTTATTTTTCATTATTCTTTAACTTAATGACGAATGTGGATTAACCCACAAACAGGTTGATCTATGGATTGTACATTCTTCTAGGATGGTGATTATATTTCCATTTATTTCGGGGATTGATTCAGGAATTGAATTTGATATTTGTTTGATTATCATTTTAATCACCCTACATAATCATTCTAATGGGGTTGATTAACATCATGATAAACAATGGTGGAGACTCATTTTCATTTTGGTTTATTGGATTTTCTCCTATTTTCTTCAAGTTTTTTTAATACGGGTGAATCAAAACTTGTTTTCTGGGCTGATGGAAAGCCCAAAAACAACTTTGAGGTGTTGGGGAGGCCTAGAATATGATGTTTTGTGGAAAATGGATTATCAAAAAATGATCATAGAATCACCAATGTGCAGTAAAGTAGTTTTATTAATATAGAAAATTTCGGAACACACTACATGTATCTTAAAGAACACACTGTGTGGGACTGGGGGAGGAGGATATGGTTTACGTTCTTCACACAATGAAGAACATGGTGTGCCTCTAGGGAGACACAACATATAGGACCCTCCCCTTGGTGGCTGATGTTTTTGGGTGATTTTAAGCAATGACATGGCATTTTCTCTAAAGAACATGGCATGTCGGTCCTTACATGGGACTCAGTGGGTATCTCTAAAGATACAAGGTCACGGGGTGTAGTACATGGCTAGGTAATCCCCCAGGAGGCCATAGCATGCTAGTTACACTGGTGACCCCCATGTACCGGTAACATGGGATAGCTTACACTGATTGATTCCATGTATTATCACATGGAAACATACATGGAGGGAACCCGTTTACTCATACATGGAATCTGGTCTTTACTACATGTCGTGTACTTAACATTTGACATGAAATTTTATTTCAGATTCAAGTAATTTCACACTGGATGTACCCGGAGTCACGTGATATAGCATGCGACCCATTCTAGATGCCTTTTATATTCTGGAACATGTCTTGGTTCCCTTAATCGTCATACCCTGGATAGGTTCCCTCTGGGTTAGTGCCCCTTTTTATCATTCCTATGAAGGTCAGGTGTCGTTTCCATTTATAGGAGTATGATCCCTTCAAAAATAAAATACATGGTAGAGTTAGGTATACCATGGAGAGGCCCAAATAAAGATACATAATACATTCATGATAGTGGGTAGAGAATGATATCGATGTGACTACCATAACAGGACATCGATCCTCTACTTAGCAGGTGAATCTGGATGAGTCGCAGTATCCACCAAGGCCCTGGTAATGATCCTCATCTATGTATCATGATATTTACACACTTAGGAGTGTGTTCTACTATAATTAGTGTATCAATCTCTCATGATCCTTCCTAACAATGAACAGTTCTTGGACAGATGACATTAGAGCTATCAGACTCATGGAGTGAGTTATCCCGGATGAGTACATCGTGGAACCTTTTTAATGAATCACTAGGGGGTATTCATTTGTGTGCCTTTCCTCTAGACTACGGGTATAGGTTTTGAGTATATATAGACTAAGATTACCTTGAAATATGTTTTGTAGACATATACTATGTAGTTATGAATATACCTTTACTTTCCATATTGCTTTGTGGTTTTCGGGGTCCTCTATAGAATAATTTTATACTCACCCATGCATGGGTTTTGTTGGTATGTGTCATGTATTGTGAAAACGAGTGAACTTTAGACAGATTCTAGGGTGAACCAGCACCAAACCAAGATTTCTGAGTTCTATACAGGCCAAGAAGTCCCTATGGCTACAAGCAGTTGTCCCAGTACCTCGTTGGCATACTGGTTGGACATTGTAGTTTGAAATATCTTGTGTTTGGTGGGATTGTATTCTGACCTAGTTTTCTTTCAGTACATTACATTCGATCATAATCTATTGGTTGGTTTTATTTGCATGTAGTAATTTTGATCCTTATTATTTTTTGCATTTTAACATTTTTTGGCTTGGATATGTGTTCATGTGTACAAGTACTTAGAAAATTCCTCCCATGATAGTGATATGCCAACTCGGTGATAGTCACCTACCACTGACCTATTAGAGGTCGTCTGGAGAAGTTTCGGCACCATTCCCACTAGTACGGGTTGTGACAGAGTGGTATCAGTGTGAGGTTCAACCATAAGACCAGAATTCTGTTAGATTTATTTGTGAAAACAGTGTTATGTGTTTCCAGCTTGGCTTTTAGGCTAGAGACTATAGTTTTGGTTCGGGCAACTGATGTATCTATATAGCCGGACTCTGATTACATTCTTTTTGAATCATTACATGAATAAACTGGATGGGGAGAAGTAAAAGAATTGTATATGCATCATATATGAAGGGGTTGTGTTTTCTATGTCCTCTGTGTCAGCTATCCAAATATACTCGTTGTCCATGGTACATCTTGTTTCCTTATAGGATTCCTCCATGATGCATACCCATTGGGATTCAACAGTGCTATCATGAAGATATCCCCCTTAATAATGAGGCTTCGATACATGGACCTATTCCCCAGGAATTGCCTCCTGGTGGTGCACCTTATATACCACCACTAGTAGAGCAACCCACGGTAACTACAGTACCGACATATGAAGGGCGAAGGATGAGCACTCTCCACGATTTCTAGAGACATATACCCCTTAGGTTCTATGGTGAGACTGACCGTGAGGCGTCTAAGGATAGGCTTGATGCAGTGACTATATATTTTTATCTAATGAGTACACTAGTGGACAACATGGTGGTCCTAGGAGAGAGACTTATTCAAGGTTCAGTAGGACGATGAATGAGTCTGACCACATAGACTCATGATGAGGTGACACTTTCATGGAAAACGTTTGAGAAACTCTTATGGTAAGAGTTATCACTAGTTATTCTAAAAGAAGTTCATATCCAAGAGATTATTTAGCTTCAGTTGGGTAGTTTGACGGTAGTTGACTCTTCACTGAGGTTCCCCAACCTCTCCAGGTACATGATCGATATGGTCCAGAACTAGTACATCAGAGCTCGGACATTCAAGAGAGGATTTCGATGGGACATCCAAGATAATTTTGTTCCTCTATGGATTTCAACTTATACTGGAGTGCATGAGAAGGTCTTAGTGATTGAGAGATTATTGACAGAGTAGAGATAGCCGACAGTAGTCATCAGCAGGACAACAGGTATGAATACCTCGACATTATGGAGTCAACGTCAGGCACAGGGATCTAGACATGGGAGACATCACAAGATGACCCAAGACAAGGGTTTGGAAGTCTAGGGATCTCAGGATGGATCCAGTCACCATAGAGAGAGGTGATGTTGGTCATGCGACAATAGATGACCTATCGCTAGAGACTCTCCAACCCATCGAACTGCTGACAGGGCAGCGGTGGATGAACCACTATGTCAGAGGTAGGGAGTGGAATAGATAGACCAGTCATGTGGTTGACATGGAAGATGAGTAGGGAGACTTGTAGTTTGTGGAATATTCATTGATCTACTTCCACCACCACCCCTACGAGGTCTGCACCAGGCTCAGGGAGATGGGGGATAGGGGTTGGGATAGATACATGGGGTCGAGGCATAATACCTAGAGACTCCAGTGATGATCCGAGTAACGATTTGTGTGTTCTCTACCATAGATGAATTTATTATAGACATAGGTTAAAATCATTCCTTCCTCAACACATGTCTTGTGTGAAACATCAAGATTCTGGTAGATCCATTGGCTCGACCCTTATGCTTAGAGACACCTACCAGAGAAGGCTCGATGATCACACATCTTTGCAGACAGTGTGATCTTACCCTTGGAGGAGAGTGATTCGGTTTGAACCTCTTTGATGAAGTATCAAAGCCTTATGATGTCATTCTTAGTATGGATTGGTTATCTATGGTTCGTGCCTAGATTCAAAGATTTTTGTCAATAGTGCGGTGTGTTCATAGAGATTGGACAAGGTTTTCCATTTCCGTGAAATGGATACCCAGGCAGCACAAAATGTGCTCTTGAATAAAAGGGTGTAGATGATCACTCATGAGTTTCCTATCCTTTCCCATAGGGAAGTAGATGTTACGAGCTTCCAGTTCCCAACAATAGTGGTGGAGTAAGAGGACAACTTTCCCGAAGATGTTCTAGGACAACCTCTCCATTGGTAGATCGACTTCGGCACCGTCATACACCCAATGACGGCACTGATTTCCTAACCAACATATCGGATGGATCCTAAATATCTTTGTGAGCTGAGGGTGTAGTTGGGGGATTTTTAGAGCATGTGTTTTGTAAGACCCAGTATTTCACCTTTGGTGGATCCAATTTTTTTTTCCAAGAGGGCTGACGGGAATTTGAGGTTGAGAGTGGATTACCAATGCCTGAATCAGGTAATAGTGAAGAACAAGTATTCACTACCAAGGATGGATGACCTATTTGATCATCTAATACGGGCATAATGGTTATCAATGGTAGATCTATGATTAGTTTACCATCTATTACAAGTATGAAATGAGCATATACCAAATACTGCTTTCAGATGCCACTATAGTCACAATGAGTACATGGTGATGGCTTTAGGCTGGATGAATGACCATGTATTGTTCATGGGACTAATGAACCATCTCATTTAGTCATATTTGAACAAGTTAATTGTGTTCTCCATCAAAGACATCCCTGGGTAATCAGTGTTATTGGAGGACAACATGAGAAACATGTGGATGGTTTTAGATATACTCTAAGAGAAACCTCTTTATGGGATTCTCTCGATGTACCAGTTCTAGATTCAGGAGGTCCAATTTCTAGGACACTTTATCTCAACAGATGGAGTAACTTTGGACCCAACTGAGGTGGGGGTAGTGTTAGCATGTGAGCCACCTTGGAGCGTTATAGAGGTGTGGATCTTCCTTGGGATGGAAAAATATTTCTGGAGATTCATTCCTGATATATCTGGTATACCGGAACTAATGACTTCCTTAAATAGTTAGGGGAAACCCTTCATGTGGATAGAGAAGTGCCAAAATTCTTTTTATCATTTGAGAAAGAGATTTACAAGCACCCTGATCAAGAGATTGTCGATTGAAGGTGTTGAGTACATTGTTTTCTGTGACACATTAGGGACCAGACATGGCTATGTCCTAATGTAGAGACACGCAATGATTGCTTATGGTACATGTCATCAAAGACAAAATGATTAGAACTTTGTGACCCATGATCTCATGTTGGCAGTGATTGTATTTGTGTTGAAGATTTGGTGACACAACCATATGGGCAGGCGATTTATCATCTACTATGACCACAAGAGCCTCGAATACATAATTTCATAAATGGAAGTGAATATAAGGAAGACGTTATTTCTAGTGTTCCTCTAGGATTATGACATTGAGATCGTCTATACTCCTAGTAAGTGGAACGTTGTGAAAGATGCTCTCAGCTGGAGATCTAGTTCACAATTGCTAAATGAGGTGATGGAGAAGTTTTCCTGTTACAGTTATCCTTCAAGTAAAAAGAGGATGTCGCTTTCCTTCAGTTGATGATCATCACCCCACCACTTATATCGCATGTCTGGGAGGCATAGCTTGGGGATGTCGAATGTGATGCTTTACGTGAATAGTTATCCTTAAGGCATGCTCCTTATTGATATTCTCCAAGGGGGAGCATGTTGTTATTTATGAAGGACTCATTTTTGTACCACTATAATTGTGGGAGGAGGTCCTGAGGGAGTTTCATACACCGCACTTAGTGGTACATCCTATAGTGGAATAATGTACCAGGACTTCGGGAGTAACTTCAGGTGGTCAGGTATGAAGAAAGAAGTAGAAGAGTTCGTTTCACGATGCCGTATGTGCCAGCAAGTGAAGATTGAGCACTATGTTCTTGGGGGGGTCAGCTCAACCCTTGAATTTTTATAGTGGAAGTGGCATGGAATATTGATGGACTTCACAACAGGATTACTACGGACTTCCAAGGGGGAAGATTCTAAGTGGTTGATCATTTAATGACTCACCATGTTGGAAAAATTCCTAGCTATTAGAGGGAAGGGTTTCAAAGAGATCATGGTATGCCTCTACATGCATGAGATAGATCAGCTTCATGTAGTACCTCAATAAATAGTCTCAAATTGAGACACCAGCATCACATCCCGATTGTGGAAGGGATTACAGGAGGCTTTCGGGTCTCAGATATTCTTGAGCACATCATTTCATCCCCAGACTGATGGTTAGATGGAGATGACCATTCAGGATTTGGAGGATATGTTGTGGGAATGTATCATGGGCTTTGTTCATGGTGGGGAGGACCTCTTACTATTGGTGGTGTTTTCATACCATAATAGCTACCACTCTAACATTGGCATGGAACCATTCAAGGGATTATATGGGTGACCCTTCCTATCACCGTTTTGTTGGACTGACCTCAGAGAGTCAACACTCATGGGTCCATAGATGATTCAAGCTACCACTAATAAGGTGCAGATCATCTAGGAGTAGATGAAGTTTGAAAAATGCTAGCTGAAGCCTTATTCTGATAGGAGACAGAGACCTCTTGAGTTCATGGAGGGAGACCATGTCTTACTTTGCATCTCACCTTGACCAGGGTTACAGTGATTTCGATGCGGTGGCATATTGTTTCTGAGTTCATCAGACATTTCTAGATAATTCACAAAGTTGGCGAGGTGTCATACTGCATAGATCTACCGCCACAGTTTCCCCGAGTACATGATTTCTTTAATGTGTCACAGTATTGGTGGTACATGCATGACCGATCACGCATCATTGATTGGGGTGAGATTGGAAACAAGTATGGAGCGACCATTGCTGATTACCCAGAGAAGATTCAGAATTAGCAGGAGAGGATCCATCCTGGGTGATCTTTACCTTGGTGTGTGTCTGGTGGAAGCACATGAATATTTAGGAGACCACTTGGGAGTGGGAGGCTTAGATCTGTGCCCATTACCCACATATTTTTTAGTAACATGGTTTTTGATCATCAGGGATGAAAATCCCTAAGGTGGGGAGATTGTAATTTATTTGATTTTCTAGGTTTTATATTTAAATATTATATGGGATTATTACAATGCTAAGCTTTTTAGTGGTATTTAATTATGAGGCCTGGAGTTCACAGAATAAATGATTGAAATAAATTAAACTTTTAAAGAGCATGCATGAGCAGTTTTCCTAAAAAAGAGGAATAACATTTCAACTGGTTCCCATAATAAAAATTTGAGGGCATTGTTGAGTTTAGAGCAGCGAATTTACATTAGGTTGGGCCGAACGTTGACAGACGCAGTTCAACTGCAAAATTTAGTTTTTAAATTTTTTTAATAGAAATAAAATAAATAAAGAAATTATTTTATTTTAATTTTTTACCTAAAAGATGTGACTTAATCTTCCACTATTAATACCTGAATATGGAAAGTTCCCAGAGTTATCCACAAAACATTGCAAATTGAGTATTTTCCGTTGGAATTTTGGAGGAGAACCTATTGGCAGATGATGATGATGTGATTGATCAATGGATCTCAGATTCGGTGAACCTCACCAACGAATGTGACGTGTTGATCCTTATTCAACCAAATTGAGGTAGTGGTTTTTTTTCTTTTTTTGTTTCTTGGTTCATTGATTAAAAGGTTAATGTTGAGCAACCCATGAACATTTTGATCTGTGGGCCATGCATTCTTGAAAGAGGGTTATGATATTTCTGTTTCTTTTGGGAATTTATTTGGAAAATTGATTGTGAGTTTTGTTTTATTATTGATTTAATCGACCAATTTAACCCTTATAATAGTAGAGGATCAATGTTGTGATGAACGAAAATGAAGGTTCATTCCTCAATCTGGTTTAGTGGATTTCTTCCTATTTTTTTCATGTTCATTTCATTTTTCATGGGGTGATGAACAATGGATCAATTAGAGTTCATTTCACAATGATAGAATACCATATCAGAGATCGAACATCATGACGACCCAACGGAGGTTCTACAACGCTGGTGGATCACAAATTGGCTAGGATTGTGGAGGATCATTGTTTGAGTTTTCTTTGTACGGGTGGATAAAAAATTGTTTTCATGGTCGATCGATAGCCAGGAAAAAATGGATTATCAGAAAGATGATCAGCGAATCCCTTAGGCGTGACGATTGAGTTTCATGAATCTTGAAAATTCTGAAACACACTATATGTATCCAGAAGAACACACAATGTGGGATTGGTGGCAGAAGCTTGGGTTTGCGTGCTTCATGTGATGAATATCATGGAATGCCTCAAAGGAGGCATGACATATGGGCCCCACCCAGTAGTGGATAGAGTTCTAGGTGATGGGAAGCACTGTCACAATGTGTTATCCAATGAACACGTCATGTGTGTCCTTACACGGGACATGGTGTGCATCTCATAATATACATGGACACACGGTGGAGTACAAGGTCGTGTACTCTGCCACATGGCTAGACGAGGTTAGCTACGGAGGTGACCCTGTGTACCGATTACATGGGATTTCCCCCATAGGTTGAAGCCATGTATGGGAAAATAGGTGTGTACATGGAGGGAAACGCAATTACTCAGACACAACGTGTGTTCTATCCTACCTATCATGTACTAACCATCAAACCAGACATGTTCCTTCTGACTTGGTGCATTTCACATGGGCAGTACCCTGAGTCACGAGACACGACATGTGACCCATTCTACATGTTGTGCATTTTCTGGAACAAGGCTTGGTTCCCCATTCTCCATACCTTGGATATGTTTCGTTTGGGTTGGTTCCCCTTATTGTCACTCCTATGAAGGTTAGGTACCATTTACATTTACAATAGTAAGATCCCTTAAGCGGAACATTCCAATATAGAGTTTTGTATCTCTTTGAGAGGACCGAAACGAGATCTTCTATCCATTCATGATTGTCGGTAGAGTTAGGTATCGACATGAATACCCTTACTGGACATTTATAGTATACTTATCAGGTGAATCCATATGAGTTGTGGTATCTACCAAGGCCCTAACAGTGATCCTTATCTGTGTATCATGATGTTTCCCCACTCCGGAGTGTGTTATCCTGGAATGTTTGTATCTATCCTTTATTATCCTTCCCCAAGAACAGTACTTCTCATACGGAAGGCATCAAAGCTATCATACCTATGTAGTTAGTTCTCCCAGATGAGGGCTTTGCGGATCCTTCGAACTGAATCCCTAGAGGGGGTTTTCACTAGTGTGACTTGTCTCTAGACTATAGGAAAAGTTTTTCAGTATATCTTGATTGTCTTACTCTTTCTATAAGAATAGTACACATATACTATGTAGTGTTGATTATAAATTTACATTGTGTATTGCTTTGTGGTTTTCAAGGACCTCTAAAGAGTGTTGTTATAGTACCCCATGCAAGATCTTTTCCCACACATGTCATGTATTGTGCTCATGATAGACCTTTTGACAGAGTCCAGGGCGGACCAGGACTGGACCAAGATTTCAGAGTTCCCTACAGGCTGAGGTGTTTCTACTTCTACGAGCATCATTCCTAGTACATCATTGGGCTTACATGTTGGTCTTTATAGTTCGCAGACTCTTGTTTTTGGTGGGATTGTATTTTGACCTAGTTTACATTTAGTAATTTACTTTCTCTCATACTCTATTGGTTGGGTTTAGTTATATTCATGCATTTTGTTCCTTAGCTATTTTTACATTTCAGTATTTTTGGTCTTGGAGATGTGTGTGTGTGTACAGGTACGTAAGAAATTCCCCCATGTTAGTGATATGCCTACTTGATGCTAGTCACCAGCCCCTGGCCTATTGGAGGTGTGCATGGGGAGTCGCATCAAGGGTCACACTTGGATGAGTCATGACATATACTTCCAATAGAATTTTCATAAAGATAAAAATTATCATGTTTCTTTACATGAGGGGAAGGTAAATCTATTAATTCTTCTTTTTTTTCTATTTGAAATTTTCATTGATATCCCTATTTTTGAATTTATGATAGAATGATAATATAGTATATGATTAATGTTAAAAGGAACCCACTCATTATGTTCTCTTAACGTTTAATGAAATACCAGATTTATAAGTGGATATTCCTATATTTCTTAGGTCATGGGTTCCTCAAAAACCAATGTAATGTAGTGTAGCTTGAGAGGATGTTGATTTGGTAGTTTGAGTCACCCAAACAAATCCACAATAAAGATTTTGGTGACA
Organism: Viscum album; assembly: GCA_963277665.1. NCBI lineage: Eukaryota > Viridiplantae > Streptophyta > Magnoliopsida > Santalales > Viscaceae > Viscum > Viscum album. Next base: position 1,651,789,145 of record OY728132.1, on the reverse strand, counting down.
TCTGGGACATCCATCTAAAGATATTAAAAAACCAATACACACTTGTTGGTCTATATGATAATCTATCTATTTTTGTTTCTTCCACACCTAATTTAATTGATTTAATTTTTTTATATAATGTTTTAATGTTGAATCAAAAATATCATTATTTTTATATATGTTGGAACTATGTGCAAAACTCAATACTATAATAATCTAAATAGTCATAGGATGTGTTGTTCTTTAGCCAGGTTTAAACAACCATTTTATTTAAATACATTGGGATAAAATAAAAGGGTAGTTTGATCTTTATTATGGGGGTGCATATCAACTTTCCATTAATAGTTTTTGTTTTTTATATTTTAATTCTCTTTTTCATGATTTATTTTTTTTTATTTTCTATTTTTCTTTAAATAAATGGAGTATAATGGAATAATATGGTAATTTAAAGAAATCATTTTAGTTTTTGAATACTATTTGATTTTCACATTTAAGTAATTTAGTTATTACTAAAATGTATTTTGTTTCTTAATTTTCATACACATCACTAAATGATATTGGATTTGTTATGTAACTAATGTAAACCAGTACTATCTAAAAATAAATATTTTTCCTTATCCATGAGGTTTAGAAACCATTTTTACATATTTTTTTCATTTACAAGTTTTTTGAGACTCATGAGTTATGTTTTTTTTCATCTAGAATATTTTAGTTTTTTCATTCAAATCATTGGAGTACATTTTATTTTTTTAATTTGATTGTGGTATTTCATTAGAAATCCATTTTTTTAACATGATACATTCCATTCACATAAATTCATGTAAACCCTTATAATGAAATAATAACCTTTTATTTTTAAGACACATTACATGAAAATTTTTCATCACCTAACTTATATGAAAATATTTTTTCAGGGATATTTCATGATTGACTATGAAAATATGGCCTTTTGTGTCTATAAATTTGAGATTTAGTTCATTAGGTTGTGTATAAGGATACATGTCATTATTTTTTGGTAACAGAGTGAGGAAAGTATGACTAGGTTAATAATAATTTTATTTCTTTAATATCATCACAATATCTAAAACATGTAAAATAAAAACACATAAAATATTTAATTAAATAGTTATGATATTGACTTACTCATTTGTCTTATACGCTTTTTTTCATTAATTGTATTTCCACATACGCTAATATATAATGATGATAAAATATATAATTAAAACAGTAGATAATTTTGATGAAATAATTCATTATATTAATTGACTCATGTTCAATGATTCAAAAAAGGATAGGTAATTTTACCATTTTAAGGGTAACTTATTAAGGACCATCATGTGTTCTCATTTGAATTTTTTTGGATGATTTTTATGAATTTGAAAAACTCTTTCCATCCTTTAAATTTTAAAATAATATTACCCAATAACCCTTATTAAATGAATACACTTTGTTAAATTCCTTATAATTTAATTCTTTTGTATGTCTGAATATATAGGGAGATGATAGTTTAAAAATCTAATGTATTTCAAACATGTTCTGAGATTGAGATAATATCTATCTAAAATAATCCATGATTATAAGAGAATCAAATTTTTAATGAGGAATTTACAATGCACACATGGGGAGTAGAATGATATTGAATGCAATTTAATGATCATTTATAGAGGAAGAAAATTTAGATCTATTTATGAGGGATGTTATTTTAGTGGCATGTGAGAAAATAGTATTGTTTCCATTTATACTATGAGAAGTAATTTTAATCATAATATTGATAATTTCATGGGAGTGTAATGTTTAATTTTATAGGAATGATAAAAATCCTAATTTTGAATATTTTATTATGTATCTAAATGTTATACTATTAAAAATTTATTATTTTATTGCTAATTATCTTATTTTTTACTTTTAAAAAAATTATTTTAATTTTTGAATTCAGTGAAAAGTTATGTTAATATATTCTTATATCTTCTAAATTATATGTAAAATATTATATTATATATAATATATTTTTAATTAAAATTTTCATGAAGAATGATACAATTAATTATGTATATCTTATACATAGGTCAGTTGAACTGGATCTGATGTTTTTAATGAGAAATTATTCAATGAAATCAAATTTGATCTATATTGGAAGTCTAGGAAATTACTATACTTTATAAAACCTAACATATAGATCCATAGGTGTATCTGGATGAAATATTTCCATCTATTAGATTATTCAATTTAATTAGTTTTTCCTTTTAGGGAATGTTCAATTTCTCACATTTTCATGGTAAAAAACAAGCATGATGTAGATTCATTGAAATTCAATAAATGGTATAGAGAGAAAATATGATCATTAATTATTATATTATAAGACCAAAAAAATAAGGTAAAATCGTGATCATGGGAGTGAAATACATAGGGTAACATGTGAAAACAAGATGAAATTCCAATATTATTCAATTATATTATGCAAAAATGCATGGAAATCTGGTAAATTATAAAAATGCCAAACCAGGATTAATGTAATCACTAAGAGGGGGATGAGATGAATTAGTGATATATTTACCTTTTAGGATGTCTTTATTTTATAAACACATCTTACTATTATTAAATAATTCTCACATTGCTGAAAAAAACATTCTCACATCCACAAGAACACAGGTATTTATAAGGCTGCCAACTCAATAAGAGTATTTATTCCATAGTGTAGTTTGGATAATATACAATACCACACAATCCACTAGAAGAATATATTTCTGGGTTGATAAAATTAGTAGGATATACACTTACACATGTGTATAACTATGATCAATATAATTGTGTAGGTGATTCTTTTAGCACAAATGATGTTAAATTAGTTTTTTAACAAGTTTAGAAACTATTACTAGTTTCTTTTGAACATGTCACTCTAATACTTCCACAACAACCACATTTATAATTCTTCATAAAAAAACTAATTACTCTATTATTCAACATTAGGTTGGAAAAAAATCGAATAAATTAGAGAGAAACTCAATAAAATGTCTCAATTTTTTTATTCAGTATAATTCATCAACTTGATTCCTCAGTCCGGAAACAAGTCTGATTAATAGTAAGTAAAATAATTGTATTCATTTATTTCTTTTCCTATAATGGGAAATCTGATACCTCAGTATAATCCGAAAACCATGATCCCATATTTTTCATAACTGTTACTCTATTTAGAAAAATTTATTCAGTAAACTCTATTATGAAACATCCATATTCAAAAACAAAACATCATCACTCTTTCTCTCTCCAACATGTGATCAATGCGAGAGTATGTTTTACATATATCTCAATTTATTGGTGACCTAGAATTATAAAGGGTCTAATCCCAAAATAGTTTTCCAACTCAATATAATTTCATAATCTTGGATTTTAATTTCTTTTGAACACAATTTTTAATGCATCAGTTCTTTTCAACAATTCTGGATTCCTATGAAACATTTTTGAAACATCTCAATACATTAGTATTCTTGAGATTAATAAAAAATCTTTTTCATTATTCATTTTTAATTTCAAAACTATTTTCCACTCAAATTTTATTGATCTTATGTAGAACATGAAAAAAATTACATTACATTATGATATTTTAATCCAATTGAACATGTCATGTCATAAACATTATTGAAAATGAATTAAAATTCATTATCATGACTCCATATTCCATACTCTAATAGCACTACTCAAAAACTTTAGAAGTATGATTGTATTTCCCATGTCAATAAATTTATTCAGTTGTTTTCAAACAAATATCATAGAAACATTAAAAGAATCCATAACCCTTCAATGAAATTCTAGTAACAATTTCAATATGTTTTACCTTTTCAACTTCTTTCTTCATTTTACCAACAACTTTTCTGCAACATTTCCCCAAAAAATATATTATTCCTCTGATCATATTCATCATTCTATGTAGTATCCATGTCAAAATTGATCATATTGATTAATGGAAGAAATATTCTAATGGATTAGTATCCACAATAAATTCTTTCTTTTTGAAACTGAGAGACTAATAGTTCATTCAATGAATCAGTTAATTAGATTGATAGGCTAGTCCAATGGATATGTCAACCATATCTTCAGCAATGCCTCTAACTTTATCATATTCGTACTCTCAACCCAAAAATAGATTTTTCATCTAGAATATCTCACACTGAGGAGATATATCCATAAAACATCAACTTCATTTGAACACCATAAAATAACATTTTACATATAATCCACAAACTCTTTCTTATATCATTATTTCTTAAATATGTCATGAACATTGAGATTAGCATGACAAGGTGTAAATTAATATACCAAACACATTTTCTCTCTCTTTATTTCATAAATATTGGATCACAAGTTTTAATCAAACATAATACATTGATAACTATTTTAATAAAAGATAATAATAAGATTCAGTATAGAATATCAATAAATACATTCGAGATCTGATACAACATCTCAATCCGATAAAAAAAATTCATTCTTGAAATAATGTCATTCAAAAACCAAACATCCCTCAAAACGAAAATCCTCAATATAAAATCTTGAACAATGTAATTTATGAAGAACTTTATGTTTGATAATTTGAGTATGGAACTACTTTATTTCGATCCCCGACACATAAAAATTTAATATATTTATCGTAATGAATAAAAGGAAAGAAAACAGGAAAACACTTCTTAATCAGTTGAAAATAAACATCCAGTAAACATACTTACAATAATCTATCCCTTTAAATTTTTATTTCAACTATGGTTAATAAGAATCTTAATCATTATAAATCGAACTATGGATAACATGACATCAATTTTGATCCTATATGATCAAAATCTTCTTAGGAAACAAGAATTATTGAAAATAAAACCATGATGTCCATATGACAAGAATTTCCAAGAATCATAAACATTAAAACATTCCACCTCTTCAAAAATACATTCACATTACTATAAAAATATGATTTTTACAATCAATTCAACAAACTATTTGAAAATTTCACACACAAACATTTTGAGTTTACTACATACCCACTACTCCCCCTAAATTCATGCTTCCTTAAAAATATTTTTACATAACAATTGGTAAATTTATGGAAGATCCTTTTTATAATCAATAAAACACTATCCAAAGACAATATTATTTAGGGGATATAAACACATAATGTAACCTTAAATAGAAATATGATGGATTCCCATGTTCAACCTTAGTTTGTTAAATGACTACTTCGTGATGTTTTCGGGAATATGTTAGAAACATCTTCTATTATAGGAGTATATTAAAACAAGAGTTCATTTTTCACGACACCCAATCTGATGATGTGATTTTAGATATCAATATTTTTTGAATGGGAAAGATTCATTGGATTTATTATATTTTTTATTGCACTATGATTATTACAACCCATGAGTAGGGGTAACTTCATATTAACAAATAAATCACTTAACATTCTCTTCATCCGTAAAATTTGTGTTGTAGATTGATTGAAATTAAAATATTCCACTTTTATCATGTTAAGAGTTATTAAATTCGATTTCTTTTGATTCAAACTAACACAACATTATATATAAATAAAACTCCATCAGATGTGGATCTTATATCTTCTACACATCAATCCCAATCAACATCTGAATGCCCAAAAAATTCAATTCTCATTGAGATATTATATAGGATTACTAAATCTATTATTACTTGGATATATAATGATTAATTTATTACAGATATGAGGTGTGATTCCATTAGAGAAAATATGAATATTAAACCTAATGTAACATCATAATGAATATCTGGTCTTGAAGCTATCAGATATAAAAAACATTCAATCAGCTTCCAAAATTCATTAAAAACAACTTCCATTACATCTAAATCATTAGATGACCTAGTTCCAACTAGAATTTATATGAAAATAGTGTTATAATTCTACATGAAAATAGTCTAAAAAATTTATTTATCATGCATATCTTGAGATAGAAAAATTTAATTTTTCATTTTTGAGATTTGTATTGTGAGAAATTATCTCATTTCAATGAGAATGGTAATCTCGAAAAAATTCATTATCACTTTAGAAAACCAATCACAATTTCATTCATCATTTCAGGAAAACATAATATCATCCACATATACATTAAAAGTCATATAAATCACTTGAATTTGTTTTATGTGGAGATTACAATCAGCTACTACTTTCAAAAATTTCATCCTCCAAAGCAATTATTCAATTTTTAATAGAAATACCTTATATCATTATTTAATTCACAAAACATTTTCTTTAGCAGTAAAACATATAATTCACCATTTTTATTGAGAAAAATAACACAGATTATTAATATAAACTTATTCATCATATTTCCCATTGAGAAATGATGAACATATATCCATATAAGAATCTTTTTAACTTCATTGTTAAATGATTTCAAGAATGATTCTAATTGATTCTAAAATTTCATATAGAGAAAAATTATCAAAAATTCGATTCCTTCAAATATTGAGTAATATTTGGAATGTAATATTTCCTTGTTTCTTATTACGTCATGAACATTATTCAACTTGTTTTTAAACACCCTCTTTGAACCAGCAATGATTATTTTATTGGGTTTAGGTACATTTTATATATTATCATTCTTCTCAATCTAGTCCAACTCATCATTCCTAGAATGATTCCAATATTGATGCTCAAAAGCATCATTAAAATATTTTGGTTAAACATTAGAATACAAAGAAGAATGTTTAATAAATTTTTATTATCTGATTTTTTAACCTTTTGCTTATAATAAACGATAATGTTTTTAACTTTCACTACATTACTCAAACTAGGAATTGATGTACAAAATTCATCCTCAAAACTAGAAATATTTGAGTCTAATTATTCTATATATGTGGAATCACATTTGTTCAAATCCTTTTCAAATTTCATAAAAATATTTATTTCTTCTTATTCATATTCTTTTATTATGATTTTCTGAAACATTTTCCTTAGATTTTTTAAGAACATTTAATGAAATATAATCAACTATTATTTCAGTTTCTTTTAAAAAAACTATATCCTCTTAAAAAAGAGATATATCTAAGTAATAAACTATCTTCACCTCTTTTATAAAATTTTTCATGATTTAAACCTCTTTTTCATTATGATTTAGGGTTTCCCAAACACACATAAATGTTTCAAACATTGAATTTAGTCATAAAACATTTCATGATGAGTCATACAGAACATGGAAATTATAAAAACCTATTATTAATATAACCAATTATACTAATTTCATGACTCCAAATGAAGTGAGAAATATAATATTCAATTAGCATCGAATGCCCCATAATCATTGGACATCTATTATTATTTTTTAGAAACACAATTTTGTTCTGGGGTTTATGTTACACTGGACTCAACCTTAATTCCATGTTTTTTCAAGATAAAATATAAATTCTTCATTTTTGTATATACTAATTTTATCATTTCAAAATTTATCATAGAATTATGAAGTCACATTTATTCATTCCTCTAGAGTCACTTACATATTTTTGGTGTATCTTTTTTTTTCTTCAAATACATAAATAAAACTAATGTAAGAAAAAGCATCAATGAATGAAATGAAATACCTCTCTATAAAAGTTTATGGTTTTCTCATTGGAACATAACTATGAAAATGAATTAATTCCAAGGGTTTTCTTGATTTATTTTAATCTCACTTATGCACTAAAATTTTAATTTTCCGTTTATGAAAAATAGAAAAAGACTAGTCACTCCTTCTTGACATATTAGTAATATCATGAATATTTCCTATCATTTATATGTTTATCATATTTTTATAACATATAACTTCCAAAATTTATTTTCAAAATATATTTTATTCATTCATGGTTAGGTAACATGAAATCTATAATTCACTAAATGGAAACAAGTTTCCCATTGTATGATGGCCTCTTGTAATAAAGTTTACATCTTCTGTTCTTTTTATAAAACCCCATATGTTATAAGGCTAACTTCATTTTCATTATCACAATGCTTTGAAACATTGACCACGTTTTTTTCATTACAAAAACAAAAAATTATATAATTTATTTCAAATTTACTTCCAAAATTGTAGAAGATCCAAAACCATTGATTCTGAGATACTCATCATTTCCAAGAATCCACTTTACTTCTTTGAAATATTACACATACTTCAACAATTTTATGTCTCCTGACATATTGGAAGATCACCCAAAATCCAGAATCTAGGGCATTTCCCCTTTTTCATATTTTTTAATAGTTTTTACAAGAAGATATTTTCCTTTCCCTTCAACATCCATCAGGGATAGAATTTTGGAATTTTTATAAACATGTTAATATTACAATAAAAAAATTACACAACATTTTTCTAGATTCTTAGGTTGTTCGCATAATTCAAAAATAGTTTCTAGTGGTTGGAATCTATTTTAATCATTCAAAATATATTTCTCATAATTCACACTTTGATATGACTGAATTCCCCTCGGACATTTCATCCAATTACTTGTGTGATAATTTTCGTATTTTTTAATAAACCAACTCATTTTTTTTGTGTTAAAAAATACACAACAATACCAATTATATACATAGAGATAATGCTTTTCCTCAATAACTTCCATACCACCTAGAGTTGTACCATTACTTAGAAACTAAATTATTACCATCCTCATCAAAACATTATTCAGACCCATAGTTCCTATTATTATTGATAATATTATTCTTCATCATATATTTAATCACAATATTATAGAAATCATAAGTAGTAATAAAATTTCATTAGGACATAGGATTTTTTTAAATATATGAATTTTCAATGTTGTTGGTTTTAGCCGATTATGTGACTTTCTCGTCATTCTACTTATTTTTAACATCATTATATTTATATTCAAACCTTAATGATAATTTTTTTTATCTTTCATAGGTTCACACAGTCCAGAACATCCGACAATTTTACATAATGATTTATTGAAACTTCAAAATCTATTCTCATAATTAGAAAACAATTTTTGAAAAAGTTTCTACACTTCTTCAATTTCCATTATGTCTACTTCAAGTTGTTCATTCAGATTATTTTACATTTTAAGATATTATTTCATGAATTCAATCTCTTCCAATAACCTAACATTTTCATGATGAAAAGATTACTCTGTTTTTTTCAATAGAACTTTTTTTCATCAACATCTATATTTCTATTTAAACTATTAAAATATTTTTGAGGCATTCATTCAACACTATTTTTAAAAGAAATTATAAATGATTACCATATTATTTAAAACTATTACATTCAAAAGTTTGAGCATTAACTATTTAAATGAATTTATTTTTTCGAGAAACGTTAGAAGAATTCGTAGATACAATGTCACTTTCATCATCTAAATAATATTTAGACAAAAAACTACTTCTTTCTTGATTTAGATAAACTTTTATATTTTCCCTTGCAATATCTTTTTTTATTTTTCTGGTTGTTTCTTCCAGGATATTCTTTTCCTCCAATCATCTTTATCACTTTAATGATAATTTATTCTTCATGGATAATTCTTAACAATGTTATATATGGCTATACATTAAGAAAATTTTAGCAATACCTATCCTTTGTACTTGTATGTGTTAATTTTTAAAAACATATAATATATGGATAAAAATTCTTCAAGGTTTTTAAAAACATCATTTTTGAATTGAAAATCACCTACATCTTCTTCTTAGAGAATCTTCATAGATTTTCCATGCATGTAAGCTATGAATTAAAATTATTGATCAATTTTTTCTTTGTTTTCATAAATTTTCTATTATCATTTCATGTGTGATAAGAAAAATATGAAGTTCATCAAAAAATATATTTTTAAGATCTCTATATTTCAAAGATGAAACATTAGAATAACATTTTTTATGATTCATTCATAAGAACTTGTCAACAGTAGCTGAATCTTCCATCATCTCACTATGTAATCTTAGGGTGATAATAATATCATTATTTTTTATAAATATTCACCAACAGTTTTATACTCATGATATTTGAGATCATTTTAATTCGACCTCCATATTCCGAACTTCTTATTTTTAACATTTGTATTTCCTTTGTAAATATTTTTCATCTTTTCCTAGATTTTGATACTAGTTTCAAATCCCTTTAGTCTAAGGAATTTACAATTATAATGTTGTGAGAGTAGAGTGTTATCATCTCTTACATGATTCCCCATATGTTTCTTATCCGTAGATTTAATAGTATCAATTTTAACAAGAGGATAAAATCCATCTATATTAGTTTCAAAAACATCATACCCAAGAGACAAGAGATACTACATCCTTTATTCTATCTAGATATGATATTTCATTCCATTGAATAATGGAATCACCATACTGTGTGCACAATTAAAATTATCAATAACAACATCTCTTAAATGAATCTAAAAATAATAAATTAAGAGATCCTTTAATATGATACCAATTTAAAAGTCAAAACTATGATTAATGTAATCACTGATAGAGGGATGGGTGAATGAGTGGTACATTTTTACATTATGTTGTCTTTATAGTATAATAACCTTCACCTCCTTTTAACGAAATATTACTTTTCTAAAAACAATTAATTCCTAAATCCAAAAGAAGACAAGTATTTATAAGTTTCACATTTCAATAAGATTATCTAGTCAATGGCCTGGTTTAGAAATAACCCAATACCATAAAATAACCTCTAAAACTACCATTTTTTGTTGATACAACATGTAGTAACTTATTTTACATTTGTGCTTCACTATGGTCAATACAACAGTTCTTGGTCTTCTTCTAGCATTAATGATGTAAAATATGTTTTGTAATATATTTAGAAACATTAACCATTTATTTCTACATTTTTCAGATTGGTGTTCCAACAAAATACACTATTGTACATACTCTGAAAATAATTATTTTCATTCATTACCATTATTTTGAAGAAATAAATTCTCTAAAATTTGTATGAAAACTCATTCTAATTACATAGTGCAATTCTCTTATATGATTCTTTAGTCTGATTATTGGTTCTTGAAAAAAAGTTTAAATGGTATTCTAGAAACTGGTTTGATTATCTTCTTCCTTTTCCCAAAATGTATTTTTTGATTCTATGATATGGTCTTCAAAACCATGATCACAACTTCTTTTATAATATTATATTCCTGGAATACAATATTTATGAAACTATTCCTATGAACCATTCTCTACATAGTCAAAACATAAACACCCTCACCCTCTCCTGAATTTGAATCTTATTATAGTACATTGTACATTGAACTCTATTTATAGGATCCGAAGAAGTATAAATTTTATGATCCAAAAATAGTATTCACACTCAATGAAATTCTATAGCCTCAAATCTCATTTAAATGTGAACTTAATATGATCACTTCATCCCTTATCAACCTTTTTGGATTCTTATAAAACCTTCTTAAAACATCTCAAAACATTATTATTATTCAGATTAATAAAAAAGTGTTAGTATGATACAATTTGACATTTTGGAAGTCATCGGTAGTCCAATTTTCAGGATCTGATTTAAAACATGAAAAATAGAAGACTTCCTATTTGGATATTCCAAACCAAGTGAACCTATTTTATCTTAAAATTTTTTTAATTATTTTTAGACTTAAATATATTTACATTGGATTCCTTACTCCGATAGCTATTCATAAACACTTTGTATGTTTAATTCTATTTCTTATGTTAATAAATTTTTTCATTTCTTTTACCAAAATCATCATATAACAATCTATTGAATATGGAACACTTTAACAACAATGTGGTAGTAACAATAATATGATTTGCCTTTTCAAAAATATTCTTCATTTTAACAATATGTTTTTTACATTGTTTCACTAATTAAATAATTTTTTACACTGAATATATTCTTTATCTAATTTCGTATCAGTGATATCATTCGACTGATGGATCAGTGGAACAAATTTTATGATGAATGAGTATCTTCAAAAACTTCATTGTTTATGAAACACAGAAAATGATGGTTCATTAAAAGAACCTATTCATCTAATCGATCAGTTATCCTGATGGATAATTCAACAAACTCTTTAGAAAAACATAGAACTTCATCATATTCAAATTCGTAGCCAATGAACAACTTTTAAATCCAAATAATATCACACTGATGATCAATATTTAAAAAACATTAATAACGTAGGAACACCAAAAAATAACTTTCCACACATTTTTCCACAAAGTGGTGCTTAAATCTAAATTTCCTTATAATGTCTATAACATCGAGATATTAATATAATCATCTGAATTAATAAACAAAAGACATTTTATCCCCCTTTTTTCACATACACCGGATCAAAAATATTAGGGTATTTTTTTATGTTGAGAAATTTTTCCATATAAATTCCTTATTAGACTAAAAATATAATATCTCGAAACTAATTATGGATCTGATATAACATCTCACTCTAAAATAATACACAATTCTAGACAAAATGTGTGTTTGAAACAAAAAAATCACTACAAAGACATCTCTAAAATAGATAACCAATAACAACAAACATTATAATTATCTTTTTGTATGATCATATTTCTCATGTACTTCTCTCATATAGTCACAAAAACATAAAAAGTGAATTGATTTATCATAATGATACCAACATATAAGAAACTAGTAAAAACTACTTCAACATCTGAAAAAAAACTATTTACAACTTGGTCCCTACACATTGAATATGGTTAGTCATTATAGAATAATATATTTTCATTACACTTCTAGGCACAATTTATTTAATATTATTCCATTATAAAATAATTTTCTCAGTCAACACGCAAGATATATTTTCAAAAAAACTTAGAAAAAAATCATAAAATTTTCTACCATTTGTTAGTGAAAAAAACATATATAATATTAGAATATGGAACTGAATAAAATATTTTTCTCCTCCCTAGCTTGTAAATATGAACCTCTAATCCCATTTAAATCATCAAATTTATTTTGAGCCATTTTGTATGCTTTATTCAAGGTTTTTTTATAAAAGTTTTGTTATAGTTATGGAGATATATATTCGTTTTTATCCACTTCCATCCTATTAACAATTCATTGTATTTCCTTTTTTGTTCTTTAATTGTAGCCATCATAACTCCATGAAAATGGAGAACTGGCCACATCACATGTTCCAGAGTTTGAGAGTAGGTGCTAGGAGTTTATTAAGAAATATTATTTACATTATTATGTTATCCTGATTCTATTACTGTTCAAACGTTTTTCTGAGTATATCATGACTTTTTTTATATTGGGTTCTTTTTCCCATTCATCATTATTATTCTGCATCGTTATTATAATGTTTCAAGAAACTATTCTATGTAGCAGTGTAGTGATGTTGTGAGGGAGACAATCTCACATAGAGTGGGTCAGTTTGGGAATATAAAAATTAAAATGGGAGGGTATTAAATAATATTTTTTTACTTATTAGTGGATAAAATACTACGATTTAATATTTATAAGAATAAATATTTTCATCATCATGAAATCCTACGAAAGGAAAGTTTTATTCACTATGATAATTTATTTCATTTTTTCATTCATTTTATTTTATATTTTTATAAATATTAATATATTTAAATCATATTTATTTTAATAATACCAATTTTAAACATTTTTATTTTAATATTATCATGAGAAAATAAAAAACAAATGTGTTCATGGTTTCCTTGAGAGATCGACCCTAGAATTTCACTAAAATGTTTTCTAAAAAATAATAGTTTGTTGAGGTAGGATTTCATGAAAATATCACATATCAATATATCAACTTTAATGGTTCCCCAAATTAGTGATGTCAGAAGAATGTAGAGGTTGATTGATGAAGGAGACAAAGCTTTTCCTCCTCGTTATAAGGATTATTGAGATCCAAATTAAGACTCGTCGTGTTCCTTCCCAAATTACACATATCCAATACATCATTATTCACCATCTCACTATTATCTATTGTGTATATCTTCGGTATTAATAGATATCCTCTGACCTATGAACATTATTGATTCACCAATACTTATGTGTATGGGTCCATAAACTACACTTAGCTAACGGTATGAAGGGGGTCGATAGAGAACAAAATATTCTTTAGGAGGAATTCATGTTCCTAAATGGGTCCTTTATAAAAACCAAATTGTTTCCCATAATTGTCATATGGTCACAATTATCATGGAAAATTGAACCTCATTCTTGAAATAATCATTTCCTCATGATCACTCATTGGGATCTCTCTTTTTTCACGTGGCCACCATCTCATGTTGCACTACTAGTGCAGGTAGTGTGTTGTATTCTTATTTCAGTATTATAATGTGGAATAAAAACATCTCAAGAACAAAATTTTCTATATAAAGAGATGGTTCACTAATAGATGAATATAGAGAGGATCTATTATTTTCATCTTCTATTAATGTGACATTAATATCTCTATGTATTGGATTATTTTTTTATATCTACCGCCATTAATTTTTAAAAATAAGGAGGATGTTGGGGTAATCGAACCATAGTCTAGGATTATGTAGGGTATATTGAAATAGTTAATCCATTACATCTTCTGGACGCTAAGAATTTTTGGATATTTATCAAGATTTTTTATAGGTACTATTTTTCCTTGATTTGATTATAATTTAGTTTAAGATTGTCTTAGGATAATTTGGGATAATTTTGGATTTTTTTTTAGGGGGTTTTAGTAGTGCACAGTTGGTGAATGATTTTCCCAAACCTTATTCCATGCAGCAATAAATCATGAAAACTCATATATAGGGGGATGTCATAGTAGTCACATTGATTATCAATAATGTTCCCAATTAGTAGTAACTATGTGACCCCCAGGGGAGGATCACAATTAGGGTGTATAGTTTAGAAAAACATGCACCCCAGCACCCTAAACCATGAACATATAATTATTTAATTCAAAAAAATTATTTTTATATACTGAATCACCCTGTATAAATGCAAAATTGACCCGGAACATTCCAAACATAAGTCCTTTTTGTGTGAGAGCTCCCTGATAGATTCTTAGGCCTCTCAAACTTCATTTGTGATGAATCAAAGATCAGATTGATGGGTCTATACCTCTACCGATAAGATATATATTCCCACATGGATGAATCTACATCTCCCATATTTCTCATATATTTTGGATGGATGATTTCCTCTATTGAAATCAGTTTTATATCTATGATTTTATATATCATAATATGTTTGATCTTGATATCAATTTTTTCTTCAATATCTCATTCTTTATTATGAAAACAATTGTTACTCTCTAATTATTAAATTTATTTCTTAGAGAATTCCCATCAATTATCCTGAGGTAGGTGGTCTAAATTTCAAATTCCACATGATTGATTATAATTAAGTGTATGTAATTTTTAAATAGTGATTTCATGTTGGTAAATCATATATTTTATTAGATTAATTAATTTTTTATTTCATTAATGGAATGATGTGATTATGGAATTGATTGGATATTGAGATTACAAAATTGGATAATTGATTATATTGTGTAATTAATTAGTTTATGGGATATGGAATTGATTGATAATGGGAATAAATTTATAGTTTTCTTAACTATGAAGGGGTAATGGTTTATTTGATTAAATGTTGATAAATTGTTTAATGATGAAATTTTCATATTATCCATTGTGATTAAATGGAGGAATTATGATTTAATTGATAATTGTAGTGGTATAAAATGTCGTGAATGATTTATGAGTGGGGTAAAAATGGGTAAACTTAGTTATTTTCAGTTATCTAGAAAATATGGTTGACTGATTAATGAGTTGTTAGACAAGTACTGATAGATTAAAATTCCATCGGGTTCTAGGAAATGAATTTTAGGCATAAATTCATGTATGTGAATATTATTGTATGGGATAGGGATGAATGCTCCAAATACACATGAGGTGTTGTATTGGGACTGATGCACCAAATACCGAAGTGACTCTACACATGTTGTTCACCACCTTAGGGATTGGAATTAGAACATGGTTCCATGCAGTTATTCTAAGAATTGAAATGAAGTGGATAATGGAATAACATTCTATAATGAATTGTGTTGAACTATGTGATATGGATTTGAATCCATCACAGTACAAAGAAGGTATTGTTTATATGGGTGTCATCATGAACTCTCGAATAAATGTGGATAAATAAATAATTATTGAATATGTAATTTTTTTACATTTTTGACTATAATTAATTCATTTTAAAACTAAAATGATAGTTATTGATTGTATTTTGTTTTAGATGTTTTTGGTTGTGGACTACTATGTTTTAAGGGCACCCTACTTAGGATTTCTATTTAGTACATGAATATACTTCTTGTTTGAATGATAGGAGAGGGGAAATGACCTATGTTTTATGGTTTTGTTTGGATGGGGCTAGGATGATGGAATCTGAAATGACATAGGTACCCACTTGGTGTTATCAATGTGTATTTAACTTTATTTTTTCATAGTTACACAAGAGTCATATATTGAATAATAGTTCTACGTCTTTAGTTTGGATTAATTTTTCATGTTTTCGTTAATTATGTTATATTGGCCTATATTGGTTATGGAATTATTCTGGTTATTTATTATTTTTATTTGGTGATTATTTATTTATTATTGATGTGATAGTTTTATAAATATGGGAAAAATAATTCCAATTATATATTTATACCATTTATTTTGGTAGGAAACCTCATGCGTATGGGGATCCCTGATTGAGATCATGTGGAAAAGTGGCTCGGGGAAACTGTGCGTGGCTCCCAGGTCAGTATGTCAAAAAAATAGAGTGGTTTTTTATCATAATGTTTCTGGAAATTTAGACAGGATAATAGGGTGTCTCATGCTTTGGTCATGTTCTTTTTCAAGGGACAAGCTATCCCATGTACGGGGGAAACCCAAGTACCCCAGACATGATTATTTATATTGATATATTTTTATAGTTGGATGTTACTTCACCTCATTTAATGCACTTTTTGTGTGATGTGATTATTTTTTCAGTGATTTTATTCAGATTTGAATCATGTTATAGTATATAATGAGAGTTGATAATGAATGAATCATTATATATACTATGGAATTATTATAACATGCCTTACTTTTAGTCATGCAGGAAAAATAAGATTCTTAGAAAGTTGTTGAAATTGGATTTTATTTCTTTTCTTTTGTAATTTAACTAAAAAAGTATACTAATATGACTAAAAATTTGAAAAATGATGCAAAATGTGGAAAATGGATGTGTAATAATAATTTGGGTTACATAAGAAGTTATTACCCTTTGCCGAACATGAACAATATGAGGGATGGATAAGGGTAGTGATGGCACCTTAGTTTTGAAATTATTGAAGGGTATGGGGTTGACTTTTAATGGATTATTGTGAAGAACTCATATGTAAATATGTTAATGATTTTTTATGTGTCCTAATAAATGTATCTGAAATTACATATTCATTCCTCTAGAACAATAATTATTGATAAGATGATTTGTGTACATGGAGGGAAATGTGCCTCCATTGGTGGAACATAAACCTCCAATAGTTCCCATTGAGGAGTCCTTAGAGAAGTTCCATTAGAACATTTTTTAATTCATTTTATAGAAATAAACATACAGTGGGTTTTCAAGAGTATGATCAGGATAACGAGAAAGTTCTAGTGGCATAACCCTCTAAAATTCCATAGAGTGGGTTGACCTTGGGTAGATGATTTCTAGATTGATTCCATCAAGATGATTATTGAAAACATGTAGACTCTTGTTTGTATGAGAGACAAACTGGTTTCTTACATGTTACGGGTTGAAGAAAATTGTTGGTGGGAAATCATAACAATTGATGGGATATTAGAAATTATAGATTGGAGGGAATGTTATGATAAATTCATAGAGAAACATTACCTTGAGATACTGAGATATCAGTGGGTATAAGATTTAATGAGGCTTACCCAGGGGAGTTTCTCTATAATGAACTATACGGGTATCTTTATTAGTTTTCAATGACTTATTCTATCCTTGGAAGGGGATGTGGCTGATGTAGCAAAGAGGTTTCAAAATGGTATTAAATATGAAATTATGTCTACTATTTATATCTTTCAGCAAAAAAAGAATTATAAAGTTTTCAGTTATTCTCTCAAATATAATCATAACAACAAGAATAATTCATGTAGAGGATACATGGTTTTTACTGGACAAATAGTAAGTATGTCTTCTGGGAGTTGGAAGCACCACATTGAGAATGTCATCAAGAGAGTTATTGATATGAGTGGCCAAGGGGAAGTATCAATTACTCAAGAATATACTTAAGTGCTCTACCACCAATATGATAGGTCGAGTCACATAGGTATGAATTCTCCCCAACCACTAGTATAGTGCCAAGCATTTGGTAGGATGAGATATCTATTGAGGGTCTGTAGGAACACAGGACAGATGGGTAATTCTAGAGAATCCATGGAAAATAACTGTCATGGAAGGGGGGGGGTATTAAACCCCATATCAATCAGGAAGTTATTTTTCTACTAGTCATTGAGGTTGAGGCAGTTTATTTGGTTCTTATAAAAAATATATCCCACATTTTCATAGTGGTACAACTCAAGGGACTGAGACTGTATCACAGGGAAGTGGGGTAGGATAGTTCCCCAAAGTTCGTCCAATAATTTTTGATAACACGGTTGGACCATCAATAGTTAGTGTTACTAAACTTATATATTTTACTCTTTCTAGTTATTTATTCAATAAAGAATCCTATTATTATTTAATATCTTCCCATCATGGTAAAGTCATGAGTTGGACGGTGGATTTCATTAGTAGGGTTATGATGATCGATACACCTTTGAGTGTATGGTTGAGAGACATCTTTTTATGGAAGGGGGTTTCAGTCAATTTTATTGAGTAACATTTCCTTTGAGATCTCTATATTCTGGATATGTCTTTTTTTGACTTTATTTTTCATATAGAATAGTCACTAGAATACTGATTCCACATTGACTGTTACCATAGGAGGGTGATCGTTACATCTCATGAGGGTGACAATTATGTTCATCGTGGAGAGTGGGATATCCAAGTCATCAATTCAGTTCATGTTCCACATTAATTAGGGGAGATCACCCCTATGTATGCAAGCATGTTACTTTATTATGGGTGTGTAATGTTTATTTTATTACCGCCCATAGTGGACCTGTTTCAAGAGGTGTTTCCTAAAGAAATTGAAGGCCTTCCACCTAAGTGAATTATGGATTTTATGATCATGGTAATTCCTAGAACTAAGCTAGTTCATATTCCACCATATATAATGGATCGAATATAACCATAAGATTTTAATACTCAACAAAAATAGTTTATGGTTAAGGGATTTATCCATCTGAGTAAGTCACCTTCGGGATCAATAGTATAGTTTTTTCAATATGAACAATGGAATTGTTATCTTATTTTGAGATTACCAGAAGATGGACAAGATGATTGTGAAAAAATATATCCTTATCTTCATATCAATGATATATTTTAATATTTTATAGGAGCATAAATATTCTCTAAAATCAGTTTGATATCACGGTAACATCATTTGAGAGTTCGACTTTATGATATGTCGAGGAATTCTTTCAGAGGCATGTATGGACATTATGTGTAGTTGTTTGGGTTAATGAACAACACAAAAAAATTTATGGACATGATGAACTGAATATTATCTCCATACCTAGATCATTTTGTTTTCATTTTTTGGAAAAAATCTTGGTGTACTCAAAGACTCAGGACAATTTTTCCCAACATTTTGACATCATCTAATGTAATCTATGAGATAATGGGATATACACCGAGCTATCTAAGTGTCCTTCTTGATTGATTGTGTATATTTCTTTGGTCACATAATCTAAGAGGAAGGTGTGTCAGTTGAACCAGAGACATTTTATGAAGATGCTTCTTTAGATAATCCCAAGAATATCTTTTATATCCATAGTTTTTTGGGATTTGAGTGTTATTATCGAAGTATCATCGTAACTGTTCCCGGTTAGTAGCACATATTTAAGGGTGTAGGGTCCTGAAAAATTCACAGAGGAGAATGAGAATCCCCTTTAATCCAAGGGAGATTATACACAATTAGCAACAAAATAATTGTGGGAAAAGTGTGGAGAATACTCAAAGGAGGGAACAAGGAGAACTAGTCCGTATACCGGTCCAATGATAATGGTATGAAGCCGGTTCCATGAAGCGCCCCCTCCGTGGACCGCTATCATTTGCAGAGCAGAGGCAGGGATCCTCCACAACACCAACCCAGAGCACCTTCACAAACTGCCCTAGCTATGAACCGTGTCAACTGGCCCGGGCCACATCCGCTGTCATTCGTGGAATGGAGGCGGAACCCTGCACGGCAGCGAATCACTTCCCGAGCTAGATCGGTTCACTGGGAAGGTGCGTTCAATGCCCCTGTGAGTTGTGGATTGACCAAGTCATCCTTAAACCGGGTTTCCAGTCATAGAAATCTACAAAAGGTGTCGCATGACCACATATTTATCACTTTTCCCCATGTATAAAAAGATATTGGGGGATGAGGAAGAGATAGAGGAGATTGGGTGGAAGGATTTCGAAGTATGGATCTTAGGATTTTGCAAACAACGAAGTTCCAGTTCACGAAGCAGAACATGTATGAAGCTGGAAACAAATTAATAGGGAACCGAAAATGAAAAACAACTTGGTGAACCGCGAACGTAAAATGGAAAAGAAAAGAAGATCGCGAACCATGGCCCCTCCACGGATTCACTCTCCATGGACCAGGGAGTTTATACTCCTTTTCTGATCCATCGCACCGCGTAGAACCCTCTTACGCGGTCAAAGACACAACCAACGAACCTCCGACTAGTGTCACCCTCGGCCACCGCTACTCACGTGGACCCCTCCGTGTACCAACCAGGTTCGCTGGCCAAACCCGAAGTTGTGGACCACCCTGGTTCGCGACATTCCCATCAGTCCTCGGACCACCATAGTTCATGGATGGCCTCTCCAGCTGGGTAGCACCTCCCAATGAAAAGGGCAGAACCCCTCATTTTTCACCCTTGTGGCCTACCAAATCCTTCGAAGTTTCTATTCCTTGAGCTAGATATAATCCTTTGAATCTAGACTGATCCTTCGCAACCCCCTCATTGGCCCATTCATCGGCCCCGAGACGAGGCCTCTACCAGAGCCACTGGACCCGTATGATGTAACCTTCAGGTGTATCATCGCACCACCTTGAATTCACATACCCATGGTAAGCGAGGGCGAAGGTGTTGCTCCAGCCCTTGAGCCGATTCCTGAAGATTTCATGTGTTCACATTCCCATGGTAAAGTGGTGTCCGAGCCTGGAACAAGACAAAGTGTACCTCACTTATCTTAAGGAGGTGGATGAGGTCGATGATGAGGACTTCATCCCTACTGAACGGGGGGTTCCGCTCCAAGGCCCCCACTGGAAGACGTCATCGCGGTCATGCCATGTCTCAACATCCTCAAGATAAGGATGATGTCACCCCGATGATCTAGGCCCATGCTCCCTGAGCTCCGGCCCCTCGGACCGCCCGACGAGGGTGACAAACATACAACTAGGGACCGGTCATCACCCTTGTCCCTAAAGAGGAACTCCGCTGCATAGTCACGGAGACATATCATGAATAGGCACATATAAATGTTTGCTCCTCCCATGCCCGCCATCCAGACATGGCGGCATCATACAAGCAGGCGTGCATCCCTGTCGGGCTCCATCAAGCCTGTCACTCACAGAGGACGACACCTACCAAGTAGGAACCTCTCCCTGCCTAGGGTCATGAAACCCACCAACCCGACGTGGTGGCGACCCAGCGCCTGCAGGACCAGCTCCTAGTATATGCTCTTGACACCCACCATCCTGGCATGGTGTCGATCAAAATTTCCCGCCATCCAGATGTGGAGGTAATTAATAGGATGTCACGTCTCTCTGTCAACAAAGGCCATCGACTCGATATGGTGGGAAACCAACATATGCAGGTCCATCTCCCTGCGGATGCAAGTAAATTCCACCATCCCGATGTGGTGGAAAACAGAGAGATAATCCTGCATATCCCGGCCTAGGGGCAGATTCGTTCACCTGCCCTGACACAAGAGACTTTTCAGTACCCGCTGACCATCGGAGGACTGGAGTAGGATATTCCTACTCTAATACTGGAATGGTCCTTCATACCCATTCCAGTCAAATATGTCTCTTTACATATCCTAGAAATGTTGGAGGAGAAGGTATCGATACAAGATCATATCTTGCAGACTTTCTAGAATGTAATTGCATCAGCGGAAACAAAAAGGACTCGGGCCCATGAGCCCATCTCCCCAATTTATGAGACTCATATAAGAGACGAGATAGCCACCCCGGAGCAGATCTTCATCCCTTCTTCCACCTAGGAGGGTCACCGGCCATATTCCACGACGCAAGGGAAACTGGTTCAAGTAGCTTCCCTCATTCCAACTAGGGGACACACGTCCATCATAGTGGATACTCTAGAGCAGACATATATCCCTGTTAAAATACAAGATGTTCATCATCATATCCTGACAGCATTGAGGGACCCAATTAGAAAGGGATCCAAAGGTGAAGGTCATTATCAATAGCAGATGGTCCCTACTTCCTGAATGAAAGCACCCCGAACGCGCCAAAGGCAGCTAGAAAATTAAGAGCAGGTTCATGACTCCACTCTGTGGGAATATGGGGTTCCCAACACTGCTAAGAGCATATCATAGACTCAGAACCCTGCGCACCCATTGATATTTTATGGGAGAGGTAGTAGCAGTTGTGAAGCTCCTCCCCGCATTGTTGCTACCGGCACTTCTGAAGGTCCTCCCCAGAGCCCCCATGGGGCCCTCCCCCATGGGCATATAACTATCAATCCCAAGATCTTCTCTTTTGATGAGATTCATGGTAACCCTCTGTGTGGCCAGAAGATCGAGCACATGAAGGCCCTCCACTTGTTGCGGTATACCCTAAAGGTCCTCCCCTTGGTATATACTGCAAACACTCTCTATGCAGTGGGACCAAAGATTATGATAGTAGTCCTCGCTATCATAGTCGCAACTGTGGAGGCCCTCCCCACAGTGACGTCTCATAATGACAAGAAGGACCTCCCCTTGTCTCGGCCTCCCCTGAAGGTCCTCCCCAGGGGTTACGATGCAACGAAACACCGCATAGCCAGAAATTAGATCCAAGTGGTAGTCCTTGCCACTCTGATAATGAAGGTCCTCCCTGTAGAGACGTTAAGCAATGAAAAGTCCCCCCACCCCTCATTGCGGTACATTTTGAAGGCCCTCCCTATGGTGTACCCCGCAAACATTCTCCCTGTGGCAGCTGTGATGGTAGTCCTCATCATTGCAGCAACTGTGGTGGTTGGACCCACCACCATGGCCACCATTGCGAAGGTCCACCCTGCAGTGTCCCAAAGAAACAAGAAGGTCCTCCCCTTGCGGTAGTGTGTCTTGAAGGTCCTCCCCAAGATGCACATCGAGCGTCAAACCATTATGGTCATCCTCACCAAGATGGAAGTTGTTGCGAAGGCCCTCCCCGTAACAACACTACGCATCCAGAAGGTCCTCCCCTTGCTGAGAGATGCCTTGGAGTTCCTCCCAAGGGTATACACTACAAAATTCCCCTATGAATTGAGGTTTCAAGTAGTAATGGTAGTACTCTCCACCACGGATTCCATTGTGAAGGTCCTCCCCACAGTGGCCACGAGCGACAAGAAGGTCCTCCACTTGTCACAGTGTGTCATGAAGGTCCTCCCCAGGATGCACATCGAACGTCGAACCATGATGGTCATCCTCACCATGATAGAAGTTGTTGCAAAGGCCCTCCCCATAACAACTCTACGTATCTAGAAGGTCCTCCACTTGTGGTGACACACCTTGGAGGTCCTCCCTAGGGTATGCACTGCAAAAGTCCTCTATGCAGTGAGGCGTCAAGCTGTAATGGTAGTCTTCGCCATTGCGGACGCCATTGCGAAGGTCCTCCCCCTGCTAAATTAAGCACAGAAAATCCCTGATATTTCAAGGCCCTCAGATGGACGGGATGAAGCATGTCAGATTCCCAGTCCATCGCTAATGACATCCTTCTTCAATCAATAGATTGTTCGGGACCACATTCATATTTGGAACCTCCGCGGAACCGCACACATGACAATTCATTACCTGTCGGCCCCATTACCCCTAACCAGACTATCAGTGAGTGTCTCTGTTGGGCTGAACAGGTTGAGGAATCACTAGCGGTTGAGTATTCCAACATGTTTCACCTGAGGAAACGACTGGCCAGGGACTAAAAAGCAGTTATCTTTTGGCCCACGACCACCTCTCAATATGACATACCCGTGACGTTTTCAGAAGAATGAGTGCACGACATCTGCTCTAATATATGGACAAGCCTCTGCCAGCTGAAATCAATATTCCTGCCCTACGTTTGGTATATAGACCATGTCAAGACAATAGGAGACCTCCTGCGTTTCATCGACCTGGAAGCTCTTCCTTCAAGATGGAGACCGCGACCTGAGAGGCGTAAAGAAAATATTGAGTTAGCCTACCTCTATGCACTGCACCAGTTGCGCCGCCTCCCCAGTGACACTTTGATTGGAGTCCATATCAGAGGATTGGGGGAACATGGAGCTCTACATTTTACTCTTCTCCCCGCCCAAAAGAACCCATTCAGCATGGTATCTTGCAACGCCATCACATCAAGACAGCTATGGAGTGGGGTACCTGCTCAAGAAATACATCACACCCAACAGAGATAGGCCTTGTGTAAGTCCCAAAGCATGAGGCCTGACATGAACAATCTGTCCAATAACTCCTTAATTAGGCCACTGGGAGCATACAACATGCCTCTTGCCTAAGAGAGGCCAATCAGCAATAATTTCCTGCCTCCCTAGAAGGGATTGATTCACAGAAGAACTCGGCACCAAACCCAGTTCAACCTCGAATGGGGGCATGGAAGATCAGGCAAGAAGCGATAGCATCATCCACTACTAAAATCTAGGGTCAACCCCAACCTGTAGGATTGTGGGAATTTTTAACAAAAAATTCCCCTATAAGACCAATAAAAATGGGAAGAGACTCAACGTACAAGGAACAGAGCCTACCCCAGATCTCAGGGTTGGGGGCATTTTTACCTCCTCAATAACAACCTCCCCCATGAGAAATCAGTATTCTCTCATCTAGGGAGGACTGTTAGAAGAAGAGGTTCCTACCATATCCCTTCGTTTGAATCATCATCCACTTCAAAAGAGAGGCGTACAATAAAGTTCCATCAAAGAACACTCTATGTCACCCTTCTTCAAGGAGTCCAAAAGCGACCCTGGGATCGGAAAGGGAGGACAGGTAAAAGGCACAGGAGATCCTCTTCATATTTAGAAGATGATATCTCCACCACCCTGCGACACGCACCCATCAACACCATATAGGCTATCCCCGTGGGTGATATCAGAGATGATACAAATCTGGACGGATCGAGAGACGATGATTCCGATCAGGATGTGACTCACAACGAACCACTTGGTGTGCACACTCGGAACCAGAGGGATGGCATAAATTTGGCTGCCCATTTAGCTAACCTTCTTCTAGTCACCCTGTGAGCTTCCGGTAAGGATAAGAGAAAAGGACCGTTTACCCTTAACTCGCCTCCTTCTCTCGATAAAAATGTTCCACTTACACTAGAAGAGAGGTTCACTCGACAGGGAGAGGAAATCAAAGAATTGAGGTGGTTTAACATCGTTCTACTCCAGAGGAACCATCTTATTGAAAGCGCTTCCCAAGAAGGACTACACCTCACACTACAACTAAGTGCACCTGAAAGACCATTGTCTGCCCCGGAAAATGATGTATGGTCAGGGCTCCCACCCAATTAGGCACCGGGCCTGTCCAACTACCTAAATGTTGATCTAGATGAATACCAAGACTTCCCTCCACTTAGGAAGCAACCAGAGCAAGTATGTCTGAACCCTCTGAAGGTGTCACAAACGGCACATGAACCCCTGGTGCCAACCGAGCTAGATCGTCATGAAGTTTTTCGGGATACACCTACCCAGGACTAAGCCCAACAGGATGGAAACCAAGGTCTCGACAACACCATTGAGGAACTAACAGCTTGATTGAAAGCAATAGAAGGTCCATGCACTCCGATACATCCAGAGCGGAAGCCCTACCCAGATTGGGTGAGCAACACACCACCTCAACCCAATTTTGGGAGCCATGTATTCCCTATTTTCAATTGATTAGGTGATCTGAAATAGAATTTGATGCACTATGCGTCTTATTGAACCTTATGATGGAAAATATAGAAAAACAAGAAGCAGCGAAACTCAGATGCTTCGTATGGACCTTGTAAGGATCTGCCTTTGTCTGTTATACGAGTCTACCAGTCCAGTCAATAAAAATATGCAAAGACCTTTGGCAGCAGTTCATGTTCCACTTCAGCTCAACATTGCCTAAAACAACAGTCAGCGACCTGATGCACTGCAAGCAGTGGGAGAACGATAGGGTCTTGGATTTCATTACTAGATAGAAAGGAATGGCCTACTATCTGAACAGTCTAATGACTCAAGATGAGATGCTTTCCATATGCATCGATAATCTCCGAGATGCGCTGTGAACACCACTCATACTAGTGGATTGCACCACTGGCTTCCACCATCTCTCATCCATTTCCTAGAAAATTGAGGACTCCCTACAGTGGACTAATCAGAAGTCCCGAATAGCCTCACAGGCTCTTGCAAAGAGAATAGTTAGAACTGATGCATCCTCTGTCATGCTCAAGCCTGCCCTTGTGCCTGCTCCACCGCTTAGGCCTCCACCAAATCATCAAGGGCCCCCTGTATATCAGCAGTTGCCTCCAACTATGTGGGAAGATCAGAGAGGACTGAAGCGGAACCAATTTGAGGAAGAAAGACAAAAAGTATACTCGTTCCTAGAGGACCAAGTCCGCGGCTATTTCATCACCGCCATGAATGGAAACTTCATCCGCCTCTCAGCGCCATGGAAGCCCAAAGAAGTCAGGCATGACGACAGGCCAGATTATTATCCCTACCATCGGATGTTGATGCATAGTATTTGAGAATTCCTCATCTTCAATTACCTCCTGCAAAGGATGGTAGACTCAGGGCAGGTCGAGTTAGGTCAACCCCTATCACATGTAACATATATTTCTACCACCAACTTCGACAAAGGGGAGGGGTGGAAGGATGTCACCAGCAAGAAGGGGCATATTTTTGATTTCTAGATGACTCAGAAGACTATTAATCAAGCCCAGGGCATACTCTGAGCACCACTACAGCAGTCGGTGTTGCCGCCAACAGCCCTTGATGCTGCACAACCGAAAATATCGGCCACACAACCCTCCACGAACAGGTCATCCAGCCATGATGGAAAAGAGAGAAAACAAGTGCATGGGGAGAATCCCACAACGAGGCCGAAGTTATCCCCAACACTAGCAGATTTTATGCCCTCAAACTTAGCACCACGGGCTTTGACCCACCAAACAGCACCAACAAGGGCAACCGACCAGGTTGAATTGTCAGAGGATAAGGATCCAATATTTGGTTCCATCAACGTCATCAATCTTATGGAATCATTCCCTAATGATGGTTATGGTTATTAACCCTAGTTCCCGACACAAGGAGCCAGGATGAGGAATCGTAGAGGCAGGGGATATCAGGGGAGGCGTAGTCGTGGCCAAAACCAACTCTACGGTTGGACCTCAGCCCAAACCATCAATATCATGGAAACCCGTGGGAGAGCCCTTCAACAGACTCAGCAGGAGAAATAATGTCCCTCTACTTCCACAAGAAGCCACTCTAGCCCCGTTTTTCTTTAGTACCCATCACAGGACGAACAAGCATCTAGCAGCCTAGTGCGCACAAACAGACTAGGCGGGCCGAGTCACCAAAATGGGGGAACACCATTGACATTCGACCTCGCGGCCGGTCCCTCCATGTCACATACTCTAACTCCCTAAGTGCCTGCTAAGACTTCCCCACCTACATAGAAGCGTCGGCCGCGGGAACAGAAATATGAAATCCTTAAGCAGATGTCGTCAGTACCAGCCAAACTGTCAATCCTGGATGCCCTGAGTTTGTTATCCGACCTCAGGGAGGCACTTATAGAAGCCTTGCTCACCCCCCAGGAGTTTCAATCCTAGGTAGCTGACACCGAGATGTAACAGACGGAGATTGGATTGGCTAAATTCAATGCAGTGATTTCCTTCACCGATCTAGATGAAGATTCCATCATGAAAGGACACATCAAACCACTATTTGTGTTGAGAACACTAGATGATGTTGAGGTCCGCAAAGTCTTTATTGACAACGGATCTGGAGTTAACCTTCGTCCCCTACAACCACTCAGTAAGTTGGGCTATAGTGAGGGTGATTTAATACCCTCAGCCAAAACTCTTCTAGGTTACGACAAGAGTGAACAGAAGCCAATGGGAAAAATTAAGCTAAAGACCAATTTTGGCGACCATGTGGCATACTAGGAATTCCTGGTGGTTCGGCAGAACACGTCATTCAATGCCCTTCTGGGAAGGCCATTGATCCATAAGCACATGGCCGTTTCTTCATCCTACCACCAGTGTATTATATAATTCGTCAATGGGAAATGTGATACATTCCACGCTGACAAGGCCCCTTTTGATCTCTCCGAGTCACATTACATTGACGCTGGGTTCTATGATCAAAATAAGAAGAAGCCTTTAGTCGATGGTGTCGACTGGATCCCCACTTCAAATGGTCTGGAAATGGTTCCTAATGACCCCCTCAGACATCTTGGTAGAGACTACATACTACCCATCAACCATATTGAGAGAAGTGGTTCATGTTCGGACATGCACTCAGCTGTCCTCATGAATTCAGCAATAATGGATGAGCGTGACAATGCGGGATCGTCCTCCAACCCTCAATTTGGTGAACAATAGCTAAGCGAGGACACCCACAATGCCTCGCCACCAGACTCCAAGGATCCCAAGTCAAGAGTTCTCCCCTCACTGGATCAAGAAGATGAGGATTTGGGAGAAGAAGAGGATGAAGATCTCTGGGATGCACCTCCTGAATTTGGGGAAGGAATCTCCACCATGGTGGATGAGCTTAGGGAAATAAACCTGAGTATCGAGGATGACACGAGGCCCACTATTTTTAGTGCATCCCTGTACCATGAGGATAACGAGGTATATAACACTTTCCTAAGGCAACATCGATTTGTTTTTTCCTGGAATTAGATAGAAATGACGAGATTCAATCCTGAAGTGGAGACGCATCACCTGGGTCTGCCAGAAGACCACCAGGGTTATAAACAGGCTGCCAGAAGGACACACTCCTCACATGCTACCATAATAGAGGCTGAAATCGATAAGCTCATTAAGGTATGCTTCATTCGGGTGGTCCAGTACCCCATCTCGTTGGTCAAAATCATCCCTGTCAAAAAAAAAGAATGGAAAAATCCGTGTTTGCATTGATTTTAGAGATCTCAATCGGCATTATCAGAAAGATGATTTCCCGGTCCCGATCACATAGTTATTAATCGATGCAACGACTAGGTATGAGGCTTTATCCTTCATGGATGGCTATTCGGGGTATAATCAAATGAGGATGGCCAGATTAGATGAAGAAGCCACTTCCTTCAAGGCCCATCAAGGAGTATTTTGTTATAGGGTCATGCACTTTGGTCTCAAGAATGTTGGTGTCATAAATCAGCATGCCACACATCGTATATTTAATCCATTTCTAGGGAGATTTGTTGAATGCCACATGGATAACATGGTGGCTAAGTCCTGACTGCGCTCAGATCACCTGTCAAACATTGAGACCATCATCAACAAACTTTGACAGAATAGCCTGAAGACAAACCCCTTGAAGTGCACCTTCGGTGTTACCTCGGGGAAATTACATGGCTTTGTCATAAGCCATCATGGCATCAAATTCAACCCTGAAAAGACAAAGGCTATACTTGGATTACCACCTCCCTGCAATATCACCATGTTGAGGGGATTCCAAGGAAACCTGGCCTATATCAGATGGTTCATAACCAACCTAGCAGGAAAATGTTTTCCATTTACCAGGTTAATAAAAAAGGGATTCATGTAACAATGGATAGATGACTGCCAAGAGGCATTCGAAACCCTAAAAATGCACCTCTTAAGTCCACATGTGCTCATTCATCTGGTTGAAGGAAGAAATATCATCCTATACGTGACGGCCCTAGAGTGGTCGTTGGAAGCCTTCCTCGCAGAAACGAATGATGCCGGTAGTGAAAACAATCACTATTACCTCAGCCGAACTATGATTGATGCTGAGACTTGATACTCAAACATCGAGAAGATTTGTTTATCCTTGGTCTTCACAGTTCAAAAATAGTAACATTATCTATAGCATCATGAAGTCCATTTGGTATCACGTAGTAACCCGTTCAAGTACATCCAAAGCCACCCAATGCTGACCAGGCACCTGTCCTGAAGGGCAGTGATCCTGAAATAGTACAACATCTGCTTTGTGACTCATAAAGCCATAATGGGCATGGAATTAGCAGATTTTTGGGTGAAGAACCCTATAGTAGAGACCACCACACCGGTCACTGAGCAACCTGATGAAGACATCTTCTCGGTTCAAGAGGAGTTCCCATCATGGGAAATGTACTTCGACAGCGCATCCCGAAGCCCAACCGGGAAGAGGATGGAAGATCCCAAATTTAACAAAGTGGGTTTGGGGATAATACTCATGTCCCTAAAAAAGGCAGTATTTTCATATTCCTTCCTCCTATTAGAAGGATGTAAAAACAATGAGGCGGAGTATCAAGCCCTCATTACAGGCCTGGAGCTCGCACTCCAATGACAAGTACATCATCTTAATGTAAAAGGTGACTTAGAGGTGGTCATAAAGAAAGTCCCTAGTGATTATGCTATTAAAAAGGGGAATCATATTCCCTTGTTTGACCATGTCGGAGGGTTAATGGTTGAATTATCCATAGAACCAACATTGAACTATTTTCCCCAGTCTCAGAATGCCCAAGCTGATGCATTAGCTATTGCATCCATAGCCCTAGCCGACCCAGATCGGGATGAAATAGTTATCTGTATTTATCACCATCGAATGGTCTTGTAGTTTTTTCAAACAAAGACGGAATAAATCCACAACTTTAGTCTTGTCCCTGGACCATATGATCCTGCCACCGACTGGATGACCCCATTGTAAACTACCTTCAACGAGGAGAACTTCCATCAGACAGGGTTGAACAAAAGAAAATATGGAGTAGGAAAATCAAATTTATCCTATATTATGGCACAGGTCAGCAAGAGGTCCTCTACAAATGATGCCTCGATGGAATGCTCCCCAGATGCATTGACGGAGAAGAAATCGATGTCGTTATTACTGAAGTGCATGCCGGGGTATGTGGATCACACCATCCAGGGTCTAATATTTCCCATCAGGTTTTATGACTTGGGTACTATTGGCCCATAGTGGCACGAGATTGAGATTTCTTTATCGCAAAATGCCACTCATGCCGAATTCATGCCAAATTCATACAATAACCCCCAAAGTTACTTCAACAAGCCAAGTACTCCTGGCTATTTTCCATCTGGGGAATAGACATTGTGGGACCATGTCTTCCTTCCATATCCAAACAGATGAAGTATATCCTCACGACAACCAACTTCTTTTCCAAATGGGAAGAACTTGTACCTCTCAAGGAAGTCAGGGCAAGAAACATTGTCAGCTTTGTGAAAACCAATATCATCACCATATTTGGTGTCCCTCATACTATACTGATGGATAATGGAACCAACTTCTGCTCGGCTGAATTGGAGAAAATATACCAAGAATATGCTATCAAGGCTAACCACACAACCCACTACCTTGCAGCGGCCAACGGAACCCTATCCAAAATTCTCCAGAAAATTGTGGACAAAGACAAGAAGTCAAGGCCGGATAAACTCTTCCATGCATTGTGGACTTATCAAACCACAATCTGCACCGATACTTAGGCTACTCTATACTTATTAGTATACGGAAAAGAAGAGGTCCTACCCATTGAGATCCAATTACCCTCACTTCGTGTTTCCATTTGTGATCAGTTATCCAATGATGAGAAATCAAAAAAATGACTAGGTGAATTGGAATAGATCTACGAGAAGTAGTTTCACACTTTGCACCATCTGGAGGTATATCAGACCTGGATCGTGGGGGCCTTCAATAAAAAGGTTCGTCTTCGGTCATTCTTGGAAGGATAATTGGTGTTAGTCCTCCAGACCCCAATGATACCTAGAAAGAAACATCCAAAGCTAGAGACCAAATGGGAGGGACCAAATGTTATACACAAGGTCTACTCCAACAGAGCATATGCCCTAATCTCCATAGACGGTAAATTGACCACCGCTCCTACAAATGCGAGGTTTCTGAAAAAATATTTCTCATAACTAAAAGCAGTTACCATCTGAGAAGTAGGACGGTAAACTACCAAACACTCAATGATCTGAACTCTATGACCCTAAACTAAGAGTATTTCGTCCCCACTGGAATAACTAAAAGTAGTTATCGTCTGAGCTGCAGGACGTTAAACTGCCAAGCACCCAATGGACCAAACACTATGACCCTAAACTATGAGTATTCCGTCCTCACCGCACGACGTTAAATTTTACGGATTTCAGTGAACTATGTACAGATTGATTCCTACCCTCGCAGGATGCGTAGCAATGACGGGATACCTTATCTTGGCCCAGCCACTCCCCAATAGAATATAATTAAAAGTAAATGTCCCCTTCCCCTATGTATGGACCAGCCCTGCACAGGCTATACTTCTTTCAGAGAACAACATACGACTTGATTCCTGCCTTCGCAGGATACGTAGCGATGCTAGGGTTCCCCATTCTGGGCCAGCTACCCCCGAATACAAGTTAAAAATGCCCTCTTCCCCCTTGAACAGACCACCCGTGTACAGGGTGTATTCCTCGTCCTTACCGCATGACGTTAAACTGTACGGATAAGGATAGGAGAAAAAATGACCCTTCTCCCCCATTTCTGGACTAAACCTTAAAAGGGTGTATTATCTTTTAGAGAAATACATGTGGCATGATTCCTTCCCCCACAGGATACGTAGTGATGCCTAGATACTGTATCTTATCCCAGCCACCCCCAAATGAGGTTTAGAAGAAAAAAAAATTCCCTTTTCCCCCGTATGCTGACCAGATTTTCACGGGGTGTATTGTCTTTCAATGAACTACGTGAGTCTTGATTCCTGTCCTCATAGGAAATGTATTGACGCCAGAATTCCACACCCTGGCCCAGCCACCTCAAATGATGCCAAAAATACCCCCTTCCCTCGTATGGACCAGACACACACGGTGTGTATTACCCAAAAGATCTACGTGAGTCTTCATTCCTACCCTCACAGGATATGTAGTGATTTCAGGTTTCCCCATCCTGGAACATCCAATCAAAAAAAAAATTCTCTCCCCCCATGTATAGACCAGACCTGTACGGGGTGTGTTATTTATCCTTACCGCATGACATTAAACTACACGGATAAGAAGATATATAAATTCCTTTTCCCATGTGTATGAACCAACCCTGAATGGGGTGTATTCCTTGTCCTTACCACACGATGTTAAACTGCACAGATTAGAATGATCGTAAAATGACCTCTTCTCTCATGTACGAACCAGACCTGCAGAGGGCGTATTATATTTCATATAACTATGTACGGATTGATTCATTTGTTTGCAGGATATGTAGCAATTCCAGGATCCTCCATCTTGGCCCATACATCCCCAAATAAATTTAAAAATTCCCTTTCCCCCATGTATGGACTAGACCTACACGGGGTGTATTCCTCGTCTTTACCACACTACATTAAACTGCACGGAGAATATTCAAAAATTCCCTTTCCCCCGTGTATGGACTAGACCTGCCCAGGGTGTATTCCTCATCCTTACTGCACGACTTTAAACTGCATGAATAAGAAGATTTAAAAATTCCCCTTTCCCCTGTGTATAGACCAGACCTGCATGGGGTGTGATCCTCATCCTTTCCGTATGACGTTAAATGGCACAGATAATCAAATAAAAATAATAATAATAAAATAAAAAAAGAATAATAAAATAAATGTTCCCCCTTCCTCCGTGTAAGGAAAAGACATTCACTGTGTGTACACCAATGAGAACTATGTGTGGCTTGATTCCTACCCTCACAGGATATGTAGCGACATAGGAATCTTATCTCCCAGCATAGCCGTAGAGAAAAGAAAATACTTTTATATACACCTCTCATCCTTACCGCACGACGTTAAACTACATGGACCTCGTCCTCACCGCACGACGTTAAACTATATGGACTCCGTCACGACCCACCCAAGATATATGGCGAAAGGATATGGAAATTCTCCTTAAGAATTTGGGTGCATCCTCTCCATACATAAGGCTACACGACCTAGATAATTATGGATCTTCATAACCATTCACGGACATCGGAAGTGGAAAGTTATCGACTCGTCGACACCTTTGCATGACTATGAATACCATTTCCTCAGCCGATCTTCCTATTTATAGCCCTTGGACCATCTATCAAAGGAAATATTTCCATAGGTGATACCCTTCATATCTATGTATGCTTACTAGCCTCAGAGCCCCCAAATCATATCTCTCGATCGAAACATTTATGGAGCAGTGGTTTACAAGTTCATTCCCCTCTCACATCTGAATGCATCAAGGGTATCCCTACCTGGTTAGCCTATGTGTCCGCCCATGGTTAGCATGATGACATGAATATATGAACATAAATCAAGGGCTAGGCCACAATGACTCAGTAGACAATTGTAGTGAAGATGTTTCTTGTATGCTCGGACACTATTATCCGCGCATGCTGAACTCTGTACTGTGACCAATCGTGGATCCTCATAACCATTCACGACCATCAGAAGTGGAAAGTTATAGACCCGTGGACACCATTGCATGATTATTCATACCATTCCCTCAACGGCTCTTCATATTGATATCCCCTGGCCCGTCTACCAATGGCAAGATTTCCTTGGGCGGTACACTTCCTAGCTCCATACTCTTACCAGCCTCAGATCCCCCACAACTCATCTCCAGTTCCGGGAAACCTCAGAGTTATAGACAAAATCCTTCATCCCCCACCCTATTCAGAGTATATCAGAGCATGGTAACTCAGTTATCCTTCGAGTGACTACAGTAATAGTCACCCAACCGTCCAAGATCTATGACCGCTAAACTAAGAGTACTTCTTCCTTACCTCACGATGTTAAAACTACATGGAGTAAAGGCATACCCCCTCACGCAAGATAAATCAGTGGGGTAAACTCTTCATGTTTTGACATCAACCAGGGCCCAAAATGACCGACATGTCCAGATATTCTCTAACCAAATGATAGATTTCATGGCCCGGAAAATTGCAGGTCATCGTAACAATTCATGGCCATCAGAAGTGGAATTTTATCGACCCATGGACACCTTTTCATGGGAATGCATACCTTTCCCTTAGCGGCTCTTCATATTGATTTCCCCTGGGCCATCTACAAAAGGAAAAAATTCCTCATGCAATACTCTTCCCATCTCTGTATGCTTTCCAGACTTAGAGCCCCATATCATTTCTCTTGATCCAAGATTCTCTGGAACCACAATTTACACCAATAAACCCCTCTCCACATCTTGGTCATGCTGAGATTTTTAAGCCCAGTTAAATTCTGATCAAGAGCGGCCTTTTCAACTACGTCCTTACTGCATGACGTTAAAATGCATGGAACATGTTTTCCTCTTAGTATAAAGCTGTAAAGACCATGTATTAAACATCCAGGGAAATACCTCCAACTACAAGCATTTTCATTGGTTTAAAAATACCCCCTGTCCTTTCTAAATGATGTTTAAAATGCACAACATCGACAAAAAAATGCCCCCCATCCTCTCTGCATTATGTTAAACTATACAACATCCTTTAATAATTCTCCTCATCTTTAACGCATGAAGTTAAAATGAATGGAACCCACCCTTTCCAATTGACGTTTAACTGTACGGTCAAACCTATCACGGGTTCAGTAAGGAACAGAGGCTTTTCTCGATCCCTCAGTGCACGGTTCAGACCTTCACAAACCACCATCTCACACCAGCATGAGAAGGAATGACTTCACCCATTCTCTGTAAATTTATCATAGATTTTTCTCCCGTATCCAAGCACCCTCTCCTCATAAACCATAATCTGTACTCAGAAAAAGACAATATCTAATAATCCACCCCTAGTGGTCCTGAATCTCAACTCCCCTGATGTTTCTTGGCTATTGAGAGAATGAAATCATTGACCCAAGGAAACCTTTGCATGACTATTCATACCATGCCCTTAGCGGCTCTGTATATTGATCGCCCATGGCCCGTCTACCAAATGCGATATTTCATTAGGCAATGCTTCTCTCCATATGCCTCTTGGCCCCTAAGCCCCCATGTCCATCCATAGATTCGGAAACCCTCTAAGCTAATGTTTAGCATGCTCTTTCACAAACCTTACTGAATATGGCGGAACTTCTCTAACGAGATTACCAAGAATCAGGAAAAGTTGTTCCATTATAGATAATGTCCCTGCATTATGACTTCAAACTGCTCCATGCTCCAACCATCCTTTTCACTTGTTAAATGCGTAGGACAGAGACCCTAAGTCCACACTCCTGATTAATACAAATGTTCTCAGACACTTTCATACGTCACACACCCTTTTCAAGCCACCCCTGGTGGTTTTCATAATCCATTAAGCCACTCATGGTGGTGTCCACAAGACGGAATTCCATGATGTCCTCAGACCATCAGAAATGGAGAGTCATTGAATTAAGGACACCACTGCATGACAATGCATATTATGCCCTCTGCGGCTCTGCATATTGATCACCCCCATCCCGTCTACCAAAGTCACGATTTCCTTAAGTGATTCCCTTCCTACCTCTACACGCCAATACGGCTCACATTCCTTGAGACATTCCCTATAAGTTGTTTGAATAAAAAAATCTTCCCCCACATATGTCAAAAGGATATCGAGACATCTTTTAATCAACCAAACATCATTGGGTCCCTCTCCCCACCATAACTGGTCAAATCTATTTGACCTAAAACATCACTAATGATAGTCTTGTCGGTAAGACTTTAAACCACCCACAGAAAGAGGCAAAATTCATGTTAGGCTGAAAACCCAAAAAGGGTGACCTAAGAAAAATTCATGCTATACCCATTGGGTCCACACCAAATGGGCCCGGGAAAAATTAGGGTATTAAGAGAATAGACAAAAAATTAGTGGGTTTTTTCTACAAAACCCTATCAATAGTCAAACTATGCTTGCTAGATCCCATGATCCCTGAAAAAGATAGAGCTCGTTTTTATTTTAATCAATTGTCTTCAACTCTAATTATTTTATGTTCAGTGAATTAACATATAAAACAATCATGCCAAATAATTTATGTCACAGGAGAATACAATAGGAGCACTAAGGAAAAACATTTCTTTATTTCATAATAAAGGTGGTGATAAGGGAATCCACAATCTAGAGCCTCCTCTGGAATGAAAGGTTATTATACGAGGTTTTTAGTGGATTCACAAAGTTGCACCAGGTGCTGATGAGAATTATCAATTGCATGATAGAGATTATTTA
Organism: Viscum album; assembly: GCA_963277665.1. Taxonomy (NCBI): domain Eukaryota; kingdom Viridiplantae; phylum Streptophyta; class Magnoliopsida; order Santalales; family Viscaceae; genus Viscum; species Viscum album. The sequence continues at coordinate 1,651,751,551 of OY728132.1, read as the reverse complement.
GTAAGGCTATCTCAGCTTATGCACCAGCCATAACGCTTCCTTCTCCTGGGCCACCTTTGAGCTTGTCCTCATCTCCCCCTCCATCTTCCGCTCCCCTTATTCAATTATGGTGGTGACATTAGTCTCTTCCTGCTGCAGAAGATTTATGTCATTCCTCAATACCTCTAGTCTATAACGTTGCTTAATGACTTCTTCATGGAGTCTCGCAACTAACCCGATATGATCATGAGCCTCTGTTAGAAAAATCTGTCGGGTTGCATAAAGGTAGGATTTAGATTGAGCAGTAGAAAGGTGAGATTCAAAACCACTTAGTCTCGCCCAGTCAGTGACCACCTGCTTAACTATATCAAAAATACCATGGTATTCAATACCATCAAATACCAGCAGCATAAACAGATTGCATAGCTTCGGTAATTTAGTCAGCATCTCAGACAAGGGAGTTTGAGAAATCAGCTTCCAAATTTTTTCCCAAGCCCTTTAGAGAGTAAGTCGAAGACTGGAAAGGACTCGTTGATCAGGCTAAGAGTCACTCCCAGACGAAGATACGTACTCAGAGATGAACGTCACTAGGGAGGGACCCAATGCAAATTTACCTGCAAACTCTGGCGTCGTGGCAACTTCTCCCCCGACGGTTGTGGTAAGAGTCACGATCGGATCAAATGACAAAATCTCCAACGCCAAAGGTCATGGTCCTAAAGCCTAAAAGTTGATAGGATAGATAAGTATCCTTAATCAGAAAATGGAATATAATGGATTCAATGTCAATAAATTTAGGAACTTACCCATTGTCATCAAAGCATCAGTATCCTCATGCTTTGTGCCGCCGCGGCCACTCAAGGAAGACGATACATCTTCAAGAGGCAAGGGAGTCCTTGGAACCCCTAGAGGTTTCAAGGATATATGGACATACCCAAGTCCAGCAACTCCCAATGATTTCCCCAAGTGGTTGGAAATAGAGATCAAGCCCGGGGAAATCACTCCCCCAGTAAACAAAATAAGGGCCCGCTCTGGGTTTCCAACAACTGGCCAAATGGTAGGCTCTTCCTCCATCTCCACGAGATCTATTGGGGATGAGGCAGCTGGCCCCGTCGGATCTGGGGCCTCTTCGGTAATCACAGGCACCTTGTCCTCCCCTAAAATTATAAAGGTCGTATGATCAGCGGGAGTCTCAACTTCCAGTTGTTCCTCCTCTGACATATCTCTGATTGATGAAGGCAGAAGTAAAGCGTCTATATCACAAGCCCCTTCAGCAAGTACCACCATCTCATCATGCTAAGTTGTGGCTTCAGGTGATCCCTCAAATGATAAGGGGGAATAAGGTACAACCGCTATGGTAGCCATGGTCAGGTCTCCGAGTGGCCCTATACCATGCACCAAAATAGTTAATAACTGGAAAAATCAGAATATACGAGTTGGAAATCGAATAAATGGGAAGTTATGATTACCTGATGTCCCCTGTCTGATCCATTCCAATAAACAGGATGCCTGCTGATGTCTTTAGATGTTCCCAAGGGATATTTCTTCGCAAAGAATGCTAAGAGGATCTAGAGTAGGAAATATACTAGTTGGGTCCTCAATGGTCACTTCAATGAGCTCATCAGTTCCAAGAGACCCCTCCTCGATGGTCCTAGTAGCTGAAAGTGCGTGTTCGCCTGCTGTCATACTACGAGGAGTATACATCAGGGAAGGAATTTCCCCCTGGGATTCCTCGACACCCTTCATAAAGGGAAGAAGCTTTAGAACCATCACAGTAAAGGATAAAGAATGTCGGAATAGAAAATTAGGGAAACCACTTCTTCGGGATCAGACGATTCAGGATGTCTAATCATAATAGACACCTGGGTAGACCGATAAAGTCGGTTCTGGAGTGAATGAATGTACGCATCCATCTCCTTCAATGAGGCGACTATTTCATCCAGATCCTCTTCCAGTGGAAAGTTGGGCAAAGTGTTCATAGTTCCAATACCCAAAAGCCCTAGGGGGCACGTTTGGAGTAACGCCCAAACCTCTTCATCTGAGCCACTAGCCCTTAGGTCATACCAAATTCTCCATGCACCCAAAAATGCGGCCATAACAAGAATAGCTAGCCGGGGGGGATCAACCTGAGAGGGTTGGGAAGCGGTAGGGACTGGTGGGGGTGCCAATGGTCATGTTTGTTCCCTGGATCTTGCCGCCACCCTATAACTCTCTATAGCTACCTGTGGATAGGACCTCATAGGCATGGGGGGATTCCCTTGCTTCAGCCGCGGCAGGGGGACAACTGAAATCATCACCCCTTGAAGTGTGATCACTCTCTTCCCCCTCCTCATCAGTCACCAATCACATCATGGCCTGGACTCGGTGGGTTAATACCGCATAACCCTAGAATGCATTAATGTAGGCCTCGAGGTCCCGGAGAGACTGATCAACCTTCTCTAGGGCCACATCAAAGTGAATGTTAACCTGGGAATATATTTAGCCCATCCTGTCAAATTCCTCTTCTGATTCCTGGAGATACTTCCATAGAGAATGGGGGTAATGGCTACTAAAGGATTATCGGCCTTTGAATACGTCCCACTGACCCCAAGCCGTTGGGAAGGCGGCATCTGCGGGAATAACCTACTCTCTCCGGGTAGCTTCAAGGGAATGAGTGGATATACCTCTGTCAATTAAAATCATCCCAGGAAGTATTGGACCGGTAGGGTTGCGAAGAACCTTCCTGGCCTGGTTGAAGCACTATCCCCCTTTCTCTTCCTCTTTCCCTTCTATGGATTAGGACTTGAGATAGTGGGCACCCACAGCCCTAGCTGGCCATTCAGGTACGATTGCACCCAGGAGTCGGGATAGCTATTGGACAAGAAAGGAATGGACTCTTCAAGCGTAGGAGTCATAACGTCGTATCTAGTATCTTCTCAGGTGAACATTTACCATAGTTTCCATGCCACCATTAAATGGCAGTTCTCACGGGCGTCATTGAGTGCGGGAGGACAAAGTGCCTGGATGAAGCCGAATTGACATCCTAATCGGAAAGGCGCATACCCCTCACAGATCAGTTCCCCACTGATGTGAGCCACCAGAATGCCCTCTCGGAGGGAAAAGAGGTAGCCCCACATGCTCAACTCCTCTGATATGATATTCTTCGTTGCACCAGTCGGGGAGGGATATGGTCGGATACTGAAATGATCATAACTCGAGATCTGAATCGACCGCAGAAGCATTTTCTGAACCGTATGTTGTCCATCCTTCTCTTGGGCCACCCACTCTTCGGGCATAACCTCACTTGTCATTTGCAAGTATGGCTGGAATTCGGTGCCCAAAATCAGAAGATGTTTGATTAAAGTGTATAATTTCTTGATATGCACTCCCAACTATCCCCAAAGAATTTGAAAAGGGTCGGTTACTCGGTTTGGCCGACTCCCATCGGTAATATTGCTAAGCAACTGATAAATCCTGGACAATACTAGGATGACCTAGTTGATGATGTTGCTGGTAGCCAGCTGTGCTACCATGACAAAAGTAGAGACCCACACACCACTAGTCTCACGTACGGGCAATATCCAGCCACTCCAGAACATGGACAAAAATGTCGTCAAATGAAGCAACTGATCAATGTCTGGAATTAGTTCCCAGCCCCAGTCATTGAAATTTCCATCTTCTATGGTCATCTAGTAGCTACCCCTCTACCTTCAAGACTCTATCATAGGGTAGGTCATGGGCCTGCGTGAAAAAGACACAAACTTTCTCTCTCAGGAAAAAGCCTTAATCCAGTCACGATACGGGACAAGCATTTTTGAAGATGTATCCTTTGAATGCTCCTGGTCCAGATCAATAAGACACTTCTCCAGGGGGTCCTCTCTTTTTTGTCCCACATAGAAGAGGGATATAGGAATTTGTTATACATACCCCCAACGATGGTGACCCTTGAAATCTGGAAGATGACCCATAGACTAATACCCACCTCCCCATTGACCAGATGGAATGTGTTGGTGTCCGGACTCCAATGTCGCATAAGCTGCCTCACAAAATCTTGAGGTCGATGGGTATAGGTTTGGGACACCCATGTTGCATCATATAAGCCTACGTCTTGCAATTTTTCTTCAAACTCTACACAGCTCTGGAAAACCCAGAAGGGCCACCCCCAATCCAATGACTTAAATGCCCCTCCAGGCCGAAGTTCCCGGTATGATGGCTAGCCATGCTAGTCATTTACCATATAATTGTGGGAAATGCTCCAGTAACAATGAATCGCCCCCTCCTGCTGGTGTTGTTCTCCTGTTGGAGACACATGAAGGTGATTCAACACAGATCTGGCAGTTGTATCCTTTGGGATAGGACACCCTCTGGCAGATATCACAGATTGAGGGATAGTACTCATAAAAATCAATGATGTAGTATTGTTGTCATGATATGGTACCAGAATCGGTGTATCAGACAACAAATCGAACCCCTAGGTAGGAAGGATGTTGGAAAAGGGGTACTCCCACTGTGACTCAGAGAGCAAGCTGGTAAGGAAAGTGTATAGTGGGGAGTGGTGGATTCCATCCGAAACAGAGCTAGCCACATCCTTTAGGGTTGATCACCAATTGAGAGAGGCTCGACAGTAGGCCTGGGTACATGCCTGGGTACCGGGTGAGGGGGAACCCTGTTTTCTCCCAGAATTATAAAAACCAGGCAAATGGTTAGACTGGAATAATAAAATCTTGAAAAAAATACCACGAATATGGCAAAGGAGTCAAGATTCCTTAATAACGAGGTCCACAAGTAGGCCTCAAAATGTGTATCATGATGAATACATCCTACGAAGAAACCCTACGTGGAATAGATATGTGGTACTCTGGCCAGTAGAGTGTTGTCCAGAAAACTGTGAACCAAGTTGCTCCGTGGAATCTTAATCCCAGATTTAAATAGTTAGGTTCATAATACTTAAGAAATTTTCAAAGTCTGCAAGATATCATTCCACATACCATCAAAACTACCGAGCGAGGTCCTACGTGGTCTTTCATGACTTACTTTTTAATTAATTAAAAGTGTTAGTTCGCGGCTGGGTGATTGGTCTGTGGGTGAAGGCGGGAACGAATGAGGAATGGTTTGCGGAAGTGGAAGCTGGTTCGCGGATGACGTGTTTCGTGATGAAACGAGCACACGGGGAAAAGAGCATGAGAGCTCTGGTTTCATGATGAATATCATAAAAGAAAAAGGAAGGGTCCCCGTATTTATAGGTGTGGTCCCTTACCGGGTCCACTCCCCTTCCGGAAACCATCCTAGATTTAGGACCACTCTATACCAGAATGGCCTTCTCTTCATTCCGATCAGACCTCAATCCAATGGAGGGAATTTGTAGGGTCCTGATAAATCCGCAAAGGATATTGAGAATACCATTTAATCCAAGGGAGATTCTACCTAATTTACCCCCAATTAATTGGGGGAAAAGTGTGGAGAATACTCAATGGAGGGAACCAGACAAACCTGTCTATAGACCGGTCCAATGATAATGGTACGCGGCCGGTTCCATGAAGCACCCCCTCCGTGGACCATTTTCATTCACAGAACAGTGGCGGGGATCCTCCAAGGGCGCGAAGCAGAGCGGGCACCAACCCGGTCCACCATCATGAACCGCCCTAGCAGCGAACCGCGTCAACCGGCCTGGGCCGCATCCGTTGTCGTTCGCAGAATAGAGGCGGAACCCTACGCGTCTGTGAAGCACTCCCTGAGCTAGTTTGGTTCATGGGGGAGGTGCGTTCAATGCTCCGTGTGAGTTGTGGATTGACCAATTCATCTATAAACAAGGTTTTCAGTCTTGGGACTTCGCAAAAGGTGTCGCATGACCACATTTGTATATCTTTCCCCACTCTATAAAAGGAGATGGGGGAAAGATGAAGAGATATAGTAGATTTGGGTGGAAGGATTTAAAAGAAAGGAGCTTAGGATATCGCAAGTAGCGAAGTTCCAATTCGCGAACCAAAATACGTATGAAGTTCGAAATGAATTAATAAATAACTGAAAACGCATAACAACTTGGTGAACCACGAAATTAAAATGACTAAGAAAAGAAGACTGTGAACCATGGCCCCTCAGCGGATACACTCCCCACAAACCAGGGAGTTTATGCCCCTTTTCCGATCCGTCGCACCACGTAGAACCCTCTTATGCGGGAAAATCCCCGACAGAAGAACCTCCAACCGGCGTCGCCCTCGGCCATCGATGCTCGCATGGACCCCTCTATGTACCAACCTATTACGCGGGCCGAACACGAAGCTGTGGACCACCCTGGTTTGCAGGATTCCCATCAGTCCGCAGACCACCCTAGTTCGTGGATGACCTCTTCAGCCACGTAGCACCTCCCTATGTGAATGGGACCACACCTCATTTTTCACCATTGTGGCCCACCAAATCCTTCGGAGTTCCTATTCCCCGATCCAGATAAAATCCTTCCATTCTGGCTCGATCCTTCACTACCCCCTCATTTGCCCATTCATCAGCCCCGAGCCGAGGCCTCCACCAGAGCCACCAGACCCATGTGATGTAACCTTTAGATGCATTAGTGCACCTCCTTGAGTTCACATACCCATGGTAAGTGAGGGAGAATGGGTTGCTCCAACCCTTGAGCGGATTCCTGAAGCATTCATGGGCTCACATTCCCATGGTAATGCAGAGTTCGAGACTGGGAGCCCCCTTTCTGCCTCTCCACTCACCGGGAGGGAGGACCGCACGTCTGTTTCCCATCAACTCTGGTGGCGACCACTTCTCCCCCCCTTCTGGTGGTTAATGGGAAACCATCCTGGTGTAAGTCCCTAGTTTTTCATGCCAGAGGTTTGGCCCATGCACCTCCATACATCATCGGTCTAAATGCCAAGAAAAAGGCGGGATGGGCATCGACAGCCCTCCTTTCTTTGGTCTCAAATCCCTCTCCCATTGGGGTTTGTCACCACTGGGCTTTCCTATTGGAGTATGCCACACATTATCCTCGGCAAAAGCTAATGACCTTGCTCTTTTCAACACAGAGGGTTCATTGCTCCATTGTGTGACTTATACCTTCTGTGAACATCAGGAAGGCGAGTCCAGCGATACCAAACTTCTTCTCCACTCATCATCTATCTCCCCTTTCCTCGGCAAGGAGAAAGTGTGAGGTTAGCCAAGTCTATTGCACTCTCTTATTTCTCACACTGCTCATGACTAACATGGGCATATAAATTTTTTATGGCCTTAGAACCCACACAACGATGGTGGACCAAACCGAACTACATGTACTTTGATCCATATCTCCTAGGCAGGGTACGTAGGAAGCTTCCCCGAGGTTCAATACCAACAATCGGTAGATCCGACCAACTTCACGTCGGTTCACCGCACCAACCCTTGGTAGCCTAGAGCGTAAGCCCCATACCAAACTGAACAATGTGGACTTTGATCCCTGTCTCTTAGGAATGGTACTTAGAAAGCCTCCCTGATGTTCAAGCCCAACAATCGGTTGATCCGACCATCTTCAAGTCGGTTCCCTGCACCAACCCTGGGTAGCCAGGAGAATAATCCCAATACCAAACCGAATTTCATGAATTTTGATTCCTCTTGTAGGGATACATATTATGCCTATACCATGGATTCGATCAAACGCTCAGGTCTTTATTTGTCCCCCCTGGATGACAATAATCTCTAGAGTGCCTGGTTATGAGGCTTTAAACCAGTGTCATCTTAATGAGTATAGACACCTCGGGGTCATTAATCCAATGAGGGATGGTAAACCTCGGTCATAAATTGTTCCAAACTCTTGCTTCCAGCTGACCATTGCCAACCAGGAGTTTTCTGTGGATACTATGCTCAGGTATATACCAAATATTCATGGACATATGAATACATCTTAAATATACATGAGATTTCTGGAAGAGGAAATAATTTCCCCAAAAAAGGGTGTGATGATCCTGACTTCCCATCCTCTCAACTAATGCGAGTTCTTAATCATCGCTGGTCAAACCACCCAGTGAATGCCTGCCTTTGGAAATCCGGTCCACGTATTGCTTGATATGGAACCATTGGGAAGTTCGAGGTGAAAACGATGCACCTAATATGAGTGACTAATCATAACCTAATAATATATAATAAATCGTCGATTAGTGCATGTTTATCCTCCACGACCCAGATGTGTGCCGAAAATTAAAGGGTTAACTAAAATTGGGGTTTATTTTTAATGGTTTGTAGCATCTAATAATGCTTTATATATGTTAAATGATCACTTAACAACCGCAAAAATCATGACCCTACCTGGGTCAGGAGTGGAATATAAATTATTTTTTGATTCATATGGAATAGTGTTTTGAGCAGTATTTGTGATCGGGTTTCGAGTAGTGGCATATGGGTCATGGAAATTTAGGCCTCAAAAATTGGATTACCCTATATCATACTTTTATTTGGTTGTAGCGGTTAACACATTGATTTGATAGCAGGATTATCTGGTGGGTGAAATTTTTTTCATGTATACCAATCATAGAAGCTTAAACAACATATTTTTATAGTGATACATGACTATCTGAAAATATATATGGGTAGAGTATATGTATCCATTTTTTGAGAAGTCATATATTCATGGAAAGGTAAAGATTATTGATTCCAAATTTAGTAGGAAAACAAGTAATCATGCAGTTAAGGATTCTAGTTTTAAGTGGATGATGATGACTTTGCTGGATGAGATTCATGTTGTTGTTTCAGAGGATCGGGAGAAGATGACTATCATATCTATATCAGTGGAGTATGTACACTTGATAATGATCAAGGATACATAGTATGAGAATCTAGAGTGTTTTTAATTGAGGGGAAGCCTATAAGGTGGGGAGTCTCATTCCTACTGTACTATACATGAGGATGTGATCACCTATGAATGAGGTTGTGTTGTTATACCTATAAGTATGTGTATGGATATTATGAGTGAATTTACTTCCTTGAAATAGATGGTACATATAGGATTAGCTAAAATTTATCATGACCTCTGTTGGAAATATTAGTGGTCCTTCATGAAAAAATAGATTGCAGGATTTGTAAAACGATGATACACATGTCAAATAGTGAAGCCCCCACACCAACTACCTGGTTGTATACTATAGGTGTTTCCAATTCTATAATTGATGTGGGATGACGTTATAATGTAGTTTTTGGCAGATATCGCAAATATTCCTTGAATGAATTCTTCTATTTTTGTGGTTGTGAACTGACTTACAAAAGTATCATATATCCTACCTATCAGGGATACATCCTCAGTGGACCAGTTGAGAGTCTTGTACATTTAGAAGATATTCCAAATATATAAAGTATCAATGTGTATAGTTTCACATCATGGCTCATGTTTTACTTCATTCTTCTTACAGGGCTTGAAAAAAGTGACTGGGATATTGGTATTTTTATTACGACTTTCCTACCATTGATAGATGGAATTCATAACATACTAATCAAGTTCTATTGGATATGGTATAAGAATTTTTCTTAACTTTTTCGGGTATTGGGATAATCAAATAGTCCTCGTTGAGTTTTTATAAAACAATAATTATCAATATATAATTAAGATGGAACCATATGAGGCTCTTTATGGCATCAAATTAATATCACCTCTATGCTAGATGGGGGTTGGTTAGTCTGAATTTTTGAGACTGAGTCTCATACAGAATATATCTGGAAAGCTTCAGTTGATTCCAAAATGTATGGCTATGGATTAGAGTTGTAAAAATTGGTATGATGGTAGATTATATAAAAAATTTGACTTTATAATGAGGGATCATGTGTTCCTTTGGGTGTCACAAAGAATGGGTCACCATTGGATTCTGAGATAGGTCATCTTAGTGCCTAGGTTCATTAAACATTTTTAGTATGCAGAGATAATCGGGCTGGTGGTGAACCGATTTGCTCTTCAACACAGTTACAGTGTTATTCCTGATGTTATTCTAGTGTCACAACTTCGACCATACCACCATATCCCCAATCATGTGATTGATGTGGATTATGTTGACCATGAGTCAAATTTATCCGTTGATGAAAATTTTATACTTACCATTTATTGTAGTGAGAAAGTGTTAAGGGGAAAGATTGTGCCAATAGTTAGAGTACAGTGGAAACATGGGCGTGATCATGAGGAGAAATGGGGGATAAAAGCTTACATAATATTTCTATGGCCTGATATTTTTACATCTAAAACATAGATATTACTTGGTGTACATCTATAGGATGATCTTTTATACTTTCATGGGAGTAACACCATAATATTTTTTTGTATATCTCTTTTTAAATATAATCTTTTAGATAAACTATGATATAAAGAACATTGGGTTTAAAAAAAAATATTTTAATATAATTATTAATGTTATCACATAGCCATTAAAATTAAAATTAATGATATTAAAAAATTATTAAAATATAGTTTTCAAATATTTATAAATATAATTCATTGGTTACCAAAAAAACAATTGAATATAAATGATGTGTTTAAAAAAACAATTTTTATTCACATTGTGATTTTTTGTGTTATTAAATAAAATTAATCACTATTAGTTAAATATCATAATGAAATTTATATGTTACATTATATTAATATAAAATTAAATCAATTTTAAACATAAAAATGATAGATATTATCAAAGGCATTTTTTATCCTTTTGATGGAGATCATACTTTCAACATAAATTCATAATCATTTAAAATATTTATTTTAGAATATAAAGTTCATTTTTGAAATACTAACATTAAAATTTTCCTAGGGTAATATTTTTGTATTTCTTGGAGAAATATCAATTTTTTATGAATAGTGAAAAGTATTGAATTTTAATTGAAACTCACTCTTTCTTATGTTATATTTATATAGTTAAATTATATTTTGATTTTATTTTACAGTATAATATGTTTAATTATTGATCATTAAAACCAATTTAGGTTATTAGAAATAATTTTAAATCAAAATTTAATATAAAACCATTTCAAACATTCGATCTTTTCACATAAAAACATGTATTCCCATTACGACATTGAGATTAATTTTAAAAATACGTTTTTAAATTCTATGAACTGAATTAGGAAAATGGATTTCATATTTGGAATAATAAGTTCCTCATTATGTTTTAATTTCAATATATTTTATAGTCATAAATAATTTTCAATGGTAAAAAAAATATTTATCATGGTATAGTAAAATATGAAACGAGATTATGTAAAAAGGGAAAAGGTATAAAATTCCTAGAAAATAAAAAATTTAATGGGTTTTAAAGTAAATAATTGAATCTAAACAACCAATAAAATATTAATTTTTAGATAATTTCATGGAAATTATTTTCACTTAAATGTGGTTGGTTTTAAATAACAAATAATCATTATTTTATTCAATTAAACCCACCTCTCCTCATGTATAAATACCACCCTCACTACCCCATTTCAACCCACATGCCATTAATATCCTCAAATATCTGAAAAAATCTCCACTATACTCTCCCTATATTTGAGTGCTTCTGGTCTCTCCGAAATACTAAATCCAAGGTCCTGAAGGGGTCCTCCAAGGAGGTGATACTCAAGAGGTCATTTTCTCATAACACATCTCTTTAATTTCTTATTCTACTTATAATAATCTCTTTCTTCCATTAATTAAAATAATCAATGAAGAAATTAAATTGTTTAATTTTCTGCTTATAACATAATGTCTTATATTGATCTCCTTTATTAAACCTCCAATATTCAATGAAACAAAAATATTCTCCAAATTACCCAAGTTAATCAATTCTGTGAATAATGTTTTTTTTTCTATTATTGCATTCATGGATTATTATAAAATTATGATTATTATTATATAAGATTTTAATTTATATGTTATTACCTATATCATGTACTATAACTAATATCCAATCATTAGAGTAAATTAAACAAAATGAGTTCGTGATGTTCTGGAAAACCTCCAAAAGAAATTGCAGATTTAACATTCATGTTTTATCTAATGAATCATCCTCATGTATGAATTAAAAATGATATATGGTACCATATATACCTAAAAATTTCCATTAATACTACTTAATTCCACTTTTATAGTTTTAAACACATTTTACATGAACATTTAGAATTATCATAAATGAACTAATCACAAAACCATGAAATGAAGGCACCCAAAACCATGAACATAATGAAATATTATTAATGTATGGATCATATGATGTTATAAACTCATCCAATATGGTTTAATAAAGATTATTATACATCTTTAATAATTTAATAAAAAAATTAAACTATTATACTAGAGGTTACAATATACAACACTAAACATAAGCATTATGTAAGGGTTTCATGTCTCACTTTTTTCTTTTGTAAGATATATACCATATTTACTGCTTAATCCAAATGTGTGTTGCATATATAGAAATTTAAAAAATCATATAATTAATATAATTATCATTATGGTATTAGTGATTTCTTTTTATAATTTTTTAATTTATGGGTTATACAATTTGACTAATTACAATGTTGTTTGGGAATTTTATACTCAATTTTCATTCATTGGGTTAACCATCTACTTCATTAATTTTGTCAGGCTATGATTATGGATGAAATTTATTTTTTTTACCCCATGTTTTATTTCTACTTCAGTTATATAGATTTATATTGAATACAAATAATCAATTCATTTGATTAAATATATAATATTACGAATAGTATTTGTCTCGATATACATTCATTGAGGCTTATTTTGATGTTATACACCCACTTTTTTTAATGAATGGAATATACAGTCCCTTTAACATATCATATCATGAATTTATTTATTCTAATAATATTTAATTATTTGTTAAATTATTTTCCATCTCAGGGACTATATTTCAAATGTGTCAATGTGGTACACAACACATTGATTAAAAATATCTTTATAAATCTAATATTCAATATATGAGGAATGATTTAGATATGAATGAAATGGGTTGGGGACCAATAATGAAAGCACCATGATGAATCAATATTCATGTGGGATGAATTCAGATGGATATAAACCAATCAAAAAAAATTACGTGTAGTTTTAAACTATCAGGAGTATAGATATTGATATTAGTGTCTTGTGAAGGATATGGAGACAAATCAGATAGGTTTATACCTATAGAATTAAACTGGTAGAATGATTGATCTTGACATTAGCTATAAAAATTATGTATATTGATAGTTCAGAATTCTGACATTATTAATTACATCTCTATATTTATTCCATGTCATTAATTGATTAGTTAGGTTATCCATGGTCACGTTTCAAAAACATGTGATTATATATATGGTATTATTTTATCATCTTTTATTCCTTCCATATTATGCATTATTAATTGGTTAATGTAATGTGTTCTTAGTTATTTACCTTTCCATGTTGATTATTCTAATCAATTGATGATATAGTCTAATGTACTTAACCCTTACTAAGAATTTTAGATTCCCATTATCAGGCATCCATTACCCATGATATAAAGATGAATTATTGGAAATAATTTCAAGGATGGTAGGAATATAATTTTCGTTATGCATAAATTTTTTTATATTCCCAATGTAAATGGGTTTCAAGGGTGTATCTGGTTTATCAAGAACACTAAACTATTTGATTCATTGGGATTTAATTTATTGTATATTATTCAACTTTAATAATGTAAGAAATCAACTTCAGGATATTGGAGTCTGGGTCATTATAATTAGTATTAGAAGAAATTAGTATAAACATTGGGAAATATAATTAGGAAAACAATGATTAGGGAATATAATCATATGATTGACGTTATGATAAGTTTATGTATATGATAATATCATATAGATTTGGTAAAGACCATGGAGAAACTATATCAAACCTAAATAATAATGTATTGAGGAGAACATGTTATTATATTGATATAAATTTCATAATATTATCTCACTCAAATTAGTGTAGTTTGTTTCTTACACTTTTCTTTTTGGTTTTAGTTTGTAACAAGACTCAGATTGAACATGGTTAAAATTAATTTTTTTTATAAAATTATTATTTGAGAAACAGAATGGGATGGTGACTACATTAAAACATATCACATTCTTTCCTAATAATATTTGACAATAGATTATTATAACCTTGAACTATCACCAACTCTTTGAGTCATTAAAGAATAAAAGGATAGAAGTTCACTGGGAGATTGTTACATCCCAGGTAATTACAAAATAAGAAATTTTCATATGTATTAATATTTATGAATTACATATTAGGTTTACATAAAAGAGGACTCTGTGTATGATAGCATACTCAACATACAATAATGTATTTCTCTGAAATCTTTTGTGGCACACATAACTGACATATAAAAAATACATTATTAGTATTATTATTTTAAATGGTAGTTATCACCTAGACTTTGTATTGGGGGGTTAAAAAGAACAAGAAATTTTATAGATACACTTGTTATTAAATGTTTTTTACTATCATCTACAAAAAATTAGAGGCTTAAAATTACAACATATCAAATTTTCAGCATAAAATACTCAAATATATGTAAAAGATAGTTTTACCACCTGTTGAAGGATAATCCTTTTTAAATCTACATTTTTAACCTTTATGTGTTCTATTTAAAAATATAATCTACTTCTTTAAATGTTTTATATAAAATTTTACTTTGATTTAATTTTTTTATTATTATGAAAAAGTTATTTTTTAATGAATAGTGAAGATACAACATTTTATTTCTAAACTGCCTTTTCATCTAATTTAATCATACATTTAGGTTATACTTTTTACCAGTTTTAAAGGTTAATTTGACTATATTTTTTATAATTTAATCCAATTTTGGTCATTTGAAGTAAGTTTCTACTAAAATTTGATATAAACACATATGAATCGGTTGATGGGTTTTTCTTTTAAAAATCGGTTTTCTAATTTTGACAAGATGAGTTAATTTTAATTTAATAACTGAAACTTCTGTGTTTTGAATTTGGAAAATTGGATTAAATATTTTGAATCATGATGTCCAAATTATGTATATAGTTAACTTTTACTTTTGGCCATTATGAATAGTATCTTTAGTAATTGTTATTATTGACCATAGTTAAAGTGTATATCATGTAAATAACTGTAATCATAAATTTATTATATTTTAAAACTACACTAAAACAATTATTAATCGTATTTTATGAGATATTTCCAACCATGGAAACTATTGGGACAAAAATTAGGTCTTTGTATGCAACTTGGGTGAGATTAGGACAGTTATCCCTTTTAATCTAAAGTAAAGGAATATTTGTTATAAACATATATAATCTTACTAAGACAATTTTAATATTAGTTAATACATTTGATCTATTAGAATAAAAAAAGTAATTAAAAATCTAAAAATACTTAAAACATCATGGATTTTTATTTATAATTTTTAGTCCTTAAATATTTAAATTTAAATATGATACAATAATGATGCAATGACTAATTTATTAATAATGGAATCAAATAAATGATATTATAAATATTAAAATAAACCTTATTTCACATAATTTTGGTCATAAAATATCCTTACAGGTTAATATGACATGTTATAAGACTATTTAATTTGTTCTTTTGAATTTATATCTAATTTTAGATTTTATTTAAATTCAATAAAATGAATAGTTTAAAAATTGACATAATTGATGTTAAAAAAATTGTAATTAATTAAATTATATAAAAATCCTAAAAAACTTTTGAAATCAAAAAGTGACTATGAGAAGGTCTAAAAGTTCATTATGTATCCAATTATTTGAAATTTATCTCATATAAGTAAAATTAATAGAGTTTTAGTAATTAATATTTTGTTACAACTTTTAATATTATATTACAATAATTAAGGGTGACCTGAAATGATAAGGTTTAAAATAAACAAAATATACGTCTAAAAATTATTGTATGAGTGGATTAATAAGTAAAATCATTTTTTCTTCATCATATTTAAATTTGTATGTTTTTGGATTGTTAAATTAATTTATATAAATTTAATTTTTTAAGAATTTCCAATTGTTCCCCTCCCCAATTATATAAAAAGGTGCCTTCTCTTTTATAATACTCACACTTACAAAGCCATTTTGGGTGACCAATATCTACCCAAAACTATTCCTACAATCCCTCCCCACATTCTTGTGGCATTATTATAGGCATAACATCATTCATAGAATTAATAAGGTGTTCTTCAAAGGTGATCAACTGAATAAGAGGTATCAAATTTTTTAAGTATTTCTATCTTATTTATTCTTCTACATCCTTTAAATATTTATCTTAAAATATTAAATAATACCTCCAATATTATTTTCTATTATGTTAATTCCATCCCTTCAATCCATATCTACTTCGATCGTATTTGAATGGAATTAATCATATGTGGGAACGTGTGAATTATCATCTCCACGAACCAATTAAGTTTATTTTCCATTACCATATGTCAATATCAGTTATAATGATGGAATTAATATTCATATATGATATTCAGGAAATATTTATCATTTAAATAGACTAATATTTCAATTATTTTCTTTCTTTTTATCTACTTGAAAATAATAATATCATTTGTGGGGACATGAGAACTATCACCTCTACAATGTAATGTGAATAGATTTTATTCACCACATCACTTGTATGTAATATATAAGTATATTTAAATTATTATAATGATGCAAATAATATTATGATCATTCTAGAATGATAAAATAATATTTACTTTATTTCGACGATGATCAATGAAAAATGAAATAGTTAATCATTCCTACGTACCACCTACCATCTCCATGAATTTAATGTTGGCCATTTTTTCATATCCATAATTAATGGTTTGATTTAAAAATTATTATTATTTTATATATGTTATGGTTATGCAATGAATAGTATTTGAGATATGATATACATATTACCATATATACTGGTGATATGAAAACTAAGTTCATTCTGGACGTAAGTTCTGAATAACAAAAGAACATCTTATATGAAGTTAAATAATTATATAATTTATTTAACATTGTAATAAGTTATATAAAATAAATAATAAACATGAAAAGGGTTATCAATAGATTATATATTATTCTAGGTTTATTATTCAGAAATATAATGATTTTATGTGATGAGTATGACCCACAATAAGGGACTTCATCTCAATCTCCTTTCATTGAGGGAAATTTTGATGTTATACACCACCTTATTTTATATGGTGTATAATCAATCCGAATAAATTATATTTTCATTTAGTAAATTTCAAAAGAAATGTTTTTTATATGGATTGCTTTATAAATTTATAAAATCAATATTTTTTTAACATATGTACCCACAATGGCTTTTCTTCCGCTATTACCATTATGGTGTAGTTGGATTCATCTATTAGATATAATGTTTTTAAATGAAAACTAAATACTATATTCCCTTATCTGTTATTTTGGTATTAAATTTGTTTTAGAATAATTTGATTATATCTTTAAATGTTATCTTATAATTGAAATGTTGACATTTTATTATTCCTTTATTAATTGTTTATGTGTTATGATTATGTTATGGTTCTTGAGAATTATTTATGTATATGGGTGGTTCTGTGATAAACCGAGGGAGAGTGAGCCTTTGACAGAAATATAATTCTTTGGGAAATGAGACGAAGTTAAATGATAAGGTTTTCCGCAGATATTTAGGAAATATATTATAACGGGTATTCAAAACATAACAATGATGGTTACTCCCTATATAGTTGTGAAATCATAATTGTATGAACAATTCTGATTCAATATGTCACCTTTATGATTTATAATTTCGATGAATTTTTTCATTTTTCTTATGATTTTATGGTTTTATAAAAATTCATGTACTAACATTTTCTTTATTTAATTTATATCCCATTCAAGGATTTTTGTGCTCATTGAATGTTTTTGAAATTTTTTACACATGGAAAAATGATGGGTAAGAGGAAGGAAGAAATCATGATTAATTCTATGATGATTTTATCATGAAAAATAATTCAAGATTTATTTTAAAATATCTTATAATATGAAAAAAATTTATAGAATGTATAATTCATTAAATTGTAATATTATAGATGGTATGTAATAGTTATGGAATAATTTTATAAAACTCTAAAACAAAAAATATACCCAACCTTAATTCTTGAATAAAAATAAATATTTTCTAATGATTATGGATGGGGCCTTGTAGTTGGTATTAAAGGTCTTTTTCGATTACTTTAGGGGTTAGGATATTGTTAATAGAATATCTATAAAATATTTTTATTTTATGGTCAAATTGAAATGATATAGGATTTGATTATTACCATGTTTCTTATTCTAAGTTGTGATTATTCAGAAGGTTTTATAAATAAGAAACATAGAAGCTATACTGGGATTACATGAAGAGGAAAACAACCGCCCAAATCAACAACCTGAGATGGTCTAAATTATAGCTGAACAATTTGTTTCATTGATGTCATACTTGACTCATGCAATAAATAGTGGTGGTATCCCTTCATGAGATCAGATAGATCAACCATATAAGAACATGTTGATAATGGATCATTTCATGAGGCAGCATCCTACATAATTTATTGGATTATCTGACACTTTTATATCTGAAGGGTGGATTAAGACATTAGAAAATAATTTCTATTGAATGGGTTATTTAGGAAATCAAAAAAAATTTCCTGTTGTTTACTATTTTGAAGGTGAAGCCATTCAGTGGTGGTCTATGGTTGAGAATATCAGGGATTTTTCAGAGAATTATTCTATTTATTGGGTTGAATTAAAAGGAATGTCTTTGGGGAAATATTTTCATATGATGGTTCAGCTTAGGAAGGAAAAAAAATTCTTGGAATTTAGGTAGGAGGATGACTTAGTGGATGCTTAGGAATATAAATTCACACAACTATAAAGAATGAACCAAATTTCATTCGGGATATTGATAGTAAAATAAATAATTTTTACTCAGGATTAAATATAAATTATTGAAGTGAATTTGTTTCTCATGAGTTTAAAAACAATGAAAATCATGTTCAATGTGCGGAGAAGGTGGAAATGGAGTTTGCTGATGATCTGGTGATCTTTAAAAAAAGAAGAACAAGAGGTAGAGGTTCTAGGTGAATATAGTGACCCGGCCTTTTATTACATTACTATTACATAATTTCAAAGATAAAAAACATAATAGTATTACACAGAGAGGATCCAAAGGTTTAGTGTCTTGGGAAAACTAGGACTATACATGAAAAATACAACATCATGCATAAACATTTATTTAATTTCTTCTTCTCTAGCTTATTATTGGGACTTTTCCTATGCTTAGTACATGTAGACACTTGAGGATATACATCAAAATGGGTGATCTAGAAGTCCAGTAAGAGGATAGGAAATAACAATATAGCCTTGGGTAAGCATAATCATAACATAGGCAAAAGATCAAGAACATGTGAGGAGCATAAATAAAAGACTTGAAATGTTGAAATGCATAAAAATGAAATATCATGTCTTAGTGGTTAACTGCCTCACATACTTGTGAACCAAGATAGAAACTTTTTCACACATCATTTCACATTTACTCATGAGATTCATCACATTAACAAATGCATTGGAGCGCTATATAATTCTAGGTGCACCCATCACATCCTACAATTATCATTATCATGATTTCCACATAGAACACATATCAAAAATTAACATAACTAACCCATGGAAATTAATGGGTTTCATCTCAAATGAATACATTCATAAGCTTTGGGTTCTCTAAAATAAAGAGGGAACAACATACTTGATACAAGAACTGTTAATCTTGAATGAGAACTAAAAGGTGTGTTCTTGAAAGAAGAGTTCTTTTGGAAAACATTTGATTTTTCATAAATACCAGGGGAAAAAATGTATATCCCATAAAATTAAAGACAATGATGAGCAAATGATTTTATAGGAGTAAACATATCAAAAATGGAGTGAAAGAGGAAGAACTCGAAGGATGAGAGTTGGGTTCGATAATTTCCCCTTACATTTTACCTAAATGATTCCTTCTCATTAATGTCCTATATAATGACTTTATATTCATTAATTAGAAATCCATAACCATATGTACCTTAATATGGTTCATTCTGGTTTCATTATGTCATATTATGTTCCTCTGGATGACATGTATATTTTAAAAACATTTTTCAGGGATGTTCGTTTTTATGGTTTTTCTTGGGTGGTTCACTTGTATTATTAAATTGATGTGTGGGTAGAACATGAGTAAACATACAGAAATGATATTACATGTCATTAATTATTTTACATGAGTTTAAATTATCTTACAATGAATTATATTATATCCATGTGGATGCATCATTAGATAAGCATTAAATAATGGTTATTTAGGTTAATTTGGGCAGTTTTTTATCACAATGAACTAGTTTTAACTTGTCATTTAGTTATATGGCCAGAGTTTATTTCTAGAACTATGAATATAACATAAAACATATAAAATATTTTTGTTCAACCATAAAAATGGTTTCGTTACATGATCTGAAGGTACCAATGGAAGATGAAAGCATGTCGTTCTTGAAGGTGATAAATTAACACCTCACAAACTACGTTCTCTTTAATAAAATAAAAGGAAGAGGGAAATGGGTTTAGATGATATAATATCCCATTAGGATCATATAATTACAGTATATTTATAATACTGGAGTTTAAATTCAATTTGTATGAAGATAGGTGGGAGATATCAATAAATGAACTTCAACGTGAATGGAAATTAAAGGAGAAGAGGGAGTGAAATTACCTCTAGAATCCTCCTCTTGAGAACCTCTTTATGGGCCTATGCTTGGTCTTTTGATGAGACCATAAGCTCTTAGACGTGGGGGAGGGGATAGGGAAGGTGTTTGGGAAGAGTTTAGGGAAGTCTTGGAGCTTGAGAGGTGTGAGGAAATGAGGGTGTGAAGGTTGGCTTTTATAGTGGAATGGAGAGGGGTTTCCTTAATATAAAATTCATTATTTTATTAATTTCCCCAATGAAAAGTAATAGTGATTCATGGATGAAAAATAATATTAGTTTTATCATGTGATCCTGAAGCATATGGGCTTACATCAGTAGATCATCATCGACGACTCAATTAATCAATTATTTAGCATTTATTGTAAATTATCAGATTCTACTATTCATCAAAAATTCATGTATCTCAGAAAAATCCCTAAAATTTACCCCAACCATTTTTAGACATCTAGAGTCCAAAAAAAAATCCATTTTTGAAAAATAAATTTCTAAATAATATTAATTTAATATTTAATTAAAATCATAATTTACATAAAAAAGAGTTTTTATGATTAAAACTGATTTCGTAGTGCTTTAAAAAATTACGTAGGGGATTATAAAATTATCTAAGACCTATTAGAAATTGAATAAATAATTTATGAATACATTTTAGGGAAAAAATATTCTTTTAAATTATTTAATTAATTATAATTGATTCATTAGGACTTACAAAATACCAAAACGTTTACTGAGGTCAAATTTATAATTTCTAAGATGTCTAAATTTTATTTAATTATTCATAGGTAATTTTAATCTTATGTTTGATGGTTTAAAATTCATAAGGGGCATATTACAATTCATTAGGGTATGTTACTATTCATAAGGGTAGGTCACTATTCACAGAAAATATATTTTTGTTCCATTAGACACCAAAAATCATCTTCAACACAACTGTGTTTGTCATATTTTCAAAATTCCAAACACATAAGTGAAAAACTTATGTTTAAAGGTCACTTATCACTTAGTAGTTAATTATTTTGTGATTGTATGTTATTTTATGACATAAATATAAGAAGGGAATTTCAAATGAAAAACATTGGGTCGTTACACTCTTCCCCCCTTCAGAAATTTCACCCCCGAAATTTCACATTACACAAACAGGTGAGGGTGTTTCTCCTTCATTGCCTCTTCCCATTCCCAAGTTGCTTCCTCAAACTTCTGTTTCCTCCAAAGCACTTTGAAAATATGAGTTGTCTTATTGCGTAAAACCTTATCTCTCTGATCCAGAATCATTACTGGATACTCCTCATAGGATAGATCATCTTCCAACTAAACCACCTCTGAGTTTAGTACATGTGAGGGGTCTAGTATGTACTTTCTAACTAGTGATACGTGAAACACATCATGAACTTGATCCATATTTAGTGAAGTGCAAGATGATAGGCCACGACTCCTATGCAGTTAAGGATCTCAAACGGGTGAATGTACCTTGGGCTTAGGATCCCTTTCTTCCCAAATCACATGACTCCCTTCCATGGAGATATTCGAAGGAAGACTTTATCTCCAACATCGAACTCCAAGTCCATTCGAGGGTTGTCAGCGTAGCTCTTTATCCAACTTTGAGTAGCATTTATTTGTTTCTGGATGACTTGAGCCTTCTCTGTCATCTCTTGTACAAGATCGGGCCCATGTAGATTTCTTTCTCCAACTTCATCCCAACAGGTTGGAGTTCTACATCACTTCCCATAAAGGGATTCATACAGAGCCATCTGAATAATCGAGTGGAAGACATTGTTGTATGAGAACTCAACCAATGGGAGATTCTGATCCCAACCACCTTTTAATTCAAGAGAGTAGGCAATTAGCATATCTTCAAGTTTCTGAATAGTCCTTTTAGACTGGCCATCAGATTGGGGGTGATAGGTCATGCTGAAATTTAATTCAGTACTCAAAGAATGTTGAAGGCTCCTCCAAAACATAGATGTAAACCTTGGATCACGGTCAAAGACAATTGGGAGTGGAACCTCGTGATATATCACCACTTCCCTCACATATATCTTTTCAAGTTGATCAAGTGAGAGATCTTCCAAAATAGTGATAAAATGGGCAGTCTTGGTGAGTCAGTCAACCACAACCCATATCGCATTATTTCCCATTGATGTCTTCGGGAGACCCGTGACGAAGTCCATAGTAATGTTTTCCCATTTCCACATTAGTATAGGAAATGGCTGCATCATACCTGTGGAATTTTGTCTCTCAGCTTTAACTTTCTGACATACCAAACACCTTTATATATATTCCGCAATCAACTTTTTCATGTTATCCCTACAGAAGTGTTCTCGGAGACCACGATACATCTTGGTAATCCCAGGATGGATATAGAAAGTTTATCTATGTTAATGTTCCAATAGATCCTTATTTATACTGGGTGGTGAAGGAACACAAAGCTGCATTCCAAACTGAATCACACCATCATCGTCGATATGGAACTCTTGCAGCTTCACTTCTTTTACTGCATTCACCCTCTTTTGTATCTCCATATCATTCCTTTTTTACATCCTTAATCTTCTCCTGGATGGATGGTTGTGCAATCATTTGCGAAAGGTAGGATGTATCCCCTGCCCTTATGATTTCTAAATCCATTCTTTGCATATCCAGGAAGATAGGGTCTTTCTCAATCCTCAACATGGATAGAGTAGCATGTTATTTTTTTCTTAGAGAATCAGCTACCTTGTTCGCCTTTCCAAGATGATAGTGAATAGAGCAATCGTAATCCTTGATTAGCTCTAACCATCTCCTTTGAATCATATTGAGCTCCTATTGTGTGAATATATACTATAGGATCATATGGCTCGTGTATATGTCACACTTCTCTCC
The DNA here is from genome assembly GCA_963277665.1 of Viscum album. Taxonomy (NCBI): domain Eukaryota; kingdom Viridiplantae; phylum Streptophyta; class Magnoliopsida; order Santalales; family Viscaceae; genus Viscum; species Viscum album. The sequence continues at coordinate 1,651,728,009 of OY728132.1, read as the reverse complement.
ATAAAGGTAGTGCCTCATGATTTTCAAGGAAAAAATCACGGTTGCCAGCTCTAGATCATGCGTTGGGTAGTTTTGATCATAGATCTTCAACTGTCGTGAGGTGTAGGCTATCACATTTTCATTTTTCAAGAGTACACAACCCAATCCTTTCTTTGAAGCGTCACTGTATATGAAAAAAAATTCTCCACTTTTTGGTAGTGTGAGTACAAGTGAAGTGATCATCCTTCTCTTTAGATCCATGAAGATTCCCTCACATTCTTCTGTCCAGACATACTTTACCCCTTTTCCTGTTAACTTAGTTAGCAGGCTTGACAATCATGAGAAGTTTCTCACAAAACATCGGTAGTACCCAGCTAATCCAAGAAAAACTACAAATTTATGTGACACTAGACAGCATGGGTCATTCCCAATCGCCTTTGTCTTTGAAGGATCCACATAAATTCCCTCACTTGTGATAACATGTGCCAAGAAAATGACTTGATTCATCCAAAAGTCACACTTGGTGAACTTGGCGTACAACTTCTCATTTCATAATGTCACCAACACAAGTCTTATATGTTCTTCATGTTCATCTTTTCTCTTAGAGTAGATGAGAATATCATCGATAAACACTACCAAAAATTTGTCGAGGTAATGTCTAAAGACTCTATTCATAAAATCCATGATGATTTTAGATGAATTAGTAATTCCAAAGGGAATCACTAAAAACTCATAGTGCCCATACCTTGTACAGAATGTAGTCTTCGGAATATCTTCCTTCTTCACATTTACCTAATGTTATCCAAAAAGAATATCCACCTTTGAGAAGTGTTGAGCTCCTCCTAACTGGTCGAACAAGTCATCAATCCTTGGGAGAGGATACTTTTTCATTATGGAGATCTTGTTGAGTTCCCGATAATAGATACACAACCCTAGGGTTCTATCATTCTTCTTCACAAAGAGAACTAGCGCACCCCAAGGTGATTCACTAGGACGTATGAACCCATTGTCTAGATGCACTTGCGGTTGCTTCTTTAACTCCTCCAGTTCGATAGGATCCATCCTCTAGGGTAACTTTGAGATGGGAGTAGCTCTGGGTATGAGTTCAATTGAGAACTCTTCTTCACGATCTAGGGGAATTCTGAGTAACTCTTCAAGAAATACATCGTTGTATTCCCTCACGATGGGAATTTCCTCGAGGTTGGCACTTTCCTTTTACTCAAACATTTGGGCGAGGTATGCTTCTTCATAGGGGATCAACACCCACACCATTGAAGGATTTTTCAAAGGAGATTCATGATCTTCCTTTCATTTGTTGAGGATCATGGGATGGTTTGGAATATGAAAATATATTTCCTTTTCCCGAAAGTTGATATGTGCTCTATATAAATAGAGCCTATCTATTCTCATTATAGCATCAAATTCCACCAAGGGAAGTATTATGAGATTTGATGAAATAATCTTCCCACATACACCAACAGGAGAAGAGTCAAATGCCTGGGTTGCAATGATTGCACCACTTGGTATTTTTACAGATATATCTACTTCAAGGTTTTGGGGCTTCGATTTTATAGTTCTACCAAACTTGAAAGATATAAAAAAATGTGTAGAACCAAAATAAAATTAGACTTTTTCTATTCTTGAGTGAATAGGAAGTGTACCTTGTCCAAAATCATTATCATGATTTACCTCCGCAGTAGTGATGGAATAAGCCTTCCCTTGTTCCTTTGGATTTGGTGGCTGCTGATGTTGATTACCCTCAAGAACTCGAGGTTTAGTTCACTGGTTTGCATAGTTCCCTAGCTCCTTACTGTTGTAGAATTTGACCATGAGTGGCTATATCCCTTCATCAGATACATTCCCCTTCCTTTTCATATCTTTTTGACACTCTTGATCATGGTGTCTTTCTTTCCAACACTTAAAGCATTTACATGTCCCTTTGAGGAAGTTCCCATTGTGCAACTTCACACATTTTTGGCATGTGGGTTGTTGATTTTTCTTCCCACCCTTATCATTAGATCCACCAGCTTGAAACTCCATCTTTCTTTTCTTATCACCATAGCCATGGGACCATTCAACAAACTCCATCTCCACTTTGAGAGCACACTGATCAACTTCTTCGTAACCCCCAAAGTCTCGAATTTCAAGAGACTTTCGAATGTGTGGTATTAATCCACTAAAGAATCTATCAATTTTTCTATCATTTTTTGATAACAAAAACCGAAGCATACCTTGTGAGCCCTATGAAATTCGCTTCATAGGTTGTGACCGATTCTCCTTTTTTTTTCTTGAGCTCTATGAATTCTCTCTCCATCTCCGTGTGACGAGTTCGTGGGAAATACTTATTAATAAACATTATCTTAAAGTCTTCCCATTCCATCTCTTCAATTTCATCCCTTGGCTTGGTGTTCTTAATCAAAGCCCACCATTGATCAGCTTCTCTATCTAGACGATAAACGACTAGAGTCACCTTCTATGTTTCAGAACATTGATGCACAGAAAAGATCTTCTCCATGGAGTTGACCCACTGTTACGCAACTAGGGGAATAGAACATCCACTATACGTCGGTGGTCGTTGCCGCATAAAACATTCTATAGCCAGTTGCTCCCTCTTTGGTGAAATAGGGTGTTCCCCATTATTATGGTTATTATTCATCACCAGAGATTATTGTGTAAGCCTTTCCATGATGTTTTGAACTCCACCTCCCAAACCATTGGGGATGTCATTCGGGCAATCGTTGCATTGGCCCTCGCATTAGTTGTTGGCCTGATTTCTCCTGGTTTCCACCATTTTCTAAAATAGAAAATGTTCGAACAAAAAATAAGTAAACAAGTCATGAATAACGTATTCATTTAAACAATTTATACCATAACATATGTAATCCCTATGTAAATAATCTAGTGTAAATATTTGTACGTAATCTCGTACTAGATGTTTTCTCTTGGGTTCACTAATCCTAATTCCCAAATTAACTAAACCTTACCTCTGATACCTACTATAGAGACCCGGACTTTTCTTACATTAATATTACATCTTTTCAAAGATAAGCAACATAGTAGTATTACACATTGAAGACCCAAAAGTTTCGTGTCATGGGAAAACTAGTCCAACACATACAAAATACAACATCATGCATAAACATTTATTTAATTTCTTCTTCCCAAGCTTCTTATTGGAACTTGTCCTCTCCTTAGTACATGTAGCCACCTGAGGATATATATCAAAAGGGGTGATATAGAAGCCCAATAAGAGGATAGATAAGAACAATGTAACATGGGGTTAGCATAATCATAACATAGGTAAAAGATCAAGAACACGAGAGGAACATAAATAAAAGACTTGAAATGTGGCAATGCATAAAAATGAAACATCATTTCATAGTGGTTAACCACCACACATACTTGTGAACCAATCTAGCATCTTGTTAAAAAATAATTTCACATTTACTCATGAGATTCATCACTTTGCCCAATTCATTGGAGAGATATATAATTCTGGGCACACCCATCACATTGAAACATTCATATTGCGCGATATAATTCCAGGCGGACCCGACAAATCATAACATTATCATAATCATGATTTCAACATAGAAGAAATATCAAAAATTAAAATAACTAACCCATGTAAAAGAATGTGTTTCATCTCGTAAAAATATATTCATAAGCTTTGGGTTCCCTAAAGGAAAGAGGGAACAACATACTTGATACAAGAACTGTAAATCTTGAATGAGAAGTAAAAGGCGTGTTCTTAAAAGAAGAGTTATTTTAGAAAACATTTGAATTTTTATAAATACCCGGGAAAAAATGTATATCGTAGAAAAGAACGAAAATTATAAACAAATTATTTTATAGGAGTAAACATATCAAAAATGGAGTGAATGAGGAATACCCTGAAGTTTGAAAGTTGAGTTCGAGAATTTCACCTTACCATGTACCCGAATGCTTCCTTCTATTTAATGTCATGTATAATGACATTATATTAATTAATTAGAAATCCAGAACCATGTGTACATTAATAGGTTTCATTCTGGTTTAATTATGTCATATTATGTTCCTTTGGATGACTTATAGTGTTTAAAAACATTTCTTGGGGATTTTCATTTTTATGGTTTTTCTTGGGTGGTTCACTTGTATTCTTAAATTGAAGTGTGGGTAGAACATGAGTAAACATCCAGAAATGATATTAAATTTTATTAATGATATTACATGAGTTTTAATGATCTTATAATTAATTATATTAGATCCATGTGGATGAATAATTAGATAAGAATTAAATGATGGTTATTTGGGTCAATTTGGGCGGTTTTTGGATCACAACGAACTTGTTTTAACTTATCACTTAGTAATATGGACATAAGTTATTTCCAGAACTATAAATAGAACATAATAAATATAGAATATTTTGGTTCAACCATAAAAATGGTTTCATTACCAGATTTGAAAGTAGAAATGGAAGAAGAAATAATGTCGTTCTTAAAGGTGATAAATTAACACCTCACGAACAACATTATCTTTAATAACATAAAAGGAAGATTGAAAGGGGGTTGGATGATATAATATCCCATTAGGAACATATAATTATATTATATGTACAATAATGGAGTTAAAATACAATTTTTATGAAGATAAGTGGTGGGAGATCAAGAAATGAACTTGAACTTGAGTAGAAATTAAAGGAGAAGAGGGAGGGAAATTACCTCTAGAATCCTCCTCTTGAGAACTACCTTAATGGCCTAAGCATGGTATTTTGATTATACCAGCAGCTCTTAGACATGGGTGAAGGGATAGGGATGTTGTTTGGTCAGAGTTCAGATAAGGAATGGAACTTGAGAGGTGTGAGGAAATGAGGGTGTGAAGGGTGGTTTTTATAGTGGAGGGGAGACGGGTTTTCTTAATATAAAATTTTTTAGTTTATTAATTTTCCCTAAGATAAGAAATAGTGAGTCTTGGATGACCAAGAATAGTATTTTTATCATGTTATCCCGAATGAAGTGGGCTTACATCAGCAGCTCATTATCGATGACTCAATTAATCCATTATTTAGCATTTATTACAAATTATCGGATTCTACTATTCATCAAAATTTCAAGTATCTCAGAAAAATCCCAAAAATTTACCCCAGGCATTTATTGAAAAGTAGAATCAAAAAATGAATTCCATTTTTCAAAAAAAACTTTCTAATTATTATTAATTTAATATTTAATTTAAATCATAATTTACTTAAAAAATTGTTTTTATGATTAAAACTAATTTTATAGTGCTTTAAAAAATTACATAGGGTCTTATAAAATTATCTAAAACCTATAAGACATTGATTAAATAATTTATGAATACATTTTAGGGAAAAATATTATTTTTTAAACTAATTAATTAATTATAATTAATTCTTTATGACTTACAAAATACGAATACGTTTACTAAGGTCAAATTTTTAATTTCTAATATGTCCTAATTTTATTTAATTATTAATAGGTAATTTTAATCTTATGTTGGATGATTTACTATTCATAAGGGTCATATTACTATTGATAATGGTATTTTACTATTCATAAGGTAGGTCACTATTCACCAAAAATTATTTTTGTTTAATTAGACTCTAAAAATCATCTTGAACACAGCTGTGTATGTCAGATTTTCAAAATTCCAAACACAGAAGTGAAAACATATGTTTAAAGGTCACTTGTCACTTAATAGTTGATTATTTTTTGATTTCATGTAATTTAATTTCATAAATATAAAAATAGAATTTCCATTGAAAAAATTTTGGTCGTTACAGTGAATGAGATGAATTCTTCAAATAAAATTGATTGTAAGAAAATTAATTTTACACTTTGTGAAAAAAATGTTGTAAAAAGAACAATGTGGAATGCCTTTTGAATCTAGTAAGTACTTTTGATGTGGTAAATGGGTCAAAAGGCTCGTAATTAAACTAAAAAAATATCAGGGTAGTGATAGGAGAAAATATAATTTACATTTAGTAAAATGTACTAAGTTAAATAAGATGGGTCATTATGAAATTGATATTACAACAATGAACTAAAATGATGGGAAGTAGAAACACTATATATAGAATGGTGTGGTGACATCTTTTGCAACTACACCAGAATATTTTGGTCCATCAAATGAAGTGGTATCAGGTGAAAAAATTATTCAGATTATGCCAATGTTTTTTTATTTTGGATCTACACATTTTTTAATTAATGATATATTTTCTATTAAATTGGTAATTACCACTTTATAAATGAATCTATATGTTATGGTTAAAACGAATAGGGGAAATTTTGAGCCAAAATGAAATTATAAGAATCTTCATGTCCATGTCTGTGGATAGAATCTATGAGAAAACCATTTTTTCTCTAGTGTAATTTGTTGTTATTTTCGGTATAGATTGGCTTTATTTTTACCATTCAATGATTGACTGTAGAGATAAATATGATTCTTTTCAGAAATACTTTCAATTTGTGTATATGAACAAACCCTTATGTTTGATAAAATATCAGGAAGCTGAGAAACTAATAATGGATGGAAATGAATGTCTCCATGAAGATATTAATGAAAATAAATGAATTTTTTAGATTAATGATGTTTCAGTGGTAAATGAGTATCTTGATGTCATTAATAATAAGTTTTCTATTATTATATATGATCAGGATGTTGAATTTAATATTGATGTTGTTCCTGATGCTATGCCAATTTCAAAATCTCTTTTTCAAACAGCTCAAATTTAACATTTAGAATTAAAGAAGCAATTGTTAGAGGTATTAGATAAAGGTTTCATTTGAACTAGCACATCTCCATGGGGTGATTTTGTCTTGTATGTTAAAAAGAAATATGATTCAATGAGGCTTTATATTGATTACAAAGCTATAAATAACATTAATCTTAAGAATAAGTATCATTTTCCTCGATGATTTTTTTTGATATCTCTAGGGAGCTTGGTATTTTTTGAAGGTTGACATGAGGTAGGGGTACCAAAATTTTAATTTAAAGGATACAAACATTACGATTACTGGGTTTTATCCTAGATATGGCCATTATGAATTTTGAGTTATTCCGTTTAGGTTTACTAATTCACATGTTATATTCCTCGATCTTATGAATTCAATATTCGATGAGTTATTGTATAAGTTTTTGTTTGTGTTAATTAATGACATTTTATTATATTATATAAGTAAAGAGGAGCATGAAATTAATTTAAGGGTTGTCTTGAAATCTATATAAGAAAATATATTATATTAGAAATTCTGAAATTGGGTGTTTTGTTGCAGAAAAATTATTTCCTTGGTCACATTGTTTCTAAATATGGCATAAATATTGACCCTTGTGAAACAAAAGTTATTTAATAATGAAAAAAACCAACAAATATAAGCAAGATTATTAGTTTACTTGGTTTAGAAGGATATTACTGGAGGTTTCTTGAAAATTTTTCAAAGTTATCTAGCCCACTGACTATGTTAACTTGAAAATATGTCAAGATTATCTAGAAAAGACTATTTTATGATTATTTAAAAGAATTTAAATTAAAATTTCCAAATTCTCTAGTTTTGGAATTACCTTATTGGAATAGTGAAGTTTTTATCAATAGTGGTGCTTTGTAAAAAGGACTCACATATATCCTAAGGAAGTATGATCAGGTAACATTTTGTGCTTCATATCAACTAAAAACTCATGTGTTAAATTACCCTACACATGGTTTGGAATTAGATGGTGTAGTTTTTTTTCATTAAAATTTATGTGGCATTATTTGTATGAAGTAAAATGTAAAATATATAATGATTAGAAATGTTTAAAGTATATATTCACTCAGAAATAATTAAACATGATATAGAGAAGATTGTTTGAACTAATTAAGGATTATGATTACATTATTCATTACCATCCAAGAAAGTAAAAAAATATGTCTAATGCATTGAGTTAGAAATGTAATGCTATATTAACCATGTTATGTTTGGAACGTGATCCTTTGGTTAACAGTTTTAAAAATTCTATCTTAGATGTCATTGGTGTTGGAAATTACTCTATTTTGTTTCAAGTATCAATGAAATACTTTATGTCATATATAATTAAGATATTCTAGATTAAAGACATTTATTTTCAAAAAATGTAGAGTATCTTCATAAGAGAATCATTCCCGAATTTATCATTGATAATGATTTTTTATGGATCTTTGGAATCAGATTATGGCTACCTTGTGATTCATATTTGATGGAAGAGTTATTATGTGAAGCTCATAGTTCTCTGTTTTAGTTCATCAGGTTAGTACAATGATGTACAGAGTCCTTCGAGAGTATTACTGTTTTGATGGGATGGAAATATATATTGTTGAATATAGTATGAAGTGTTTGAATTTTCAGTGGGTGAAAGTATATTTCATTCGAGGTAGGTGATAATTTATTTCTCAATGTTTCACCATGGAAAGGTATGATTCATTTTGATAATAAGGGAATGTTGAGTCTATGGTTCATTAGACCCTATAAAATAATATAAAAAGTTGGATTTGTTTCTTAAATAGTGGATTTACATCCATCTTTATCCTAGGTACATAATGTTTTTCACGTTTCAATGTTGATAAATTATTTTTTGGATCCATCTCATGTTTTGAGTCCATAAGTAGTTCAGTTGGAAGGGAACCGTGTTTTGGGAAACTACCAGTCCAGGTTCTGGACCACTGAGAATAGGTATTGCAGAATAAGGTCACTCAATAGGTCAAGGTTTTATGGGAAAACACATATGTTTTAAGAGGCGTTATGGGAATCTGAAAATGTCGTGGGGTATAAATACCCACACCTATTTGATAAGTGAATAAAACTGGGATGATGCAATTTCCAAATAGGAGGAAGGATGTAACATCCCCGATAATTATAAAATAAGGTGTTTTAATATATATTAATATTTATGAGTTGGATTTTAATTTTAAATAAAATGGGATTCTATTTATGATAGCATACTCGACAAAAAAATTGTTTTTCCCAAATATTATGTTGCACACAAGACTGAGTTATTCCAAAAAATAATAAATTTTAGTATTATTATTTTAAATGGAAGTTATCACCTATACATTTTATTTGTGAGAATGAAACAATTTTTCTATAACATGATTAAACATTTTTATTAAAATATTTTACCTTCATCTAATATATTTTAGAGGATTAAAGTGAGAATAAATCCAGTTTTAAGTATTAAATACTCTGATATTTTTAAAAGGTAGTTTACCACCTTGTGATTGTAAACCCTTTATAATTCGAGCTTTCATTAACTTTTATATGTTCTATTTTTCAAAATAAACATGATATTTAAAATCATAACAACATAATTTTCATTGGTTAATTTTTTTATTTTTATGATAAAATTAATTTTTAATTGAATAGTAAAAAATACTATATTTTATTTCAAAAATTCCTTTATGTTTAATTTATTAATATAGTTAGGTTATCCTTTTAATATGTTTTAATGTGTTATTGGACTATTTTTTAACATTTAATCTAGTTTTTTTCATTAGAAGTAATTTCACATTGAAATATGATATAAACACATGCTAATATTTTTATGGTTTTTAATTTTTAAAAACATGTTTTCGCATTTTGACAACATGAACTATTTTTAAATTAATTACTACAACTTCTATGCTTTGAATTTTTAAAAGTGGATTCCATATTTTTAATTGGAAGGTCCAAATTTTTTATGGAATGGATTAAGATAAATCTTGGATGTTATTATTTTTGGTTAAATTATGACTTACCATATTGGATAAATTTTTTTGCCCATTTCGGTTTTAGAAAAATTTTAGAGACCAGAGAAATGAATTATGGAACTTATGATTCATTTACTTTTTTCAGGGATAAAAACTCATCTTTAGTATCCATTTCATAGAATGGTAGGTGATGTTGAAATAGAATAATTAAAAACCAATGGATTATATATTTATTATGAAATGAAATTCAACTAGGTATGCTTATTCTTCATTTAGTACTTATTAGGATAATAAAATAATCCCCTGACTCTTGGGAAACTATTTTCGAACAAAAAATTCATTCATTAACTTTTTATACTATAAAATAAATGGTCTTTTAATTGATCACAACATTAATGATTATGTGATGGTTAATATTATAATGAAATATCATTTATCATTACCCATCAAAACTATATGGTTATATTTCTCTTCCATGTCCCATATTTCACATCAAAATAAGTTTATCCTATTCTAAAACCTCATTTTGTGGTAACATTCACATTTACATTTCCCTATTATTAAGGGGAAATTTTATTAACCTTATTTACTATTTCAGTTTCCCATTAAGTTATTTTCACGTATCTAATTTTGATTTACAACGTGAGATTTAAAACTGTGAGGAAATAATTAATTGAAGGAGGGGAAAATGAAACACCATAATATTTTATGGTGCATATCTTTTTAAATTTAATCACTTTGATAGATTATATTACATAGACCAATGAATATAAACAAATAACTAAATATTATTATTTAATAACGATATTTATAACCAATATGTAAGAATAGCGGGAATGAATGATATTATCTAAATTATGAAAATATAGTTAATACATACTTATAAAATAAATTCATTATTTACTAATTATTTAGAAAAGAAAATAATAACAAATTTAACATAGTGTATTTCTTTTTACTAAAAACTAATTTTTTTTAGTAATGAAATTTATATTTTATATAGGTATAATATGATAATAAAAAAAATTTAATACATAAAAACATATTCATTTGTAAATTTATTTTTTCTATCTTTTAATGGTGCACCTAGATTAAATATATATTTAGAATCATTAATAAATTTTATTAGAACGAACAAATTTCATTTTTAAAATCGGAATATCAAAATAATCTTATGGTATAATATTTTTTTGAGAAGTTTCATTTTTTTTGAATAGAGAGAAATATTTAATTTTAATTGAAACTGATTTTATTGTATAATTTATTTATATTGTAAAATAATGTTTTAATTTTTTTAAGGTATAATTATTTTAATTATAAATAAATAAAACCATTCAAGGTCATTTGAATCAAATTACATTGAAATTGGACATACAAACATTTCAAACCATTGATCTTTTTCACTTTAGAAACATGTTTTCCCATTAAGAGGATAAGATTAATTTTAAATCTAATTTCTTCAATTCATTGAAATGAATTTGGTAAAATGGATTAAAAATTTGGGATTATAAGCTCCAAATAATTTTTCAAGTACAATTTAATTTGTATGAATATAAATGTTATCATTGTAAAATAAATTTTTTCCCTCGATATAGGTAAAAAATGAAATAGATCATTGTTAAATGGGTAAAAGCATTAAATAATTAAAAAACAAATTTAATTGTTGTTTTATGTATTTATAGACCCAAAATATACAATAAAATATTAATTATCATACATAGTCTATAAATTTAATGGTACCTCAATGTTGTTGTTATTAAATATAAATTAATCATTATTTTAATCACTTAAATCAACCTCTCGTTGAGTATAAATGCCACACCTCACCATCACATTTAGACTTAGAATAATTTTATATCATAAAATATCTATACAAACATATCCTCATTACTCTCCCTATATCCATGTGCTTCTGGTATAACCAAAATACTAAATCCATGGTATTCATAGGGTCCCCTAAGGAGGTGATATTGAAGAGTTAATTTTCACGTGACACGTCTCTTATTTTCTTTTATTATTATAATATATCCTCATATATTTCATCCATCAATGAATAATACATTTAGAATCTGGTACATAGTGTAATTTTATGTTTCTAATGTAATATTTTTTATCCATACCATTCATTACTGCATCTTATTCATTGAGATGAAAATGTTGTCCAAATTATGAAAGTAGATCACCTACATGAATAATGTTTTTGTTCTTTCGCCATTACCATATTCATGGCTAGTCATAAATCAATTATTCCCATTAAATAATATATATATATATATCATATCCAATATCATGTAATGTATCTATTATATACTCAAAATAGTAAATAAAATGTAACCAATCCATGGTGTTCAAATGAACAGCTAGAATAGACTAAACATTTATCATTAACATTTTATCTAATTAATAATCCCCATGAAATAAATAAAAGTGATATATGTGAAAATTTATTAATATGGAATTTACTTAATAGTATTTCATTCCAATTTTGGGATTTATAATCCCAATTTACAATAACATCCATAATTATACACAAATTAATAGATCAGAAAACCATGAAATAAACCAACCTGAAACCATGAAAATAATGAAATATTTTTAATGTATGGGTCATAAGATGTTATAAAATCATCACATAAGGTATAATAAATATGAGTATAATTATTTATTGAGTTAATAATATTATATAGACCATTATTTAGGATATTAAAATATGCACCTCTGATGGGAAGTTTGATATAAGGGTTTCTCAACTCTCTTTTTGCTTCTTTGAGATATATACATTATTAACCCCATGGTCCTTTTGTGTGGTGTATGTAATACCCATTAATATAGAATATAATTAATATTATTATACTCATGGTATTAAATTTCAATTTTTATAATTATTATTTTTATGCAGAAATTTTTTTACTTATTACAATTTACTAAGATATTTCATAAGACAATTTACATTCATTATGTTAAACTTTTTCTTAATTATTTATTTAATGATACGATTATGGATTAAATGAATTTAGTTACCTTATATTGAATGTTTAATTTGTAATGTTTAATTACATTGAATACACATAATCAATTCAGTGGATTAATGATCTAATTAGGGTATGAGAATTTGTCTCAATGTCCTTTCATTGAGGTGTATTTTGATGTCATACAGTAAAGATATTTTATGGGGTGTATTTACATCCCATTTAACATATCATATCATGAATTTTTTCACATTCAATTTAATGTTTCTTTAAATCATATTCCTTCATTTTTTTATGATTCAAATGTTTCAAAGTTATATTTGAAACATTCGATAGAAAATATCATTTTGAATCGATTATTCAATATATGTGGAATGCTTTGTATGTGAAGGAAACCACTTGGGGCCAGATTATGCAGACCCATAGATGTATTGTTAGCCTCATCGGATGAATTTAACTATATAAAACACTTCACATTTGATTCCAAGTAGTTCTAAATTATTTAGCGGATAGATCTTCATGTTAGTGTCTTCTGAAAGCTCTTCACACAAATCAGATAGGGTTATACCCACAGAATTAAACAGGAAATATGATTGATCTCAATAGTAAATATCTAGAGTATATATCTTGATATTTAAATCATATAATATTTTGTGTTCCATCATTATGTTTATCCTATATGGTTAATAAATTAGTTTGGTTATCCATGTCCATGTTTAAATCTCATGTGATTATTTATATGGAATTATTTGATCATATTTTATTCATTCCATATTTTGATCAAGTTATTGATTATTTAAATTTGTTATTAGTTATTTATCTTTACATGTAGATTATTATTATTTTTTCATAATATATATCACTATACATAACCCTTACTGAGAATTTGAGCTCACACTTATTATGATTCATTTCCCCAAGATAGAGATATGAATTATTGGAATGAATATCAAGGATGCAGAGAAGTTTATTTTATTATGTAAAATTATTTATTTTCAAATAAAATTATAATCATGATTCATGTATGTATCTATTTTACAAATAATACTAAATTATTTTTTCTTTTTTATCTAATTTCTTATATATTATTCCAATGTAATAAAGTAGGGCATCAGTTATCATGTACTTTAGTCTGGGACATTATGCAAAGATTGTAACACCCTAAAATTTTTGGTATATGTATTGATTTCATTTATAAGTACACATTTTCCATTTTCTATTATAATTTTTTTGATACATAGTATGGGTGTGTTTTGGTGAATTTGGAATTTTTTAATGGTTTTTAAGAAGAGCACCATTAGGGAATGTTTTTTCCCAAAATTTTCCCCTTACCCAAGAAAGTTGTGAAACCATTAATAGAGGTGTATTACATAGTTAGTTCATCGGTTATGGAACTATTCACCCTCTTAGTAGTAATTATGTGACACCTAGAAGAGGTTCATAGTTTAGATGCATGGTTTGAAAAAGTATGTACTCATACCCCTGAAACAGTGCACGTAGAATTATTTTATCAAACAATAATATTTTAAAATCTTAAAACCTTTAATATTAAACCCAAAACAACACTGATTTGGATTATCATAATCCATCATTTTCTACCTCTCAGATAGATTGTTAGGCCTCTCTAGCTACATTATTGATGAATCAAAGATGAGATTAATAGATTTTCACCTCTCTCGGTAAGAAATATCTTCTTATGTGGTTTCTTATTTATCCCTCTCTAATCATTATACCATATTTCAGATGGAATATTTATTCCACTTGTGTTGGTTTTGGATCAAGTTATTGTTAGACCATAATCAGTTTTATCTTGGTCTAGGTGTTTGTTCTAGATATTATTATTCATTATTCAATTAAACATTCCTCCCTAATTTGTGAAGTTTGGTCTTGGAGAATAGTTATCAATTATTGTGAGGATGGTGTAATAAATTGAAAATACAATAACTAATAGAAATTGGTGTTCTCCCATCACTTTTATCCCAACGGTTTACAAAAACCGTATGGAAAGGGAGCCTATACCAATGGTTTAACAAAACTGTTGGTATAGAATTGTTTGGAATACCCTTTACCAACTATTCTCTAGAACCATTGGGAAAGGCTTCCTTGTAGTAGGATTTACCAATGATTCTACAAAACCATTAGGTAAACCTATTTTTTATACGATTTTACCAATGATTCTACATGAACCGTTGGTATAGTAACTCTTTCCCAATGGTTTTTAAAAACCGTTGGGAAAAGTTTTCCCCAATTAACCAGACCTTCCTCATTTACGAACATAAGTGAATGTGTAGCAGTGGACACCTTACTCGCTCGACTTCCCCATCTGAACTACTAAATCTCTATCAGATCCATCTCAAATCATGTATTTTCTTCTTTATACACATAAAATCGTTATGTGTTAACTTATTATTATTGTTATTCATCTAATATTTTAGTTTTTTGTTCGGATTTTGATGTCTATCTTGTTTTCTGATTTGATTTAACCATGATTTTCTGCATCACATTGGAACCATTAAATTAATTAAATATTTAACCCTTCGATGGAGGTGAAATATCATAGATTCGTTGTAGTTGGATTCCATATTTTCTATGTATGTGTTTTTATGAATTTTCTTCATATTGTAATTAATTGTTACTTGTGAATTCATTTATATGTGTTTATTAGTTTTTAACAACGTTTCTAGGGGGTTGGGGGATGTATGGGGGGACAGGGGGGGGGGGGGTTTCCGGTGGTTACAGGGTGGGGGGGGGGGTTCGGGGGATGTCTAGTGGTTCGGGGGGATATCTGGGGGGTCGGGGGGCTGTCAGGGGGTGGGCGTTGTCTGGGGTGGTGGGGGATATCCATGGTTTGAGGCGGCTTTTGGGGTGATGGGGTGGTCCGGGGAGAGGGGGGTTGTCCGGGGGTCGGGGGTGGCGGGGGGGGGGGGGGGGCGGTCTTTCTGGAGGTGGTTTGGCTGTCCGGGTGGTGCGGGGGGGGGGGGGGGGCTGTCTTGGTGGTGCGGGGGGCTGTCTAGGAAGGTGGGGGATTTTTGGGGGTGGGGGTTTTCCGAGGTGGTGGGGGTGTTAGGGGGTGGGGGTGTCTGAAGTGAGGTGGGATGTCCAGGGGGTCGGGGGATGTCTGGGGGAGGGGGCTGTCCGGAGGTTGGGAGGGCTTTTCAGGGTGATGGGGCACTATCTGGGGTGAGGGGGGTTTGTCTGGGGGTCATGGGGGTGTTGTCTGAGGGGTGGGGGTGTTTTCTGGGTTGAGGGAGGGCTTTTCGAGGGTGGTTGGGTTGTTCTGGTGGTGCGAGAGGTTGTCTGGGTGGTGTAGGGGCTATATGGGTGGTGAAGGGGGCTATCTGGTATGTATATTTTTGAATTCAGTATAACTCTTTATTTTTCACCCAATATGGAAGCCAAATGATTTTATAATGGTTTGGAGGTGGGTGAGGCTATATGAGATTTTATGGGTTATTCTGGGGAGTTTCTTTCCCTTTAATTCATTGGTTTATAAAACATAAGTTGGTGCTGCATATATTATGTAATTGGAATTCCTAAAGTAAAATGTTGGTCTCGGATTTTGGAATCAAGAGTCTGTTTTTTATAACATAAGATCAGTTTCTATAATGTGAAGGACAAATACATAGGATTTATTTGGAATCCTGGGTGCAAGATGCAGCACCGCGGATGTCGCTAGATCGGGCCAACACGTCGTGGCCACGCCACGGTTAGGCCGCGGTCTTGCCGCGGTCACGCCGTGGTCACGCCACGGTCATGCCACAGTCAGGCCGCGGTCACGCCGCGGTCACGCCGCAGTAATGTCGTGATTTGGCCCTGCTCCAAGACGACACCCCACGACGGTTCGAAGTCCTTTCAGAATTAGATGTATGATACCTAGATAGAGTATTAGATACATTACCCGCCCTCCTTCCCGAACAGCCCACCTGGACATCTCCCCACCCGCCTCAATCTGAGACTCATTGGGGCCGGTACCATTCAAAGTGTCTTTATTTTGTTTAAAATGGATACCGTTTTAAGTAAAAACTACTGGCATATGGAATGTCGACCAAATGCATTCAGAATGTGCTGATACATTAGTAAAACGGCCCAGAGGTCATTTTTAACATGTACAAGTCAACCCCTCCTCAATCCGAGGCGTGGTGTTACCAGAACCACTCAAAGTATCTCACTATTAATTGAAATGGAAAATATTTTAAGTGAAAACAATAACTGGAATACAAAAAACTGACCAAATGCATTTGGATTGTGTTTATACTTCAACACAATGATCGTTGGGTGAATTGTGAAATGTTCAGCCAGACGGCACGTCAATCGGAGGTGTCGTGTGAACGCGCTGACTGAAAACACACTCCACATGTCGTAAATGGCCAAAAAATTGGTTTTATGGTCAAATGTGTTCCTAAAGACATCAGAATGACTTGAAATCACATGAAAACACCCTAATTATTATTCGCGAGGTGTAAAATTAGACGACACATCATTCAGATGCGTGGTTTGCGCGCCACAGCTGAATATGTGTTTTTTAGGTGTTTGACATGCTTTGAAAGTGCGTGAAGGGTGGTTGAAACCAGAAAAACGACCTCAGAATGCCATGAAATCAGACTACAACAAAGGGTGGGTGAATTTTGAAATAGTCGGCCAGAAGGCACGTCAATCGGAGGTGTCGTGTGGATGCGTTGGCCGAAAATGCACTCTTTGTGTCGTAAATGGCCAAAACATGCATTTAACAATCAAATGCATGCTGAACAACATCATAATGACTTGAAATCACTTTTAAACACCCTAATTATTATTCATGAGGCGTATGAGGAGACGAAACGTCATTTGGATACGCGGTTTTCATGGCATGGCTGAATATGTGTTTTTTAGGTGTTTGGCGCGCTTAAAAACCGCGCATGGGGTGGTTGAAACTGGCCGAATGACCTCGAAATTCCATGAAATTAGAAGAAAACAAAGGGCGGGTTAATTTTTAAATGGTTGACAAGACAACACGTCAATCAGAGTTGTTGTGTGACCGTGCTGGCCGAAAAAGCACTATGTGTGTTGTAAATTGCCAAAACATGCGCTTAACAGTCAAATTCATGCTGAACGACATCAGAATGACTTTAAATGACACTAAAACACCATATTTATTATTCATGATGTGTACGAGGAAACAGATTGTCATTCAGACGTGCGGTTTGCGCGGTATGGATGAATATGTGTTTTTAGGTGTTTGGCGTGCTTGAAAAGCACACGTGGGGTGGTTGAAACCAGCCGAATGACCTCATAATGCCATGAAATCAGACGAAAACAAACAGTGGGTGAATTGTGAAATGGTCGGCCACATGGAACTTCAATCAGAGGTGTCGCTGGCTGAAAACGCACTCCGTGTGTCATAAATGGACAAATATGCATTTAACGGTCAAATGCATGCCGAACGACATCGAAATGACATGAAATCACACAAAAACACTCAAATTTTTATTCTTGAGGTGTACGAGGAGACTACAGGTCATTCAGATGCGTGTTTTGCACGACACGACTGAATATGTGTTTTTTAGGTGTTTGGCGGGCTTGAAAAGCGCACGTGTGGTGCTTGAAACCAGCCTGAACGACCTCGGGATGCCATTAAATTGGACGACAACAAAGGGTGGTTGAATTGTGTAATGGTCGGTTAGAAGTCACATCAATTAGAGGTGCTGTGTGATCGCACTGGCTGAAAACGCACTCTGCATGCCGTAAATAGCCAAAACATGCGTTTAATGGTCAAATGCATTCCTAATGACATCAGACTGACTTGAAACCACACAAAAACACCCTAATTATTATTTGTGAGCTTTACAATAAGACAACATGTCATTCGGACACGTGGTTTGCACGACACGGCTGAATATGTGTTTTTATGTGTTTAGTACACTTGAAAAGCGTGCGTGGGGTGGTCAAAACCAGCCGAACAACCTCAGAATGCCGTTAAATCGGACGATAACAAAGGTTGGGTGAATTTTGAAATGGTTGGCCAGAAAAATCGTCAATTGGAGGTGTCGTGTGACCGTGCTAGCCCGAAACGCACTATGCGTGTCGTAAATAGCCAAAACATGTATTTAATGATCAAATGCATGCCGAACAACATCAGAATGACTTGATATAAAAAACCCTAATTATTATTTGTGAGGTGTACAAGGAGACGACACGTCATTCAGATGCGTGGTTTGCGCGGCACGATTGAATATGTGTTTTTAGGTTTTTGGCGTTCTTGAAAAGTGTGTGTGGGGTGGTTGAAACCGTCCGAACAACCTCATAATGCCATGAAATCAGATAAAAACAAAGGGTGGGTGAATTGTGAAATGGTCAGCTAGACGACACATCAATCAAAGGTGTTGTGTGACTGTGATGGCCGAAATTGCACTTTGCAGGTCGTAAATGGCCAAAACATGCGTTTAATGGTCAAATGCATTCTGAACGACATCAGAATGGCTTGAAAGCACACGAAAACACCCGAATTATTATTTTTGAGGCATACAAGGAGACAACCCATCATTTGGACGCACGATTTGTGCGGAATGACTGAATATATATTTTTTAGGTGTTTGGTGCACTTGAAAAGCATGCGTGGGGTGGTCGAAACATGCCGAACGACCTCAGAATTCCATGAAATCGAACGACAACAATGGGTGGGTGAATTGTGAAATTGTCGGCTAGACGACATGTCAATCAAAGGTTTTGTGTGATCACGCTGTATGAAAATGCACTATGTGTGTCATAAATGGCCAAAACACGTGTTTAACGGTCAAATGCATGCCAAACAACATCATAATGACTTTAAATCACACGAAAACACCTCAATTATTATTCGTAAGATGTGCGAGGAGACGACACGTCATTCAGATGCGTGGATTGCGTGACACGGCTGAATATGTGTTTTTTAGGTGATTGGTGAGATTGAAAAGTGAGCATCGAGTGGTCGATGCCTGCCGAATGACTTCATAATTCCATTAAATCAGACAAAAACAAAGGTTCTGTGAATTGTGAAATGGTCGGCTAGACGGCACGTCAATCGGAGGTGTTGTGTGACCGCGTTGGCCAAAAATGCACTATGTATGTCGTAAATTTCCAAAACATGCGTTTAACGGTCAAATGCATTCCAAACGACATCAAAATGACTTGAAATCACATGAAAACACCCTAATTATAATTTTTGAGGTGTAAAAAGAGATGGAACATCATTTGGACATGTGGTTTGTGTGGCATGACTGAATAAGTGTGTTAGGTGTTTGGCGCACTTGTAAAGCGCGCGTGGGGTGGTCGAAATAGGCTGAACGACCTCAGAATGCCATGACATTGGACAACAACA
Source organism: Viscum album (assembly GCA_963277665.1). NCBI lineage: Eukaryota > Viridiplantae > Streptophyta > Magnoliopsida > Santalales > Viscaceae > Viscum > Viscum album. The sequence continues at coordinate 1,651,708,034 of OY728132.1, read as the reverse complement.
AAGGGTGGGTGAATTGTAAAATCGTCGGCTAGACCTCATGTCAATCGGAGGTGTCGTGTGATCGCATTGGCCAAAAACGCAATCCGCGTGTCGAAAATGGCCAAAACATGGGTTTAACAGTCAAATACATTCCGAACGACATCAGAATGACTTGAAATCACCTGAAAACAACCTAATTATTATTTTTGAGATGTACGAGGAGACGGAATGTCATTTGGACATGTGGTTTGCATGGTACGACTGAATATGTGTTTTTTGGTGTTTGGCGCACTTGAAAAGCGCGCGTGGGGTGGTCGAATCCGGACGAACGACATCAGAATGAAATGAAATCGGGCGAAAACAAAGGGTTGGTGATTTTTGAAATGGTCGGCAAGACGGAACGTCAATCAGAGGTGTCATGTGACTGCACTAGTTGAAAACGCACTGTGCGTGTGGTAAATGGCCAAAACATGCTTTTAACGGTCAAATGCATTCCGAACGACATCAGAATGACTTGAAATCTAACAAAAACGCCCTAATTATTATTCATTAGGTGTACGAGGATACAACATGTCATTCGGACGCACGGTTTGAGTAGCACGACTAAATATCTATTTTTTAGGTGTTTGACACAATTGAAAAGCGCGTGTGGGGTGGTCGAAACCAGCCAAATGACCTCATAATGCCTTAAAATTGGACGAAAACAAAGGGTGGGTGAATTTTGTAATGGTCGGCCATAAAAAACGTTAATCGGAGTTATCGTGTGACCACGCTGGCCGAAAATGCACTCCATCTGTTGTAAATGGCCAAAACATGCGTTTAACGGTCAAATGCATGCCCAACGAAATCAGAATGACTTGAAATCATAGGAAAACACCATAATTATTATTCGTGAAGTGTACTATGAGACGGAACGCCATTCAAATGCACGATTTGCGCGACACGGCTGAATATATGTTTTTTAGGTGTTTGGCGCGTTTGAAAAGCGTGTGTGGGGTGGTTGAAACTGGCCGATCGATATCAAAATTCCATGAAATCGAAAGAAAACAAAGGGTGGGTGGATTTTGAAATGGTCGGCCAGACGACATGTCAATCAGAGGTTTTGTGTTACCACGCTGGCCGGAAACGCACTCTACATGTCGTAAATGGGCAAAACATGTGTTTAACGGTCAAATGCATGCCGAACGACAACAAAATGACTTGAAATCATACGAAAACACCCTAATTATTATTCTTGGGGTGTAAGAGAAGAAGAAACATTATTCAGACGTGCGATTTGCATAGAAATACAAAATATGTGTTTTTTAGGTGTTTGGCGCATTTGAAAAACGCGTGTGGGGTGGTCGAAACCAACTGAATGACCTCAGAATGCCATGAAATCGGACGAATACAAAGATTGGGGGAATTTTGAAATGGTCGGTCAGAAATCACATCAATCGTAGGTGTCGTGTAACCGCGCTGGCCGAAAATGCAATCTGCATGTCGTAAATGGCCAAAACATGCGTTTAACGATCAAATTCATGCCGAATGACATTCGAATGACTTGAAATCACACAAAAACACTCTAATTATTATTTTGGATGTTTATGAGGATACAAGACTTCATTTGGACGCATGGTATTCATATCACAATGGAATATGTGTTTTTTAGGTGTTTGGCACGATTGAAAAGCACGCGTGGGGGGGGGGGTCAAAACTGGCTGAACGACCTCAGAATGCCATGAAATCAGACGACATCAATGGGTGGGTGATTTTTGAAATGGTCAGCTAGATGATACATCAATCAGAGGTGTGGTGCGACCGTGTTGGCCGAAAACACACTCCACCTGTTGTAAATGGCCAAAACATGCTTTTAACAGTCAAATTCATGTTGAACGTCATCAGAATTATTTGAAATCACACTAAAACACCCTAATTATTATTCATGTGGTGTATGAGGAGATGAAACATCATTAGGACGCATGGTTTTCACGGAACGACTGAATCGATGTTTTTAGGTGTTTAGCGTGCTTGAAAAGCGCGTGTCGGTTTGTCAAAATCGGTCGAAAGACCCCAGAATGCCATTAAATCGGACAAAAACTAAGGGTTGGTGAATTTTGAAATGTTCGAGTAGAAGGCACATCAATCGAAGGTGTTGTGTGACCGTGCTGGCTAAAAACGCACTCCGCCTGTCTTAAATGGCCAAAACATGCATTTAACGGTTAAATACATGCCGAACGACATCAGAATGGCTTGAAATCACACGAAAACACCCTAATAATTATTCGTGAGGTGTAAGAGGAGACAGAACATCATTTTTATGTGCGGTTTGCACGACACGGCTGAATAGATGTTTTTAGGAGTTCAGCACGCTTGAAAAGCACGCGTTGGGTGGTCAAAACTGGTCGAACGATCTCAGAATTCAATGAAATCGGACGACAACAGAGGGTGCGTGAATTGTGAAATGGTCGGCCAAACTCACATTAATCGGAGATGTCGTGTGACCGCGCTAGCCGAAAAGGGACTATGTGTGTCATAAATGGCCAAGACATGTATTTAACAGTAAAATGCATGCCGAATGAAATCATACTGACTTTAAATCAAATGAAAACATTCTAATTATTATTCGTGAGGTGTACTAGGAGATGACACGTCATTCAGATGCGTGGTTTGCGCAGAACGACTGAATATGTGTTTTCTAGGTGTTTGGCATGCTTGAAAAGCACGCGTGGGGTTGTCAAAACCAACTGAACGACCTTGGAATGCCATGAAATCAAACGACTACAAAGGGTGGGTGAATTGTGAAATGGTCGGCTAGACGGCACGTCAGTCGGAGGTGTCGTGTGACCGTGCTGGCTGAAAATGCACTCCACCTGCCGTAAATGGCCAAAACATGTGTTTAACGGTCAAATGCATGCTGAACGATATCAGAATGACTTGAAATCACACAAAACACCCGAATTATAATTTTTGAGGTGTACGAGGAGACAACACGTCATTCGGACGCAGGGTTTGCACGACACAACTGAATATGTGTTTTCTAGGTGTTTGCCACGCTTGAAAAGCATGCGTGGGGTGGTCGAAACCGGCCGAACGACCTCAAATTCCATGAAATCGAATGACAAAAAAGGGTGGGTGTATTTTGAAATGTTCGGCCAGATGACACGTCAACCAGATGTGCCATGTGACCGCGTTGGCCGAAAACATACTCCACATGTAGTAAATGGTAAAACATGCGTTTAATGGTCAAATTCATGCCAAACGACATCAGAATGACTTGAAATCGCACGAAAACAACATAATTATTTTTCATGGGGTGTATGAGGAGACGACACATCATTTGAACATGTGGTTTGCGCGGCACATCTGATTATGTGTTTTTAGGTGTTTGTTGCGCTTAAAAAGCGTGCATGGGGTGATCCAAACTGGACGAATGCGTTCATATTATGTTGATACATTATAATAACGATCCATGTGTCATTTGTGATGTGTACGAGTCATCCCTGCCTCAATCCAACGCACTGTGTGGCCGGCACCACTCAAAGTATCTGTTTTGTTTCAAAAGGACATCATTTTAAGTGAATTCAACAACTGACATACGGAAAACCGACCAAATGCATTCGGATTCTATTGAAACATCATGAAAATGATCCATGGGTCATATGTGATGTGTATGAGTCAAAATCGCCTCAATATGAGGGCCAGTGTAGAAAACACCACTCAAAGTGTTTCTCTTTTGTTTTAAATGGACAATATTTTAAGTGAAAACAACAATTGGAATACTTAAAACGGACCAAACTCATTCAGAATATGTTCATATTTTAGGACAATGATCCATGGGTAATTTTTGACGTGTACCAGTCAACCCCACCTCAATCTGAGGTGAGGTGTGGCTGGAACCACTCAAAGTGTCTCTCTTTTAATTCAAAAGGACATCATTTTAAGTGAAAACAACAACTTGCATTAGGAGAACTGACCAAACACATTCGGATTGTGTTGATACATTAGAAAAATTATTCATGGGTCATTTGAGATGTGTACGAGGCAACCCCGTCTATATTTGAGGTGTGGTGTGGCCGGTACCACTCTAACTATGTCTCTTTTGTTTAAAATGTACAAGATTATAAGTGAAAAGAACAACTAACATACGAAAAACTGACCAAAGGCATTCAGAATCTGTTTAAACTTTAGGTAAATGATTCATGGGTCATATGTGATGTGTACAAGTCAACCCCACCTCAATCTGTGGTGTAGTGTGACTGGCACCACTCAAAGTGTCTCTCTTTTATTTAAAAAGCACTTCATTTTATGTGAAAACAACAACGGACATACAGAAAACTGACCAAATGCTTTCGTAATATGTTGATACTTTAGGACAACGATCCATGAGTCATTTGTAACATGTAAGAGTTTACCTCGCCTCAATATGAGGCATGGTGTGGCAGGTATCACTTCAGGTGTATGTATTTTGTTTAAAATGGACAACATTTCTAGTAAAAACATCTGGTATATGAAAAACTGATCAAATTACAAATTGAATTCCATATTTCACATATAATTGTCATATTAATTTCAAATTTAATTCTAAATGAATTTTCTATGTTTATAATTATGTTGTGAATTTTGATTTAATTCTGCATGTGTATAGTTCCAAGATGCATTATATGTTAAATGTGTATGAATTTGTTCAGTATATGTATCTGTTAGTTGGTTATTAAAGGTAAAGTAATTGTATGTGTATGTGTTAGTTGATTATTGTAGGTAAAATAATTAGAAATGAGAGGGAATTTGAAAGGAGAGGGAATGGACACCCTGCTCTGTGCCCGCTGTGCAATTTTCACAACATAGGCTATGCCAACAGTTTCAAACCATTGGCATAGAATTATTAGTATTTTTTCCCAAATGGTTCTCTATGAACCATTGGTAAAAATCCTTTTCTAACTGTTTAGAAACCGTTGGGAATGAATTCATATGTTTGGTTGTCCCAACGGTTCAAGCCAAACTGTTGGGAAAAACTATCCCAACAGTTCTGTGTTAACCATTGGGAAAATATTTCCCAATGACTTATATATCAATGATTTGAAGAACCCTTGGTATATGATATAGTTCTGCAGGCTTTCCCAACAGTTCATAACCGTTGGGAAATTATCAATTTCTAGTAGTGTTAGCATACGAAAAACCAACCAAACAAATTCAGATTGTATTCATACATCAACACAATGATCCGTGGGTAATTTTTCCCGTGTACGAGTCAATATCACCTCAATCTGAGGCTCAGTGTGTCCACCACCACCCAAAGTGACTCACTTTTATTTGAAATGGAAATCATTTTAAGTGAATACAACAAATGACATACAGAAAATTAACCAAACAAATTTACATTGTGTTGAAACGGTAGAAAAATGTTCCATAGTTCATTTGTGACGTGTAAGAGTCAATCCTGCCTCAATCCGAGGCATGGTGTGGCCAGAACCACTAAATGTGTCTCTCTTTATTTTAAAATGGACTTCATTTTAAGTGAAAATCACAACTGACATACGGAAAAACAACCAAACACATTTATATTCTGGTAAACCTTTAGTAAAATGATCCATCGGTCATTTGTGACATGTACAAGTCAACCTTTCTTCAATCCGAGGCATAGTGTGGACAGAACCACTCAAAGTGTCTCTATTCTGTTTAAAATGGACTTCATTTTAAGTGAAAACAATAAATGACATATGGTAAACCACCCAATTGCATTTAGATTCTATTGAATCTTTAGGAAAATGATCCATGGGTCTTATGTGACGTGCAGGAGTCAACCCCACCTCAATCTGAGGCCTGGTGTGGCCGAAACCACTCAAAGTGTCTCAAATTTATTTGAAATGGACAACATTTTAATTGAAAACAACTACTGGCATACGAAAAACTGACAAAATGCATTAGGAATGTGTTGAAAGTTTAGAAAAAATATAGATGGGTCATATGTGACATTTATGAGTCAGACCTCCCTTAATCTAAGGCATGGCGTGACCAGAACCACTCAAAGTGTCTCGTTTTATTGAAATGAGCAACATTTTAAGTGAAAACGACAACTGACATACGAAAAACTGACCAAACACATTTAGAATGTGTTGATTCTTTAGTAAAATAATACATGGGTCGTATGTGATTTTTATAAGTCAACCCCACATCAATCTGAGGTGCGGTGTGGCTGGAACCACTCAAAGTGTCTCCCTTTTGTTTAAAATGGACATCATTTTAAGTGAAAACAAGAACTGGTATACAGAAAACTGAACTAAAGCATTCAGATTCAATTGAAACATTAGGACAACGATCCATGGGTCATATGTGCTTCTTCCATGTCATCCTCACCTAAATCTGATGTGCAGTGTGTCCCGAACAACTCGAAGTGTCTCAGTTGTATTTGAAATGAACAACATTTTAAGTGAAAAGTACAACCGGCATATAGAAAACTGACCAAACGCATTCGTAATCTATTGAAAATTTAGGAAAACGATCCATGGGTCATTTTTGATGTGTACAAGTCAACATCACCTCAATCCGAGGTGTGGTGTGGCCATAACCACTCAAAGTGTCTCTCCTTTGTTTCAAAAGGACATCATTTTAAGTGAAAACAACAACTGACAAACGGAAAACTGACCAAAAGCATTCGGATTCCGTTAAAAATTTAGCAAAATGATCCATGAGTCATATGTGACGTGTAAGAGTCAACCCCGCCTCAATCCAAGGCCCGGTGTAGCCGAAACCACTCAAAGTGTCCCACGTTTATTTGAAATGGACAACATTTTAATTGAAAACAACTACTGGCATATGAGAAACTGACCAAACACATTCTGAATTTGTTGAAACATTATAACAATGATCAATGGGTCATATGTGACGTTTATGAGTTAACCCCACCTTAATCCGATGCATGGTGTGCCCGACACCCCTCAATGTGTCTCATTTTTTTTAAATGAACAACATTCTAAGTGAAAACAATAACTGGCATACGGAAAACCAACCATATGATTTCAGAATATGTTCATACTTTAGGAAAACGATCCATGGATCATATGTAATGGGTATGAGTCAACCCTTCCTCAATTAGAGGCATATTGTGGCCAGTATCACTCCATGTGTATGTATTTTGTTAAAAATGTACATCATTATTAGTAAAAACAACTGGTATACAAAAAACCAAATAAACATATTCAGATTCTATTGATACTTATTCAATTTTTAGGTATTTTATTGATAATTGATAATTAAATTATGTATGTAATCAATTATGAGTTGAATTCTGGATTCCACATATAATTGTCATCAAAATTTTAAATTGAATTCTAAATCAATTAAGTATGTTTATAATTACGTTATGAATTATGATTTAATTCAGGATGTGTATAGTTAAAGAATCAATTATATGTAAAATGTGTATGAATTTGTTCTCTATATGTATGTCTTAGATTGTTATTGGCGTAATTGTAATTGTAAAGGAGCAGAATGGACATCATTTGAGGCTGTTGTGTAATTTTCACAGTATAGCCTATGCCAACAGTTTCAAACTATTCGTATAGGCCCCGAACATTGGTAAAAATCCTTTCCCAATGGTTTATAAACCGTTGGAAAAGTTTTCTAGGGATTTTTTTCAACGATTAAATGAGAACCATTGGAAAAAACCATTCCCAACGGTTTAGAAACTATTAGGAAAGAGTTAATTTCCTTAGTTTTACCAACAGTATAAACAAAACCGTTGGTAAAACTTATGCCAACGGTTGGACAAGATATTGTCATAGGTTAATTTTACTAACCTATTCCAATGGTTCTTTGTAATCTATTTGGATAGCTTTTCCCAATGGCTTACTTCACTACGGTTTACAAAACCATTGGTATAACATATACAAACAGTTCTGCATGCTTTCCCAATGGTTCAGAACCATTTGGAAAGACCCCATTTCTAGTACTGAATAATACTAATTATAATTTTTTATGGAATTGTGAAATGGAAACTAAATATTTGTAAATTACATCTTGACTTGGATTAATTAATATGACAATTCATTATTGGAATGATTTGATTATTGAATTGATGGAAAATTAGGACTGTCAAATTTTCCAATTGATGGGATTGTGTATTTGGTAAATTAATGGGATATGGAATTGATTGATAATATATAAAATGGTATAGTTGGATTAAACATTAAGGGTTAATGGGTTTTTTTAATAAAATTTTCATAAATGTTTTACTGATAAATTTTTCATGTTATTCTATGTGATTAATGTGAATACATATGATTGAATTGATAATTAAAATGGAACAAATTGTTTTATAAAATTATATAGTTGGTCAACAATTATTAACCTTAATGATTGTGATATATGTTTCATATGTGATTGATAGATAATTGAGCCATGGTACAAGGATTGACACTCCGAATACCTACGGGGTTTTAGACATGGTTTTCAAGGCCAAGAAGATTTCATGTGAGTTTTGTTATACTGAAAAGGGATTGATTCTCTGAATACCCATGAGACGTGGGACAAAGATTGATGCTCCAAATACCCTTGGGGTACAAGACATGATGTTATTTGGACATGACATTGGCATTGGGATATGGTTCCAAGGGGTCATTATAAGAAATTAAATGAAATGGATAATGAAATGCATTGTTATAATGAATTATTCCTACCTATATGATATGTATTAGAATCTAAAACTTGCTGAATCCTGAATTGTTGTCATGGGTATCATCATGAACATAGGAATTTATATGGTTAAATATGGAATTATTGAATATGTAAATTGTTTACTGTATTTATTATAAAATATTATTTATACAGCTGCATAAATTTTTTATTAACTAGAGATTGTATTATATGTTAGTGGTGGTGGCCTATTAAGATGTAATCACACCCTACCCAACCTTCATAATCAGCACCTGAATATTCTTCAGGATTTCGGGAAAGGATAAAGGAATGATCCTTAAGTTATATTATTGTGATCAGATGGAATATGGATAAGGGAACCTAACATGATGTCAGGACACACTTGGGTGTGAATAAGTGTGTCTTTATTTTAGTTCTTGCATATTGACACTTGATACCAATATGGAATTACAGGTCTAATAATTATATTTTGATATTATTTTACTATTTGGGATTATCGTGCAATCTTCGCATGTATTGGTTATGGAATTAATCTGGTTATTGATTAATACCCATTGGTTATTATTTATTTCTATTGATGTGTTACTTTGATAAAGATGGTGTAGTCTCCACATGTTATATATATCAAAACCTGCTTCATTTTGGAAGCCTCTCGGCACAGGGAACCGGTGTGTGGAACCTAGGTTGAGACGTCAAAACATCAAATCCAACTAACATACCCATATAATGATCTACAATCTCATAAAAATGTATTTTAAAAAGAAAAAAATCAATTTATAGTATGTTCTATTTGATAAGAAATATTAGATTGAAACAATTGATAAATAAAAATAAAACATATAATGGCTAAAATAAAATATAATATATCCACAATTCAAAATTATAGGACATAGTTATCAAAATCCACCTCATTGAATGTTATTAAATAGGCTCCCACTTGTTCACTAGGTTATGGTGGTTGTTTATACTAATAATTTTTATTCTCCATAGATTTATAACATTATCTTGGGTAATAACCAAAATTTCTACATTAATGTAATTTGATCATTTGTAGTCCCATTGGATTCACATTTTTTATTCCGATCTTACTAACCAGTATCCTTATTTTCTTTTGAAAGATTTATTTCAGGTTATATCCTTTATCAAAAGTAATGCAACTTGAAATCCCAATTAGGTGATTCACATGGTTCTCATAACAACATTTTTTAAATATATAAATATATTAATGAATTTTTTATTCATCATATTAGTCAATTTATTTTTATAATGACTCCACCATTCTCTTATTCCATGATGTTAAGACCTCAACTATCTACACACATTTAATCATATTCTATTGTAAATTTTTGGACTAATATAATGGTTTTTAATTTCATTCCCCATATTAATAGGTTATTATTTATATAATTTTTACATTATTTTGTGCACACATGTGTTATTATTATTCCATTCATTAGTGAAACCAAAAATGTTTAAATGAGTGTTGAAACATTAACAATATGAAGATATTATCATAATCATAATAAAAATTCAATATTAAAACATACATTCTATAAAATTTTCATGTTGTAATATAGTTACATTAGTTCAATCTATGCCATTTTAGTTTGATGCGAGGTACTTTATGTTTGGTTATCTTACACCCCTCAGCATAATACCTAAATATAACTTGGAAAAATATTAAAAATGGTTCATGAAAAGAATTTGACACAAAAATATTTCCCCCGCTGGTTTCCATACATATATGATGTAAGGGAACAATCGTCGTGAATCGAAATCAGTATCGAGATATACTCTAAATACATTATTAAGGATATAATACTTTAATAATTTGTGCCAAAACAACATCAAAAATCCAGGTAAGGGATTTATTTCTAATAATACTATCTACTAAATGGATTACTAAACTTTTGGGTTATCACACAATATGTAGAGACTTCAGTTTGATGTATATGGACATTACATTTCTTTTTCATAAAACCTAATACCTGAAACAAACAGAAACCCAAAGACTATATTAGATTACTATCATTTGAAAATTAGAAAATAATATTCAAATTATAGTGAATGATCTTTAACATATTCAATAATTATATTCACCTTTTTTCCTACATAAAACCTCTCTTTAAATCTAGGGGAAAATAAAAAAAAGGTGACTTCAAATTCTCAGTAAGGGTAAACATGGGGAACATTAAAAATTCCAAAAACATTTACCTTAAAAACAAGAACACTATTTTTAAACATCCAAATTGTGAGCCAAAAAATAAATCATGGAAGTTCATAAGGAATAGATAATAAAGGAACACTAACAATATTAAAATAGAAATCGTATAAAACATGTAATTGTGGAAAATAAATAAACACATAATATGATTTCAATAGTATCCAAGGCATTGCTTCCAAGATCATCATAGTGGACAAAGTCCGTTACTGAACCGGGTTTACTTGTCGTTCCAGACATGTATAACAGAACCAAATTTACATGTTGGTCTACCCATGTATATCTTATGAGATTTAAATCTTTTTCCCAATTCATTAGAGTGAGATATAGGTTCCAAACATCTCATAATGAAATAATTATTATAGGTTCCACAAAACATATTTCAATCAACATAGCATAACCCATGAAATAAAATGGGATTCTTAGACATCATTCCACAATAAGATAATCCAAATAATATAAATGGATATCATAAAAGTAATTCCATCATAAAATTAATAAAATAAAAATAAAAATAGTGATATAGACATAAACCTATGTCATATTATATGGAAAATAATTTTAATAAAACAGTTGAACAAAATTCTTGAGTAAAATATCCTTTCTTCTTCAAAAATGTTTTCTTTTCCCAAAATACTGGACAATTTTAAAAGAATCGAATTTAGGTAAAAAGAATCTTGAAAGAGTGTATAAGAAGCATCATGGAAATAAGGAATCATGAAATTGTAAAAACAAATTCATGTTGTATAAGTTATATAAAAACATTATCTTTATACTTTTTCCAAAAAAGACAAAAACGTAACTCGTTTGGTAAACATAAGAAATATTTTATCCATACCATGTAGTAAAATTCAAAAATGGGTGAAAATTATTTTAAACAAACATGTAATAATTTTAATCATTTTATGAATGCATTTTTAGAAAACATGGACATTGAGGATAAATATAACCCCAGTAAATAATTTTGTATAAACAATCTCAGATAAAAATGAGATTGAAAAATTATCCCTTACATTAAGTACAATTTCATCCATATGTGTATGAATCCCATGTATAGTGGGTTTAAAAATATTAATTACTTGTAATAGAAAAATAATAAAATTTATTATATCATATATGGTTAACATATGACTTTATATTACCCATTCATTTAACAATTCTAGGTTAATGAAACATTTTGGGTAATAATCGTTTTATTTATCATACGTGTTTAGACTTGTTATTATTCACATGATAACATAGATCATGATTTACTTACTTCCATAATGTAAAACATGATTTATATATCATATATATTCATTATATAAATATATATAATATATTGATAAATGGAATGGATTACACCGTTCAAAGAGACGGTAGGTCGTACACTCACATGAACATTATTTTAGATTCCATATTAAATTGAATGGATGTATATAAATGACATATATATATATATATATCCAGTATGATTATTATGTTATATATTTCATTATTATTTGTTAAATATACTTTATAATCATTCATGAATATTTTAAATGGATATTGATTCTAATCGCATTGTGGAGACGCTAAGTCGTACGTACACATGAGCAATGATATTGTACCCATATTTGTTGAGTGGTATTGAATTGGATGGTGTATAATATATAAAAATTAGTATCATGTTATTATAATCATATATTTTTATTATTTCAAACACTCTACCAATCCATGTAATGTGGTGGTGAAAAACAGATTACACCACATTGTGGAGACAATAATCCATACCTACACACGCGTGGTGATTTTGTTTTTCATAGGATGGATAGAAGGTGAAATATGGTTTCATTATATTTTTATTAAAATATAAGTATATGAGTGTTATTTATGTTTTTAATTTATAATGATGAATTCAAAGAAGAGGAAGTATAAGAATAAATACAATTGAATGAATATGCAGAAGACATTAACTCTTCCTCAATGTGCCTCCTTTAAATTTTCTATTAGGGCAATAGAGTTGGTAATTTGAGAAGACCAGAACCTCTAGAATGTAATTAGAGAAGTTTAGGAAATAAATTGTCAGGGTTTGGCTGAGCATAAAGGGTCACAATGGAGTGAATAGGAGATCGAGGAGGTGACCTTTTTTAAGAGAGTAGAGGGGAAATTTATTAAAGTCCTAAAATATTAGTTTATTATAAATTAAATTTCAATTTCAAATGATCCAAAACTTATTTAATTAGAATATAACATAATGTGGGTTTTTATACCCATCATCCACAAGTTTTTATTCATGTTTGAAATATTTTTTATCCTTAGCTTTTTTTCTTAACCTCTATTTAAACCTTTTTAATCTAACCATGATATCATGTTATTTACATATTGTGGGTTAATGTAATTATCATATCATGTCAAAAGACCCCCAAAATTCTATTTATGACATATTTGGACTTAAATTATCCATTTGGATGAATATTAGATTTTTATGAATTTAATATTATTTAATAAACTATTTTATTTTTTAAGCAATGAATTATGTCAATTTTGGACACTAGTCACACTTGGCTTTTTTAAAAATTCATAACAACCTGATTACCTCAAACCAAAGTATTTAACACATCCCTAATATGTCAATGAAATCCACAAGATTCATGTATGGCATCAAAAAGTTCAAATTTATTTTTTTTGATTTTTATAAATTCATTTATTTGAATCGTTCATTACTGATGTAATCATCACATTCTAATTTTATCATAAATAAATATATTTATGTAATATCTAAAACTTATAAATAAAATATCATTATGTAGGAAATTTTTTTCTTTTAATGAATATTTATATACATATAAATAAGTTACATAACAATAAATTATAACCGATTTAGTAAAAGATATATGTTTAGGTTAAAATTCTCATAACTTTAAATTAATTATTATAAAATGTCATTTTCACTTCCAAGTAAATACATGTGGTCCCAAAATAGTCCCCAGGAATCCCATGGTCGGAACTATCTCATACAATATGATTATGAAGTTTGTTAGGGTAGTTTTATATTATTATAATATTATTTTGGTATCCATATTTACAATATTTTCCCTTTAATCATGGTAAATAAAATATTTACTGAAGATACTATTCATAATGTCCAAAATTAGAAGGTGCCTATTTAAAAAATATTAACCTTATATTTAAAAATATAGAATCCATTTTTTGAAATTATCAATTTAGAATTGGTAGATGTTAATTAAAAATTAATTTCCGCTATCAAAACTGAAAAGCATGTTTTTAAGAAGTAATAAATATCAAATGATTGACGTATTTTTGTGTCCAATTTAAAAGAGAAATTTATTAAAATGAACAAAATTGATTAAATGATTCAAATAAATTCCATTTAAACTTTAAAACTAATAAAAAAATATTATCTAGCTATACAAATATATTATATAATAATGCAGTTTTGAATTAAAATGCATTATTTTTCACTATTCATTAAAATTTGAATTTTATCAGAAAAATACCAAAAAATCAACTAAAGTAAAAAAATTTGTCTCAATTCCAACGAAAAAATTTATTTTATAATATTTAACTTAAAAAAGATTCAAAAACATGATTTAAAATGGGTGGTCCATAAAATGGTGATAAAACTGCATTTTTTTAATAAATATTTTATCTGAAAAATTCATTTTGTTCTCATACCATGTTATATAAAATATGAAAGATGAATGATAATGTTATAAAATTATAAATCTTGTTAATATAGTTCATAATGGCTAGTTTTAATCCCATTAAATAATAATATTTTAATAATATATAGTTGTTTAGTGAATCTCGGAATCTCGTACAACGCAAGCTATCAAGGAGGTTAAATTTTGTGTTTAATGTAGGACAAGTCAGCGTTTCATGTAGTGAGAGTTTCCTTTATAGTTTTTTATCACATAATCAAAAATAATCATTTAAACATTTAAAAAAAATCTATACTTTGTCTTGCCAAAAATTAATTCTATCAAAAGAAATTGAAATTGTGTGGAATACAAGCCAAGTATATTGTTGCGTCTACTGCATGATAATATGGTGTTGCGTATAGTGAAATATGATCATGGTTTAGTGTAAAATACAATACATCAATGAAATTAAAACGGATCTATCTCATAAAATCATAGTGTGTTATATTCTACTCCCCTTAAAATAAATTTCGGCCTAAAAAATCATTGGGGTTATAAATAGTTTTCTAAATGAAAGTTTCTTCCATGGAAACCCACATTATAAAATGGGGTACTAAGACATAATTTTGAAATGAAATTATATAAATGTAACGGTTATCCAAAGCCACTCATCAATGGGTTTCCACAAAGGAGAACATAGATGGGAAGAGAAAACATTGATATGGAAGAGAAATCTAACAATCATGTTCTGATGGATAGTGATAAAAAATAAGGTGTATAGGAAGTTAACAACTAGAAATTCAGAAATCGTCGATGATATAAGGTACCATCTAATTCATTGGAAAAGAGGGTACTAGGAAATAATATTTGGTTTTCATGATCATTTCTCGAATGTTTAAAAGAAAATAATGAGAAGAAATACATTCATGATTTTAATACAATATCATCATTGATCGCTCCCTGAAAAATTTTATCTTCATCTCTTATTTAAGGAAATCAAGTCTCATTTATCATTCTTGAAGTGTTAGTAGATCATGTGATAGAATGATTAGTCCTTCCATCAGTCTCTATCACCAAAAAGATTAGCACATTTATCAAATATACATAAGTCCATATATGGTAAAATTAATCGAATATAGTTCCAAAAAATGAACTTATACATCATCTATCATACCACTTAAATTAAGTAAAACTAATTTATATTAACTAGGGACATCCCGTAATCAAGTGGTAGGCGATAAAGTCCTACTACACTTCATTTGAGGGTTCGATTCCAACATCCTGGTCTGAGGTGACGAGTTGTCACCCATCCTGTGGGTGGTACATTTTCTACGACTATACTATTATAAAATAATATAAATAATAAAAAAAGTTGTATCCTTAACAAAAACTACCTAATGTCCAACATAATCTATTCCAACCTTTAGAATCATCCCAAATATTTTTATCCAACATCACAGTACAAAAAAAAGATCATATAACAAGCCTGTGAATACCATTATTTATCCCTCGTATATCATAAGATATATCTTATTGGTCATAGTCCAAACATTTGAATGACTTCATCCTTCATTATCACGATTCATTGTAAAATTAAAATAACTCTATATCCTTATTGAAAACATGAATGTTTCATTTTTCCAAAACATATGGGATATATTCCATATGTCCCAAAAAGTTTTATAATCCATCCATGATATCATAACCCATTTTTCAATACATCTATATTTAGTTCCCAAAAAACTAGCATCTTCCAATTTACTTATTCAAATATAACATATCTTTATCCAAACATCATTATCTTAACACAAAAGTCGTATTAAGGTTCATGATTCCAATAATCATGTGTTCTCCAAGTATATCACCTTACCATTAATTCACTTTTTAGATCATTAGAAATATTCAACATATCTATTCCAATCCTTAATGAAAAATATATACTGAAAACACTTATATATTTCATGATTCATATAACATAATATTTGAATTCTAAAACATATACACATCAATCATCAAACATTATTATTTAATCATAACTTAGTAGCCATCATCTTAATTATTTTTAAAATATGAATCATGTCTTAAGGTTTATCAACCTTAATATTTTGAGTTTTAAATTAAATAATATTGGAAGAACATCACAAGCATTTCTCATCTTGTTTAAAATATCTTTATCCTCAACCGTATGACAAATAATCATACTGTCGTTAGGATTCTCATTATGATATTTCCACACATGAAATTGATCATTAATATTCCCATAATTTTCACACCTGAAACAATCACTGGTCAACTAGTTTCTATGTAGTTCTGGCTGTTGACTAATATCATAAATCAAATTGTGAGAAATACATATTATAGATTCTAAACACAAAAGTAAGTTAAATTACTTATAATATTTCAGTCTAAGATATATTCGGTTTAATACTATTTTGTTCATGATTATCACAATAAACCTAGCATTGTAGACTATACTTTACTTATCCTTAGGACACCTCTAGACATATCCTTAGAAATATCTATAGGGATATTACTAACGTTTTCACATCATAGATTCTAATTGTTGACTAAACCATCAGTATGATACAAATTAAAGAGTCCCTTTATTGACATACCTAGACATTACATTTCTATTGCGGGATACTTAATACATGACCCAAACAGATGCCCAAAGACCATATTAGTTTACTTCATTTAGAAATGATGATCATAATCATCTAATCATGGACATAGATCTTAAACCTCTTTCATTAAGATATTTCCCTATTCTTTTTCCAACTAAAACCTTTATTTACATCGTAGGGAAAATAAAAAAATGGATGATCTTAAATGCTCATTAAGGGAAAACATGGATAACATAAAACAACCCATAAACATTTGATCGTAAATACTTGACCATAATAATTAATCATCAAAATCATGAGTCGTGAAATAAATCATGGATGTTTGTAAGGCATGGATCATAAAATAAAATTAACCATGATAAAAAATATTTAGTAGAAAACATGGAATTGTGGAAAAAATAAGCACAAAATATGATTTCAATAGTCGCTAAGTCATTGCATCCAAAACCATCATAGTGGACAAAGTCCATTATTGAACTGCGTTTACATGTCGTTCCAACCATGTATTACAGAGCCAGATTTACTTTCGGTTATAGTCATGTCTATCTCATGAGATATAAATTTTTACCAAATGCATTGGAGGGAAATATAGGTCCCACCCATATCAAAATTAAATCATTATTACATGTGCTACAAAACATAAATCATTCAGCATTGCATAACCCATGAAATAAAATGAGATTATTAAAAAAAATTCCATCATAACATAAACCCTATAAGATAAAGAGATATCATAAAATTAATTCCATAATTAACACAATCAAATAAAATTAATAACAGGTTTAGAGACATATCCCTATGTCATCTTAGATGGTGAATAATTTTTATAAAATAGCTGAACTTATTTCCTGATTAACATTCCTTTCTTCTTAAAAAACATTTTCTTTTATTAAAATTCCATGAAATTTTAAAAGAAATGAATATAGTTTAAAATAAAAATGAAATATTGTAGAGAAAGATTCATGGAAACAAGGCATTATGAAATTGGAAAAATACATGCATGCAATATAAGTTAAATAAAAACATTCTCCTTATACATTTTCTAAAAAAGTCAAAAAAGTACCTCGTATGGTAAACAAAAGATAGATTTCTTCAATTCCATGTAGTGAAATTCAAAAATGGGTAAAAATGACTTTAAACATACATGGAAGAATAGTAAAAATTTTGTGAAATCAATTTTAGAAAACATGGACATAGATGATAAATATTTCACCAGTAAATAATTACATATAAACAATCATAGATAAAAATGTAATTGAAAAATTATCCCTTACCATAGGTCTGATTTCTTCCATATGTGTCCAAAACTTTTGTACGGTGGACTTAATTATATTATTAACTTTTAGAAGAACCATAATAATATTAATGATATCATATATGTTCCACATATGACTTTATATTACCCGTTCATTTGTCAATTCCATGTTAAAGCAACATTTTGGGTAATAATCATTTTATTTGTCATACATGATTGGACATGTCATTCTTTATATGATTACATAGATAATGAAATACATACTTAGATACAGAATTTAAAACATTATTTATATATAATATATATTTAGTATATAAATATATATAACAGATCAATATATCTAATGGTATACACCGTTCATGGCGACGGTAGGTCGTACGTACGCATGAATGATATTTTTGTTTCCTTATCAAATCGAATGGAAGTAAGTAAATGAAATATAAATATACCAAAATACAGTATCTTTATTATTTCATATATTTAATTATTATTTATTATATATACATTATAATCATATTTGAATGGTTAACATGGAGAATAAATCACATCGTGTCATGGAGATGTTAAGCAGTTTGTACGCATGAGCGACGAGATCAATACCATAGTTTTTAGAAAATATTGAAGTCGATGGTGTATAATAACTTAGAATTATTATCATGTTATAATAACCATATATGGTTACTATTTCCACCATTATACCCAACCTTGTAAAATAGTGTTGAAAAACACATTGCACCACATCGTGGAGATGGTAATCCGTACGTACACACGCGTGGTGATTTAGTTTTTCATAGCATGGATTGAAGTCTAAAAAGGGTTGTCTAATATTTATAATAACATATAATTATATGAATTATAGTTATGTTATTTTTTTATAATTATAAAACTAAATTATAGTAAGTATAACAAGAAGTAAATATGAAAGAATCTGTAGAATAGATTACCTTTTTCTCAATGTGCCTCCTATAGATTTTTTATTAGGGCACTAGAGTTTATCTTTTGAGATGTCTAAAACCTATATAATTTAATAATGGAAGCATTGAAGTAAAATTGGAATATTTTTAACGATCATGGAGGCTCAAAATAGATTACATATGAGAGAGAGGAGGTTCCCTTTTATGTGAGATGAGAGGGGCACTTTAAGAAGGTCCTACAATATTAATGTACTATAAATTCAATTTCAATTTAAAGTGGTCCAAAACATATTTAATTTTATTATAGGATCATTTTAGTTCGAATAAATATCATAAAATAATTTTTAGACATGTTTTGAATATTTATTAAACCTTTTTTTTGTTTAACCCTTGTTTTACCCTTTTTAATCTTATTGTGATATCATGTTATTTCCACATTGTGGGTTAATGCAATTACCATATCATGTCAAAAGATCCAGAAAAATTTATTTATGACATATTTGAACTTATATTAACCATTTTTATGAATAATAGAAATTTTTGGAATTCAATATCATTTAATAAACTATTTTTTGTTTTTATATATGAATTATGTCAATTTTCGACACTATTCATACATGAATTTTTTTAAAAAATATAACAACCTGATTCCATCAAACCAATGTAGTTAACTCATACCTAATATTTAAATGGAATCCAAAAAAATCATGGATGGAATAAAAATTTCCAAATTATATTAATTTTAATATTTATAAATTAATTTATTAGAATAATTCATTAATAAGGTAATCACTACCTCATAATTGTATCATAAATAAATATATTTATCTAATGTATAAAAATTATAAATAAAATATCACAATTTATTAAATTAATTTATATTTATAATGAATATTTAATGACATAGATATCAATTATATAACCCTATATTAAAATCGATTTATTAAAAGATATATGTTTAGGTTATAATTATATTTACTTTAAATTAATTATTATAAAATGTCATTTTCACATCCATGTGAATTCATGGGCCCCAAAATCGACCCACGAAAGCCCATGGTAAGAAATATCTCATAAAATATTTTAAGTACATGTGTTATGATAGTTTAGTATTATTTTATTATAATTGTATTACCCTTATTTACCATATTTACCCTTTAACCGTGATAAATAAAATATTTACTAAAGTTACTTTTCATAATGTCCAAAAATAAAAGGGACCAATTTACAGAAATTTTTACTTATAATTCAATATATGGAATCAATTTCTCCATATTGAAAATACATAAGTTTCAGTAAATAATTTAAAATTAATTTCTGTTGTCCAAAACAAAAAGTGGGTTTTTAAGAAATAATAACTATCAAAAGATTGACATGGGTTTATGTACAATTTAAAGGATAAATTATATACAATGTTAAAAAATATATTTAATTATAAAAATATAATCCAATTAAGCATTAAAACCAATTAAAACTATAAAATAACTATATAAATAAATTAGATTAAAAGGCAGTTTTGAATTAAAATGCCGTATTTTTCACTATTCATTAAAATTTCAATTTTATTATAAAAATACCAAAACATCTAAAAAAGTAAATATTTATGTCCCTATTTCAAATAAGAAGATTTTCTTTTGTCAAAATAAACTTACAAAAATGTCAAAAAATAGATTCAAAATTTTGCGCCATCAAAAGGCGGTAAAACTACATTTTAAAAAAAAATACTTATTTTAACTAAAAAATCGTTTTGTTCTCATACCATGTTCTATAAATTATGAAAGGTGATTTTTAATGTTTAAAAATTTAATGTGTGGTAAATAATATTCACAACGGATAGTTTATATCCCATTAAATACTAATATTTTAATAAAATAATGTTGTTTAGTGAAACTCGGTATCTTATACAACACAAGTTATCAGGGAACGTCACTCTTGCGTGTAATGCATGCCAATTCAGTGTTGCGTATAGTGAAAGCTTAGTTTGGGGTTGTGTATAACATAATAAAAGCATAGTTCATTTATACATTGAACAAAATCTATAATCCGTGTTGCGTGAAATGAATTCTGTCAAAAGAACTTGATATTGTGTGCAACACAAGCCAATTATATTGTTTCATATACTGAAAGCTAATACGGTGTTGTGTTTAGCACAAGAAAATCTTGGTTTAGCATACAACACATAAAATAAATGAAATTAAAAATAATCTATCTCAAAAAATCTTGGGGTGTTACACTATAGTTATATTGAACTCTTTATTTTCCATTGGTTATCTAAAGTAATTCCCAAAATAACTAAACCCTCTTCTGATACCAATTGGAGAGTCTTGATCTAAACCTGGCTAAAATTTTAAAGTAATCCTATTATTTTAATATTATGTCACACAACTATGATATAATCCATGGATTTAATGGTATATTGGATTTCAAATTAGTTACAAAAAACATCATTATATTATAATATTTTTTAAAAAAAATTACATTATTATACTTCTCTTGCAACTTTACAATATATATCTCTTAATTTAATCATCTTTATAAACTAGGGAGTGAATACACAAGAAAGGTTTGAAGTCCAATTCACAGTAAGTGAAAAAATTAACTAATATATAATAAACCGATAGGAGAGCACAAGGGAGACATAAAAATCATAATACAACATTGTAAACAAATAAATAAATGTTTTAATAAATTTCAAATAAAAGATCATAAAATTATCATTAAAAAATAATTAAAAATATAACATATAACTGACAACATGACATTAAATTTATAATACTTGAAAATGTAAAAATCATAAAAACATGTTAGATCATGGAAGTGAAATGTATCTTGAACCATGTAATACTTTAAAAAAAATTGATAATGTGTCATAACATGATAAACATAAGAATGCGGAACAACAATATCCTTGGGGAAACCTATGCAAGAGAACTCAACATTCCTACTCTTATTTGAAAAACCTGAATATTTTCAGGCATTAGAATGTGAGGAAACCCATCATGCCCACTCATGTGTGAAAAAATACATTATATATATTACTTACTATATCATTACATATTAAATTATTCTGATTCTTTATATGGTGAAATAGGACCCCCTCTTTTCATCATTAATAGATATGTGTTCCACATGAACCAAATAATTAACATATCATAATAGACACATGGGTAGAGAATTTGTTTTAATATAAGATGAAAATGTGTATTCAACTGTATGAAAATAAAATTTTAAATGGAAACGTAATATAACATCATATAAAGAATAACTTCTTAAAAGATTGATTATATATAGTTAGAGAATCCTAACCATGAAAAGGGATATTTGAAAACATTTTGAAATCCTCGGTGTAATATTCATAGTTACAAGTTTCTTCATTAATGGTGCCCTTTCTTTTCAAGAAAGAATGAACCAAATTCATGGAAATTTATCTGTTTCAAATATAATTTTTATAAAAAACGACATTATTAAAATTTTGATGTATTAGAATATTATGTTCTATAAGAAAATTATTTTATCTAAAAAACGGAGTTCCAGTTACCACATCACATACAATTTCCAATGATTTTGCATAGATGTGATTTAAACTGAAACATCATAAACAAAAAATAATAATTACAGATTTTATATCCTTAAACATATTTAATTTTTTATACACATCATTAAAATCAATTATCTGGACGTGTATAAATTTTTGTAAAAACTTTTCGACAACAGGTGTTAATAACTTTAACCATTCATGAAAACTTTATAATTTTTATATCATTTCTCATAATTTGATACTAATTTTTTTATTTAAAACTAATTTATTAATTATAATACATAAAATATATATTTTTAAAATTTCATCATTTCATTCAATTTATCTTTTGATTATATATTGTGAAAACAGGTATGTTAATGTATTATTTTAAAATGTTAAGATTCCAAAAATATTATATAAATAATAACCTAATGTTTTAGGAGAAAAATGATAATAATGATTCTATAAACACATAATTGTATTAATATTTATCTTTTCCCCATATTTATCCATAATCCTTATTTAAAGGATGATTCACATAGGTTGTTTAACATACCTTAAATTGTACAAGATTTAACATGATTTGATATATTGGTTAAGGAGGTCTTCTTTTTTACATAATATAATTATAAAACAATCATAATGATATTTTAATTATTTTTTATGATTTGAAACAATATTTAAATATGATTATATAATCTATGAATATCTACAAGAAAAATGAAAAATATTTCTTTGTGAATTTTGTAATTCGCATGTATGCACAATTTCTGTTTTAATTTTTCAGTACATAGGAAGTGGTAAAGTTGGATATTAAATAGAAATTTAAGAACAAGAATTATATCACATATAACATATTTATACATCATTACAACAATTAATACCATCCATGATATTTATAAGGATAAAAAAAATTACACCGCTTCATGGAGATGGTAGTCTGAGCAACACAATCTAAATATTATTTAGTTTTTTAGTAGGAACAAAATAAATAAATAATGGTTGTTAGATTAATATTAAGATATATTAGTAATATAATTATACTCAATTCATCATATTTTTTTGTGATAAGATATTTCAATGAGTCTAGTTATGAAGAAAAACATGAGGTGAGAACACCTATGTCCGTGACTTTATTTTTCCTTGGGAGTTTCCTTGAAATTGAAAGAATTTATCTAACAATGTGTGATCACAAGATTATATTAATGGTATGGGTATATAGGGAGTTATAATGGATCTTTTTTAGGAGTTTTTTCAAATTTTTCCTTTTTCATTTTGAAGCAGTAATTGGAATCCTTTTATAAGATAATAGATTGTTAGTTTTGGAAACACTCTTTATATTTCAATTATATCATTACAATATTAAATTGTAAAATGATAAAAAATTTATGAAATTTTATTATAATGGGTTTAAGATCAATTATTCTTCCATAAATTCATTTGGGGACAATATTGAGTGGTTTGAGGCCTCTCTATAATGTTTTATAACCTTTTTATAGTTAGTTTTTACCATATTAACTATTTTTATTTTGTAATTAAAATCCTAATAAATATTGAAAATATCCATTGTAACAAAATTTAGGTCTTATAGAAGTAAATTTATCACCTATTAAATACAATAATATTTATAAATAGTATTAAATTAATATTTTTACGAAAATAGATAATGTATATGACAAATGTTTTAATATAAAAAACATATTTTGACCATTACAGATTCATATTATTATTTAGTATTAGGGAAAAATAATATAAATTTCAATATAATTTTTATGTGTATATACGAAATTTTAGATTAAATATTTAATTGTACTCATTTTTATTTATTTTTGTAATGACCGGGAAATTTCAAGGAAATTTTTTTCTTAATTTTCTTTGGAATTTTACAAGAATGTAGTTTCTGACGGCGCATAATTCCGAGGCCCGGTGTGCCCGGAATCATTTTCCGAAGTTTAGCTCAGGTACGTTCAGTGAACGAACGAGCGGGTTTTTCTAGCTTTTAAACCGGTGCTCGGAATTGAAACCCGAGGGCACCGATGAAATCACAGCGCCAGTATTTGCTTAGAAATGCCTTTTCTAGAGTTGTGTTTGCTTGGGTGTGGTTTTTAATTTTTGGGGTTAAGTTAAGAAATAAAATAAAATGGTGTGACAACTTTATTTTATTTCACTTAAAGGCACATAAAATCCACTTAAGCTAAGTTAAGCGGATATGGTGGAACCCAAAATATCCTACCCACTTGGTAGGATATTTGTGAGGTGGGTCTCGCATGATCCCCACCGTTTCTTTTCCTCTAAGTAACGCACCCGCAACCCCCCTCTTTAATGAAAGTCAACCATGCATTTTTATGGTTAAGAAACGCTTCATTAATTGGGCAGTTAAATAGTTACAATTAATTCATTGAATTAATTGTTTTTTTCTTTTCATTTGAAATTAAATCGTGTCATGTGCATTAATAATATAAGATAACTCTTATTTTATTTCTATTAAAACTTGTGGCGTGGAGAGGATATGGAGGAAAGCGTTCTTCTTCGAAGAAGAACGTGAAGAACGCTCCGACCTCCGACGAAGAATGCCAAACCCTCGGAGAACGACGACGCGACGCTGTGTACCACGACGTCAATGACATTTCTTCCGCAATGCTACTTCCGTGACAATCCTTCTCTTCCGCAATGGTCATCTTCTTATGTGACCGTTAATTCCGTGACGAACTCGTGTTTGACGACAACGCTTGAGGTAGGGAATTATGTTTAAGAATGACTTTATTCCCTAGTTTCTTTCTTTCTAAAGAAAACAAAGAACACGGATCAACTTATTACCTAGTTGATCCGATAAAGTTTTCCTTGCGGTTTTCGAATAATCTGTTGTGGGAAAAAACTGTTTGGGTTGTTTCTCTTTTGTTCGTGAAATTTCCTTGTTGTTCTTCGTCTTTTGGGCCGCTTGTTACTAACTTAACGGGAGGAGGTCGGACCGTACGAACACGGCTGATTCTCCTCCACCCTTTGTTTTTTTGATTCATTGTGGCATGAACAAATGTGGCACAATGCAATGGCACCGTGCGGACATGAGAAAGAATGCAGTGAAGAAGAGCGATGTCGTCGCGCTGTGCCGTTGAGGCCGAACTAAAACGCGGGCGTAGTCGGGGCCGAGGAGGCGATTTAAAGACCCCACGTTTTGATGTCGAAGTGAGGATCGACGGTCGATGGTGAGGAGGTCCGTGAAGGCGTTTTGAAGGCTTTGCAGTGAAGGTCGGGTCCCGAGATGATCTCTAGTGAAGACCGCAGGCGAATCGGACCACCGGAGCGCGTCCGGTGGTCCGCGGAAGCCCTCGCCAGCTCGCCACGCCGGCGCGGCGGCGCCGGCGGTCGGGGGCGGCGGCGCCCGGAGCGCCGCCGAAAAAATCCACTGCTGCTGAAGCCGCGGCGGAGGAGCATGCTCCCACGTCCTCGCGGGACTATAGGGGGCGGCGGGACGTGGCCGGCTGCAGCGTCCGCTGGCACGGGCGGCCCCACGCGGGGCCGCCATTCTTCACGCTGGGGCTGCGCCCCGCTCTGCTCCGCTCGGCCATAACCAACCGAGAAGACCCACCGGCCAGGCCGGGGCGCGCCATCTGGGTCGTGTCGACCCGATTCGGGCCGGCCCGGGGGGGGGGGGGTTGGGCCGGGCCGGGCCGGGCCCAGAACCCCCCTTTTCGGACCCTTTTCAGTCATTCGACCATATATTGAGCTGTAGACCTCCGATCGACGCACCGTCAGCGGCGATGTGACCCTTTGATCAAGACGGTCATTTCGATATTTTACACTCAGGGTTTCGGAATACCTTGGGTTCGGCCGGGTTGGTTCGGATACGAAACCAACCGGGCCCTCGAAGCGGAAACACTTATATCTTGAGCTTCGGACGTCTGATTGATGTGACGTCAACTATAATGGATTCCTCT
The DNA here is from genome assembly GCA_963277665.1 of Viscum album. Taxonomy (NCBI): domain Eukaryota; kingdom Viridiplantae; phylum Streptophyta; class Magnoliopsida; order Santalales; family Viscaceae; genus Viscum; species Viscum album. The sequence continues at coordinate 1,651,681,329 of OY728132.1, read as the reverse complement.
AAGTGAGACAGATCTTGTGGTCTACTCCGTTCGAGGTTTGGATGCCGTCGGAGTGCGGTCGGGTTGGTTCGATCACGAAACCAACCGGGCCTCTAGAATGAAAAAAGCCAATAAATCACAGACCGGGCGTCCGATTGACGTGTCGTCTGTCTCGTTGATTTCTTCATGTTGAGACAGAACTTGGGCCATTATTCGACCATGTTTTGGTTTCTAATGGATAGTGGCCGGGTAGGATTGTATCCGAAATCCAACCGGTCCCCTGGAACGGAAAAGCTGATATCTTTCAGACCGGACGTATGTTTGACGAACTGTCAGCGACGTTGGTGATCACGTTGAGAAACGGTCCCTTTGAGTTTACCCTATGAGAGTTGGGATATAGTTTAGATATGGCTGGGTTGGTTCGCACACGAAACCATCCGGGCCCTTGGGAAGAAAGGGCTAGTAACTCACAGACCGGGCTTTCGATTGACGCGCCGTCTGTTGCGTTGTGACCCCTGTGACGAGGCGTTCCTTTGGGATAATTCTTCATGGGACTTTGAGATACTTGGAGTATCTACCTGTAGCTCGTGGAGTGGACCCTCCAAGAGATTAGCATGCGGAGTACGGAGACCGTGTAGCCGACTGAGACCTGCCGACTGCTTGACCGACTCGACTTGGAGTGAGTCGACTAGCCCAGTGGACGGAGGACAACTTTGTGAGGTGAAGACCCATGGCAGACGGAGCACTACCTGTGTGACAGTGCATACCTGCAGTACTCGTCCGGAGAGTACCTCTGCAGGCTACTAGGGGGTGTGCACTACTGTGTTTGGGAGACATACCCCGGCGGGAAGCACTACTGTGTTTGGGTGGCTGACCTGCGGTACTCGACAGGAGGAGTACCTCAGCAGTATTAGGTTAGTGAGCAGTACCTCGAAGTTGTGACAGGACCACTATACACTCCAGAGATGGAGCTCTTCAGCAGTTACAGTTTCGATAATGAAAATCCGGGTTTGAGCTGAGTCTATGACCTATGTGTTTCCTAATGATTGAGATGGGTTACTTGATAACTTAGGTATATGTAGGGGCATATACCTAAGTATGGGTTATCTATTGAGATCTTCATTGTGGTTATCCTTGTTGGTTTTAGTGAGACCATGATGGTCTTGGGGTCCCTACCGAGTATCGTTATACTCACCCGTGCACGAGCTATGCCCACGCCTCATTCTATTAGTTTCAAACGATGGGCGGTGCTGACGGAGGCTGAGTGTTCGAGGACTGGACGGTACCCGGATGTGGACTACACGATGAGTCAGCACTCGGAGGTGGACTACATAAAGAATCGGTATTCGGAGGTGGACTTCACGGCGAGACGACACTTAGAACATGTTGACGGGTGAGAGCGTTGTGGAGGCTATCTGTACCTACCCTTCAGGTAGGATCCGTGGTGGACGATCCAGGAGCTGCGCCATTTTTACCTACCCATCAGGTAGGATCCGAGGAGGGCAACCCAGGAGCCGCTTCCGTTCTTCCATCTGTTGCCTTTTTCCGTTGTACTTTGTTCAGTTATAGTTTTACTTTCATTTGGGTTTTTATTCTGGCCCATTTACCTTTCAGCACTTCTCTTTGTACTTAGTGTTTTACTTTTGCTTGTACTATGTGGTGTTTTGTTTACTTTTATAAAGGAAATGTCTTCCCAGTTATCGGGATTTACGCCTTTGGTGCTAGTCGCCAGTCCCTGGCCTATGGAAGGCAGGCTTGGGGTAGTCAGGCACGAGCCCCGAGGACGGGTCGTGACAAATTGGTATCAGAGGAGTCGGTTCTACCGCAGAACTTATAACTCTGATATTTTCTTTCTGTGAAGTAATAGTGTTAAGGGTACCGAGTGTGGTCTTCAGTTCAAGGAGTCCAGTGTTGGTGCGGGCGGCTGATGTATCCATACACCAGGACCCTGACAACTGATTTCCGACTTTCTGCATGAAAACACTGATTGCGTGTGTTTTTTTAATGGTTTTCCCTTAAAACAGCTCAAACCAGGTCCGATCACTAGGTATAATCATTTGACCATGTCACGTAGTTTCTTTTAGGATGCATTTTCATGGTAGACCAGCTATAGCCCAGAGGGATGTGCGTATTGAAAACCTGTCAAGTGACGAGGCTTCGGTACATGGCCCTCTTGCAGCCGAGGCACCAGCGGAGGCACCAGCGGTACTACCATACGTTGGGCCACCGATGCCACCAGCCCCAGCAGTAGGCGATGCACGCCACCTAAGTGAGCTGCACGAGTTCCAGCGCCAGAGGCCACCCAGGTTCTAGGGAAGAGTGTAGCTGCATGCTGTTAGGGGGAGTGACCCAATGGATCTAAGAATGATTCGAGGGATAGTCTGTGTTCACTACTAGTTGCCGTGGTAACAGACGTTGATACGAATCATTCCTTCCTTCCACGAATCTTGTCCCAGACCTAGAGTTTCCGGTAAGCCGTGTACTTGACCCTCACGTCTGGAGATACCTTGGGAGGAGACTCGATAATCACACTTACGCCGATAGTGTGACCAGAACCTCAATGCGAGGGTTTCAGTTGGAATCTCTTAGTGGCAGCGTCAAGCCCTTATGACGTTGGTTTGAGTATGGACTGGGAAATCAATGTTCATAAACAAATTGAGGGTTTTAGGAAAAATGGTTGTGGTTTAACTACGACGTTGGAATGGGTTTTCATTGGTCGGAGAAAACAAAACCCCAGGCAGTACAACATAAACTTATGCACAGGACGGTGTGCCCGATCACTATTGATTCGGTCAACCTTACCCTAGTGGAAGTAGTCGTTTTGAGTTCCAGATCTAACAGGAATTGGAGATTTCGAATGTTTTAGGATGACGATCACGTCCTTATACGTGTCTCACCTCGATGAGGTTTACGGAGATGTGGCCAAGGCGGCAAGTTATCTCCGAGGTTCAGCGGACCTTCTTAGGTGCTCAGCTGGGTAGGCGTGGTGGTTTACCGCTTGACCCATCCATCTCAGTTGTACTAGGTGCACGACGACTTCCACATATCTCAACAGAGGAGATACGTGCTCGACCCTTCACATATCATCGACCATGGGGAGCTGGACGATGGCGATGGGGTGACTTTCACGGAGGTTCCAGCGGGAATCGAGGATCGAAAGGGGAGGATCCTACGAGAATGGCCTACTCTTCGGGTGTGCATTCACTGTCAGTACGAGAGTCTCCAGGTAAGCACATGGGAACAGAAGCCTTAGATGCGTTCTCAATACTGCTTTTGTGACCCTAGTTTGTGTGAAGCTTTACGGGGACGTAAATCCCTGAGGTGGGAGTAATGTAAAGACCTGGAAATTTCAAGGATATTTTTTTTCTTAGTTTTATTTGGAATTTTACAAGAACATAGTTTCTAACAGTGCCTCATTCTGAGTCCCGGTGTGCCCGGAATCATTTTCTGATGTTTAGCTCGGGTACGTTCAGTGAACGAACGAGCGGGTTTTTATAACATTTAAACCGGTGCTCGGAATTGAAATCTGAGGGCACCGATGAAATCACAGTGCCGGTATTTTCTTAGAAATGCCTTTTCTAGAGTTGTGTTTGCTCGGGTGTGGTTTTTAATTTTTGGGGTTAAGGTAAGAAATAAAATAAAGTGGTGCGACAAATTTATTTTATTTCACTTAAAGCCGCTTAAAATCCACTTAAGCTAAGTTAAGCGGATAGGGTGGAACCCAAAATATCCTACCAACTTGGTATGATATTTGTGAGGTGGGGCCCGCATGAGCCCCACCGTTTCTTTTCCTCTAAGTAACGAACCCGGAACCCCCCTCTTTAATGAAAGTAAACCGTGCGTTTTTCTTGTTAAGAAACGCCTCATTAATTGGGCAGTTAAATAGTTACAATTAATTCCTTGAATTAATTCTTCATTTATATTCTTTTGAAATTCAAATTTGTCATGTGCGTAAATAAAATAAGATAACTCTTATTTTTTTTCTATTGGAACTTGTGGCGTGGAGAGGATTTGGAGGAAAGCGTTATTCTTCGACGAAGAATGCGAAGAACGCGAAGAACGCTCCGACCTCTGATGAAGAACGCCAAACCCTCGGAGATCGATGACGCGACGCCTTGTACCACGACAACAAAGACGTTTCTTCCACGACACTCCTTCCACGACAATCCTTCTCTTTCGCGAAAATCCTCTTCTTCAGAGATGGTTAATTCCGCCACGAACTCATGTTCGACGACAACGCTTGAGGTAGGGAATTATGTTTTAAGTATGATTTTATTCCCTTGTTTCTTTCTTTCTAAAGGAAACAAAGAACACGGATCAACATATTACCTAGTTGATCTGCGAACGTTTTACTTGCGGGCTAGGAATAATCTATTGCGGGGAAAAACTATTTGGGTTGTTTCTCTTTTGTTCGTGAAATTTCCTTGTTGTTCTTCGTCTTTTGGGCCGCTTGTTAACAACTTAACGGGAGGAGGTCGGACCGCACGAACACGCCCGAATCTCCTCGACCCATTGTTGTTTTGATTCGTTGCGGCACGAACAAAGGCGGCACAGTGCAAAGGTACCGTGCTGACACGAGAAAGAATGCGGTGAAGAAGCACGGCGCCATCGCGCCGCGCCGTTGAGGCCGAACGAAACCGCGGGCGGAGTCGGGGCCGAGGAAGCGATTTAAAGGCCCGACGTTTTGATGTCGAATTATGGATCGACTGATGATGGAGAGGCAGGCCGCGAAGGCTTTTTGAAGGATTTACAGCAAAGGTTGGGTCCCGAGATGATCTCTGGCGAATACCGCAGGCAAAGCGGACGACTGAAGCGCGTCCGGTGGTCCGCGGAAGCCCCCGCCGGCGCACTGCGACGGCGCCGGAAAAATCCGCCACGGCTTGCCGTGGCGGCGGAGCGCAGTCTCAGAACCGAGCGGGATCGGAGGTGGGCGGCGGCACATGGCCGGCTACCGCGTCCGCTGGCATGGGCGGCCCCACGCGGGCCCGCGGTTTTTCACGCGGGGGCAGTGCCCCGCTCTGCTCCGCTCGGTCGTAATCGGTCGAGCCGACCCACCGGTCGGGTCGGGTCGCGCCCCGGCCGGGCCGGGCCACCCCGGCCAAGCCGGGTCACGCCATCCGGGTCGGACCCGGACCCGGGTCGGGTCGACCCGGTTCAAGCCGGCCCAGGGGGGTTGGGCCGGGTCGGTCCGGGCCCAGACCCCCCGTTTTCGGACCCTTTTCGGTCTTTCGCCCATATCTTGAGTTGTAGACATCCGATCAACGCACCATTAGTGGCGATGTGACCCTTGGATCGAGACGATCGTTTCGTTATATTACACTCAAGGTTTCGGAATACCTTGGGTTCGGCTGGGTTGGTTCGGATACGAAACCAACCGGGCCCTCGGAGCAGAAACCCTTATATCTTGAGCTCCGGATGTCCGATTGACGTGCTGTCGACTCTGATGGATTCCTCTAAGTGAGACAGATCTTGTGGTTTACTCCGCTCAAGGTATGTATGTCGTCTGAGTGCGGCCGGGTTGGTTCTCTCACGAAACCAACCGGGCCTCTAGAACGAAAAAGCCAATAACTCACAGACCGGGCATCCGATTGACGCGTCGTATGTCTCGTTGATTTCCTCTTATTGAGATGGAAATTTTGGCATACTTCTCCCGAGTTTTGGTTTCTGTTGGATAGTGGCCGGGTTGGATTGTATCTGAAATCCAACTGGGCCCCTGGAACGGAAAAGCTGATATCTTTCAGACTGGACGTCCGTTTGACGAACTGTCAGCGGCATTGGTGATCACGTTGAGAAACGGTCCCTTTGAGTTTACCCTATGAGATTTGGGATACATTTGAGATATGGCCGGGTTGGTTCGCACACGAAACCAACCGGGCCCCTGGGACGAAAGGGCTAGTAACTCACTGACTGGGCGTTCGATTGACGCGCTGTCTGTTGCGTTGAGACCCCTGTGACGAGACAGTCCTTTGGGATACTTATTCGTGATACTTTGAGATACTTGGAGTATCGACTTGTATCTTCTGGATTGGACCCTCCTAGAGACGAGCATGCGGAGTACAGAGACTGTGTAGCCAACTGAAACCGGACGACTGCTTGACCGACTCGACTTGGAGTGAGTCGACTAGCCCAGTGGACGGAGCACTACATTGTGAGGTGAAAACCCATGGCGGACGGAGCACTAACTATGTGAAAGTGCAGACCCGCGGTACTCGTATGGAGAGTACCTCTGCAGGCTACTAGGGGGTGTGCACTACTCTGTTTGGGTGGCATACCCTGGCGGGAAGTACTACTGTGTTTGGGAGGCTGACCCGTGGTACTCAACAGGAGGAGTACCTCAGTAGTCTTAGGTTTGTGAGCAGTACCTCGGAGTCGTAACATGACCACTGTACACTCCAGAGACGGAGCTCTTCAGCAGTTACGGTTTTGATAATGAAAATTCTGGTTTGAGCTGAGTCTATGAACTTTTTGTTTCCTCATGATTGAGATGGGATACTTGATAACTTAGGTATATGTATGGGCATATACCTAAGTAGGGGTTATCTGTTGAGATCTTCTTTGTGGTTATCCATGTTGGTTTTATTGAGACCTTGAGGGTCTTGGGGTCCCTACTGAGTATCGTTATAATCACCCATGCACGGGCTATGCCCGCACCTCGTTGTGTTGGTTGCAGATGACGGGCAGTGATAACGGAGGCTGAGTGTTCGAGGACAGGACGGTACCCGGAGGTGGACTACACGACGAGTCAGTACCCGGAGGTGGACTACACGACGAGTCAATATCCGGAGGTAGACTTCACGGCGAGACGACACTCGGAGGAGGTTGATGGGCAAGAGCGTTGTGGAGGCTATCTGTACCTACCCTTCAGGTAGGATCCGTGGTGGACGATCCAGGAGCTGCGCCATCTGTACCTACCCTTCAGGTAGGATCCGAGGAGGATGACCCAGGAGCCGCTTCCGTTCTTCCAGCTGTTGTCTTTCTTCTTTGTACTTTGTTCAGTTGTAGTTGTACTTTCATTTGGGTTTGTACTCTGGCCTATTTACCTTTCAGCACTTCTCTTTGTACATAGTGTTTTACTTCTGCTTGTACTCTGTGGTGTTTTGTTTACTTTTATAAAGGAAATTCCTTCCCAGTTATCGGGATTTACGCCTTTGGAGCTAGTCGCCAATCCCTGGCCTATGGAAGGTGGGCTTGGGGTAGTCACAGCACGGGCCCCGAGGACGGGTCGTGACAAATTGATTTAGATTATTTGATGTTAATAAAATAATTATTTCATTATTATCTTGGAAATTCTCACTAATAATAAAAATCTAAATTTTATATAAAAAATTAAAATTATAAATATGAATAGAAGGATAATTTTTATTTAAAATAAAATATTAATATAATAAAAATAACTTTCTATTGGAGAGTAAATTTATATTAACAACAGAACATGAGACCTCACAAACTCCTGTTTTTTAGAAAATATATTATTTAGAGAAAATATGTTTGAATATGATATAATTATTCATTGTTATTTATTAATGTTAATATGAATTAAACATTACAAATAAGAGAGTTATTATTTAACAATAAAATAAATCAATTTTTTTATTATCTTATAAATTATTAAACAAAATAGTCAACAAATTTTTTTTTCACACTAATAATTTTAAAAAATTTCAGTAGAAGTTTATAAAATAATTAAAATATTTAAAAATTTATTAAAATAATTTCTTTTATAAAATATTTTGAAGAATGGGTTTCAAAAAAATCAAGGTATATATATATTAAAAAATTTCATAAATGTGACAACATTAATAAAATTTTCAATTTTTTCTATTCACTAGAATTTTTTTCTTCAAAAATTAAAAAAAAAATCATAAAATACTAATATAACCATTATAATTACAATGATGATGTTTATTTTTTCAAATTAACAACCTAATATTGAAACATAAGTTTTTTAACAAAAAATATTATAAATTTTTTTTATATATAATTTTTTTTGTAAAATATCTATTACCTATTCATATATTTTTAATATATATTGTTATCATTCAATCGAATAAAACATTGTTTCAAGAAAAATTTATGATTATACAAATTATCCATATATTAATATAAATATATCTAAAAAAATATGTAATTCTTATTTATACATATATAACACCTTATGATACCTTCATAACTATTAAAAAGTTCGTAAATGATGTCTGCAGTATCTAAATATGATTAAAAAACATGAATCTTATTGTAATATCCAAAATCATGAACTTCGTATTTGTATTATTTTGATAAAACATTATTATCTCATGTCCATCATAGTCTTGGACAAGGGAGAACCCTACAGAAGTAACATTCATTTTTAGTTCAGATTAATTGGATTCAAAAAGATGAATTATGTTTGTAGAATCCTTATCTTATTAGTTTATTTATTAGTTTTGTGATAAAGTTACTTCAATTGTATTGTCTAATTTAATATGTAATTTTTAAAGGTCATATTTATTATTAAAAATATAAAAAATTTATTGATTTTTTTTCAATACTGAGGATTTCCATGTGAAGCACTCTATTAAAAAAATATTTGTTAGTAGATAATATATACTGAAATCATAGTTCATTAAAATTACACCCAAATTTTTATTCTTCTGGACTCATGTTATATTCACCTCCTATTTATTTTTTGGGGTTTATAAATTTACATGGATGAATTTAACCCAATAATTCCTGGAATTTAATTGATTTATAATTCTATATTGTAATTCAACCATCATTCCTTTGACTAATTAGTTATTATAGCCATTTTAACTAACAATTCTTTCTTTGGTGTAAAAATTTTAAAAAATATTAATAAAATAAAAACATGTGTTGTTTTCTAGAATTTATATTTCTACCTAGATAATGGAAAGTGGTAGTGATTGTGTCATATATTCACCTAGGGGTAATTACCCAAAACGGGTTGGGTGAGCAATGAGTCAATCATCTCATTCATGCATGAAATGTGGGAATAAAAATTCCTATATGAAAAGACACACCTTGGGGATAAGGATTGGAATATTTACACTCTTAATGGACTATGAAGAAAGTTTTTTCCTTCAATTGAATTAGTTTCCTACTAATGAATGCTGTTAAAACCTAGTTATAATATTTGATTTACAACCCAAAAATTTTAAGTTATCCATTCTACTATATTTATTTTTAAGGGTAATATTATTTACATGGATTAAACCAGATATCTACTACGTTTATTAAGGGTTATTCACATTGACATCCACATTATTCAATTACATAGGGAATTATTTTCCCCTATATTGGTAATTATGTGGATTACTATGTTTTTATTCATTAAATGGTTCCTTGTTGAAGGTTTTGAATAGTCATGAAGAATATTATGGTGAATTAATTAGACATAATCAGGTCATGGATGGGATATATGATTATATATCTCCTCGATACATTTATAGACCTCTAATGAAAAAACATTTTTGGTTTTTTTGTACCTCTTACAATGATAAGATAGTGTCTTAGATCAAGGGCATGATAGAATGTTTATACTTTTGACTTTAAAATTTCTATAATTATGAGATCAATGAATATTTTTATCCATTTTAAAAGTTATTATCATTGATATAAAATTCCTGTAGTTTTAGAAGACTATGGATTCATGTTGTTTATTTATTCCTTCCATATCACTTATGTTATTATTGTTTTTTGTAATCTTACACAATATGTTAATCCTTACTAAGAATATGATATCACAATTATTTCTTTTAATTTTCCTAGAAAACTAATGGTGAACTATTTATAATTTTTACATATTTAATTGAAGGAAAATTTTTGTTATGATAATGTATTCATGTTGTATATTGTAATTTCAAATGTTATAAATTCACATATCTCGTCTCGAGTACTAATAAGAAATTGGCTTATTAGATAACTCATTTATTATCCAAAAAAATTAATTTAACTACCAAATCAAGAATTATAGAGCCAATGATGTTTCATTAGCATTGGTTATCCAACCGATGTGGTTATATTCTTATAAATTTAACATCATTATAAAGACCAAAATAAACATAATAGATTTAGAACCTCTAAAATATATGGTTATAAATGAAATGAAATATACTATGTTTTGGTAATTCACATGAAAAATTTTCATAAGATAAATATTATATTAATAAAATTATATTATAATGGGGAAAAAGTTTGTATGATACAATTCAACAGTCAAGGTAAAGAATATATCTTCTCAAATTCCTTCATTCAGACTCGTGATGTTTTGAGAAAAGTTATTTTAATGTGTTTAATATAATTTAATAAAGATCTAAGTTATATCTAATATAATAAAATTTATGTGTAATTAAAATCCATTTCATTTCCCCCCCTTCAACTATCTTTTTATTTACATGTTAAACATTTCTTAATGGATATTATTTTGAAACATAGTTTTAAATGTTTTAAAAACAATATGCTCTATATCCACATTCTATAGAACGTTCAATGTATGGTATCACATATGTTTAAAATATTTTTAATGGTTATTTTAAAATACATTTACTTAATTTATATCATTTAAAATGTAATGTTTTAAACATTTTTGTAGAATATCACATTTGAATCATTTAAAAAAAGAAAAAAAATATTTAGTATGTATAAAACATGGAAAAAAATTCCCACTGACATGTATTTTCATCATTATTAAGAATCTTCAATGATTTTTATCCATTTAGAATGTAAATTCAATTTTCCATTATTTTTTAGAGTCTTTCATTTTAAATAGTTTTTAAAAGGGGGAAATTCCACTCTATTTTTATTACAAAATAGAATATTTTTTTCTTGTGGGGTTGAAGGAGTTTTTCAATTCATTTATAATTAAAATGTGAATGATTAGAAAATTATTTTTGATGATGTGAAAATAAATAAAATGGGTTTACTTACAAAATTTATACCTCTGGATCCAAAATATCTAATCTATTTTTCATGATTTTTACCAAAATATTAGTAAAAACTAATTTTAAATCAAAATCTCACATCAAGAATGAATATTTTGTTACAAAAAATTCATTTTTTGGATAATATGAATTTAAATTTACTCATTGACCTGTAATATTCATTTTAGGATTTTACATTCATATATAAAGATATATAATCTATAATTTTCATTTCTCATTATGTAATATTTTAAATAATTAAATTTTAAATACATTATGCACCAAACTTTGTTTAGAAAAATGTTTATTAAGCATAGAAATTGATTTATACCAAATTCATGATTTTTTTAAAATTTAACTAATTATATTATATAATTTATTCACTTATAATTATAATTATCGGTCTATAAAAAATTAATTAACAGATTCTATATGATATGTATAACTTATGATATATTTTCAAATTAGGTGTATAAATTAATATCTTATTAAAAATTAATAAATTTTTTTCCCATTTTCATTTTATCTGATTTATTCATTTTCCTTGGAATCCTATTTCTCTATACATTCCTTTTTGACACATATAAGTTCTCATCGTTCCATTATAACATACTAAGTAATTTTTAACACATTTCGTTCACAATGTAGTTTGAAAATTATTTTCTTCATCATCTTTAAAATATGAAAATCAATAAGACTCCATCATTCTCATATTTGGTTTTATTAGAATTCATCTATATTCATGTTTTTATTAATCAGTCATGATAAAATTTAAAAAAAATTATATTTTTCTATTCTATTCTTATCATTTTGTGTTTCTCATTCGGGAAATTACTATACTGATAATGGTACCCATCATTAGATTTATTCATTCTAGCCTCACCCATTTTTACATCAAAATGGAGTTATAAGGAGTGATAGCCAATTAACAACATAAGATAATTATTGTAAGATGTCAAAATTGACACTAGAATTGGATACTCTATTTAAATTAATAAATTTAATTTTAGTTCATCCTAAATCACTCTAAACATAATAAAGGGGTAATTGGGATGGGTTTTCACATACTCTTTAACCTAATTCATTAGAATACTAAATCTTTTATAATGGGTTTTAAAGAGAATTTCAATAAACATGAATATCCCTTATGATTTTTAATAGACTGGTGAAGCCATATACCCCCTCATCATGCACCAGAGTCAAGATTGAGTTGATAATCAGAAAACATTTTTTAAGGAAATTACCAATTTGTGGATATGTTCCATAGGAATATCATATTCCTAGTATACAAATAAGGATTTAATTTCTAAGGTAACCACACAATCCTTACTTTAAAATAATATTTTGGATGTTATCTTATATATAGACTAATCCCTACGTTGTTGAGTAAGTCCTTTTAATCATAATCCCAAAAATATTTAATATGACCTCAACTAACCTAAACGGATATCTAGACATTTGAAATAATTATCACCCATAAAATATCAAAACAATTATTATCATTTATTTATGATACTAAAACATGATTATCCCATAATTAAATGACTTATAGAAAATAATTAATTATATATATTCTCTAGATCATTTAAGTTTAGAGATTTAAAGAGTTTGGAAAAAACATTAACAAAAAAAACCACTTGTTCATTCAATTGATTGAAATTTTTCCCAATATATATGACACTACATTGTCTATAAAAACTCATAATAATATCCCTAAAGATACACTTCTAGTTACAACATACGTGTTGATTTTATAGTTAACATAGAATAAAAAACATATGTAAAATGAAAGATATGAAATTCTTAGTAAGGGTATCCTTAAGAAAAAATCATCAATGATCATAACTGAGTATAAGATCAACATATGGGTATGAAAATAAAATCATGGAACATGATCCCCTCATATAGAATTAACACAACATAAAAGTGGTGTTATAATCAAAGAATTATTGAATGAGAGTTTTTGAATAATGAAATATATTCCATATAAACATTACATCATAGGTAAAAGTGTGGAAAATTTATATTATCATTAAAATAAAAACATGAGGGTCATAATGTAAGTGTGTAAATATTGTAAACATAAAACATTCCAAATAATGTCACCAAAGATAATTTCTGTTTTTCTGTAAATGATTATTCAAAATTTTATTCCCCATGTTATCATAAATTATTACTAAGTCATAATACCAATCTATCAGAAAAATTTTGTCTCTAGAGATTAATTATTTAACCAATATATTAGATTGGTATTAGTGATCACCCATATTATAAATATGGTTTTTCTCAAAGTTAACGTAAAACAATACCAAGAAAGGTACATGATGTATCATGAATATTTTTTTATAGATATTAATTATTAATCAAATTCATTGGAGTACTATTAGAAAGGATCGTTATGTTTAATTTCATTACAGTTCCACATAATTAAATTATTAAAAGAACATATCATTTTTACTCATGATTATGGAAGAAGGTTTCAAAGGTGGAAGTTGATAACTAATAACAAATTATATATCATTATCTATATCCTTGAATGATATTATAATTAGGTATTCACGACTTGATGACATGACATGTAAAATTGAAGAATGATTTTGGCATCATTATGTGAACACAAAGGTGGTCATATAATGGGTTTCATGACATATAAGGTGATTGTATAATTAATGATGAATAATTTTTATAATAAATTAATGCTTATAAAAACCTTCATTAATAATCACATTGAAATAAAATTTCTTACAACACGAAGGTGTGATATGAAAAATAAAGGAGTGAATTATTAATGAATTATAGGGGTACACAATGACGATATGGATTTAATGAATAATAAAGGTAGTATTTTATTAATACAAAATCATTTGTAATTAAGGAATTGAATATAATTATATGGGTGAATAATCACAGGTAAAAAATATTTCTTACAAAATAAAATTGTGACATAGAAAATCAAGGAGTGACTTTGACAATGTAAAAAATAAAGAAAATAGATTTCGGAATGGGTTACATGATTGAGAAAGGTAAAATTTAATTAATAAGAAATAATTTGAAAAATAAATATAGATACTAAACAAGTGTAATATTAATAACATGTAAATAAAATGTCTTATAATAACGGAAGTTATTCAATTAAAAAGAGGATTGGGATAATCAAAGAGATATTTTGGCATCAAGATGACTATACAAAAGACTTATTTGAAATGGGATTAGTGAGTTATAAGGCTAGTATCCCATCAAAAATGAATAATATTTATAGTAAAGGATTTTTTTTTACATGTGAAAAATAATCATATGGGATAATAAGGGCTTATCACAATATAATTACTTAAATAAAAACGAACTGGAGGGGAACCTGAACCTTGTTAAAGTGACTCTTGATGCTTGGATATACTCCATAAAACCATAGGAATTACTTGGAAGGGATTTAGTGAGTAAGAGGGATAGTAAATCCATGATCAATTAGTTTTTTGTGTAATGGGATGAGATAATATGATTGAGAAAAAATCATTTATAGGTAAAAATGAGGGTCTTTTACATGGAAACTAATGTTAGGTATGTGGTGAAGATGGTATTTCCATGGGGATATATTGGTTCTGTATGTTTGGTTAATGAGGAGGGGAAATTATTTATAGGTATGTGGCTATGACATTGTAATATAAAAAATTAATTATTCAAGGTATATGTGTCAAATTGATTTAGTAAAATTCTAGAAACAATATATTATGAATTTTTATGCATATTAATCCTTGTTAAATATTTTTCATGGTAATTTTTTACCAATAAAAATATAATATGTACCTTCCTACTAAATTTTTACATGATTAATCTGAATTTCTGATTAATTTAACCTAATTAAATTTTTTAATATTATAAAGTAAACATTTAAATAAATAATATAATGTGTAAAAAAATATTTTTGAAAAAAGATGATGTTTTAACTGTTATGAGTTCTTAATTTTATTTAACATTAATTATAAATTAAATGGGTATTAATTTATTTTAAAATATTTATAAAATTCATTTTATATTTTATGTTAAAATATATCCAATTAATTTAAAATATATATGACTTATTTAGAAAATTTTTTTTCTTTGACAAATAATTATTTATAGCAGAAAGTAATATTTTCCTTGGGAACTAAATTTTATTCCAAAAAAGTATACCACCCTTATTATATAATATTCTATATCCTAATTTAAAATATGAAAATAATTTAATGAATGTCAATTTCTAAAACTGGTAAAAATATAATTTTATTAATAGTTCTTATTACACATATATACCCATTTTTATATATTGTATATTTTAAATCATAAAGTTTATATATATGATAAAATTTTAAATTCCCTTGATTATCATGATACACATTTGTTTTTAACAATATATTTAAATTTTATGTGACCTTTAAATCATTATAAAAATGTATTTTAGGAATTCCACAATTAATTAAGATGAAAAAAAAATTCCATTTATTGGAAATAATTTCATAGGTTCATAAATGTAAAAAAAGGTTATATAAATTTTATGAACTAAATTTTCACCGCTTAAAAAAATATTTGATCATTTTTAATGTTTCAGTAAAGATTATGGTATTTCCTATATAATAAATGACACTATTTTGGAAAAAAAATAAATTTTCAATATTCATTTAAAACTTGACTATTATAGAAAAATCATAAAAATCATATTAGGCATTATTTAAAAATCCCAATTAAAAAATTAAATTTTTTTTTTTAGAAATTATTAAATTATTATTTTTATTTTTTATTTGAAAATGAAATATATATTGAAACTCTATTTTTTGAAAAATAAATTCATTGAATATTAAGTATTTTAATAGTATTCCATATCCGTTTATGTTTTGAATAATGTTAATATATACTTCAAAAGTAGAAAATTTAATTTTATACGATAAAATATACAACATTTAATGAAAAAAAAATTGTTAAATGTTTTAATTTTTTATTTAAAAATCATTACTATTGAAATAATTTTTCTATATTATAAAAATAAAATTTTAATAATCTATTCATATTATTCTATATCAATTTATTTTATAAATATAAGGTGTCATATATTAATAATTATTTTGGTATTAATATTATGTAATGTATATATATATCTTTTTATAATATTTTAATATTATACTTTAATATCATTTTTATTATTCATGAATTCTATTATTTTGAATTTATTACTAAAAAGTCATAAAATTCATATACCTATTAGATACAAGTATATCCAATCACCATATTCCAAATTACTATATTTATAAATGGAAATATTTCCTTCTATACGTAACGTCCCATACCTTCTAAAAGGTAAAAATCATTAGTTTTTAGCTCTAATTCATTTTTCCCTAATGATGATGACTAATGGAGTTATAGAGGTCATGGTGGTTTCGAGGGATTTATCAACACACAAACCATGGGAATTTAGGAAGAATACATATCCACACGGTTTGGAAGAACCACTCCGCCTAGCCTATATGGTTTCCCTAATCATGTGGACGTGTGGAAGAAAGGCGAAGGGGTACCCATGGCCTCTCTATAACCATGTGGTATGGGGAGCACACATGTGTAGGTTACATTCCCACCCCCTCATAGAGGCACTTCATATGAGAAGGTCATTGTTATCTAAACTATGTTCCTCACCCATGTGAGGTTCCCCTTTGAGCCAAAACAAGTGCACGGTTGACACTTAGTTTGGCCAGTTTTTCTTCCAAAACATGTGAACCCTTATATGGGGTGTAAATTACCATTTTTAATGAAAAATGTTTAAAACAATTAATTATTTCCTCCCTGTTATTTTTTTTCAGCCATTGTAGCTCAAAGACTCCTCTCTTCCCCTCTTATGGATTTTGATAACTGCTTTATTCATCATATGTTTCCATCACCTGAAGAATCATCAGAAATATAGTTATAAGCTCTAAAATGATCTACCATCCATTCCTAGAACTTCTTTCCCAATATTAGGTGATTTTGGTGTTACCGTGTTTTCTCTATTTTCATTTCATTAAATGTTTTCATCAATATCATAAATTCTAGATTTATTCAAGGGTCAACAATAGATGGGTGGTATTCATCTAACCTAATGTAGGTACTCATTCTTCATTTATGATTTTAAATCACATTTTATATGGTGCCCTGTGGTTGAACATGGACAACCCTGAAGGAATGGAGCATTCAGAGGAAGCCCCAAATAGGTGGGTATTTAAAAAAAATCACTGACGATTGATGTAAACTTGTCGATGTTAGTGAAAATCTTCACTGCTTATGTCAAAGATATCACCTGGAGAGTCTTAAGCACAAAAATAAGCCATAAAATACCCGGTTTAAATAAGAATCCATGCATGACAGATGCTCGTATTTGGAAATTCATGTTCAAAGAATCTGATATAGAACTCTTCTAGATCTTCCACACGTGCTTCAATAAATCCTCAGAAATGCAGATCGAGGAATTTTTTGTTCCAGCACAGAGATCTGACGATGCCTTCGACACACTGACGAGCACTGCATCGCTTCGCTAGTGATGCCAAAAAGTGTACTTGATCTAAGCACCTTGTATTCATATAATCTCTTTCTATATCACGGGATAAAGGATAAGAGGTATAATCCCCATGAATAGTAATTAGAAAAATCCCTTCCCCTTCTATTTCTAGTATTTAATTAAAATACCTAGTGTATCCTCATTGACCCCGAATACTAAATGCACCATCAATGACATTTTATGAATACTGATCTGAGTCATAAATTTTATTATGACTCCATTGGAATATATTAAAATATTTTACATGAAAATAATTGAGTCCAAAACTTGACACATCATTCCCAGAAATAGTTATTTAACATTGAATATATTTAATATTCATTAATTAATATTTTTTTTGTATTTACATAAAAATGTAAATTACATTTAATAAATAAATTCAATGCTCATTATTCTAAATTGAAAAATATAATTTTTTTTATTGCATTGTTGATCATATATAGGCAAATCTCAGACACCATTGGCAGGGCCCACCATGTCCAAAACACTTATTCAAATCAATAGGGATGATTCTATAAAATGCTATTGTCTGTGACCCTCTAGGCCCTTATCTCGAAAGTATTGAATACTATTCACAGACCAAGAGATGGATCTAGAAACCCATGATGGACCCTACAGAGATAAGGATTTGTATATTAGTGAAAACCAACCTACGAACACATTCTATGTAATATAATTTCATTGTCTATAATGTCTCATAAACTAGGATGCACTCATGTGTCATCACCCTTTTCCTTCCTTATTATTTTTTTATCAAAATGGATGGAATTACCCTCGATTGCCATGGGAATGTTCTTATAAAGGCACTAATATCCATATCAACATGTCTTGAGATATATTAATTCCATAACCCAGAAGTGAGAAATCTTTTCTAGACCATTCAACCACTATCATTCAACCAATGACGCACCCAACACAAACTACCTCACTACGACTTCATTTCCATGGTTTTTGTCTTGAATCAAAGTATGAAATCATATGACATAAATTGATAATGATATCAAGTCTAGTGACCATTACATAATATTATAGATAGGAACATACAATGACACCTAAAACATTTGGTGTTCCCATTGATAAGTCATTCCTCAAGATCTCACGACTAGTGATCACTATTTGTCTACCTCAATATAAGAAGTCTCAATGCTTATGATCCCCCAGCACCTAATAGTCAAAAATATACTATGTTAAATTAGTAAAATTTATCAATACCATATAAAATATATTTAAGATTAATGAAAATGTATCTTGAGGTTCTCATTAAAGCATGGGAATTGATATAACCACCGGATACGAAAATTAATCCTTAGACATTACCATTTCAATAGTGAAGACAGAAAATCTACACTATAATAGTTAGATTACATCATATATATTGAAATTTATACAATATATGGAAATCAAAATCATTGAATAGTTTTTTCTATGGAACCCACTATTTCAACACACTCTTTTGCACTAGATCAAACTTTTTAACCGAACTTGTTAGCTACCCACTTGATAAATATCATGTTTATGCTGAGTAACAGATTTATCTATTGGTTACACCACTCTTCCACCGTGTGGCTATTATACTATTGTGACCTTGTCTTGTTGAGTAAAACATCAAAATAGACGGTATAATGAGTATATCCCATGTATCCACTTTTATTACATGATATATTGGATTGTAATATTATCATAATTTACATTATAATATTAAATTTTTTACCTGGTTTGATTCCATAAACTGGAAAAAATTATTGCATTTATTAACTACTTCTTATCTACCTCAGAACCTGCAACTTACTCAGTATATGTAGGTATAGCTACCAATGACTTATTGGAGCTTTACTCGCTCATATTATTTAAAATAAAAATGATAGTAGATAACATTGTTCTTTAAAGACTAGTTTGTGTCCTTGGAAACTATTATCCTTTCTTCTCCACTTACAAGGTACATATCTTTTCTACTTGCGGAAGAAAAATTAGATAGTTCTAATGGAATCCCTTGTAGTACTTATGGATATAATTGATATTTTCCTACTATAAAATATTCCATGGCACTATCATTTCTTGTAAATATCATGTAAGATGTGATTAATCCATAACTTAAGAATAAAGGGTTGAAATCACCACATTTATCTCTTCCCATGTCCAGACGTGTTTTCATTATGAAATTGGTCCCTATGAAATATGTATCAATTCATCTCTTGTGTAGTTCCAATCTATATTTTTCTATACAATTTAACTCTATGTACAATTGAGTACGACAAAGAAATTTATAGATATACAAAAGTAGATCATATTCCTTATAACATAGGATTCTTCTTTAATTCAATCACTAGAGAATAAATTATATCATGGTCTTAACTAATGTGAAGACCAATGTCTAATTTCCATATGTTGTCGAACATACATTTATTGGAAAACATTGATGCTCCCACTAACCACTCGTAGACACCCGACAATCATTTATTGCAACTGTATATTCTATGATCACATTGTTTAAATTATTCCTAAACCAGATTTCAAACTTGAAACCTTTATTATCATTCTTTTATGTGACCATCCCTTTTTGGTTTGGTCGTATAGACACCATCCATGTTTGGTGGTCATGAAAACAAATCCTAAAAAATAATATCAAAGATATTAGCTTTGATAAGTAAAATTATAATGGATTTATACATAACAACTTTGTGAAAACAATCAAGCCTTATTGGTACCACACATGTACCAACCATATATCTATTCACTTGAATACACACTATAGTATTCAAATTAATAATACCCCTTTCCCTTTGATATATGGAATCCCTAAATTGAATTTTATTGGGTCTTATCAACTTTAGCTAATTTCTATACACTCTTGAATTTTTAGAAATATAATTCACATTAAATAATATATCACCGACCATGATGAATATAAAACCCATCACTATGGTTTTATCATTCCTCTGCAGTATGTTCCTATAAAACATATTATGTTCTTTCTGCCCTTGTGGAACTAGTTCCTATGAAAAATGTTTTTACATCTTGAGCATCGAATAAACACAAGTCAATATAGCTCCCACTATCTATAATAGAGACATGATACCTTATATATAAGTGTATTATATTTCTTTACTACCTAATTTTATATCTATATTTTTTGAAATATCATAAGAAAACGTTAGTATATGTACTTTACATGCACAATGTGTTTATCTTTATCCATCTCTGTTGGAATCTGAAAAAAATGATTTGCATCCAAACACATGTCCTTATGACATAATGGATTAACATCATACTATGACTCATATGATATTCATATGACATTATATATGAAATATAGTTATGGGATAATGTCGTTATTTGGGAAGAACTTCATGAAATATAATAAAAGTTGTTGTATGTTGTAACATTGATACTACACACATCATGGCTTTGATGTATAAAATGTGCATTTAGGAATTTATCCACGTGACCATTATTCTGATCAATGTTAATATTTAAGACTTCATCATCGATCCATATCATTAACATAATATCCATGATGTGGATAAGGTAATCTTTATTTAGGAACTATTCTACACTATATTGTCCTGAATGATGATTTCACAGTCCTGAAATTCTTCATCATACAGGCTCGAAGTTGCTCATGTCTTTTGAGTGTGCACTTACCTCATTGTACCACATGAATGAACCAGGCATGTAATAGAATCCCCAAACCTGTGGGTTTTTAAAAACATCAATGATGATCGATGTAATATCGTCGATGTCAGAGAACATCTTCCCAGTTTAAGATGATTACCTTTCGTGAAGGGTTTTTTGGAAAAAAATATACCATAAAATACAAGATTTAAATCTGAATCCATGCACAATGTTTTCTCGTCATTGGAAATCACTTCTTGATGAATCCCACATTGAAATCCTATTGATCGTCCATAAGTGATTTATGAAATCTGTGGGAATTCTGATCCATGAATTCTAGGTTCTAGCGTGGAGATCCAACGATGCATTCAATGCTCTGACGATCACTGAATTACTTCGCTAGCGATCCTATGAGAGTCTGTGATATAACCTCCTTGGATCCAGATCCTCTCTCTCTAGATCATGGTAGAGAGGAGACAAGAGAGAATACCCATGAATAGTACATGTAAAAATCCCCTCCTCTTATATTTGTAGTGTTTAATTAAAATACTCAGTATAGCCTCACAGGCCCCAAATACATAACACACTGTCAACGAAATTTTATTACTACTAATCTAAATTGTAAATATTGTTATCACTCACTTGTAATATATTAAAATATATTACATGATAATAATTGAGTCCAAAACATGACTCATCATTGCCATAAATTTTAATTGAACCTTGAATATATTTAATTTTCTTCAATTAATATTGTTCATGTATTTAATTAATACCGTTAATAAAAAAATTCAATGCTATTTATTTTAATCTGAAATAATATGAATTAATTTGTTTTATTGGTGACCGTATTTGGAAAACTCCTAGACCCCAGTGGAGGGTTCCACATTGAACAAAACTCTTATTCAACTGAACATGGTAGATTTTTGAATAGGCTATTGCATGTGACCATCTAGGACCATATCTCAATAGTAGTGAATACTATTTAAAGACTAAGATCGGGATATAGAAACACATCATGTCCCCTAAACAAATAAGAATTGTAACAATTGTGAAAAAAAACCTATGAACACACACTATGGAAAATAATCTCTTTCTATGTAATATCTCATAAATCATGATGCACTCACGTATCATCACCCTTTATTTGTTTTATTATTTTTTAATTTAACTTGATAGATTTACCCTCGATGGCCATGACCATGGTCTTATAAATGTACTACTATCCAAATCAAAAATAAACTGAGGTATATTTCTTCCATAACCAAGAAGCAAAAAATGCATTCTTGGACATATAACCAATACCATGCCACCAAAATACACAATAAAATGACATACACTGGTAATGTTATCAGGTTAAGGGACCACTACACATGATCATAAATAGGAACATACAATGTCACCTAAAACAAGTTGTGTTCTTATTGGAAGGTAAGTC
This sequence comes from Viscum album, assembly GCA_963277665.1. NCBI lineage: Eukaryota > Viridiplantae > Streptophyta > Magnoliopsida > Santalales > Viscaceae > Viscum > Viscum album. Next base: position 1,651,658,831 of record OY728132.1, on the reverse strand, counting down.
CTCATAATCTCACAACTAGAGATCACCAAGTGAAAACATCATGAGAAGAAGTCTCAATGCCTATGATCCCCCAACAGCAAATATTCAAACATAAACTATGTCAAATTATTAATAAGTTTCTAGACAATAAAACATATTTTTAAGATTAATGTCATAGTATCTTGACGTTTTCATTATAGACTATGATCTATTATAACCTCTTGATAAGACATGTAGTATTTAGAAATTAACATTTCAATAGTGGAAACAAAACATTATACACTATAATAGTATGTTGAAATAATTTATAGCTAACTTTATACATGATATGGTAATCAAAATCATTGAATAGTTGGGTCTAGGGTACCCACTATTTCAATAGACCCATCTTTTAATGCCTCTATGATGATAAATAAATTAATCTAAATGGATTATCATTCCAATTACGACCTTAGATTAGGAAGAAACATATCATTGTATTTTTCTCCTTTTTAGAATCCACCCCTTGGGTGTTACCTCCTTATATGGACTAAATTACATTACCATAGGTTGACAAAATACCATGTCCCATGAGTTCACATGTAATAAATTCCCTAAACGTATGATATCAATTTATATAAATTGTATGCCATTAATTTGACTTTAATCTCCATGGTTTGTGTTATATTACAAATTACATTTTTGTGTACCTATGAGTTATGCCTCATTTATTATACATTTCACTTAATTCTATCCAAATCCCTTATACATTATGATTTTTTTAATTCCTTTAGAAAAATGACTTATTCCATGGTTTTTGATCTTGAAAAAATTCATTTCAAATCTGGTTTACCATGTAAAATTTCCATGCATTTTCGATGAATTTTAATTGTATATGTTATTCCTTATCCTCTTGTGTATGGGGTATAAAACGGGTCCTGACATAAATATGACATGGACGGACATTCTATGCTTGTATTTGGGACTACTTTACATGCCATGAGTGATTCATGTATTTCCTTGTATAGGAAATCCAAGAATATTACATACACTCATTAGTGACTCTGGTTCCCTAGGGGAGGCACCATAGACGAACTCATTGGCAAGATGGTTATACCATGACTCGGGTGATACTTGATCATTACATGAGATACATGGGATGGGAACAGAGTTTACTGTGCCATTTATGATACAAGGGGAACCATTATTGGTCACCTTTGATAAACTCTATGTTACTGGTTATGTCATAAGCTCATATAGCTTCCCTTGGAGTTCCTTCATGGATTTCCAAGGATGGGCTTAGAATAAAATACTAGATTAGACATATTCTTTTCTTGGTTTATATGTAATTATTTGTTATCAATTATGATGTTTTCATTATTGATGTAATTGGGACGTGTCTTCCAAGACCATTAACAACATTGGGGTTGGTCCGTACATGATACCCTTGTTTTGGTGACCCATCAACACACCATTTTACCAATATATAGGGTCTCTTGGTTTAGACATCTAGATTAGGGAAACACATTTGGTATTGGTCTAGTGTCCATTGAGGAACCCTGAGTGAAGTATTTATTTATTTATATATTTCCGTACATTTCTTGTTGTCATCAAACAATACATTTTTTATTGAACAAAATGGATTTATATAGACTCCATTGTTGGTGGTCTACTAATTATATCTCACACCCTTCTTATACTGACCTTGGTACCTAAGAAGACTACATTATTGAGGATATACATAGAGGGATGAAGCCATCTTATGATGATTTATATTTCAAGGATAAAGATTGGTGGTAGATAACTGATCCTATGCTCATGATTCTAGTATTATATTCATTTGGACCTTTTTGTATTTTTTTTTATCATATAGTATATGGATGTATCCCCTATTCCCCATGAACTCATTTTTTTAGTCACATGCCATCACGATTATATTTGTTTTTATCTTTTATTTTATATATTTTTATGTTATTTCTTTATCATGGGAATTATTATTTTTATAATTATTATTCTATTGTATGTCGATTATTACTGCTTCCACTATGATGTGTTACTAGGCCTACGGTCATTGTAACATTCTCTTATTTCTACATCCATTAATACCTATTTTTTTTATATATACGCTACAATTCTCCACACCAATATATAAGGAAATACTCTCTCTAAGAAAACACCGTAGGCCAATGCTTCTACTCAAAAGTCTCTAATATATAGGGAGGTGCAGTTGAGGTCTTCTGGCCACCGTCTCGGGCCACCATTATGTGGAATCCAAAGACAGATGATAAAAATTGGTATTAAAGGATTTTTTCAATTTTTTGTTATTGTGTGATGTTATAAACAAAACTAGGAAATTGAAATTTGGTAATAAGTTTGTTCATGGTTGTAGATAACCCATGTACAAGGGAATCACAATTTGCCTAATATAGGTAATTGTTCCTTCAATTTTCACACAATACAGTTTCACAAATATAACCATTAGGTGAGGAACATGATTGGTTTTATTAGTTTTCTAGATATTATTACTATTATGGGTTCTCATACCCTATACTGGGGAAATGAGGTAATGTCAAATTATGCATCATACTAGGCACCATAGAATATAAATGGAATACATTATTCCATACCATATCTACTTTTATATGTTCATTTCTCAAGTTTCATGTTTTTTTGTGGTTCCTTCTTTGTCATTTATGGTAGTGTTCTAGTTTTTCACCCGTGATGTGACCTTTATTAAACCAATTGTGACATGATCAATATAAGATCCATGCCTAAATGGGTTGAAAATCGGTTGGTTTTATTTAGAGAGCACCTCTATAAAATTCGGATTGGTAGTTCACTCAACCAAACAATTGTTCATGAATCGTTATATATTGATACCAAATGTATTTGAAATGTTATTTTTATTTAATGGGAATATTTTAATTTATAAAGAGTATGTGATGTTATAAAATTTGAATTTGAGACTCAATTAACTACATGATGATATTAGCTTCTAAATAAATAAGAAAGGTTTTAAATAAATTAATGTATCCTAAGAAAAATGTTACCTCAACATGAAGATGCCAAATGAAATGTAAGGGAAAATTTTCCTATATACCATTCATTTTAAAATTCATATATCTTAACCTTTTTTGTATCATATGAGACATTGAACCTCACAAGTCCTTAGCATTGGGCATCATTTTGTGTCTCTTATGGTCGATATGTGTCTTACTATCACCTATATCTGAATCGTAGAGTATGAAAAGTGGTTTGATCCTTTTTTAGAAAGTCTTGAGAATGTATTTCATTGTATCTACTTTTTCTTAAAAATTAAAAATCTTTTCTGAGGAGTGAACTTGGATATTATAGAGATATACCACCATGAAATCCTCATGTCATATTACAATAAAGTGGTGATGATCACAGTCCATAAGTGGTGGGAACTAAAACATATATAGTTCCTATTATAGTTTCATATGAGGATCCCCATACATATCTTCCGTTGGGAAACATTTCTCAGTTCAATAATAGTTTCTTTTAATTCCTACAGTGTACACATGGTGCTCTCTAACCTTCCCCTAAAATCGTATAGAAAACATCTGAGTTTAAATAGCATCATCACCGCACTTTCATGGGGGATAGTGGAACACATGCTACTAATTCATGTTTACAGGTTATGGTAAATAACATTGACAATAATTATATTACTCTAGAGCATAGGGTAAATATTGCTACCTATATGTCATGTGGCTTCTCCCAATATTGGTGAGGTGTCATATATGAGGATTAGCATCATTTGGGTATGGTTTAGGAGGGCCTACAAAAAAATTATTTGATAAATATATTATATAAATACTTGTACATAAACAAAATAGATATTTAATACATCATTATTTGGACACTATGTCTGTTTTATTGTATTTTTCACCCTTCACTGATCCTCAATGATCTAATCTAACATAGACGGGTGACAAGTAGATGAATATGAGATTTTTTGAGGATGGTATCCTATGTGATATATGGTAATAGGTTAAAATATTATGATTGTATACTATTATAAACATAGTGTGTAAAGCCTTTATTACAGAAGGGGATATAAGGGAACATGGAAATGTGAACTACGTTTCTTCTATTCTGAGGTAGGGGATGGTTCCTACGAAAATAGGAATCATCATCTCAAGGGTGTGCACAGGGGTGGTGCCACATAGGTGATGCCTAATGATAGACTTATGTGTGTCACTAGTGTGGAAGGCCCGAGCATAAAATTACTCAGTGCTTGTGGAATCTAATATAGTTTTGAGATTTTGGTAGGATTGGTCACCTTCAACATTTTTTACTATATTTTCCACAAACATCTAATAATATGGAGTCCATACCGACACCTATATTAGATACATGATTTGTATGTTCAAATAAATATAGGATTTGGTTTTCTATAGTCTGATCAGGCTGGGGTGGTTCTATATGTGGCTGAAGTATTCATGACTCAGTGGTTCAGTGTAAAAAAGTGGACTCTCCCAATCAAGATGATAAGAATATCAAGGCTGTTGTTCAGTCCAAATTTATACACTACAGCATATGCAACATGAGAAGAGTCTAGAGAATTATATGATTATTGGTACTATTATTGTATCCTCTACATTAGATTCTTCTATTTTTTGATATTGGTGAATCAAAATATTTTATATTTGTTTTGGTTTTGGAAAGTATAGGACTTCCAATTGAGTACTTTTTTTGTATCATGTATACTAACATGCTTCTTCGGGTCATAATAGAGGTAATACACCCATGTCTGGAGTGTCCCCTTGTGATTAGTGGGGAATATTTCTTTGGGTATTCCATTTTCCTCAAGATGACTAGATTTGGCATCATTTTCATTAGGCATAGGCTTGTTTATTATCATGACTAAGTGGATTTCTTCCACTGGAGAGTTTTCATTACATCACCTAAGGTTATACAAAATATTCTTTAGGGGGAATGGGATAATAGGGCTATTCCACCTAGAACCAAACATACAGGGCTAGGTGGAGTGAGAAAATATATTGTGAGTCTATTTATGTTGGAGTATAGAATGCATATTTTTATGTTCTCTCCTGATGTGTATGGTTTCAGAGACACCTTCCATGAAGATTTCTATTGTTCATCTCCTGGGATTGAGGTTGAGTTCACCATTAAGCTAGTCATATGTGTAATAAAATAGTCTATTTCTCCCAATATTATGTAACTTATAGAGATCCTATAACTGAGAAAGCCTATATAAGATCTAGAGGTTATAGGTTTTATCTGACCCAACACTTTCCCTTGGGGATAAACCCCCCTTTCTCTAAGAATTTGGAAAGTATCCTTCATTTTTACATGGATTAGCACTGATTAAACCATCTTATCTTGAATAATCGATATCCCCTAACTCATATAAGATACCTCTTTAACCATCTATAAGGGGAATTAGTTTTCTCCAAGATATATTTGTGGTTGGGATGCTATTACATGTGTGTGAGTACATCATAGATACAACGAGTAGCGTTCTAGAGTAGATGTAGATTCTACAAGTATCTAGTAATTCTTTTTGGACATACCAATATGCCAATAGTCATTATAGATCTAATGAATCAGGTTTTCCACCTTTACCATTCTTCTTTTGTGGTGGTATTCATTGATGAACTATTAGTGTATTCTCACCCCATACATCACCAAACAATCCTTCTTGAGATCAGGCTGAATACACTGACAAAGAATCCCCTTTTTGCAAAGCTCAGTAAATACAACTTTTGAATTAGTAATGCCGACATCATTGGTCATATCATTTTAGAGGAGTTAATATTTATTATCCAAGATAAGGTGACTGATGTTATTTCCTAGGAATATCCTTAGAATATGTTTGATATATGTTGTTTCTTAGTGTTGGATGGATATTATAGGAATCTCATTTAGGATTTCTACCACATTGATGATTCTCTTACTGGTTTGGATAAGAATGAGTGAAATTTATCCAGTCTAAATATTTTTATATATATTTTCATGATTTAATGATAATACTAAATTCAACACTGATCTTAAAAATTCAAGAGTTGGCAGAGTCTATATAGTTTACTGTGAGGAAGTGCAGGTGGGTTGAATGGATTCATACATTCAACATTGTTCATGTATACACACCATGGAAGGGTATGGTATTGGATGGCACCCTGAGTTAGAACACTCTAATACATGTCATTTATTAGGCTAACATTGAATAGTATTTGATTGCTATATTTTTTTGATTCACCTATAGGTTTAGGAACAAATGGGTAGCCTATTTTAGCAACCCAATAGTAAAATACTTTCTATTATATACGTTCAATATTAGGTAGCTATATGATTCTGAGGGAATCACCGTGAGGGATAGCATCACATGTCAAAACCTACCTCCTGGTTGCGTTTTTTATGTGACTGAGAACATTCTCTATAGTATTAATGTTTATGTTCTATTTTACATATGGGAATAGTTTGTGAGGGAACCTCATGCCTCTATTTGGTATGTTCATCCAAACCTTACCTTGATATATCATGACAAGAATAATCTATATTTGTAGACACATATGAAGAGGTAAATTGCATATTCTATTTCTCGGTGTTCTACCTAACCGAAGGTCATTATTGAGCATGAAAAAATTATACATTTTTTTATCTTATCCCCATTCCTAAGTGAAAAATGTAATGATATCACCATTGATCTGTGATATAATTTATAGGATCCCCTTGAGGAAGTGATGGTGTATGGAATATATTTGATAGTTTGACTAATATTGAAAGATTCCTACCAATATGAGATGGCTTCTTAATTTATCATTTGAGATGGATTTATATCCAAGTGATTTTGAACGTTTACAGTGTTACACATTCTTTTATTTTTTACCCAGATTCCCAATTTTACTCACCATTTATGACAGGGGTCCATAACGAACTGGGTTCACAACTGATCTAGAGATTATCATATGACCCTCAAACTAGAAGGTAGTCTACACAGATGATATTGGTGTAAAAGGATATTTTCTGAGCATGTGTCCTTGATTTTTGAGGTTCATAGGAAAATCATGTACCTCATGTGGACTTTTCATATAACAATAGTTTTCAAAAAATGATTCATATGACATAGAATTAGGCCCTTTAGGGTAAGCTATTTTTTCACCTCTGTGTTCATTAGATGATGTTGTGGAAGCTCTAATGTATCCTTGTCTCATTTAAAAGACATTAGATCAAGTTCTATTGATTTAAAAGAATGTGGATATATCTTAGTCCTAGAAGAAGACATATACTTATCTTTATTGTAGACCTCTGGAGTTCATGTTGGGACATTGGTTCATTCTACGTGCATCATCTAGATTGAGTCAGAAAAATTCATAGTTACACAAATTTATCACTTTTTTATGTCATTACATTTGAGATAGTAGAGAGAGGCAGACCAGTAGCCTATTAGTTATAGCTTCCTGAGAGTTGTCATTCCTTAAATGAAATATTCCAAAAGTCATAAAATCATTTATATCATCAATTCATGTCACATTATTTTGTCCTTGAGGGCATAGAGTTGGAGACAAATGTTTCTTCCAAGGAGAATCATATATGTATCATTGACTAGAGTATGAAGGCTTTTTTAGGAAGGTTTGATCCACTGGTCTGGGTGTTACGGTGATACATATGAGTACATGATGAGACCTAGGAGTGGTAGAGAAATTTAAATGAACAATAGAAAACAATTCTCATATGATGGTTTACCACGGTCGGAAGTGGAACTCAAGGATGAGTTGTCTTAAGGAGGGTAGGATGTAACATGTATGCTTTCCTTAATGATATAAATCCAAATTTTTTATTTCATATTCCATGATTTCAAATTTTCAATGTTTTATAAAGAAGTTACTGATGTCATAGGGGTGTCTAGAGCTTGTTTGATGCCTTGAGCCCTTGGAATTGACGAAGCATATTTGGTCACACTATTAGGAGAAATCATTCCACCCAGCCTACATAGTTTCCATAACCACGTGGAAGTATATTAGTAGAGTGTATTGGTATGTCTGGTCTCTATGAAACTATGTATATTGTGGTGCAAGCATGTATGGGTTGCTGAACACCCCCCCCCCCCCTTGAGAGAAAAATTCCACACACATAGCACACTATTATCCAACCCATGTTCCTGGACATTTTGAGGTTCATGTTTCCGATGGATTGGGTGAACCATTAGTGCATGATTTTTCCAACCATTCGTCTAACCCATGTGTCTCCATAAATGGGGGTTAAATTACAATTCTTCCACTAAAATGGGTAATACACTTAATTCCTTTCACCCTGTCAATTTTCTCCAGCCATGGCTGCCCGAAGCCTCCTTTAATCTTTTCATAGGGATTTTGACATCTACCTCATTCAGTATCTATTTACTTCACCATAAAATACATTGGAATTTTTGAGGTAATATATATGATCAAATTCCTTCAATTACATGTTTCTATTTACAAGTATTTTTATATTTATGTTAAACGTAATTATCCCTATTATTTTGGTGTGGTATAATTTCATTGATATATTCCTTTCTAACTAAATTAATGGGTGAAAATAAATGAGTGGTCTCATTCTAATATAATGTATGAGATAAATTTCCTTCCTGTTATTTTTATAATTTTAAATAGTGGTCATGGATATGTGCATCGGATCATTCCAATGACACCTCTAAGATGATAAATAAATTAATCTAATTTTTTTCATGATTATTTTCACTATTGACTACAAAAAACATCCTTAGCTTGTTCACCTTATTGAAATAAATCCCTTAGGTGTTCCTTTCATAAATGGCCTAAATTAAATCACCTTAGGTTTTTAAACCATTGTGTATCCTTTTTTACACTTTCAATAAACACAGGAAATGGATGATTTAAATAAATATGATGGTATCCCCTGAATTAGGCTGTAATCCCTATTAATAATGCTACATTCCCTATTATATTGGCATTAAATTATGATTTAGGCCTCATTTATTGTACTTTTTGTTTATTACAAACCATGTTTCTTATTCTATAAGCTTCTTTCTGAGATCCTTGAGCGAAATTACTTATGCCTTGATTTTTGGTCTTCAAAAAATACACCGGATAACTTGTTTATAATGTGACATTTCCAAGACATGTGGGTGAATTGTGATTATAAATGATATTCATTTTCAACTTCGGGGTCGAGAATGATGGTATGACCAAAATTAAGGATTTCAAGGATGGACTTCTTGGGCTTAGATTTCTATCTACTTGATATACTGAGAGTAACATTTGGATTTACATGTATGGACACTCCTTTGGGATTACTTATACCCATGAGTGAAATCCATTGTATAGGTCAGGTACTATGGATGGACCCATTGGAAAATAGTTATACCTTTCCTTAGGTGATAATATAGACCTTATATGAGTTACATTGGATTGGGGTAGAGGTTACCATGTTATGGATTATACGAGGGATTCCATTATGAGTTACCATTTTTGGACATTGAGAAACCCTTTGGATTTTTTTATGGACCTCCCAGGGAAGGATTATGATTCCATGATGGATTTTATGGATTCCTTTATTGGTTTACATTTAATTTCATATTATCATTTATGAATTTTTTTAATTGATGTAAATAGGACACATCCTCCAATACCAATCGCAATATTTGGGTTTTTCTATACTTGATTCCTTGGTATTGATAAGCCACGTATACACCTTTTTACAATTGTGCATGGTCACTTGGTTTTTAAATTCATCTTAGGATGAGGTAGATTTTTTAATTCATATGTATATTGAAGAACATAGACTGAATTATTGTCTGATTTATTTATTAACATTCATTTATATTTATTGAAATACTATTCATTTTATATTGGACAAACTGGACTGATCTGGAAACCATTGGTGATGGACTATGGAGTATATCTCTCACACATCATGGGACACCAATAGTTCCCAAGAAGACATTAAGATTTCATGTATAGATAAAGGGAAGAATCCCACTTCAAATGCTTTAATTATCTTTTAGTACGGTACTAGAGTTAATATGATCGATCCTTTGCTCATAATGCATGTTGTAGTTTGTTTGGGAATACATGTTTTTTTAAAGCATGTATTATATGAATATATCACCTATTCACCATGATATGCTTTTTTATGGTAACATTTAATCTTGATCATTGTCATTTTTTGTATCTATTATACTTTATAACCTTTTTGTTATTTATTTATCTTGCAGGTTGTTTATTTATTATTTTTCTTCTATATATTGATTTTTATTTCTTTCACAATGGTGGGTTACTAGTCTTTTCATCTTAGTTTATTCTAATCATTTATTCATTTTATGTTTGATATGTTGTATATGTATATTTCGTTATGATCTACTCTAGTCTGTGAGGGTATAGTCTACCCAAAAAAACAAACTAGGCCTTCAATTTTAGTTGGTAGCCTCTGGCATATGAGGAGGTGTGCTTGATGTCTTCTAGCCACCATATTGGGGAATTGTTATGTTTTATCTATCGAGGGAAGATACATTGTGTATATCCTTACTAAAATAATTCATTATATTCAAATAAATTAAGTCACACTTCTAATTTCCAAAATTTTAATTTGTGATCTCATACTATGCTTTCACTTGTTATTATGTTCTTACCCATTATAATTTTAATTTTTTAATGATTGTCCCCATGGCTGAAGTTAATCATGGATATCTCCTATTGTTGATGATTTTTTACTTTTATATTTATTTTCATCATTGAATTAATTAGCTTAAAGAATATATATCAATACATGGAGAGTAATAATCCATAGTCATAATAAATTAATTAATTTTAATTTATGGTAACATATTAAATTAATGAATATAGTGATTTTAGTTTAATTCCTATCGGTATAAATTATTTCATAATGTTTTTAAATTTCTTGGAGGAATAAAAATTAAGAACGATGTTTTTCAATAATAAAAATAAATTTTATGGAAAAAATATGAATCCTAAAAACCCAGGGAGTTACGTTACAGCTCTTGCTATATGTGAAAAATAAATAAAAAACCACTAAGAATCATTTGAATGATTTATATCTTAATTGGATCATTTTCCTCCCATTTCACTTAAGTAAATTATTCATTCAAGCATGTAATTTCTTATAAACATTTCCAATTCATACCTCTTTATGATTCATCTATATTTTAGTAACCGTGACTCAATATCTACATTTATGATCTTCAAAAAACCATTACTATAAAATATATCATTTTACCTTCACGTAGTTCCAAAGTACCTTTTTATCGGTGGATTATAACCTTATACATGTTACTATAAATAATTAAAACCATCATATATAATATTGACCTTTTTTCATACCATTAATCCAGATATTGAAGATTATGCATACCTTTATATAGGATTTTCTTTAATCGAATGAATAATATATAACTCTTCAACCCCTTCTGAGAAATTATACATCTAAATTTATAGTGAAGATATCATGTCACTATTTTCTCACTATGAATCAATACTTATTAAACACTCGTCCTCTTCTCATGTGGTATGCATCCATGTAATATAATGTAATGCATGTATTCACTCATCATGTGGTCATCCATGCTACTATTTGATCATGCTTATTTGTGGTCAATAAAATACTATCTGTAATTTGACTATGAAATTGGAAGATCTATTGTGATGTAAAAGGTTGATGCAACCTACCATAAGGCTTATAGTAATTATACCTAAAATGTGAAATCCAGGGTAGATCTTCTATTGTACTTCCCATTGACTCTTTTTATTAAATATGATATTCAATAGATTCACATTTTAAATCTCATTATAGTCTCAACCATTACAAGATTACAAGGGATTTGACTTGATTTCATAAGATCCAGAATACATAAACTAGTGAACTTGCTAGGATTTCCCAACATAAAGAAAAAATCATAGAGGAAAAAAAATCATTCAATTAGAAAAATTATTGTTCCCATGTTATTTATTTATCATTTAATAGGTCAAAATAGCATAAATCCTTGAGTTCCGCCTATATTTTTCCATCAATAGACCAATTTATTGTATTACATGTCACTTTTACATTCTTGTAACACCAAAACCCAAAAACAACTAGACCAATGCCCATTCCTATGTTTTATGCAAAGTAAAGTGCATCTCCCCAAATGACAGAGGATGATCAAAACAATCAATGGTCTATAAGTGGTATACTTTTATGTATAGTCACTTAAAATTTGAGTAAATCAGAATGGGATAATATCAATTAGATTATTTCAAAAAAAAATCACAAAAAAAGAAAAAATATTATAATAATTTAATGTTAAAATGTAAATGTTAAAATAAAAAAAGATATAACTGTGAATGATATTAATTTATACAATAGAAGTAACCCTTATAGGTGAACTATGTATGAAGACCCCAAAATACCAAAATAAACGTTGAATTCACTCATCTCAAAGATGATCCAATAAATTCCCTGGTTTTTCCTCCCACCGTTCATCCCATCCCTGTATTCTATAAAAACATGAAATTGGCTCTCTCCCTCTACTTTAGCTAGTGAAAAGTAGTGATGGAATCTTCTCGGGTACCAATGTTCCTTGGCTTCCCATGCGGGGTGTGATTGAAGCCCAATATGGAACCACTAATGGTGTGAAAATGTATATACGGTCTGATAAATATACTATATGGTGATGTGGTTAAAAAAATTAAAAATATGATACAAATAACAAAAACAAATTGATGAAAATATTAATCCTTGGTTCCACAATGACCACCAAGTTGACTATACCCCCTTCATATAGTGTCAGATATCTATGATTGTAATAGTGGATAACATTACTCATTCACATTCCATGGTGCATAAAAAAGGAAACCCTATCCATGATGTAACATAGGATTCCATGAGGGATCAATATGGACTCCACATATAATCATTTAATCATGAATATGTGGAATATGTCTATGGAATTATCCAATATAATAAAAAGTGAATCTAATGAATACAACATTGTAATATCATTAAATAACATAAATAAACTACATTTAAAAGGTATTTAAAGCAATATGCTTTATTAAATCCTATAACAAAACTAAAGATTTATGTATTTTATAATCAATCCTTATCAATAGATCTCATCCTACATCATTCACATGATTACCTTGAGGTAATCCATGCAATTTTTCAATGGAATGAAACATATAATACATTACCCAAATCAATTGATGTTTCACCACATGGAATTCAAAGAGATTTATGAGTGTGGAATCCAAGGAGCCTCGTTAAATTCCACAAAACTATACAATATTGAGTATACATTGGAATCATCCAATAACATTCTAGAGATCCCCTTAATGGAATCAAATATCACTCAATGCATTCCACCCCTTTCTTATCCATAAATTAATTTGAGGGATAACACATAAGATATTATATACACCTAAAATAAATTAAAAAATTCATAAAAGAAAATAATTTTTTTCATACATGAATTAATACATGATCCATAAAAATACCTCTTATGTGAGCACAAGGAATTTTTAAAATTAAGGTCGTGGAGGTTATCCTAGACACCCTCATACCATACAAGGTATCCCATGACACACAATGGAATCTCTTGGGTCATCATATAAATTACAAAATCCATTCAAAATATGTTATCATGATAACCCTTATAATCAACCACATAGATTCCCTTATTAGGGAGAAAATATGATTAATTAGTTAGGTATATAAGAACTTTATTGAAGTTTTCATGAACCAACCTAGGTCGTGTAACACCCGAGACTTTTATGTTATATAAATTATCAAAGGAATCTTTTTCTACGCAACACTTGCTTGACTTGCTTTACACGCAATCGCGACCTTCCTCGATAGCTTGCGTCGTACGCAATACCGAGTTTCACTAAACAACAATATGCTATTAAAACTAGCCGTTATGAATAGTAATAACCACTTTTTGAAACTTTATAAATTTTATTTTTCAAAATGGACTTCATTTTTGGACTCAGAATATCGAAATTAGCCTAGGGTGAAATTTTGGTATTTTTCTGAAAACATTCAATTTTTGATGAATAGTGAAACCACTAAGTGGTAGGTTAAAAACTGAATTTTGCATAAAACTTAATTTTACCGCTTCTGTGAATGGAATTTCAAAAATCCGAGAGACACGGTTAATATCAAGGACTAAAATGTGGTTCAATGAGATGAAAATAATTTTTTGGTGAATAGTAACTTTTTACTATTTTTACCGCGGTTAATAGTAAATAGGGTAACTAAGGGTAAATATGATATCAATATTACCCTAAAACATGTCCTAATACTATTGGACAAGTGTAATTCGACCAAAAACAAACTTAGGAATAAAATATGACCATTTAGGCCCACTTGGATTAGATTAGGACATTTATTATTAATTTATTTAAAGAAGGGTTAAAATAGTTAAAATCAAAGTTTAACAAGTAAATCATTTTTAATATAGGGTTATACATAAGATAAATTCGATTGTAAATATTCATTAGAAAGCTAAAAAGATTTCCTACATGATGGTATTTTATTTGTAATTTTTAGACATCAAATATTTTAATTTATTTATGACACAAAGATGATGCAGTAATTATCTTATTAATGAAATATTGAAAAAATTGATAATATAAATACCAAAATAAATGTAATTTGAGACTTTTTATGAATTACACTAATTTTCTAGGTTACTATGATATATTAGTAATGATTTAATGAACTTGGTTCGAACATATAATTCTGTTATGACTTTCACAAAAATCATATATCAAATAGTGTCAAAATTGACACAAAATAGTTTTTAAATCAAATATTATATTATTAAATGTTATTTTATTCCTAAAAATCTATGGTTCGGCCAAATGACTTAGATAAGGATATATATATTAATAATAAACAATTTGGGGTTCGTTTGGCATGTTATAGTAAGTGTATTAACCATATAGTGAAAGAAAACAAAAAGACACGGTAAAAGTTAAATTAATTAACTTAGAGTTAAATCTAATTGATAAGGTTAAAATAATACCCTAAACTTGTCTAAATCCTATTGGTTGATAGTATTTCGACCCATCCCCACTTTAGCTTCGAAATAAGACCCTTTGGAACCATTATAAACCGATTTTGACTTTAATATAAAATAATATTTTGAGATATTCCTAAGGTGCCCCTCTCCTCCCTTATAAAAGGGCACCTCCTCCCCCTCCTCCTCACACCAATTTGAGCACTCAAGCTCGGCCAAACCCTGCCATATTCTCCTCTCCACTTCCCTAGAATAATCCTAGAGGTCCTGGTCTTCTCCAAAGACCAATCTTAGTTCCTTAAGTGGAGGATTCAAAGAGGCGTTCCAAAGAAGAGGTAATATCCATTACCGATCTTTTCAATTTCTTTCTTCTTCAACTTCTTCTTCTTCAGTTGTTTCATGATAAAGTAATAACATCAGTATTACTTACATACTGATATGTTATTATAAATATGAAACAACCCTAATTCACCTTCTATCCATCCTACGGAAAAATGAAATCATCGCGCGTGCGTACGTACGGAATACCGTCTCCACGCCGTGGTGTAATCTATTTTCCACCATCACCTTACAAGGATGGGTATAATGGTGTAATGAGTAACTATATATGATTATTATTAAGTAATATTGATACTGAAATAATATATATATATACTCCAATACAATTCCACGATCATAGGAACGATATCATCACTCGTGCGTACGTACGGAATACCGTCTCCACGATGTGATGCGACTCGTTCTACATGATCTTCATTTCATAATGATTGTATAAATGAATTGAATGAATGAATATGGTATATACTACACTAATACCATTCTGGAAATTAATTATCTATAACCTAAAGATAAGAATAAGAATTTATTCGATAAAACACGCATAAGAACAAAAAGTTATAAAGACCCGAGTAACAAGTAACAATGAAATATTACTAACAAGAAGCTAATAATATGACCATATATGATCTCATATCAATATGTATGATTCTGGAATAAGTCAATAACATTATTTAAACCATTATACAGGAGCTTCGGACACGAACAAAGCAAATCGGACCTAAGGTAAGGGAAATATCACAATCTCATTTTTATCTGAGATTGTTTATTCGTAAGTATTTACTGGGGTGTATTTTATCATCCACATCCATGTTCCCTCAATATGAAATATTGTTTCCATCCACTTGAAATAGTTTAAATCCAATTTTACCCTTAGGTGAGTTTTTAGTAAAGAATATGAAAGGAATCTTTTGTCGTTTTTCCGTACGAGGTACTTTTTGACTTTTCCGACAAAAGTACGAAGAATGTTTTTTTTAACTTATACGGCACGAATGGATTTTTAAAACATTATTTCCAAGAAGCTTCCTTTACAAGTTTTCAAGTTTATTTTTAATCAACTTCTTTTATTTTAAAGTTGTATGACATGTTATGAAAGGAAAATTGTTTTTGAAGAAGAAAGGATATTTTCCTCAAGAATTCAATACAAGTGTTTTATCAAAATTATTTTCCATCTAAGATAATAAAGGGTTCTGTTTCTATCCATATTTTTACATTGGTTTGACTATGTTGTGATGGAATTATGTTTATGAATTCCTTTATCATATATGAATTGATTTATGATGTCATGATGTTTCAAGAATCCCATTTTTGTTATATGTGTTATGCGATGATGTATGTGTTATGATTATGTGGCACACATAAGAAAGGATTCATTATAAGATGGGTGGGACCTATATCTCCCTCCAATGCATTGGGTAATGATTTTATATCTCATGAGATAGACATGGCTGGAACGGAAGGTTATTTCGGTTCAGTGATACAGGACTGAAATGAGGAGTGAACTCGGTTCAGAAAGGGACTTTGTCCACTAAGATAGTCTTGGCAATGAGTCATGACTAACAAGAAATGATCTCCATGATTATGTGTGCATGCCACAAAGTTTCAAGTTTTATGTTATGATTTTGGGGATCTCATTTTCACTTCTATGATTTATTCCATGTTAAGATATTATGATCTCTTTTGCAGGTTTTGATTTTCATAAAGATATGATATGATTTTTATTTCCTTTATTTGCCCTTGCTGAGCATTTGAGCTCACCCTTTTATGTTTTCTTTTCCCCAGGTCAGGAAGATGGATATTAAGTAGAATATGCTAAAAGGGACCCTAGATATGATGAAATAAATGGGAGACACTGTAGAAGATTTATGAACCAGTTGTTTATGTTTCCCAGTTTCTAAAGACACTATACCTATACGGTCCTTTGTGGTTTTGTCATATGTTGTAATAAGTGTGCTTCAATTTTGAAGTATTAACAATGTATGTAAAGTGTGGGTCGTTATAGTTGGTATCAGAGGAAAGGTATAGTCAACCTTTGGAAACTAGGATGTGAAAGCCTTAGTAAGAACCCTAAGAATAAGTCTAAGCATAGAACACAATCTTAGAAATGGCCATGAATAACCTAGGATAAGACCATAAGAATGAAAATTTTATTCTTGAATTATGTGGTTTCCTATTATAATTAGTGTTGCTCACACTATTCTTCTTGGTTTTAGTCAATGGCTGGAACCCGAAGGAACCGTGTTAATGCGGAATGCGATGGGCAATGCAATGATTGTCCCCCTGAGCAACCAAACGATATGGGAGCGGGAATGCAAAATCTTGTAGCCATGCTCACGCAACTTTCTCAAGCTATGAATCATGCAGGATTTCCAAACGAACAAAGGAGGGAGCAACATTCTGTTGAATCCTTCATGAGGCAGCGTCCACCATCTTTCAGCGGGTCTACTGATCCATTAGTTGCTGAACAATGGATTAGTACTACTGAAAAGATATTTTCAGTTCTTCAATGTTCTGAGCATGATAAAGTCATCCTAGCAGTGTATCGTTTGGAAGGAGATGCGGATCAATGGTGGAATCTTGTTAAGAATACGAGGCAAAGGGATGAAATTGAGTCTATGGAATGGGACGAGTTCAAGAACTTATTTTTCAATAAGTACTTCCCTCGTATTCTCCGAACAAAGATGGAGAAAGAGTTCCTTGAACTGAAGCAAAGGGATGATGAATCTGTTAGTACCTATGAAGCAAATTTTACAAGACTTGCAAGGTACGCTTCTGGTATTATTATCCAACCTGAGAGTAAGATCGATCGATTCTTTAGTGGCTTAAAACCAAGTCTTCGAAGGGCGTTAGCCATAAGGGACTTCAATAGCTACGAGGAAATCGTTCGATGTGCTCTCAAAGTCGAGATGGAGATTGGAGTAACCCATCAGTCACATGGGTTTGATAAGAAGAGGAAGATGGAATTCAAAGAAAAATCTAAAGAGCACACGGAAAAGAAGATGAACTTTCCCTTATGCTCAAAGTGTGGAAAGAAACATGGAGGGAGTTGTCTTAAAGGGACAAGTAAATGTTTTAAATGTGGAAAGGAAGGTCATCGGGCATTTGAATGCCGTGATAATGGGAAGAAGATGTCTAATGATGCAAACAAAGGAAGGGATACACAGAATGAACCTACAACACTTCAATGTTTCAAGTGCAAGGAGATGGGGCATTATGCCAATCAATGCCCAAATCCAAGGGTTGATGATGATGGTCGACGTCAACAAAATCTTAAGGCTAAAGACAAAGGAAAGTCACATGCAATTTCTATCAGCGATGTGGAGTACGATAACGATGTGGTGAAAGGTACACTTACCATCCATTCTAAAGTAGCAAATGTTTTATTTGATTCTGGATCCACCCACTCTTTTATTTCTGAAGACTTTTCTAAGGGTATCACCGTATTACCTCAACAATTAGATGTTGAGTTAGCCGTGACAACACCTAATGGCACATCAATCGCATCAAAAGTTTATAATTCTTCTCCGATCGAAGTTTGTGGGAAAGTGCTTCCTGCAAATCTTGTGATCCTTCCTTTAGTGGAATTTGATGTGATTCTTGGCATGGATTGGCTTTCTCTACATGGAGCTCATATCAATTGCCAAAGAAGGGAAGTCACATTTCATATTCCAGATCAATCTACGATCGTCTATCAATGCAAGGATGAACATAACCTTCCAGTGGAAATTTCTTCCATCTTATGGGTATTGATTCCACTAAATGAAGGTTATTTATCTCAAATGGTTGGTGAGAAACTCACGATTAAGAATATGCCCATTGTACGGGAGTTTGATGATGTCTTTCCGGAGGAATTACCGGGTCTTCCACCAAATCGTGAAGTTGAGTTTTCAATAGAACTCGTACCGGGTGCTTTGCCTATTTCAAAGACACCTTATAGAATGGCCCCAATTGAGTTGCAGGAATTGAAGAAGCAACTCCAAGAGAATCTTGATAAGGGATTCATACGCCCTAGTGCGTCACCTTGGGGAGCACCTGTTCTATTTGTTAAGAAGAAAGATGGATCAATGAGACTCTGCATTGATTATCGAGAACTTAACAAGATCACTATCAAGAACAAATATCCTCTCCCACGCATTGATGACTTATTTGACCAACTACGCGGAGCTCAATACTTTTCCAAGATTGATCTTCGTTCAGGGTATCATCAATTAAGGGTCAAAAGGGAGGATATACCAAAGACGGCTTTCCGTACAAGGTATGGACACTATGAATTTATAGTGATGCCATTTGGTCTTACTAATGCCCCTGCTATCTTCATGGATCTAATGAATAGAGTCTTTAGAGACTATCTTGATCAATTTGTGGTAGTCTTTATAGACGATATTCTTGTCTATTCAAAGAGCAAGGAAGAGCATGAAGATCACTTGAGAATTATATTGAAGACCCTGAGAAAAGAGAAGCTTTATGCCAAATTTACCAAGTGTGAATTTTGGCTTCAAAAAGTTGCATTTTTGGGTCATATAATCTCAAAAGAGGGGATATCTGTGGATCCAGCAAAAACAGAGGTTATCGAAAGATGGTCGAGACCAACCACAGTAACTGAGATCCGAAGTTTTCTTGGTTTGGCTGGATATTATCGACGTTTTGTAAAAGATTTTTCACGATTATCTAATCCACTCACCAAGTTGACTCGGAAAGGAGTTAAGTTTGTCTGGACAGAGGAATGTGAAGAGAATTTCAAGGAGTTGAAAAGAAGGTTATCCAGTGCACCTGTGCTCACACTGCCTTGTAGTGGAGAAAGGTTTGTGATCTACAGTGATGCATCCAAGAAGGGATTGGGGTGTGTTCTTATGCAAAATGATATGGTGATAGCTTATGCCTCACGACAGTTGAAAATCCATGAGCAAAATTACCCAACACATGATTTGGAGTTGGCTGCGGTAATCTTTGCATTAAAGATTTGGAGGCATTACCTTTATGGTGAATGGTGTGATATTTATACTGATCATAAAAGTTTAAAGTATATTTTCACACAAAAGGAGTTGAATATGCGCCAAAGAAGATGGTTGGAGATGATTAAGGATTATGACTGCTCAATCCATTACCACCCTGGGAAAGCAAACAAGGTGGCAGATGCATTAAGTCGACAATACCATGCTAGTTTATCCATGATGAGGATCACAAAAGATCCAATATTTATGGATTTACAAAGGATGGATCTTGGAATTATAATGGAAGGGGAAAAATCTTATCTTTCTCAAATGAATGTTCAACCATCTATACATGTGAAGATTAAAGAGGCACAGAAAGAAGATGTCGAGTTACAAAAGAAGGTGAGAAATGTTCCTGAATTCAACCTTGATTGTGATGGGATAATAAAGTTCAGGAATCGGGTTTGTGTTCCTCCCATCCCCGAATTAAAGAAAGAGCTGCTGGATGAGGCTCATAGTTCTTCATTCTCTATTCATCCTGGAAGCACGAAGATGTATAGGGACCTGAAAGAGTACTTCTGGTGGGATGGCATGAAAAGAGATGTTGCTGAATATGTCTCTCGATGCATGGTTTGTCAACAAGTTAAAGCTGAGAGACAGAAGTCTAAGGGGATGTTACAACCATTACCCATGCCCGAATGGAAATGGGAAAACATCACTATGGACTTTGTCACAGGACTTCCTAAAACATCCAAAGGCAATAATGCTATCTGGGTCATAGTTGATCGTCTTACAAAGTCTGCACACTTCATTGCTATTAGAGAGGATTTCTCTCTAGATCAGCTTTCCAGGATATATGTAAAGGAAGTGGTAAGATTGCATGGAGTACCACTTTCTATTATATCTGATCGCAATCCGAGATTTACCTCGAAGTTTTGGCGAAGTCTTCAGCATACTCTGGATATAGAGTTGAGTTTCAGCACTGCTTATCATCCCCAGACAGACGGTCAGTCTGAGAGAACAATTCAAACCCTAGAAGATATGTTGAGAGCTTGCTCTATGGATTTCAAAGGAGGTTGGGATCAACACCTACCTTTGGTGGAATTTTCTTATAATAATAGCTTTCACTCCAGTATTCAAATGGCTCCTTATGAAGCTCTCTATGGAAAGAAATGCAGGACTCCAACTTGCTGGGATGAAGTTGGGGAAAGAAAGCTATTAGGACCTGATCTCGTTGATGAAATGGCAGAAAAGGTCAGATCTATTCAACAACACATAAGAGCAGCTCAAAGTCGACAGAAAAGTTATGCCGACAACCGAAGAAAAGACCTAGAGTTTGAAGTGGGCGATAAAGTGTTCTTACGAATATCTCCCTGGAAGAGGGTTATGAGATTTGGAAAGAAGGGGAAGTTGAGCCCTAGATATATCGGTCCTTTTGAAATACTGGATCGTGTTGGGAAGGTAGCTTACCGATTGGCGCTTCCACCGAATCTCTCTCAAGTTCACGATGTGTTCCACGTATCTCTCCTGAGAAAGTACATACTAGATCCTTCACATGTACTCAGCTCAGAAGTTGTACCGCTGGAGCAAGATCTTTCTTATGAAGAACAGCCGATAGAGATTCTGGATCGTAGCGAAAAATTCCTACGAAACAAGACCACTCGCTTGGTGAAAGTTTTATGGAGGAACCACCAACTTGAAGAAGCTACATGGGAGCTTGAGGATATGATGAGGGAGAAGTATCCTCATCTATTTGTTACAAAGTGACGAATTTCGAGGGCGAAATTCTTTTTAAGGGGGGTAGAATGTAACACCCGAGACTTTTATGTTATATAAATTATCAAAGGAATCTTTTTCTACGCAACACTTGCTTGACTTGCTTTACACGCAATCGCGACCTTCCTCGATAGCTTGCGTCGTACGCAATACCGAGTTTCACTAAACAACAATATGCTATTAAAACTAGCCGTTATGAATAGTAATAACCACTTTTTGAAATTTTATAAATTTTATTTTTCAAAATGGACTTCATTTTTGGACTCAGAATATCGAAATTAGCCTAGGGTGAAATTTTGGTATTTTTCTGAAAACTTTCAATTTTTGATGAATAGTGAAACCACTAAGTGGTAGGTTAAAAACTGAATTTTGCATAAAACTTAATTTTACCGCTTCTGTGAATGGAATTTCAAAAATCCAAGAGACACGGTTAATATCAAGGACTAAAATGTGGTTCAATGAGATGAAAATAATTTTTTGGTGAATAGTAACTTTTTACTATTTTTACCGCGGTTAATAGTAAATAGGGTAACTAAGGGTAAATATGATATCAATATTACCCTAAAACATGTCCTAATACTATTGGACAAGTGTAATTCGACCAAAAACAAACATAGGAATAAAATATGACCATTTAGGCCCACTTGGATTAGATTAGGACATTTATTATTAATTTATTTAAAGAAGGGTTAAAATAGTTAAAATCAAAGTTTAACAAGTAAATCATTTTTAATATAGGGTTATACATAAGATAAATTCGATTGTAAATATTCATTAGAAAGCTAAAAAGATTTCCTACATGATGGTATTTTATTTGTAATTTTTAGACATCAAATATTTTAATTTATTTATGACACAAAGATGATGCAGTAATTATCTTATTAATGAAATATTGAAAAAATTGATAATATAAATACCAAAATAAATGTAATTTGAGACTTTTTATGAATTCCACTAATTTTATAGGTTACTATGATATATTAGTAATGATTTAATTAACTTGGTTCGAACATATAATTCTGTTATGACTTTCACAAAAATCATATATCAAATAGTGTCAAAATTGACACAAAATAGTTTTTAAATCAAATATTATATTATTAATTGTTATTTTATTCCTAAAAATCTATGGTTCGGCCAAATGACTTAGATAAGGATATATATATTAATAATAAACAATTTGGGGTTCGTTTGGCATGTTATAGTAAGTGTATTAACCATATAGTGAAAGAAAACAAAAAGACACGGTAAAAGTTAAATTAATTAACTTAGAGTTAAATCTAATTGATAAGGTTAAAATAATACCCTAAACTTGTCTAAATCCTATTGGTTGATAGTATTTCGACCCATCCCCACTTTAGCTTCGAAATAAGACCCTTTGGAACCATTATAAACCGATTTTGACTTTAATATAAAATAATATTTTGAGATATTCCTAAGGTGCCCCTCTCCTCCCTTATAAAAGGGCACCTCCTCCCCCTCCTCCTCACACCAATTTGAGCACTCAAGCTCGGCCAACCCCTGCCATTTTCTCCTCTCCACTTCCCTAGAATAATCCTAGAGGTCCTGGTCTTCTCCAAAGACCAATCTTAGTTCCTTAAGTGGAGGATTCGAAGAGGCGTTCCAAAGAAGAGGTAATATCCATTACCGATCTTTTCAATTTCTTTCTTCTTCAACTTCTTCTTCTTCAGTTGTTTCATGATAAAGTAATAACATCAGTATTACATACATACTGATATGTTATTATAAATATGAAACAACCCTAATTCACCTTCTATCCATCCTACGGAAAAATGAAATCACCGCGCGTGCGTACGTACGGAATACCGTCTCCACGCCGTGGTGTAATCTATTTTCCACCATCACCTTACAAGGATGGGTATAATGGTGTAATGAGTAACTATATATGATTATTATTAAGTAATATTGATACTGAAATAATATATATATATACTCCAATACAATTCCACGATCATAGGAACGATATCATCACTCGTGCGTACGTACGGAATACCGTCTCCACGATGTGATGCGACTCGTTCTACATGATCTTCATTTCATAATGATTGTATAAATGAATTGAATGAATGAATATGGTATATACTACACTAATACCATTCTGGAAATTAATTATCTATAACCTAAAGATAAGAATAAGAATTTATTCGACAAAACACGCATAAGAACAAAAAGTTATAAAGACCCGAGTAACAAGTAACAATGAAATATTACTAACAAGAAGCTAATAATATGACCATATATGATCTCATATCAATATGTATGATTCTGGAATAAGTCAATAACATTATTTAAACCATTATACAGGAGCTTCGGACACGAACAAAGCAAATCGGACCTAAGGTAAGGGAAATATCACAATCTCATTTTTATCCGAGATTGTTTATTCGTAAGTATTTACTGGGGTGTATTTTATCATCCACATCCATGTTCCCTCAATATGAAATATTGTTTCCATCCACTTGAAATAGTTTAAATCCAATTTTACCCTTAGGTGAGTTTTTAGTAAAGAATATGAAAGGAATCTTTTGTCGTTTTTCCGTACGAGGTACTTTTTGACTTTTCCGACAAAAGTACGAAGAATGTTTTTTTTAACTTATACGGCATGAATGGATTTTTAAAACATTATTTCCAAGAAGCTTCCTTTACAAGTTTTCAAGTTTATTTTTAATCAACTTCTTTTATTTTAAAGTTGTATGACATGTTATGAAAGGAAAATTGTTTTTGAAGAAGAAAGGATATTTTCCTCAAGAATTCAATACAAGTGTTTTATCAAAATTATTTTCCATCTAAGATAATAAAGGGTTCTGTTTCTATCCATATTTTTACATTGGTTTGACTATGTTGTGATGGAATTATGTTTATGAATTCCTTTATCATATATGAATTGATTTATGATGTCATGATGTTTCAAGAATCCCATTTTTGTTATATGTGTTATGCGATGATGTATGTGTTATGATTATGTGGCACACATAAGAAAGGATTCATTATAAGATGGGTGGGACCTATATCTCCCTCCAATGCATTGGGTAAAGATTTTATATCTCATGAGATAGACATGGCTGGAACGGAAGGTTATTTCGGTTCAGTGATACAGGACTGAAACGAGGAGTGAACTCGGTTCAGAAAGGGACTTTGTCCACTAAGATAGTCTTGGCAATGAGTCATGACTAACAAGAAATGATCTCCATGATTATGTGTGCATGCCACAAAGTTTCAAGTTTTATGTTATGATTTTGGGGATCTCATTTTCACTTCTATGATTTATTCCATGTTAAGATATTATGATCTCTTTTGCAGGTTTTGATTTTCATAAAGATATGATATGATTTTTATTTCCTTTATTTGCCCTTGCTGAGCATTTGAGCTCACCCTTTTATGTTTTCTTTTCCCCAGGTCAGGAAGATGGATATTAAGTAGAATATGCTAAAAGGGACCCTAGATATGATGAAATAAATGGGAGACACTGTAGAAGATTTATGAACCAGTTGTTTATGTTTCCCAGTTTCTAAAGACACTATACCTATACGGTCCTTTGTGGTTTTGTCATATGTTGTAATAAGTGTGCTTCAATTTTGAAGTATTAACAATGTATGTAAAGTGTGGGTCGTTATAGGTCGACCCTGAACTGGACACCCGATCCGGTTCGCGACATGTCCCGAAAGGCATTCTCGATCCCCACGGGCAGGCATCAGGAATCATTGATTAATCATTGGGAATGATTTGGCCGAAAAAGACAAATAAAATTAACAGTATATGAAAATATAACAGCACAAAATAAATACATAGAAAGGAAACTAAAGGATGATCAACAAAGCGACTAACATGTCAATGTATAAAACTCCATGTAACCCCATGGGTTACTCTCCGGTACTGAACCAAACATCACTCAAAGGGATCAAAACAATAACTGGAGCCTGCAGGTGAAACAAAAAACAAGAAAACACTATATGCTTGAGTATTAAATCTCAGTATGTAGGCCCGCCTAATCTATTCCCAATGAACATTCTTTAAATAAATACAACATTGATTTCAGATTTTAAATACAATCTATAAATATAGAATTTTTTACATGCTTCATTTTTAAGGTAAAAAATCACAATCATAATCTATTTCCATCATGTTTTAAAATAAGGTGCAAGAGGAGGAAACAAAGGCAGACCAAAAAGAAATCATTCATTTTTTCATAAAAGTGTCAAAGGAAAGAGTGATTGTTCATTTAAATCATTTTTTGGTGAAAGATATTTAGAAACCACACATTTACAATTTTACAAGAAAACAACAAAACTACGAAAAATGGGTATCACTACATATAAGGAGGGATAAGGTACTAGCTATACTAATGTCAAAGGAACATGAGATAACCTAGGAACTCAGAATAAGACTAGAACATACTATACAAGTGACTCATCCTGAAGGCATGTCGTACTCAATAAAAACAAATCATCCCCCTACCATGGGGCACTAGAAGTACATACCATATCTAGTGCAACATATTTTCTCTGTAAACCACTTTTATATGCTATATTCCCATGTATATTTCACAATGGGTTCTACCATTCTATTCAAATAACATGCCACATATATATAACTAAACACGCCATACAACTCAACACCACCCTGGCCACCTCAAGGGTAGTCTTTTCCATAATGTAATAATTATACAATGAAGGTACCAAACTGAGGAGTCTCTAATATCATGATCAAACGATGAGGCAATAGACCCAACCCCAGATAATTTTTACCCAAATAAAAATTCAAAAGTTCCAATCGGACCTTTACCTACGCAACACTCTAACAATATTCAAATCATTTAGTAAACCATTTCCAGAGCAATGTCAAACTTTATTTCACATAAACCTATCCGAATGGGCTAGAGACAATCATTTAACACTAAATCATTTTCAAATGACGAAACAAATGCCATTACATTGAAAACTAAATCCAAATGGAAACACTTTTAAGAAACTCAATTCACCTCTTTAAATATGAAGCGCATTTTCATGGTCCAAACTAGAATTTCATCAAACACTTAGTAAGCACATCTAACAAAACAAATTCATGCAATTCAAATAGAAAGGGTCATACATTATTTCACAACAATTAACTATTCATAAATACCTAAATTAGTAACAAGAATTAATAAAAGTGTGGAAAAAAAAGAAATCAAAAATATTTTAATTTAAAGGCTAATGAATAGAGAAACCTACCTCAAACATGCATCTATTTTTCAACGACCACTCAAACCGACCCCACACACTTCCATGCACATGCATTTACACACATATATATAAATACTCCCAGCTACGTTGCACACATTCTCAATGCCATGGGAAAATATGTACAAAGAGGGAATATATATATATATATATATATATTACCTTATGCATGCACATGTTGGTGTTCTTGATAACCATAACTTGAAACCTTAATGAAAATTTCAACCTGCTTCACCACAAATATTATAAACCATAAAACAAATAATGACCCAAATTAAGATGTTATGAAACCAAAAAATAAGATTTAAACCTCACGTTGAATGGAAATGAAACCCCAAAATCACACGACACAACCCAAAACCATACAAATTAATTAAAAATAAGTAAAATACATCCATAAACCCCAATAATAGAGGTGAAAAACAAAAAAAAGAAAGGAAAACATTACCCCAAAACATTGACGGTGAACCGAAACACACCAAAACTGTACTAAAATATCATTTTCTTCCATTGCATGATCTATTAAATGAAGTGCACAAGTTATAAAATAAAATCATGAAATAAAAAATGGATTTATATCCAAAATGCACCTTGTTTCACATAATAATACAACATAAAAATCAAAAACAAGTTAATATAATCCCAAAACATATTTCCCACCCAATATAAGTTGATAAAAACTCAAAAATCATAAAACCTCTAAATCACAGTTAGTCCACAATGAAGAAATTCAAAAATACTTACTTGAAAACCGTGAAAAAACCACTGCCCTTAACGCCAGTGGCACGAACCGACCTTGACGGAACCCAACAACCCCTAAATTAAAAAAATCTAGACAAAAACTCAAAACCAAACGAATTATAACATAAAATCGCAATCCAAAAGTCTATAAAATTGAAGAAACAATCATTCAAAGTAGAAATCTCGTGTAGCTGGGGTGTGGGAATCTAACTGAGCAAGAAGGTGGGATACTGGAGGTGCACCGTGCAGAAAATCATGGCCGAAAATGAAGGAAGGATCAGTTTCGAGTGGTGTGATGAATTGGGGGGGACACAGGGATACGGTCGCGAAGATGTAGGTTCGTACGAGGTAGGGGGGCCAGACGAAGGGCCTCCACATAGGAGGAAGGAGAGAGGCATGACATAGGGCCCACGATAGTGGGGGGGGGGGGGGTAGCGCGAGCAGGAGGATGAATGTGGGGGGGGCCGGCTGTGTAAGGGGTAAGATTAAGGGGAGAAATACATAGGTTTTGAGAGAAATAAAATAAACAGAAATAAATAAAATAAATATAAAATAAGGAAATAAATGAAAATAAGATTGAATAAATAAAACATTATCATATAATAATAAACATAATAAGAATTTTAATATACTATAAAAATAATAGTAATATTGTTCATAATAACATAATAATAATTTTAATAAACTTGGTAATAATAATATTGTTAACCATAATAATAATAATATGATAAAATTAATTTTAAATATATTAATAAGAACAAGATTGATATTATTAATAATAATCATAATATAAATTATAATAAACTAAATATGTTATTTATAAAACTAATATAATTAAAAAAATCAATAGAATGTTAATAATATTAGCTTAATAATAATAACCTTATATTTATTAACTTGTGAACATAATAATGATAATAATTACCATTATTATAATTATTAAAGTAACTCATTAAAAATCATTTTATTTATTTGTCTTATACATGAGGCTGGACGAATAGTGACTTGGGTGATGTAACGCATCTTTGAACACACCCTGCCCATTCACCAGACACTATCAAGGGAAAAAATTATTCATCAATAAAAAGAAAAAATTTCAAAAAAGTCTTGGCCCGCAGCTCGATAGAAAGTTTCAAAGTCTGATAAAATAATTAAATAATATTATTTTAAAAGTTTGGGTGTGACAATTCCCCCCACCATTAAAACTTTCTGTCCCTAGAAAGTCACCCAACTAAACAAGGAAACAAATTCAAGTTCAAATCTAAATGAGCCTAACAAAAACATGAAATCGGAGTGAATTTTCACTCCATCAGTCACACCCGAACAATTCTAAGGGAAAATGAAAATTGAAGAGACATCAGGAAATGAGGAGGGTTCTCCCCCCACAAGAACCTGTCTAGCACAACCAACATTGAGACCATAGTATAGGATATCTCTAGAACTAATTACCAGATCCAAGAGAAAATTTCCACATAGACCAAACCTTGAAGAATGAATGACAACATTTATGGAGTATCTCCCCACCATTTAAGTACTGACCAGCTAAAACCAATTAGAACGGATCGACATGAGAAACACATCACAAAATGACCCATGAACTCTCTGCACAAACTAGACCCCCACCACATGGGGTCCTTGACAAAAGACCCCTAATCGATTAGTGGACAAAACCCTTATAGATTACTTCCCATGACGCATGTATCTCTAAAACATGCACTTCCTAAAACAAGAATGAGTAACATTTGAGGATGAAAAACTACCAGAATTTCAAGAAGACGATATCACCATTCCTTATAACTAATTTTGGGTAACAAAGACCACAAGGAAATGATACTTATATTATTATTGCAGAAAAAAAGAACCTTCAATGATGAGGGAGCTTGAATAGGGAAATTTAAACCGTCCCCATTCCAGCACTATAGAATAAATTTAGACCAACGTGCCCCACACCCAATGATTCCTGACTGTGTGAAAAGCTTCACTCCGAGAACTATGGGTGGAGCTCAGATGTCTTGAAGCATCTGCTTCCCCATAGTCAGGATCTAACATCCATGTATCGAGACTCCTTCTGACAATGCCGCTAGCGGATCCACTCTATGTTTCCCAAACGGCGAAACCGATGGCAAGTCATCGAAAGATGATGACAAAGAGACTTAATGTACCCATAGAGGCCACACCAGACCCCAAAAAAGTGAAACAATAACTAATTTCACGATTATACCTTAATAGATAATGTAATAAACACCTATAAATGCCCGACATAAGCCTTAGCGATGCATTGGCCTCGCTAGACACTCAAGAGATCTTCCACATTCCTCGTTTTCACCTCCATGGGTATAAACCATCGAACGAAAGAGTTCTTAAACACCTTTCAAGACATCCCATTATGCAATGATGTTGGGATTTTTTCCAACACCAATCCAAAGATGAACACTTAAATGAACTCGAACCAACATAGACTCTCATAGCTTAGGGTGTTTCCAATAACCTGAAAACACCAACGATTTCACCAAGCAAGTCTGTTACCTTCGAGAGATCACGATCACTATGGAAGTTGGAAAACAGCAAATAATAATTCAATTCCACCACACTGATAAGAGACTGGGTAGAACCAACAACTAGAAGATACTCACTAAAAACCTCTATGCCTTTTTAGTGTAGCATACTCAAAAATAAGAGGCCCATATCCGAATCAAAATTCACCATAAATCAAAATTCCTCACCTCAATCACAAACTAAAGCTCAAACTCAAATAACTATTCCAACCACAATTAAATATGTCAAAGCCAAGATCCAATGAAAAATAATTCCAATCAAGAAAAAAGAACACTATACAATTTATTACCTTTCAAAATATTTAAATTAATTTTTTAAAAACCATTTTTCAGAAAAACAAAAAACAACCTAAGTATCCACCATTGGTATCCCATGAAGTCTCGCATATACATATACCATTATTCTAGCTCATACACCCATCCACACATACAACCAATCATCCATGTTCCACATGCGCACCTATATATATGTGATCCCTCATAGAAATAACAAGGGTTAATTCAAGGCACATCTCATTTTCAAAATAGATTATTCAACTTAAAGAATAAATTCCAAATGAATCTGAAAAATTCACCTATTATTAAAGCAATACATTTCAAAATTCCAAAAAAATTTCCAATTCACATTCAAAAAAGTGTTAATGAGATCCTAAAACATCTTCCAAAACACCTCCTATTTATTCCCTTTGAAACTGCACATTACATAAAAGAAAACAATTTCCATTTCAAAACCACTTTTTCCACTCCAAAACAAAATTATCTTTTGAAAATCCCTTTTTTCTATGAACCACTTTATTATTTGAAATCCACTAAAGTCACTCAAAACAAATCCCAAGCATAACTCACATCAAGACTTCCAAAAATAAGGGACAACTGGCTATGCCAACCTGGTTACATGGAATAGCTGGCCATGCTCCGAGCGAGCATCCACCACAGAATGTATCTTGAACTCTGCACTCGAGCAGTACATGGTTTTCTACTTTATGAAATCTTGTCGCGTAACATGATATCACTTCCTATGTCATACCTCATCCACACAAACTAACAAAAATTAAAACTCAAATCCCAAACTACCCTTGGAAACTTGAGTCTCAGGACGGGCAAGGGTTCATGACATCCTTCTAACACCTACCTCTCGAGTCCTGACACACGTAATCACCAAGCTACCTAACACCACAAATAACACGGTCCTCATCTGATACCATTTTTTCACGAACCAAACTGGGTTGACCTTGAACTGCTTACTCGAGCCGGTCCGCGACATGTACCGAAGGGCATTCCCGATCTCCACGGGCTGTCTAATAGTGTCTGGAATCATTGTTTGATCATCAGGAACAATTTTTCCCATAAAGAAAAATAATGTAAACAGTATAATCAAATAGAACATCACAAAATAAATAAACGGCAAGGAATGTAAAGGATGATCAACAATGTGACTAACCTATCAAGGTCTGAACCCCAATGTAACCCCATGGGTTACACTCCAGTACCGAACCAAATGTCGCTAAAAGCAATCCAAACCAGAACTAGAGCCTGTAGGTGAAAATAAAAAAACACTATAGGCGTGAGTATTAAAACTCAGTAGGTAGGCCCGACTAATCTATCCCCAATTCACATTCATTAAATAATGAAAACATTGATTTAAGGATTGAAATAAAATCTATAAATATAAAATTTTCTACACGTTTTATTTTTAAGGTAATCAAATCACAATCATAATCCATACCCCTCATCTTTTGAAATAAGGTGTATGAGGAGGAAAGAAAGGGAGACCAAAAAAGAATCATTTATTTTTCATAAAAGTGTCGAAGAAAAGAGTGATTGTTGGTTTAAAAAAAATTTCATGAAATGATCATTAGCAACCACACATTTACAATTTAAAAAAAAACACCAAAACAAAGAACAATGGGTATAAGTACCTATAGTGAGGGGAACAGTACTAACTATACAAGTTTCAAAGGAACACGGGAAAACTTAGGAACTCAGAGGAAGACCTGAACATACTACACATGTGAATCATCCTGAAGGCATGCCCTACTCAATGACATCATAACGCCCTAACGCCCGGACATCTCCCTACATGGCATGGTCGAGGGGCCCAATACCATACCATTAAAAACAAACCGTCCCCTTGCCATGGGTCACTAGCTATACACACCCTAACTTCTGTGGGAATCATTCTTTGTAATCCTCTTTGTTATGATAGATTATTATGTATATTTCACAAAGGTGTGTGCCATGCAATTCAAATAACAAGCCATGTATATATAACTAAACATGTCACACAACTCATCAACACCGCAGCCACCTAAAGGGTAGTCTTTTCCTTAATATAATTATTATACAATGAAGGTCCCATACCAAGGACACTCCCATCTCATGATCGAATGATGAGGCAAGAGAACCAACCCAAGAGGGTTTTTCCCAAAATAAACATTCAAAAGTGTCAACAGGGCCTTTACCTATGCTAAACTCTAAAATTTTTCAAATCATTTAGTAATCCATTTCTAGAGAAAAGCCAAACATTATTTTACTTAAACCTTGACAAACGGGCCTGAGACAATAATTTAACACTAAATCATTTTCAGGTAAAGCAACCCACTCCATTAAATTGAAAACCAGATGCACTTGGAATCACATTAAAGATACTCAATTCACAACATAAAATCTGATGCACATTTTCAAGGGCCAAAGGGGCATTTCATCAAACACTTAGTAAGAACATCTTATAAAACAACATCATGAAATTCAAATAGAAAGGGTCTTCCATTATTTCACTACAAGAAACTATTATTAAATCCCTAAATTAATAATAATAATTTAATAAATGTTTGGATAATAGAAAATCATTAATTATTTAATTTAATGGATAATGCATAGGGAAACCTACCTTAAACATGCTGCTGCAAATCTTTTTTTTCCATTTTATAAAGTTCAGTTTTAGGGTTTCCGGTACCCAATACAATACCATGCCACTACCAATTCGACATTTCAAAACATCAAGATAAAAATACAATCAGTCATCGTCGTCTCCAAAACATTGTCAAACCACCACCTTCATCACGTCCATCGGGAATACAAACAAAGATGCATGATCCACAGACTGTTTTGAACCAAACATCAAAAAAATTCATCCGCATCAAATGAAGTGCGACTGAGCTCACCAACAAGTGTCGTCACAAAATGATAATAAAAAAATCAAGAACAAAGATTGAACCAAAAACCAAATCACCCCAAACTGTAATAATCCAAAATAAAATAGAACCTTCACCAGAATCATGTGCTTCACTGATGACAAGAGGGAGTTGACCCTACCTCCGCCGGATTGAAGCCAACAAATCTTCATCGCAAAATCCATCCAAAATGGAATAACAGATTCAAAACTTAGAACAAATAAAACCTTCACAGAACAGCATAAGAGAACACAGAGGGAAACCGAATAAAAAATGTTGTTATTTGTCCAAGACCACTAAAACCAACCATGCGCACTTCCTTGAACATGAATATATATATATACACCCCTAGCTACATTTCACATATTCCTCGCACCATGAGGGAATATGTAGAATGTGGTAATATATATATATATATATTCCTTACCTTATGCATGCGCCTGTAGATGTCTTTGACACCCACAACATGAAATTGTAAAGAAGAGTTCAACGTGCTACACCACAAATATTATAAACCTTAGAATAAATAAATACTCTAATTAAGATGTTATGAAACCAAAAAATAAGATTTAATCCTCAGCTTTAATGTCAATGGGACCAAAAAATCACATGGGACCACCAAACACCCAACCAATTAATTAAAAATAATTAAACCACATCTATAAAATTCAATAATATAGGTGAAAAACAACAAAACAAAAGGAAAGCATTACCCCAAAACATTGATTGGGAACAGAAACACACCAACACCATAATAAAATATCATTTTCCATTTCATGATCTATTAAATCATGTTCACAAGTTATAAAATACAATCATGCAATAAATAATGGGTTTATATCCAAAACGCACCTGTTTTCGCACAAGAATACCATATAAAAATCAAACACAAGTCAATATACTACCAAAATAACATTCACACCCAAAATAAGTTGATGAAGAAACAAAAATCATCAAACCTCTAAATCAAAATTATGCCATAATGAAGATATTCGAAAATCATTATATGAAAACCATGAAGAACCCACTTCCCTTGATGGTAGTGGCATGAACCGACCTTGATGGAACCCGACGACACCTAAAATAAAAAAATAAAACCAAAAGCATCAAAACTGAACCAATTACAACCTAAAACTGTAATCCGAAAGTCTATTAATTTGAACAAACAATAATTCTATGTAGAACACACCTGTATCTGGGGTGCAAGAGGGAAACCGAGCAAGAAGGTGGGATATTGGAGGCGCACCGTGTAAGAAATACTGGAAAAAATTAAAGGCGGTGTAGTTCTGAGTGGTGTAAAGCAGAAGGGGGTGATGTGAAGATTTGATTACGATGTGTGAGGTTCGTTAGGGGGGGAAGGGGGTAGGGCCACCGTGCCAGAGGAATTGGGAGGCATACCATCGGGCCCTCGCTAGTGGAGGTAGCATGAGAGGGAGGAGCAATGGGGGGGGGTCAGCCGTGTAAGGGGTAAGGGTAAGGGGAGAAAGGATTAGGGTTTGAGATAATGAAATAAAATAAATAAATAAATATATAATATAGAAAAAAGGAAAAAAAATAAAAGAACCTAAAATAAATATAATGTTTACAAGTAATAATAAAAAAATAATAATTTTGATAAACTCTAATAATAATAGTAATATTGTTCATAATAACATAATAGTAATTTTAATTAACATGGTAATAATAATATTATTATCCATAATAATAATAATAATAATAATAATTTGATAAAAAATTTGTAAATAGATTAATAAGAACAATATTGATATTATTATTATCATTAATCATAATATAAATTATAATAAACATAATATGATATTAACAAGAATAATATACTTAAAAATCAATAGAATGTTAATAATAATAAATTAATAATAAGAACCCTATATTACTAAAATTTCCAACCATAAAAATAATAATAATAATTACCATTATTATTATTAAAATAACTCATTAAAAATAACTTTATTTGTTTTTCATGAACATGAGGTAGGTCGTACAGTGTCCCAAGAAAAAACTGTGTGTCTTTGAACACGCCCGGCCCATGCACTGAACGCTGTCAAGGGAAAAGCATTCATTCATCATTAAAAAGAAAAAAAATTCAAAAATTCTTGGCCCACAGCTCGATAGAAAGGTTAAAAATCTGGTAAAATAATAAAATAATATTATTTTAAATGTTAGGGTATAACAGATGGTTTTTTTGTTATTTACATTTTAAGATCCATCTCAAACATTCTTAGACACATATACCCACTATGGTAAAATTCATTGACCACATCAAACTATCATTACTTCTATCATCAACAAATGTTTTCTAGGTTCCTAAAAAGCCATAAACCTATCATTTCCCATGAATTATAAATATAAAAAATAATTACTGTTCCACAACCAATTGTATTTTTTGGGCCATAAGTCTTCCAAAATGCCCCCAATAGTTTCTTAATGTAAAAACCTAATACATTGACTTGGTCAATAGTCCACATTAATTGAAACTAATTTATTTTTAGAAGGAACACCTTAATTGGTGTACATGGCCATGCTATACAGATAAATAATCTCCTTGAATCCCTTAATAGTGTCTAATAAATTAATACTAGAAAAAAATAAAATTACATAATTAATTTTATGATCTTAATATGATGAAGCATCATAAATACCATAATGATTAAAAAATTAAAGATAATTTATGGATAAAATCATAGATAACATTCAATTATTTAATTTATTCAAATTATTTTATATAGGATGGTGGCATCTAAAAGGACCATCGAGGCTCACACCACCTACATGGTACCTAATCATGCCACATGAACTTGAATACTTATTTGTAATAAAACAATACTAAATTAAAAAATTTAAAACAATTTCGTATAATATTTTATAATAGATATAAATCACCCCACAGTAAAACTAAAGCAAACAGACCATGAGATTTCCTCAATAGAACACCTTCTTCCACCCAAACGTAGTTTTTATCACACTTTACTAATATGTTTACTATAAAAATTAAAAATTATGTAAACAAATGTAATAATATTTTGGACCAATGTGTCATTAATGATTATATGAATAGAAGAAAAAGGATTTCATCATAGAATATCCCCTTACTAGGCTATAAAAAATCCATAAAAATTGGGGGATTTCACCATCCTTTGGTGATTTATACATGGGAAACATAAGCCAAACAACACCAAAATAGGAAAAAAAAATTAGAAGGTGGATGAGGAACGATATGAGAACAAAACATCAATCCAGCTAAGAAAAATCCATTTATATGTGCCTCAATCTATAGTAGAATCAAACATGGATAGTTGAGATCATCCCATGACCACACAACTAGAATGAAAGTGATGTAAAAGGGTTACCCATAAAATCTCAAGTGATAAAAATATTAATTTTCCACTTCAAAGGGCCTACTACATTTTCAGGGGTTCCTTGATGGATGAATTTGTACTACTACTTCTACTTTCTAGTTGGCGGAATTGATATTCCTATTTGATCAACTAGCCAAGGCACTGTTCATATTCTTGGATACATTTTCCTTCCTCTAATGCTTCATCAAGAACACCATATCACATACAACTATTATTTAATTTATAAAACACCACTTTTTTGGATTATCCAAGGATTATAATTCTCTTTCAAAACATATATCAAAATTTGACTTTTCTGATTGAATAAAATTCAATATTTCACTAAATATCCAAACAACTACATAGATACGATGAACTAATGTTTTTCTAGATGATATACAAATGGTTTTTTATGCTCATAATACGACCTCTCGTGTAACCACAGAAGTGTTGGTATAAAAATATATATCCTCAATTTTATATACCATCCTTATACATGCTAGCATTCCTAGTATTGTGTGTTATCATACCATATTTATATCCATAAAATCACTATTGGCTTCCACTGTTGAGATTGGTTGTCCATTAGATTTCATATTTCTTACACAGATGTTCAATCTTGAGTTGGTAAATTTATTAAAAACTCCAAAAACATTTTATTTTTATAATACAATGTAAAATATATTCCCCAATATCAAAACACAGTCCTTAAACTATTTTTTCCATTTATTCCTCCTAGAGACATCATCCAATTATTTATTATTATAATAAACATGGGATTGGTTTCCTTTAAAACTAAATCAGCATAGAGATATAAAAATATTCATAATAAAATAAATTTTACTTGAAAATCGTATCTTCAAATAAATTAAAAAAAATCCATCTTCTATAACATTTCAACCAATCTAAATTAATTAATCATGGTAACAACATACATTGTAATTTGTTCTTCTTAACACGATTGATTAAAAATAACAATATTCCAACATACATCTTCAATATAATGAAATTTGTTGAAAATATATAACCCCTAAAAATTGATCTCAAAAAACTCCCCCTTTGTATTTGATTGATATTCAATTAAAAGAATATGTCAATTATTTTCTATTCTCAATTATTCATACTCTCAAATTTAATAATTATTTATTTATTTCACTTTCTCTCCACCTTATCCACCTGAAATACAAAGAACACAAGAAGTGGTATCAATTCATACATAATCTATAAACAAGGAAACATTCCAATTTAGTAATACATGATGCATTATTTGCATGAAAACCGAAGATATTTATCTAGAAAAATAATATATCCGATGAAAAATGATATCACATGAAATCATAGGTTTTTTTCCTTTTCTAGAAACAAGAAAATTAATTCAAGGTGAGACCATTCATAATAAAAATGGAGATAAAAATTTATCATGAGAAATACCATTTTTTATTTTATGTATAACTTCAACAAATAAGTATAAAGCATTATTATATCTATAGATCTTCTTTAAAACACCTAATTTTATTTCCTTTAGAAAATCATTTATATCCATTTATAATAAATTATTAATTAATGCGAAATTAAATCATTTTGATGATATGAAAACAAGAACATTCCATAATAAATAAATTTTCCAAAAATAATAATTCTAGAAACATCATCAATATTCTTTACATATCTCTCTTAGAAATAATCATTACACTAAAATTCATTGGGTTTTACCGATATACTACATCAAAAAATTCATCATTTATGTTTCATTTATTGTATTTCATTGTGATTACAAGTTGAGAAATCAATATTGTATGATTTTCATCTTCAACATTATTTTCCAATGTAGAAACCCGATTCTACTCTTTATGCTCCCCACCTAGGATCATGATTCAATTTTTTATCTAAAATTGTAATTACATTTATAAACCATGAAAATTAGATCTCCTTATAGATCATCTATAATCCGAGTTTGACACCCATGTCCCACTACCAACAGGTTAGGGTTTTCTGACATGATATGAGTATTCATATCTTACAAATGATTTTCCTTTGAATAAATAAAATATAC
Source organism: Viscum album (assembly GCA_963277665.1). NCBI lineage: Eukaryota > Viridiplantae > Streptophyta > Magnoliopsida > Santalales > Viscaceae > Viscum > Viscum album. The sequence goes on along the minus strand of OY728132.1, from coordinate 1,651,619,693 downwards.
ACACATAATTATTTTAGTATTTCACAATCACTCGAGATAAAATACCGTACTAACCAGAGAAGAAATAATCTTATCTGAAAACCTATAGAATAACCAATGTGGAATAATATTAATATATCAATAGTATAAAAATGGTAAACAAAAATTTAAAACAATAAATTATGTGAGTTTTGAGCTAATGACTATGAAGGGGGAATATCCTACTTCAGATCTCTTGTAATGATAACTAACATGATACCACTATCATTGAGTTATTCAAAACTCCAACTACCTTGGACCACAATAGTCCATGTAAAAATATTCATAATTTTCATAAGATATGCTACATGTGGGAAATTATAATACAGCGGTGAGTATATACATACTATGTAGGATGTTCCAAAAATCAAAAAGGGAAGCAATATTAAATTAATATTAAACATAACCCAAAATAGAAATAAAAATAAAGAAACTCAACATCAAATATTATCATAATGAAATTCTAGTCATATTGGAGTGGAATAAATATCATCACAACATTATAATATTAATGAGCTTTACTATATCCTAATTGATTCTCTCTCTTGAGTAATGCACATTGCACAACCTCATAAGAATTCGAATGGAGGACCCACACCTCACTAATGTGTACTGCATCCAAGGGAGTGTATAGTCTATTGGAGGACCCTCTTCCCACGAGAAATCAATAATGGGGGAGTAAAATTTATATATAGAGGAATTTTTTCCCTATATTGGGGTAATGTACTAATCCTACCAATATATATGATATGTGGTACCAAATCCACTGAAACATTAAGCATCATAAGAGTACTCAGACAAACATAACATTGACGATCACACCTATGGTTTATCATTTCACATGTGTTAGTGGAAATGGCCTATTGTTCACATCACCTAATATAATATATCAATTCTCAAGATATAGAACCCCATATCATTCAATATACAAATTAAATTTTTAATGACTACTTTCAAGTGTCATTCATTGCCCCAAAGGAGGAGATACTATTGGAAGAGTATTAAAAAAGATTCACATGACAGGTCAATTGGTTACATATGGGTACTAAGAATTAATAAACTATAGTTTTCTACTACCCCATTTCAAATATTTATTAGAAGCCACAAGATGTTCTATCCAAGGCACAGGGTGTGTGAGACCACCTAGTGTCTCATGCAAAAGCCTAAGAAAATGGATCATTTTCATGATTAGAACCACAAGATGTGTCCATAAAGGGGAATATAGTGTAATACCACTTATATTTATTGTCATGTAAACTCTATACATGGATTTTATACCTATGTATGTCCAAAAAACATGTCTTCTAATACATAGTTAATGTGGTTCTTAACTGAACCAAAAAACCCTAACTATAATGAAAACTGAATTTTATGGAAAGTTTAATGCTACAATACAAGACACATAGTTCAGTTTTTCAGTGAAAATTAATATTCCACTAAAATATTCATATAAATATTGTTATCTAATAAAATATTTTCCACATAATATTCTAGATCATTTGACAATTAATAAATCCCCATCAGTGTCTAGAATCCAGTCATCCATCACCGGAAGATCAATACTTTTTTACCTTGTATGAACACCCATTTCACCTCTTTAGTTTTATAGATGACTTGATCCATAAATATCCACCCATTACACATAAATGATCATATCCACCACCATAAAATAATGACCCCATCTTTAATATCAGAAAGTAACATGAATTTTGGATTGATCTTATCTTGAACAAGATTGATATTAAAATCATTTTCCAACTACAATCCAATGAATAAGACATGATGGTTGAGGGTATATATGAATAATATGCCAGGTTAGAGTCATCGGAGGCCATGGTGATACTATAAAATGATCTATATAATGGAAATAAAAAACTATATAGAATATTCTAGTTCGAAAATTTGGTTCCTGGTTTATGAAAATTATTAAATTAGATTCTCCTTGTGAAATTTAATAAACTGGAATACAAAGTAGATAAATAATACATGATTTAAAGAATAAATAATGTGGAAACAATACATAAATAAAGAAACACTACTTTATTATTGTATTGAACATTGATGAAGAATGATTCCTCATCTCTGTCATTAGTGATACAAAAGAATTATTTCATTGATAGTGAGTCATTTTGAGTATGATTACATATCATTGATCTTAATTTTATTAAAATTCTATTGTTATTTCCCCATGGAGGACCTCCCTCCATTCTAACCTTCCAAGGGTTTATAGCTAACCATTAGTATTTTCATAAAAGGATTAAAATAGGGTCATAATTAATCATGAAATTTATTTATATAATTAAAGAATTATGTTATTAAATTCAATTTTTCTACTTAATTTATTAGTGATTTCATATCTTCTTGAAACTAGCTGTGTAGAACACTTTTCCCATTATAAGTGTAACCACCACATTTTATGTAAAAATGTGGTCTCAAGATTTCTATCTGAGACATTAATTAATGTAAATTACATTTATTTGAAAAATATACCTGATTGTGGTTTAATAAATATAATATATTTAATATAGGGCCTTTTGACACCCATAATACCATTCCAAATATAAAACAAATTCATAAAAATATATGTTTATAATTTAAAATGGTTTAGAAAAAATAATTAATGTAGTTATATTATCACCATCATCATGGATTTTCACACCAAAATTAAAAACCCAACTAAAAAAATGTTTTTAATAAGCCTTAATCTAGATATTACTCACCCATGATTTCTATTGGATGCTTCTATGATGCAATATAACTCACAACAGTGTGGAAAGGGTCACTGATAGAGGGATCTCTCATATCAATCCTCAACCACCACCAGGTACTTCAAAAGGGTGTAATTAAACTCAATATCTTGATAACCCTATTCAATTACATGCAATGGATCATACACATATCTCCTTATATATTTTATGTGAATGATTTTATACACCTTGTTAAATGGAATGGGTAAATCCAAGTGGTTGGAATCCTCCCCAATGCTATGTAGTATCTAAAACGTCCGGATAAGCCTTGAGAATTGGGTTTTCCCCTTACCAAAACTATAAAACCATTTTGTATAGAAACCATTATGAGTACATGTTTTATATATTTAAACACATATGGAATATGTTTTCATTATTTATTAGAATATGGCTGACAAATAGTGGTCTTTATTTTTTTGAAAATCACTTAAACATTATTACTATCCCTTGCACCATATATAGTACCCTATCTGATGACATGTCATTATTTTTCAATATAAGGGTAAATTTTAGAGTCCATAATTTATATTTTTTATTTTTTACATTCTAAAAGTTGGGTGATATCATTTTTCAATTCAAACTATGGCAATGGTAATGTATCTACCAAACACGTATCAAAGCCTAATATGAAGTAGATTATATTATCCTCGATAACTAAGATGGTTCTTAATATCTTAGATCATATAATGGTCGTTTCTTGTTTATTTTTATGGTTCAATATCTTATTTTGTTTAATTAAGTGCTTACCCAAGTCCTTAAGGAGGTTGGGGGTGTTCTGAGGGTTCAAGACACAAAAATGGAGATAAAGGGGATTTTTTTGGGTAGGATGCACAATCATTGCATTATTAGTGATGACCATTTAGAAAACCCTAGATACCATGAAAAAGGTGGGTTTTTTGAAAAGTGGCCTCCGCAGGGTTTGCGCACGGTTTGGAAAACTGTGCGGGCAAACCATGCGGCCCTGAGACATTTAAAAAATTAAAAATTTTCCACTCCGTGATTTTAACACCTAACTCGGGATTTCCTCCCTATTATCCCCTCTACACATTATTAATGATTCAAATCTCTCATGAGCTCCAAGATATCTATCTCGATCACATATAATGTATTTTTTTGTCATTTGTTACAGATCGAAGCTCCGAGAAAGGCTAATCCAATCTATGCATCTCTTTTAAGTGTAGGGTTTGTATCTTCTTCTCCTCTCATTCGGAAGCTCTATAACAATCTTATTTGGGTGAGATCTATGTTTAATATTCAATTTATGGTTGATATAAAATCTAAGGTCACAGTTAAGAGTGTGTTTACCCGCAAAATCGTGGTAGGTGGTATACAAATTATATCTGATGGTTTATTTTTGGATTTGTGCATATATTGTTTTGTTCTTGGTTTCCTCTTGGTATGTTTTGATCACTCAAGGAATGTTTAGGTAAAATTGGTGTTAAAGAAGGTAAATGGAAACCCTCATGAAAAAAATGGGATGCATTGAGGTTAAGGAGACTAATTTTGGGCCACCCATGGGGTGTGCTGACTTTCCCAGACCTTGGTTCTCTATAAAGAACAAGGGAAGTTGCTGTGTATTTATGTAGATACCTTGATAAAAAATGTTTATGTGATGGATTATGTTGAATTAGAATATAGGTGATTCACATAGTATTAATAATAATAACCTAAGGGATATTGGGTTAACATGGATGTGGTTCATATGGGTTGACACATGACAGTGATGAATGGCTAAATGAGTTAATATGTGGAAATGATTAAAGACCCAAATGGAATGAATTATGAGTCTTGAAATGAATCCTAGTGAGTTGGGCATATTTAATGAAACCTTTTGAGATGGGAATAATGAGTGAATGCCTAGTGAGATTAGCGTTATAAAAGAGAATTGGGCTAAATGGGTAAATGATGTGAAATGTGGTAAATGTGATTATTGGGTAAGGCATGGTATACAATTTTATGTTATTGCTATGATTTATCTATTCATTGGGGAATGGATGTGATGTTTTGTGACTGGCTAATGGATACATATATGTATAGTATGATCACATGGCTTGGTATAGTGTGGATATTTACATGAGGTACTACACCCATGGGTCGAGTTGGACAGAGGCTCTAATACCCCAAATGCACGAGTTAGGGAAGAGGACTGAGGCTCTGTTTCTCTAATTGTTGCATCCACCCAAACTGAGGCTTAGATCTGAGGATATAGATGACATGAAGAAGTTAGTCCTTGTGAGATGTAATAACATTATGTCTTCCCCATGCACTTGATTGTGTACATTATGCCAGTGTAACATGTTGTGTTTGATGAACCCATGATAAATGTGTTGGAAAAGGTAAGTAATGGGAAATGGTATGAAATGGAATTATATGAAAATGGTAATAAATGTTGGTTATTGACCTAAAATAGCTAAGTTCACTTAATATTTTTTTGTCATTTATAATTCATTCCCATTTTTCCATTCACAATAGTTTATACCAGAAATTTTGTAGAAACTGTTGGTGGTGGCCAACTGAGTTTTACTCAAACCCCACATGGGCCGCCATTGGGTACCCAATTAGACTTCACATTTGTAGGTCAGAGGTAGGGTACTTTCACTTTCTAGGGATATTGGTTGTCATGGGTTTTCATAGAGGAAGACCTTGAATTATTTTCAAAACAATTTTGGGGATTTTGTTGTTTATCTTATTTTTTTATTTTGATCACTTTTTCACTTATAGAATGGCATGGAATATTTACTATTGGACTTGGTTTTACCACATTTTTGGACAGGTTATTTATGAAATCTCTAGTATTATTGGTTATTATACCGTAATTTTATTTATCTTCAATTGAGGATTACTATGGTAAAAGTGGATATAGTCTCCCCAATTGAGAACTTGCACCCCCGCAGCAAGTCGGCAACCATTTGTGTTTGGGGACGTGCGGTTATGGTCATGTATCCACCGGACTCAGAGCACATGTTTAGTGGATTCTTGTTTGGGGATGTTACAAATAGGTATCAGATGAGTTCATTAATCTCATTCTCAAGAATCTTGATATTCGGGATGGTAGATAAGAGTCGGGATGTGTCAGGCTTTAATAATGAGGTCATGCTTGGGAGTAACTAACCCATGTATGAGGGAAGACCCTAGTAATCTAGGGAGGGAATTGATGTTCTTGATATTTTGATGTTACAATGGTCGATATTTCAAAACTGGGTGATCCAGATGTTGTCTAATGTTATGGTTTATGATATTTGGCTTGTGGCCTCAATGGAAGGAGGTTTTTCATTCATGCATCATTATTGTCACTAAGAGAGATAGGAGACATAGATCATGGTAGGAAAACATGGGTTGGGTGTGGGAGGTATGAAATATATAATTTGCCTTGAATTTTGAAAAGTTTAAGGGAAAATGTTGTAAATGAAACAATGCAAGGGGTGAAGATAAAATAATGATAAGTGATGATTAATGAATCAATTGTAATTAAGGGTTTGTAATTAATTGATTTTTTTTTGCAACATGTTGTGTGTGCCTTGTGGTGGTGTTTGGTTTTTTACCCCTTGTGGACCACGTCCCTAGGTAGGGATGGTTGGGATGATGCTTTCAGAATGTCATGCTTTGTCGGGAGGATTATTGTTTGGTAGGTTGTTTTGGATGGAGAAGATCCTTCTTGTTATGATGTTGTGAATGTTTTATGAGATGTATTTTAAATATCATGTTTGGAAATGTAGATAAATGACACCATGATGTCGAGCGCTAGTTGGGAAACATGAAGATGTTGCTGATAACACTCTTCCAATAGTGGAGAAAAGTAATGTGGGGATTCAAAAAATTATAGAAGAGAAGTTTTGTGGGAACATGGCTAGTCTTATTCCGATGATGGATCATGACATAGGGTGGGTTGCGTCGAGTATGTTTGAGATGACTAGAGAGTTTCAACTACAAAACCATTTGACCATTACATGGGAGGGTGGGCCAAAGGTAGTAGTGTTTTGGATAGTGTCAGTAAATATGATACTTAATCATCTGGAGATTCCTTTTCGGATGTTAGTCAAATTGTTTTATTATATTTTCTGGGTCCAGGAAAAGTGTTAGTGGGTCATCCTGTCTTAGACTGAGCAGGCTGAGGGGATGTTGTGTAAATATGTCCATGAAATGTTTCTAGATTATTTTTACCTAGATACATTAATGAAAGAGCGAGATTCCGAGTTCATGAGCATGACTTATGGATTATTGTCGGTGATGGATTATGTTGGCCGCTTCACTGACCTACGACACTTTGTTTTATTGTTGGCGGGGGATGTGGTAGCCATTTTGAGGCATTTCCAAGATAGGTTGAGAAACGAGATTAGGAATCATGTGAATATCATTATCTTGAAGAGGTTTATAGTGTTAGTGGACCAAGTATTGATCTCATAACGGAACCTGAAGGGAGGTTCAGGTAGTGGGATTGTCGTGCCAGATAGGTAGACAAGTGGTGCAGCTTCTAAGGTCCGGAAGCATCGGGTTTAATGTTTTTAGCAGGTTGGAAGTGTGCATGGTGGTCAGAAGATAGGGTCAACCTCTTAGGGGGGTGATCAGGTTTTCTTCAATCAGTGTGGACAGTTGGGGCACTTGCGTGGCCAGTTTCCTTGACCTCCAGTTTAGTGTCAGTTGTGTGGTAGATTAGGACATGTGCAGAGGTTCCACAGGAACCCTCAGTAGGTGAGAAAAGATGTTGGTGATATGAAGATGCCATGTGAAGGTAAGAGATCAGTTTCTCCATATCAAGAATGACATTGGAGCACCATGGGATGTAATAATTGGGAAGGTGGTTGGGGAACTCTGAGGTAGGATTTCCCACGTCAACAAGGTAGTGCAGTGCAGGGCACATAGGTTGGATCCCATGATAGTAGGGTATGTCAACATCAATGAGATAATTTTGTACCTAGTGATGGGGAGGATGGGCTATCAACTATTTGAGTTATGATCCTCGTATATTCTATGCGTTCTCATGTGTTGTTTGACACTAGTGGCACACACTCTTTTATTTTCTCTTATTTTGTGAAAGCACTGGGTTTTCTTGTGAAGAGTGTGTGTAGGGTTATGTAGATTGACCCTCCCTTAGGGGTGAGAAAATATGATATCACGAAGTGTAAGGGATGTGCTCTAGAGGTTGGTGGGTATGAATTCATGTGGTAATTGTTCATTCTCATGATGTTCGGATTTGAGATGATCTTGGGTATGGATCGTTTGGTGTTGTATTAGTCTCATAAATATTATTACTATCACAATGTATCATTTGGTCACTTGAGGGTGATGCTTATGTCCATCGTGGGAAGTGGGATGTTTGAGTAGGTCATGTGGGATAGTTTTTGAAGCAGTTGGGTAGCCTCACCACTCATGTAGCTTGTCTTGTGATTAATGACGAAATAGGGGAACAATATGTCTTCCCTCTAGCAGTGGATCAGTTTTAGGATGTGTTCCCTGAGAATTTATCTAGGTTTCCATATGTGGGGGATGTTGAGTACACAATTGAGAATCATTCGGGAACGGAGCGAGTTTTTATTCCTCCATACTAAATTGCACTTGAAAAACTCTATGAGATGACAGTTCATCTTGAGGAGTTGGAGCATCAGGGGTTAATACGCCCATGTACATCTCCTTAGGGATCTCTTGTTCTTTTTAAATAGAATAATAATGGGTCATTATGGCTCTGTGTTGATTATCAGAAGTTAAATTAGATGATGGTGAAACACCAATACCATCTTCCAAGTATTGATGACATGTTAGACTAGTTGAGGGGTGCATCAGTGTTATCTTAGATATATCTATGATTGTGTTATCACCAGTTGAGGGTGAGGCCTTCTAACATACCATTGAAAGTATTCAATAGTCTGAATGGGTTTTTTTTGAATTTTTGGTGATGCCTTTCAGCTTGACCAATGCATCAGAGGTGTCTATGGATTTGATTATTCAAATATTTCATCCATATCTAGATCAGTTTGTAGTGGTCTTTGCTGAAGACATCTTGTTGTACTCGAAAACACTTTATGATCATGCCCAACACCAGGACATCATTCTGAGTATAAAGATTGGGCATCGACTATACGCCAAGCTGTCAATGTGTCAGTTTTGGATTTGAGAAGTTCATTTTCTAGGTCACATATTCAATGTGGTAGGTGTGTTGGTGGATCCAGAGAAGGTGAATGCTATCGTGTCTTAGGAGTATCCCAATAGTGTTTCAGATGTTCAGAGTTTTCTCTATTTGGCAGGGTATTACCAGAGGTTTATCCTAGATTTCTCCTTCTTGGCAGCACCACTGTCTAGCTTGAAAAAAAAGAATCATGTCTAGGTGGTCTAGGACTTGTGAAAATGCCTTTCTAGGGTTGAAAAATCACTTGACGACTGCGATGATCTTGATCTTACCTAAGCCAGGAATGATGTATTCCCTATTTTGTGATGTGTTCGGTATCGTGCATGGAACTATGTTGATGTAGGATAAGAGGAATGTGGATTCTAGTTTGAGGAAATTGAGACCCCATGAGAGTAATTATAACACTCATGATCTTGAGATGGTTTCAGTACTGTATTCCTTAACATGCTGGAGGCACTATATATAGGGTGAATAGTTCACAGTGTATAACTATCACAAGAGTCAAAAGTATATCATTTTCCAGCGGGATTTGAATCTTTAACTGTGAATATGTGTTAATTATCTCTTGTCTTTCGACATTGTGATGGTTTATAAAAGAGGGAAATGGGGTAGTGATATTGATTCATTGAGCGGGAAGGCTCGAAACTAAGTGGTTCCAAAATCCAACACTAGTAGAAGGTGATGGCATTGTTCACAGAGATGCACCTGGAGGTGAGGGAGGAAAATGGTTAGGTGACACTTGTTTCCATGGATGATGAGTTTACACATTTGAGCTGAGTTAGGGAAAGTCATCTAGATGAACCTTGATGTTTTTCCATGATGAAATGACATAATGGTGGGGAGCCACCTTCTGGATGGGCCGTTAGTGTGGACTGGGTTGTTTTCGTTCATGGTCATGAGGTTTTTCCGGTATGCATGAAGGATGAGTTGATGTGGGAGTTCCATGAATTAAAATGGGATGTGCATCCTTGTTTGACCCAAATGTATTATGATATCTGCATATTGTTTTGGTGGTCTGGGATGACAAAGGATGTTGCCAGATTTATGGCCTGGTGCCTTACCTGTCAGTAGGTGAAGGCCGAGCATCAAGGACTATGAGGTCTGATACATTCATTTCCCATTCTATAATTGATGTAGGATGATGTGAAAATAGATTTTGTGGTGGGAATTTTGAGGACTCCTCTGGATAATGAGGAAATATTGGTGGTTGTGGATCAGATAATGAAAGTGGCTGATTTCTTACCGATTCATGAGACATTCATAGTTGAGACGATGGGTGAGTTATATGTTCGGAAAATAGTAAATTTTCATGGGGTACCACAGACTATAGTTCTGGATTGCGATCATCATGACACATCGCACTTCTAGAAAGGGTTCCAGATAGTGCTTGGTAAACATGGGCTTTGAGCATGGATTTCCACGCACAGAAGGATGGACATCTGCAATGTAAAATCCCAATGTTGGAATATATGTTGAGGGATTGGGTGTTGGATTTGTGTGGTTCATAGGATAATAACATACCCTTGTTTCATTTTCCTACAAAAAAAGTTTTTATGATACAGTTCATATGGCACCATTTGAGGTTCTTTATAGATGGCTATGTAGATATCAGATGTGTTGGTTAGAGGAAGGTGAATCCAAGATGCTGGGATCAAGTCTCGTGCCATAGACTTCCAATATATATGAATTTATTTAGAAGCAGATAGAAATGATTCTGACTAGGTAGATGTCATAAGAGGATTAGATGTGTTTAACACAAGAGTTTTAGGTGGGTGGTAGTGTGTTCCTTTGAGTTTCAACAAGGTTGGGTCACCGACGGATTCAGAATCTGGGATAGTTGGCACCCAGGTATGTGGGGTCATTTGAGATTGTGGATAGGATTGGGTCAGTGGCGTACCGATTAACTCTTACAAAGAGGTATAGTGGGATTAACGATGTGATTCATGTTTCTCTCTTCAATTTAAAAGCATTTTCCTTACATATCCACGATTACACTAAAATATTTTAATTAAATAAATATATTATATAATAATTTTTTAAATACATTTTTAGGCAGTATTTATTAAATAAAATTTTAAAGAATTTAATCTTGTTATCCTTTAAAAAAACATTTTGGATTTTACTGAAAATTTGAATGGAATATTTGTTTTAAAATGCCCTTCATAAATGTTATTTTATACTATCATGAATGATAAATGATGAAAAGATTCATTTACATTTTTTCAATGAAATTTTTGAATATTTTTTTTCTTTTAATGTTGGTAATAATTTTATTTTCCAAATTTATCTCAAATATAAAATTATATTTTCATCTATAAATATTCCATGTGGTTTTTCGAAATCATTTTTCAATAAAATATAACATTCTTATATGTTAATTAAGACTTATTGAGTATATAATCCAAAATATCATCCTTATGCTTTCTTAGAATTTAATTGTATTTGATTTTGATATATTCATGAAACCTGTTCATTTTCCATGTGTGATGTTTTGAAAATAAGGAAAAAAAAATAAATTTTTTTTGTTTTACAGGACCAGTCAATGATGTAATAGTTATGAAACACATATATTTTCATGGGTTCTGATATGAAGAATATTTACTATCATTTAGAATAGATATATATTATTTTTTTACTTTCTAGGTGGAAATATTTCCTTGCTACAATGCATTGGGTAGATATTAATATCTCCAAAGATAAGCAGGTCATGAATGGGAAGTGAACACTTTTCAATAAGGGACTATGAACACTATGATATCATTGGGAGTGAACCGTGATTATTATGATGATATAGGGAGTGAACTCATTACAAAATGATATTTTTTGAAATTATCCTTAAATACATTGAAAATGATTGTCAATTCTTATATAGATGTAACAATTCCATGTCTTATACCAATGTTATGATTCTATTTCATATGTTATTTCATTCATATACGATTTACTTCTTATTAAAATCCATGATTTTTTAATGACTAAAGTTTATGATATATTATATAAATAGTATGGTTTCTAAATTTCAATTTCAATTTCTCATAACCTTATTCTCATGATATATTAATACCTCCATCATTTACCTCTTATAATATTCTGACCTCACTCTATATTATGTTGACTTTTCACAAGTAATGAAGAAATGATTTATCTTTGATTTGTATAAGAAGGGTTATTGTAAAAAAATAACATAGTCGCAGATGATTTAGAACAGTTATGAGCAATTTTTTATGTTATTTCAGGTTTCCAAAGGCACTGTACTAAGATGATTTTCGCATCGATCATTTTTTTATGTAATAAAAAAATATCTATATTGATGTGATATCTATGTATGAAACGTATGGGTCTAAATACGTATAGAGGCCATGTTCAACCATCTATAACAAAAGAATACATCTTGATGTATGTTACGAGAGTAGTGTGTATGTTCATTGAACCTAGATTCATAATTCATAATTTTCATATAAAATTACTTCAACTATATAATCTCCTAAATACACATGGAAGACAAGGTCAAAGGATTGTAATAATCATGATACATGTTCTTAAAATCCTACAATGAGAATATCTCGTCATCATTGGTTTGGGTGACCGAAATAAACTAGAACCATTCAGTTTTGTGAAGTTGACTATTTCAATATCTAGATACATTAAAAAGAAAGAATATGTTCGATAATATGCAAGATGCACAACACCAAGCTAGAATCGAACAAGGAATTGTTATTATTTGAATGAAAATTTTTTTACCATTCCATTAAATTGTTGGTAATGAATTTTTTAAACAACATTATGAATAAGGTAATTCTATTACATATTTATACACTGTTAATTAATTCTTTGTAAATAAACACTTTATTTTTAGTAAAGACATTTTATTCTTCAAATTGTGTTCACATCCAAAATGTGTTTTCTTACATTATATTAGTGAATGTTGTAATTAATTATAAGAAATTTTAGATTTTTTTGGAAGAAATTAAATTTAATTTTTTAATTCATCGGGTTAAATGTATATTAGGAATAATTTTTGACAATTTTTTTAAAATATAAACATTTCAAAGAATATTGAAAAGTAAATTTTCTTATTAAAAAAATAATTTCATATAAACTATTTACAATGTAAAATTATAATTAGGTTAGTTTTAATATTAAAATAGTTAATTTTTATTTAAGATAAAATGATTAATATTTTGGATATAGATTTTATTCTTTTATATAATATAAAAACCTTTAATATTTTGAAAGGCCATTTTTCTAAAAAACCATATTTTTTCACATTTTTCCAGTTTAACTATAAATTATATACTACAAACTCTATGTTTTGGGATTTAAAAAATTTATTATGACATTGAAAATAGATTTTCCAAGTTTGGTAAACATGCCCATTTTATTTCTTGTCAAACTAAATTGTAATCTTAGTAAATTTTGTTTCCTCAATTAAGGAGAAATCGGGTAATTACATATTAAAAATAAAATAATAATGAAAATAAAATGACCCCGTAACTAGCTTGATGTTGATTGGATGTTTCTATTTATTCAATATTCATTAAATAGTCCATTATATGTTTTTTTGATGCATGTTGGAAATGATTATGACACTTTTTATATTTTATGTAATGAAAAGAAAAAACTTTCCTACTCTTGTTTTCAATAACTAAATTATTTTTATCATCTGGAAGTAAGAGGATATGATATCTCAAAATATAAATCTTAAATATTAATTATGTATATTAATCATTTTAATTTTATTTAATTATTAGTGAAAAAGTAATTACCTTAAATTCATACACAATATTGATGTAATAATTATCCAATTAGGGGAAAATATAATAAATGATGTTAAAAATATTAAATTTTCTATGATTTGAGATAATTATTGTGATAAAATAAATTTCGAGACTAAAAGGGAAATTTATTGACATATTATAGTATTTATTTATAACTATACAGTTTTTAATAATGATATTAATGTTATTGTAAGGAATAGTTATACAAATTAACTATATTGATATCTTATGATAAATAATAATTTATTAACTGATATAAACTCTTTGAAATAATAAATTATTAAAAATAATTAGTATATTATTTACAACATCATTCATTCTCTATTTATGGTTCATTTTCCAAATTATTGTATCATTCTTGAGCCTCAAAGAGTAAAAATCATGGTTCCCATGGTAAGTGTGAAGGGGTTTAATGAGATGTTAAAACCAAAAGATAAGGGTAAAATCATAGTAAAAAACTATCTAATTTTTATTTTATAATATAATTTAGACAATTAATAATCCTATATTCAAATTAATTCATTTTTATCAAATTTTACCAAAAAATTAGTTATTTTAATTTAGTATTTTTTAGAACTTTTTATTTTCCCCTACACTCTCTTATAAAGGGACATCTATTCTTCTATTTACTTATGACATCAAGAAAACTATTTTTGGAAAATTCTATCCAATAATTATTCCTAGAATCCATCCCTTTATTCTAAATGTATTTGTTTTTGGAAAATTTCTACACATATATGGTTTAATGTGTGGATCAAAATATTATTTCCAAAGAAGGGGTATCGCTTAAACCACATGATTTAGTTATATATCTTTACCCACTCATTAAAATAATCTTTAACCATTCTAAAATAATAATATAAATTTCATAAATATACCGATATATTATTAGATTAATTTCATGTATGATATTTATCTCTACTTCCACAAAATGAAAAATGAGAATGTCACTTCTGTGTATAGAGGACTATTGACTCACGAATCAGTGTAATTCATTTTCCATAATCATTACTCATTCATGTATTTTTATTATGGATATAATTTACATGTATATATATATATATATGATATTTATGACATGTTTATAAATTTTTAAAGATAATATAACACATATATTTATACCTCTCTAAACATTTAAAAATGATAATGTTTTTTTGTTGAAAATACACATGGAGAAATGATGTGTAAAATGATCCACATTAGATTAGAAGGGAAAGAGGGTGATCTTTTATATAGAGATTTATGTTGTTTGGGAAATGATCCCTATATCCACAAAGAGTCATAACTTCACTATGATTCGGGAGCATAATACACAAGGAGATTTCAGAGTTTCAAGCACAATGAATCCTAGCCTGAAAGGAGATAATAAAGGAGGTGAAGCACTGTTTCACTAATAGTTGGAATGTATTCTGTACTTCAATGAAATATTTTTTCAATTCCACATTGCTATATTATCACACTAACCCATGTCTAAAGATCTATAGTGGGTGGTGGCTGGAAGTCCATGAAACTGTTGTTGTTGGGAAAAATTTCTGTACTACTATAGTTCCCTCTCTGTGTCATCCGGTTAGTTCCACTGTAGTGGTTAGAGTTTCGACTTTGGCTAAAAATTTGACCCTAGGGCATCGGCACCCGAACCCCTAGATCAGGGGTTCATTTCTTCCTACAACCCCCAATAACCTCAACGGGGAGCTTGACCCATGGATTTGTGCCCTGGTGTGTAGTTAGTTCCCTGAGCATTTGTCCCAACATCATACAAAGAGGATTGGGCTACATGAATCCAATAACACACCACTTGGATCCCAATTCACTATGTAGACCTTCTTTGATACCACTAACTATGAAAACATACTGAATCACAACTCCCCTACTTCACTCACTAGCAGCATGCTTTCCATTTAGAACATCAATTTCAAAAAAAACATTTCATAAAATACCAACTGTTTTCTTTTGTGATCCCTTTGTGTCTTCCCTTATTCCACCTCTAATATTCCATTCATCATTGGATACAAACAAAGGAATAGTCGTTCGACAACATCTGTATTTCCATTGGCTTTGTCAACATATCTTCTCTATTTTTGGTTCCACAAATCTTTTACAATGTTTGAAACCAATCCTATATCAATCATATGGCGCAATGAAACTTTAGATTAATTTTCATCATCTAGTCATGAAACATTGGATAAATTCTATGTTGTAATAACTATAGCAGTCACATTACAATAAATTATCCTCTCTCTTTCTTCTCAACTCATCGAAGATTCTTTTCAGCCAAACCATCTCCTTCTCATATTCTATCACGACATTATACTGTTATATTGTGGTAAATAAATCAACCATCTTCTGAAAATGATATATTCATCTTACTGTATTTCATCCATAGGTAAATAAATAACATTTCATACCCCTCCAACTATTGATGTCACTTCCATGGTCAAAATACCCATACTCATGTAATGGACTTCCTCTTCCAAAGCATAGAGATTCCTCTAAGATACCCTTAAAATACATCAATATACACTTCACATCATCCCAATGTTGATATCCAAGGATATCCATGTACCTGATCACAACTCCCAGTACATGAGAAATGTGAGTTCAAATATAGGATATGGAATATATCATGCTTCTTATAGCTGATGCATATGAAACCTTTTCCATGTACTCAATATCTTTTTCTGTCTTCAATTATCGATCCTTTGATAGTTTGAAATGGACCCCCAAGGGAATAAATATTGTATTATCTTCCAGCATAATGAATCTTCTTATAATCATTAAAATGTAGTTAACATATGATAACATTTTGGTTCTAGCTACATAGTCTCTCTTAATCATTGTCCTTAAAATATTGATATCTTCTCTAAGATCATTCATCTTAAACTCCTCATAAAACTGCCTTTTCAACTCATCAATCCTCTTCAAACATGATCTAAAAATGATCATTCCATACATATGTAGATGAATTATAATTTATTCATCACCAAAGGACTTTATGTAGAAACATTGATCGATGAAACATCATTTTTATTATTTTTAGTCAGTAGGGGATTACATTTATTATTACAATTCTTGCATGTTGGCTTCAATCCAGAGAAGCTATTCAAGATTTCTCACACTGGGTCTTCCTTCCCAAAAAAAAAATTTCCCTCTAGCTAGTACATATAGTTGTCCTCCTCCAGATCTCTATTATGGGACATTTTATTTATTTCAATATTCTAATGATATAGGTCTTCTGATGATATAATGATGATAACCACCTGGATGGTGGTAATCTTCACAATTGGGGAGAATATTTTAGTGAAATCCACTCCCCCTTTTATTGGAATACTTTCACCACCATCCTTTCCATGGACATCCTCTTTCCATCATGTTTTTTTTTGAACCGGTACACCCATTTTTAAAAATATTTCTTCCCCTACGGAATATGTGACTAATCCAATGCATTTTTTTCATGTAATGATGAAATTTATTTCCTCATGGAAAAATCCCACTGACTTGAATCCTTCAACTACATTACTTCATCAGAGGATTTTAGTTCTCCACCTTCACCCACTAACAGATAATATAAGTAAGCTGAATACATAGGATGAGGTGTTATCAACCTTGTTGATCTCATAATCTCCACTAGATATATATGTTCCACTAGTTATGGTGTCTCATTATCAGGTACACCTTAAAGATCCACTTTCTATTTTCACTCAAATTCGTTTTCCCACTTTCATATTCAGGTTCATGATGATCCTTGTACATGTCACATTCATTATATACCTTGTAATATCTCAGGACGACCGTCTTTGGGGATCATCCAAAAAGTAGTAACTGAACTCCTCAACACCATAGAAAATAAAGAAACATCTTTTGGACATAGAATAAATCTTATACCTTACATCATCATCAACATTTAAATATTCCATGAAACCAAAGACTCATAAAGGTGAGCATATTACCTCATTACTATACCATAATTCCTTGGGTTGAAAATATCCCATTAACACATATGGACTCTTGTTAATGATATATGGTGGAATGTTCACAACATCAGTCTAGAGAAACTTGGTTAACCCTGAATACAGTCTCAAGATCCTAGCATGTTCATCCTTTCACCTTAGTCAATCTTCTATGGTGTTTCTAGGATATTATTCTCACACTGGATTTATTTATCTTCATAGAAGTTTCTAAAATAAATATTATTTTTCTCTCTACCATTCTATGACATCTATAATGTTAGCTCTGAATCTAACTAATTATCCACCAACTCGATCCACTTATAAACCATATTAAACTCATCATATTTTTTTAGAATGTAAACCCATTCATTCTTTGTTGAGTCATCAATACATATAACATAATATTTTGACCCTACGAGTTATTGTATTGCGGATGGCCCCCAAACATTACCGCTCCCCTGTTCTCTCTCTACAACCTTTAGTGTTCTGCTCACTTTAGAAAAATACATCTTCTTCTTCTTTTTGAAAATACAATTTAAACATAGTCCAACGTATAGTGAAATAATATCTGGTAGTATCCCTTTTTTCATGTACCTTCAAACCCTTCTCACTCATTTTTATTATACTATATTTCCACTATTGTGAATATCCAAAAGGATCCAGTGATACATCCATATTAATAAAATTTTATTTCATGTTGTATTGGGTACCATTATTTTCTCCCCAAGCAGTGAACATAGATCATTTGGGGATCATTCATGCACCACCAGAGAACATTGTACTCAACCCTTCATCATAAATCAATCAAATAGAAATAAGATATCTTATTAGCTAAGGGATATACATCAAATGTTTCAAAGCTAGGAGACACATATTGTTAGTCTTCATCTTTATATCACCATTCCCAAGAATCAGCAAGGGTTCGTCGACAATCAGATGTTCTTGCTGAAATTTATAGAAACAAAATTGATTTGAAAACTAGTCTCAAATGTTGATAGAAATGATTCCCCTTAGATTAATATACATGAATCCATATTGAAATCCATTCTCAGTAACAACACATCATCATTTCCTTCATCCACAATATTTTCTTGACTAGTTCCAGGTTTATTGTTTTATTCCTTGCACTCTTTCTTAACAAGCCTTTTCTTCTTGAAAACCCAATTGGTTTGACCAGTCCCCATTTCCTTTTCCCAATGCATTCCTCTTTACATTGATTTTCATCCATTATTGTCTTCATGAGAATAACTTCCTCTTACTTAAACATTTTGATCAGAACTAGAGAATCTTTCTGATTCACTTCTCCAGATATCCTGACTAAGGATCATGTCCCATACATCCTTTAAGAACTAAATTGTATTCTCTTAATAACTACTAATTTCTTTTACAGTTTCATCCCAACATTCAGTTTTATAATAAAACAAGACTATTGACATACCTCATAAAAATGCGCAATGTCTACTGATATCAAGTGACTTATGATGGTGTTGAATTAAGAGAATTATTATCCAAAAATTCTCCATTCAACCATTTTGATGTAAAAATATATTTCCCCTAAAGTGGACTTTGTTTTTCATAAATGTGTTCCTGTAAATATTCATGAGAGAATTCATCATCCCAATCATCATCTTTCTTCTCAAGAGTTCAATGCTACTTTTTTGCCAATATAAGGCGCACAAATCACAAAACATGTTAATCCAGCTGATCCAACATTAATTTCAAAATATTTGATGGATTTAAAACCATAAGCTTCAAATGAATCTATTTAGGATTAAGATAATACATGATTTTCATCCACTAGTAACTGATGTTAGTTCTATCATAATAATTTATCTTCACATTTCATTCTTCCATAACCATTGTTAAAAATGAGAAATCAAAATTTAACCTCTTATTCCAGTAGTTGTGAAAATTCCAAGAGCAATGAATCATAAAACAATCAACATAATCATAAAAGGAAAACCAAAATAAAAATACGATGATCCTAGACATAGATAATTATGTTCTTTAGAAAATGATCCCTACATCCATGGAGGGTTATAATTCCTCTGTGATTTGGGAGCATAATTTACCTGGAGATCTCAGAATTTCAAGAACAAGGAACCCTAGATAGGAATGTGATAATAAATGAGATGAATCACTGTTTCACCATCTATAAAAAATTCTGATGTCCTATAGTGATGGGCGGGTAGAAGTCTGATTCACTATAGTGTTGTAGTCACCCAAGACTAAAGTTATTCAATTTTTTCCATTTGGAAGTCCACAAAGCTACAATAGTCATGAAACACATCCAGGGTGTTGCGTCCTAGTGCGTATAATGGGCCGAAATCATTCAGCCAAACATCATCTAAAGATTATCATGCTACAAAAATCAATCACGTTCATATATATATATATGTGTTGACTACCACATCCACAATGTGATGTGATTTGTTTTCATTATTTCATAATAGGTATGAAATTTATATGTATACAAAAATTTATAAAATTATATTAACGATATTTTGATAATTATGGAAATATTAAAAGATAAATTTCTTCATTCCATAATGATAGTTGAAATTTTTAAATGTTACCCATGCATATGTACGTCCAACTGTCTCCATGATTATAAGATAGTTATTTTTTCATAATAAAAAATCATGATATATTTAGAAGTATAATTAATTTATTATTATAATAATCATTTTATTATAATTTTTCAAAATAAAATGTAATAATTACATATTTAACTATAGTCAACTTACAAAAGAAATTTGTGGACTTATTAATTGAATATCATCAAAATGTATAATGTGAACTTAAATTATTATGTAATTGGATATAAAATTTTAATATGTGATAGAAAATAATAGAATTGAAAAATGACTGAAATAAATTAAATAATTAAAATTAAATTATTATTCAGGGACATAAGTAATATACATGATGATTCAGACTCATTGTAAGTTAATTTTTTAAATTTTATATTAAAAATTACGTTAAAAATTATATCATTCTTTATCCATATTGTTATTATTATTTTATTGATGTATTCAGATAGAAGTAAGTAATTAATAATTTAAAATTCATTTTTTTTATTTTTTTCAATTGTTTTAAAAAATAATCATTAAAAAAGTATTTTAACGAATGTTTTAATGTCCTTTAAAAAACGAAAAAGGGAATTTTCTATTATGAGATATACAGTGATAATTAAATTCCCACTAATTTAACCATTACATGATTTTTTTGATTCCTTACAATTTTCCATGTTTACATTATAGAAAAACCCTCATTCTGTATGTTCTATTTATTTTAAAAATAGTATTAAATTGGAATAGATATTTAAATATCTATAAATTTTTTATTTTGGGTACAAGTATTTTTTTTAAGATCAATGATTTTATGTATTATGTTATGGTTCATGGGAATTTTTTATGATATTGGGTAGTCCCATTATAAACTAAGGTCTGGTGGGCCCATTATAGATCACTATTTCATAGGGTAAATGGATGGTGTTAACCAATTAGGTTTCTCCTATGAGAATATTGGAATATACATTGATGGTTCTTTAATGTATTACTGTAATGGTTAATTAAATTGTAATTATGATGGTTACTTCAAGTATAATAGTGGAGATTGTTTCATGTGCATGTAAAAATGATATAATAACTATGTATCATGTTACCTAAACGATTTAACTATGACTTATATGGGTTTTTATGGAAATATTATGATTTCAAAAGATATAGGAAATTATATTCTACTTCATAATGTTTAAAATTATAACTTTTTAAAAATGTTAATTTGAGATTTACATGATTTCAAAGTACCCATTATTATAGTTTGTATTACATTTAATATATTCAAAAATAATTTATGAAAAATATTGGGATACAAAATTTCATTTCATTGGAAATAAAATTTTTATTTGACCCCGATGTTTATTTTTCAAAATGTAAAAATTTTATAAGAATTATCGGACTAATGGATTCATTAATTATTTGTATATCTCTTACTAATTTTTTCTGAACTCATCCAACATATTAAAATGTTTTTTCTTAGGGTTTATATATGGTTTTGGGAAAATAAAAAGTCATGTTTAAAGTTATGAATAGTTATCGTGAATAGATATTATATCCTATTTTAAATTTTTTTACATTGGGAAAAATGGTTACTTATGATAAGTTTCCACATTATAAAAATATGTTTATTATGATTGATTTATTCCCTAACCCCCAAAAATCTAAAAATAAATTATAATACTGAAATTAATAAATTTAATTCTAGATTAACACAACTAAAATATAAAATTGTTACGGTTAGTTTCTTATAGTTGGGGTCAGTGTAGGGTTTAGATAACATTAGTGTTTCTGATTTTATTGAAGAAAAAATTAATAGTTCTCTATATAAAATGGATTGTATGTTAGGGAGAATCATAAAATGTTTTGATAAATTTAATGATCTTGAGATAAAATTAATAAGGATATATTAGTGTTTTCCCTCCGTATAATATGATATAATATTATTTTATTGATATACCCACTCTAATATTTTTTGTTTTAGTAAATGGATCGATCTAGCATGAACGAATATAATATTGGATATGATGGAAAATTTACTGGCTGTCTAAATTATATATCAATCTAAAAGGTAACTTTATTGAAAAAACATATGGTTATTATAAACTGTTTATCATAAGTAATGATTAATAACTTAATCCCTATTTATTTTTATAACACATAAAATATGAGATAAATAATGACCCATAGAAGTCCAACTAATAATGATCATAAAGGTAAATATGTTGAACATCCTATATGTTAAGAATGTTGAAATAAGAACATA
Source organism: Viscum album (assembly GCA_963277665.1). NCBI lineage: Eukaryota > Viridiplantae > Streptophyta > Magnoliopsida > Santalales > Viscaceae > Viscum > Viscum album. Next base: position 1,651,597,255 of record OY728132.1, on the reverse strand, counting down.
GGAAGACATCTTCAAATAAAGGAATGATGTTTAATATGTGATAAAAGAGGTCATAATGAAATAATCAATCATGGAAAAAGGAAGCACTCAGTTTAATCTTTGAAGGGTAAGAGGTTCTTCTAGAGTTATAAAGTGAATTATTTAATTGTTCAGAAAATGGTTATTATGAAAATCAATATCCTAAGGGAATACTCATGAATAATATCAACAATACCATATGGAAATATCTTTATAGATTCCTAATTCCATCATAATAAATTATAAGGTAATTATAAATGATAAAATAATGTTATAGATAATTTCTTATCTTATTTTTTGAGATTATAAAATATTAGGACATGATTCATATAAATTTTTAGGAAAAAAGTACTAAGGAATATGATTTAATGGAATTGATAAAAGATTATATAGAATGTGAAATGATATATATATATATATATATTGGATTGATGATTTATGGTATATTTATGGATGATCATAATTCTAAAATAATTAATACATTGTTGTTGATGGGTGTACTTTGGGAAAACATTATGAGATTTAATAGATGCTTTAGGTATATATAAACCATAACACTATCTTGTGAAATAGTTATATAAGGAACAATTTTTTTTTCATTTTTAGAAATTCTTAAATTTAAAAAATATCCTAAATTCACTTTCATCCATATGTGGAGATGGAATTTGATTTAGGGATAATGCAAATAATGATATTTAAGAAATAGTGTACTACATTGAGTACCTTTTATGATTAATGAATGAAAAATAATATTGGATTTTTTTGAGGAATAAAGGTCGAATTATCTATTAGAACTATATATGATTTTGATTTTTTGTTATGGTGATTCGAAATATGATTGGAAAACACTAATTATTATATGATTTGGGCATATATTTTTTGAAATTAACTATTTTGTGTGATTAATTTTATTTAAAGATAATTTTTAAATTAATATTTAATGATAACATGATCAACTCCTTCTAATTATTGGGATTCAATATTAGTCTATAGTATTTTGAGGATTTTAAAGTATAGTGATTTATTGAATGATCAATGTTGAATTTTGGGTACTATGATTTAATTTTTTAATTTAATGTAATCTTTTCTTTATATGAATGTTTTTTAATTTTTCGAATTATCATAACATGTGATAACCATTTTTTTGGATAATTTCTAAATATTTTATGAATATATTTTTATCCTTTTAAACACTATTTTATTCATTATAATTTAATTATAGTGCTCTGTGAATGAAAAATTCATCTTGAAATCTCATAATTTTGAGAAACAAATATGGTTTTATTGTAGAAGTTGATTAAAAGATGAAATTATTCTAGATATGTAAGTGTATTTTCCTTTGTAATAACAGGAGGTAGTAAAATGTTTTCTCAACATTAGGTAAATAAATTAAAAAAAAGAAATTCATTAATTTTTCTATAATCAAATCAATGGTCTTTTAACCCATCAAGGATTTACATATCTGTAATTGTTGATTCTCTACTAACCATATTTTATGTCACTCTCTATAAATCCTTTGGAGTTATACTTTTTTACATACCGATTTTTTTACTTCATAATAATGTTATTATATTTGGATAACTACTATGTGTTGTTCTAGATGGCCTTTTTTAATTCTATTTCCCTCTTATCAAGAGATATTTGTATTAGCCCATTTTATGATGATTGTTTTCAACTAGGGTATTTTGAAAATTCAACCATTGTATACAAAACATAATTTCACATTATGTGGTGGAATTTTCTTAAATGTGGTATAATTTAATATTGAGTTATTTTAAGAAGGAAATTATATTTTTGATATCGTACAAGATACAAAATACCGAGCACAAACAAACAACGAATTATTATTAATAAAATTTTAATATTAAAACATATTCAATAAATTTGAATGAACGAATAATATTAATCACATTATGAAATATATATAGGTTTTACTCATTAAGAATTTATTAATTAATTAATTTTAAATACACACACTCTTTTCAGTGGTCATTTTATTCCTCAAAAATAAAATTTCATTAAAAATTGGTTTTATAATTTTTTATGAGTGAATATTATAATTAATTATATCAAAATTTTAAATAATAATTTTAAAAAATTAATTTCATTTTTTATTTCAACATGAAAAATTTATCATAGTGTGAATATTTGACAATTTTTATAAATTATATATTTTTAAATGAATAGTGAAATACATTGATTTTTATTAATATTTGTAATTTCATTCCAAGTATTTACAAATTAAATTAATTTTTAGGTTAGTTATTAATTTAATTAGTTAATTATTATTTAAAATAGATGAAATATTATTAAAAAAGTACTTTATTCTTGAATTTATTATAAAAACAATTTTTATATTGTCATTTTTTCAAAAAAAAGTTTTAATCTCATTCTAATGATTTAATTTTAAATTAAAATATTATAATTTTTTATAAAATTTGAAAAAATGGATTACATTTTTGGAATCAAAATTTCCAAATTTTAAAAATATTACTATTTTATTCTAGTTAAAATGAATTATAATCATATTAATTTTTGTTACCTTGATTAATGTTATATCAAGCAAATAACGGATAAAATAAAATGATAGACTATAAAATAACACCAACACATGAAATTTTTTAATTTAATTATACCATTTATTCAAAATTCATATATTATTTTATTATATAACGTTTTTTCAATTTTTGACTGATTATGATTCTCATAATATATTATGTAAGGAAAATTCAAAAATGTCACACTATTATTGTTAATAATAATATTATTTTTACCATGGGGATTACCATAAGAATTGTTCAGTTTGAAATATTAATTGGAATTATAAATAATTAATCTTTATCATGGTAATTTAATTTAATTTTTCAGTGAGTAAATAATTACCTTAATGCTTATACAATAATAAGGTATTAATTATTCAATTAATGGAAAAATAAAATAAGTGATATTAGTAATGATAAAAGTAGTATAATATGTGATAATTAATTTGATCTAATGAATTTATATATTAACATGAAATGATAGGTATTTATTAAAATATTTTATTTAAATTTTACTTATTTTCCTAATGTTATTAATGTCATTGTAATGAATAGTTTTACAAATTAAAATTGTTGGTGTTTTATAATAAATAATATTTTATACAAAGATATTAAATGCCTACAAAAATAGTATCTATAATTTTAATTAGGATATGGTTTAGAATATCAAACGTGGTCAATTTATGGGCCTTTTTCTAATTGTAATACCATATCGACCCTCAAATAATAAAACTCAGTGTGATTATGGTATGTGTGAAAAAGGGTTAAAGGGGGGTGAATACCGAATGATAAGGATAAAAACACTGTCAATTTTTTTAATTTTTGTTGTATGAGTTTATTTTGGCCCATACTCATTATAACTAAATTCTAAATCAGTTTTATCTATTTTTAATCAAAAATGATTTATATTAATTTAATTTTTTAGTAATTCCATGAGTACACCCACCCCACTCTTATAAAAGGAAATATATTATTTGGATTACTTCAAACATTAATAATTGATTATTTTTTCCATTACCTAATGAAAAACCTTAATGTAATGTATACCCTAATTATGTATGTAATTTATAGGAAAAATAAATTCCTTAGAGGAATTAAGTTGGTAATATAAGGATACTTTCCATGGAAGTGGTACAGGTTTAACTAAATAATTTAATTTTATTTCATCACCACCTCCTTAAAATCATTTTCAAACATATAAAAATAATAAAATAACTATCACTAATATGAGGATATGTTATTATGTTAATTGGATGTCCTATATCTATCTTATCTTCCATGAAATTGGAAATGATTCCCTCATTCATGTTTATCGAGCACTACGATGTTGTTAACCGATTAAATTCATTTTCTATCACCATATCTCATTGATGGATTTTAAGGATGTATTTAAGTTATCTATATGATAAAATATAACTATTAAAAAAAATTAAGTAAATATATCACACATATTTTCTAACCATTTCATTAAATGAAAATTGATAACTCCGTTCATCCGTACATGTGGGCTACCACATCCATGATGTGGTATTATTCATTTTTCATCACCATATCAAATAAATGATATATATAATTACAGGTAAATAAAATAAATTATATTTATGTTGTTATTATCATTATAGAAATATAATATTATACTAATCTTCCTTGAATAATGATCATTGAAAATTTCAATTGTTACTCATGTGTGCGTATAAACATCAATCTCCAAGATTGTGACATAATTCATTTTTCATATCCATACTTCATGCTTGGATTATTATGTATAAATGATATATATAATTGAAAGTTATTAATTTGTTATTAATCTATAGAAGATGTAATAATGACCTATTTGACCATTGTTCACATACCAATGTCATTTTTGATTTATATATCGAATAGTGTAAAAATGTCCGATGAGAACTGAAATTATTAAGTATTTATATATATCATTGTCATAATTGATATAATAAGTATAATATAATTGAAAAAATTTATTCGGTAGGTAATTACTTATTATATTTTTATTATTAGTGAAGATAAATAATGTATCTGATGAGTCAGACTTATGGTAAGATACTTTATTTTCAAAATCCTCTTTTAATGGTTCAATAAAAATTAATTTTACTTTAAAATCCTTATATATAAAAATATTCAATGGATGTATTTATATTGATATATGTAAATTCTAAATGAAACATTATTTTTATTTTTAATTTCTGTCAAAAAAGTTTAAAAGGATTCATTTATTTTATATCATAACATCCTTTATAACAAGAGAAAAGGTATATTCGATTTTAATGTATATTATGCTAATGAAAATTCTCACATCGTTACTATTACTTGGTTTTTTAATTCCTTTAGATTATTCCATGTTTTATTTAATGAAAAACCCCCTTTCCCTATGATCTTGTAATTTTAAAAAATGGTATTAAAAATAAATTTATAAATTATTATCATTTTTTATTCTATGTATATATATTGTTCTTACGATGAAATATTTTCTGTATTGTGTTACAAATCATGTGAATTATTTTTGTGGATTTGTTGTTTTGAGATAAAACATTGTTGGGTATGATTTTTATAGCTCTCAATTTAATTAGGTTAAGTGACAGAGTTATCTGATTATGTTATAACTAATATATAAGGGGAATATATTGTAATGGTTATTTGAGGTATAAATATGATGGTTATTTAAAGTGTATGAATGATGGTTATTCAAAGTTTAATTGTGATTGTTATTCCATGTATAATTAAAAATCATATGAAGTGTATTACTGAAATTACATAGGTGTGTTATAATGTAATTCAATGGGTTTTTATGAAAATATTATCATTTAAAAAGGTAAACTAATGTATGTTATACTTCGTGTTATTGAAAGTTATAACTTTGTGTAAAAGATATTATGATTTTTTTCAATATATAAAAAACATTAATGAGTTTTAATTTTCACATTACCATTTATTTTTAAATGTTTTATATAAATCACTATATATTGTACTTGATTTCTTGGGTAATAAATCATTTATCTGACCCCCACAGTTTGTTTTTTAAAAGAATGTTTTTATTCATTGAATAATTGTTTATTTATTACTTTTTTATTTCCATTTGTGTTCAGCCAATTTTTTAATATTATTTTCATGGACTTTGGCTTTATAATATAATGAAATAATTCAATAAAAAAGTTGTAAGTATTTTTCATTAATGTAAATCATGCCTTATTTTGAAAATATGACATTGTGAAAATATGGATACAAATCAAAATTGACCACTTTGTTAAAATATGAGTTTTTGTATAAGATTTACGACCTAATTTTCTAGAAAACATAAAATAAAGAAATTTTGGAATGTAATCATTTGAATAATTTTCTACATTCTCTAGAATATGTAATTTATTAGGTATTGTTATTAAAATTAGGCTCCTACATAACCATATGATCATCTAGGGTTTGCACGAGCAGGAAAACATAAACTAGCAACACAAGGTGACCCTCTGATGCCTCGGTTCTGGTTCACTAAAAACCTGAGTGGTATCCATCAAGGAATATTTTCAATGGTATAATATTGAAATCATTGTTATCTTAAACAACTATAATAATCAGCTACTCAATATGTAGAACAATATCTACTTCAACTATTTTAGTTTGGTCCACACACCACTAATCAGGAGGAAGAACAAATCTTTTCGTTCCTAGAGGGAAACTATTACAGAGGGGTCACTACAGTAAGTCCACTTTAATCAGCTATATGTTATTAGTAACATTTCTTTTTCTCCTTTTTTTGTATTATTTTGGATTGATTTTGAATATTATGAAGATGTAGCATAGAAGCATGCGAATTTATGGGGAACTAACTCATGAAATACATGGATGTCTATGAAACATTACTATATGATGCATGAACCATTGTATCCCAGCAATCGGTGCCTTAGAATACTGATTTCATAATTTGGTGGTTATATTCATGGTGTATAGATACATTGGTCATTTCGCCAACAAAAGGAACCCTTGTATGAAATCTAAACTTGGGACGCTTTACCATTATTTTACTGACTCTATAAACCAATCCTTAAAATGAATCTAATTTCAAGATCCCTTCCTAGAAAACAAAATACATAGATACCAATCAATCGTGACCCATTCCACTGGGGCCCCTCCTAGATCTAGTTCAATATGATTATGAATCCCAAATCACAATACCATTATGTTGGGGATGACAAATAACACCAATATAGAATATCTCACAAATGGGTATCCATATCCTAAATAGCCAATGCACACTCACACATCCAAGTACAAAACAATCATGCATGATAAAATATTATACCTAACCAATATGAAATATATTCATGTTATAACCCCAAGAATGACCATAGTGAAACAATAAAAATACATATAATGTCTAAAATTGGGTAAATTCACCCCCAAACCAAAAATAAATGGTTTAAAAACCTATCAAATTATAAGGAGGAAGTCAATACTCATGATCTCTAAGAGAATATATTGATCTATGAACACCTTCTTTTAGTGATTCTAATAGGAAACTACACTAGGAGAACCAATGAACTCATCTAATAGTCTTTTATTTCTATAAGACATGTCATTTATAGAAAACCCCATTAATTTGTGAGTGTATACATACACAATAGGATTCCCAAAAAATGTGAGGAAATAAAAATAAAGAGCTATATTTACACACAAGACATGGAGTGTATAAGAAAACCAGAAGTTTATAGGCTTGTAAAGAAACATCAAATGAAGAGAGTGGAACCTCAATCTTCGCAACCATCTAAGAATGCTCAATATATTTTTTCTCCATATTTCAAATCATCAAATTCAATCAATATGTGAAACCTATCGAGAATATGATTGGATTACCTACACAATGTTAATCAGGTCTATAACTGATGGAGTATAGTTTACAATGGGGGACCTGCTAACTGTTGGAGCTCAACGATGGGTGAGTAAAATCACTATAAACAAAGAACCATTCCCTAGTAATGTGGGGTAGAACCTGCTCTTTGGGTAGATACCAGATGGGGTACTACAACCTAGAAAACTAGGCCATCAAGTTGTACCAACCCCAATATCACTCATATGATCATGAATGTGGAATTTTGTTTGAAAATAATTTAAAGAAGATGAATCCTACTCACATCACCTCCCATTATATATCAGATTCTAAAACCAAGGCTGTCATTTAAATCAATTCTAGAATTTAATCATGGAGGACCACTGGTATGATTAATTCTAAGTCCATAAAAAACATTTTATAGGTAAAGAAATTCAAAAATAAGTAATGGTGTGTCGTAAATGGTACAAGGGGTATACAACCAAGTATTATGATGGTTGTTTTTAATACTCCACTAGGTATGTGAAAAGGGAAAGAAGAAAACAAATAAACCAGAAAACATGTTGTGTTAAACCACCCAGGTCTTCAAGTATGTACACTCTAAACCTGGATCAGATATCTGTATATTACCACAAGGAATTTCACTATGGTTTTATGGTGTTTTGGAGAAATTTATGACCATGGTGTGGACTCCCTATACATATCTCTGCTACTATTGTAAGAACTCGTGACTTTTGGGCCTGGCCACATAGCATATGATAACTAAATCTCCTTGGAAACCCTAGAAACCCTGATAAAAGTAGAACTATGTTGGTGTTCTTCCAAAACACATGTAATTTGATTGGGTTTTTTTAAAGATTCTTATTATTTCATTTCAATATTTACCAAAACACCCATATCAAACTCGATATTGGCTATATAATTGACATGATGCATTGACTGTACCCAACTCCATTCTAGTGGTTGGATTCCATCTGTCAATCACCTATAGAATGTGATTTTTTTCCCATATAAGAACTACCACCACACATCCTCTTTCTAACATAAGATATGATCCTCAAACATCCACGTCTAAACCATATATGATCCTCACTACTCATGTAAATTATCACCTCCAACGTCGATCAAAAAAATAGGAAAATGTGTTTGATCATTTCACAAACTATTTCGAAAATAGAATCTACATCAAATAGAAGGACAATAAAAACACACATTAAACCAGGGGATAAAGGAACTGTATGTTCTTTTGGGGTCATTAGTTTTCATGGAGATACCAATAAATGAATGTTATTATGGAAAATGAAAATCCATATGTAACAAATATATTCCATGTTAAATAAAAAGATTCAATTAAGTCAACCATGTGGAAGGGAATAAACAAGAATTCAAATTAAATAAATAATATATTCCTAAAATCCCATTGGGAAAAATATTTAAAAAATAATACATGTTTATTTGGTTTACCAATGATGAAGAAAGATTTTTCTCTAATATTTTTAGTGAAATAAAATAGTGTTGTCATCAATGGAGAGATTCATTAAGTCCAATTTCAGTTCATCGATGATCATTAGATTAAAAGATAAAGGTTCTTCCCTCATAAAGCATATTAATCATTTGAAAATATACTAGGTTTATATATCTCATCCAATATTGTTTCATAAATGTGTTTCAAAAGGGAATGAATTTGGTCTCAAAATTGTATTGATGAATTAAATGAATGAATTTATTTGATTATATTTAACTATTTAATCTTATGGAAACTATGTATCATGTAGAAACATGAAAAAAATATAACTATTGTCATTCCTGCAATAAATCCCACATTGTAAATATAATGAAATTATTATATTTCTCATGTAACACCTTAATCAATTTAAATTTCATTTATTCAAGAAATATGTTCTTTCACGGTTTTATATATTAATTTTTTTAAATTTATTTCAGGATATATTTATACTTGTAATTTTTTTCCAACTCTGATGAAAAATTAATACTAATATATAGAAATTTCTAAATGGCCTAAAAATAAAAATCAGAGACATTTTATAAAAATAAAACACGTGATATATAAGGGAATATGGTGGATATAATTTTTCCTCAATGTGATGAAAATGGTTGAGATAATTTTATCAGAAAACTTACTCAATTATTCATTCAACCACATATGTTCCTCAAATCTAATTTTATTTTAGCAAGAATATATATTCTCACATCATCTTTTAATTTTGGTGGGGAATTTATCTTTTCAAAGACCTTTATGTATAATTCTTTTTTATTTTATTTATTGGCTAATAATTAAGATTCATGTGAGGTTAATGACTATTATAATTGTTTCCATCATCTTCAAATATCTCACACAATTATTCTTTAACACATGTGTTGTATTTTATTTATAATCTTTCATGAAATTCAGGTTATTCAAATTATATATGTTTTTCCATTGGAACTAGATTTTTATTTTTCCAATTTCAACATTCTTTCACTTTCAAAATATACTAACCAAAATACTAGGATATCTCAGGGAACATTGGTAGACTTATTGAAATGTCCACATGGATTTTCACATGTTCCTTTCATCTAGTTAAGAGGTTTCGATGATGCACTACTCTTGGTATAGCTAGACTTGTTTTGATTTTTATTTTCATTCATATTATTTTACAAGGATCTCTCAATTTTATAATATTATTTATTATTAAGAAATTTCATGTTTAAATCAGTCTTTAGAATATTTTCCTAAGTCTCTTTATCATTCGTGAGGCACCTTAAACCCACATAGCTGTATTTAATTCTAATAGTAATATACTTTCCACACTAGCTTACATACATATAATTAAGAAAATATCAGTTAAAAGTAATGTAACATTTAAATTCCATGTACCATTTTAGTTTTAGAGTTTTAGAGACTTATTATTAGTATTTAAGTGGCATTACCAATGTTATTAATATAAAATAGAAAATTTTACAACCATATAAGAAACTACTTATTTGATATCGAGTTTTAAAAATCTCCATAAAATCACTATATAATATGAACCTATAGATAAATCCTAAAAAATAATTCCATTAATAATCTGGGAATAAAAAAAAATAAGGGGTGTGCTCAAACACACAATAAGTGTAGACATAATAGATAATAATTAGTTATCATAACTGAGCATAAGATGAGTAAATGGGTATGATCAATGAATTTATGAAAATCATACAAAAAAAGATAAAAATTACTTATTCATGGTATAATGTTCCCTCTTATATTATACATGAATCTAAGAGTGGGTACAATTGGGACAACAAAATTGATACATGAAATCATAAAATAGTAATATGAATAAGCATAATATTGAGGAACAAACATAAGTATAGGTAGAAATTGTGCATAAATCCATGTGTGGGGGACCTTTTATATTGTAAGAAATAGAAATATGTCAACTCATCATTATATCATGATACATAAACCCCAATCTAATTCATTTCAAGGTGATATAGGACCATAACCTTCATCCTTGATATATATGAGTACCAAAAAAATCAATCATTCATCATAAAAAAATAATCCATGAAAATAAAATATGTTTCATTCCACACATCTTATTAAACACATGAAAAGAAAAATGGATCCATATTCTCCTAAAATGGAATCCTAAAATTGAATCATTTATCATTTAGACAATACACATAACATGATATTCTAATTTAAAATAAAATTTTTTTGAATGCATTTCTAAAACAGTATATGTAAATACCCATTACGTAATATGAAGGGGTATAAGTTACATACACCATATACATAAAATTTATATTTTTTGTTAATAATATTCCGAAATAAAAAAAGTAGTTCATCGAGGTGAACACCCTTCACTCAAGTAAAGGAATAATACTGAATTCACATTTGAATCACATTGGAACAAAGTTGTAATTATTAACAGTTGATTATTAGGAAAGTAGAAGGTAGTGATGGTTCATATCAATAATATAAAATAACATTACATAAGTTATCTGGTGAAACACAATGGATGGAAACATTTAAATAATATTCTATATCAATCATAAGATATTTCATTGAAATTGAAAATGATGAAAAATTATTTATAGGTGTTTTAGTATGATAAAATTCGAAAAAAATAATAACAATAATATTTTAAAAGTATTTTAAATGAAATATTTTTTAAAAAATATGCAAAATATTTTATTTTCAAAACCTTCAAAACATTGAGAAAAAGTTTTATATAAATTTAAAATACAGTTGAATTATATATTCAAATAAAAAAATTATAAGAACTTTTATTTCAAAAAGACCATTATTTGAATGTAAAATCGATTCTACATTAAAATATTTTCTAATAATTTCATGATAGTTGAAAATGGCCTCTTTCAATTCTTTTAAATAAATAGTTGGTTATCCAAAAAATGTCGAATAAAAAAATTATGAATTTTCATTGTTAATTTTTATTTGGAAAACTAATAACATTAAAATATATTAATACCTATTTTTTTAAAAATGGTAAGGATAAGAAAAACCACACCAGGGATACGTATATGAGAATATAATTATTATGAAATTAAAATCAAATACTATACTAATTTGAAAAATGGGTTATTATATTTAAGAATTCATGATTTTAAAATGATGAATGGAATATAAAATTTATGGCTTTAAGAAATTCCAATCGAAACCATAGAAAGATATATATATTTAAATTGAACATAGAATTTCAGGAATAATTAATTATTCTTGTTATGTTATCCTAAATGGTCCTCTTAAACAACTTATACAAATATTTATGCTCACAAAAAGAAGTATGTCTTATGAAATAAAAGTTGAGACCATGAAATCATTAAAACCAAGTTTTCCATTGAATCAATACACATTTAAAGGAATAATATGATATGGCTCTTTAGGCCCCATGAGTTATAATAATATGGTAAACACATAATTTAGCTAAAAACACACAATATCAAAAAAAAATCAAGCAAGAAATATATTTATTGAATAACCGTCTATTACATTGTATCCACACATAGATAAATAAACTATATAATCCTAAATAAAACATATATATCAGAATAACCTTCTTTAGAACCTTTTTTTGAATAAATATCCTTTCTAAAACCTCATTTTAAAATTAATCTCTATAATTATTTTAGTGAGTTAATATCCATTTTTAATATTTGCTGTGAGTAATCATAATTGTTTTAAACTAGTTTCATAATAGAGGACTTATTATTCATTATTATTCAATATTGCAGTAATCTTAGATTAAAAAAGTTACTATAAATTATGATTTTTAATAATTTATAAAGTTATAATCACATTATATGTGAGTTTCAGTAATTATTATTAATGTTGAATTTATGAATGAAAATTATTCAATGATTCTTTCTGAACAAATGCTATTTTCATAAATAATGACTTATGTTATAATATTTAAAATATAGATCAAAAAATATTTACATTTTTATATCATATATTTATTGAATATAAATTTCTATAGTCATCCATGATATAAGTTAATAACTTTATTGTTGTATTTTCTTAAACATGTATAGATAATAACATGCTAAAATCGATAGGCCAATAGGGCTACATGACTGTTTATTTTGGAATAATTTCATTATAAAAAATATTAATGATATTCTTCATATTATTATGCGGATTAGAACTATAAATTAAAATTTCTAGATAAAAATCAATTATTTGTTAAAAAATTAACATGTAACATTTTTTAAGGTGGTAGCCCACACACATATATATAAGACATTCTCATTTTTCATATAACTGGATGAAGATATAAAATGAAAATTATATATATAATTTTATAAATTTTATAAATTTTATATTAAATCATGAAATAAAACATTCATACAATATATTAAAAGATGTAATTAAAATGGAATACATTGTTCCATGGTGGTGTTAGTTTACATGTATGTGATGATGGTGATTTCATTTCTTATAGAATAGGATAAATGAAAGTACATATTTTATTATTTAAGAACATAAATCATTTTATAAATATCAACATTATATAATAAAATAAATATAAGGATCATCCTTTATTTTCAGTCATATAAAATGTAAGACATTTTTTTGTGTGGTGGTAGTCCACATACATGCATATTTGACATTTTCATGTTTTTTAAAAGAAGTGGGGAAAGAGGTATAATGTTTATTCTAAAAATATAAAAATGTATAGTATACCAAAAATAGTGAATTCCTAAAATATTTTAATAAACATGTATCTTAAATATATAGATAAAAATGAAAATATGTTATAGAAAAGATCGTACCTACGTAGAGATCCTTGGGATTTTATAGAGAATTCCCTAGAAAGGGAAACATTAGGATAATATACTATGACCATATGTTAAACGAGTGAGATATGCATCTATTTGAAGGAAAAATGGATTATTTCCAAGAATAAACTATTTTTAATGGGTGGTGACATACCCCTTTTCTAAGTGGTGGGAATGGATGTTTTATAAATATTTAAAATAAACATAAAGGTAGACCATGTTAAACATGTCATGTGGATCCAAAAAAGATCTCAAATTGAGTATAATAAAATATAGGTTTGACCACGCCTCATCCAATCTATTAGAAACATGGTTCTTTCTTTTTTAAAGCCCATTTCCCCTACCATTATTACATTAACTACTTTAGATTTTACACTGATAAATTTTTTTACCCATGTAGATCATGTTTTATGAATAAAAATATAATTGAACATATTAAATAATTTGGATATAATTATTATAAATTTTAAATTCATTACATTTGATAAAATTTATATGTGTAAAAAATCATATCTAATATTAGCATGCATAATGCATAAAACCCCATTTTTTCAGAATGTATTTTTTAATATTATATTTTTTAAGGTAATATTATAAATTTATTTTATTTTATTAATATATATAATTTTATTATAAAAAATTATATATGATTCAGTGAAATCAAAAATTAAATTTTACGAGAATAAAAATTAATGAAAATAAAATACGAATAATATTTTTATTGAAAAATATTAGAGAAGTCCTTAAAATGTTAATAACATGTTTTATAAATTAAAGAAAATACTTAAAATGTATAACTCATATATTCCAAATTTTAATAATAATTTTTTTATAAATTTCAAATTTAATCTTATCTTATGAAATGGTCATAAAAATTACAGTTTTGGTAAAACCTATATTTTTCACTCTTCACCTTAATGATCAATTATTAAAAAACTATATAAAAATAAATAAAAGATAATTTTTTTATTATAATTACAAATTAAATTTTAGTTTTAACTAATTTATATTCTAAAATTTATAAATTTATCTTTTGAATAAAAATACAAAAAGTAAAAAAAACTATTCAAATTGAAAAGTAGAATTTTTCAGAAGGATGCGCCAAGATCTGATGTTGGACAAGGTGGCTTTGCCAGTTAATACAGGGAACTCTGTTAATAGGGAGAAATTGGTTTGCTCAGCGACTGAAGATGCAGTCCTGCAGGACTTGCAGTGTGATCTGGTGCAACGGTATCCGATGGGATGAATGTGAACTTGTGCAAGGGAGCTGGTAAGGTGGATGGAAGTGGGTAGGATGCTGCTATCCGTCGGAGTGGTTCCTTGGGGGTGTTAGATGATGCGAATGGGGAGCAAGGGATAACTGTGACGGATGGGGGTGTGAACATCACAAATGGTGCTGGTGGCTGTCTCCAATACATGGTGCAACAGAATTCGGAGGACGGCTGTCCAGTAGTTGAAAGGCAGATTGGGCCTTCGATGCAGAAGGGTGGCAGTGAAGCTGAAGACCTGCAAAAGGGGGCTTTGATCTGTTATGAGCCGGCGGAACAGCCGAGGTGTCTCGCTCAGAAGGGTTGTGGCGAAGAGGACCTTTTTCAGAATGTGGTCATCAATGGGAAGTGGGGGGATTGTTGTGAGAGTGAAGAGGAGAATGGTGGCATGATCAAGCCCTCTTTCAGTGAGGTGGTTCAAGGTAGGAGGATGAAGATAAGGGAGCCTCAGGAGGCTGTGACCGCTCCTCCGCGTCGCAGGCCAAGAAAGGATTACTCATACCTGCCAAAGTCGGTGAACACTAGGTCTTCCGGTGGCAATACTGAGCTTTTAGCCTTGGAACAGATGAATCTGCGGAGGAAATACGCTAAGATCCTGAAGCATCATGACAGCTCTGAATGGGAGACGGCGACTGTGGATGAAGTTGGATATCAGGGGTGTGAGGATGGGGATGTTTTTGATGTCATGTAATCTTCTCTTTTTCTGTGATGCTTTCTACTGTCTTTTTCTTTTTTTTTTATTAAACGGTCAAGGGATTATCCCTTGGCTGAGCCTACCCTGGTAATTTTTTATCATATATGTTTTAGTATTGTTTATATTTCTCTTAATAGCATTAATCTGATAAGACATGGTTCCGTTCAGTCCCGTGTTTTATTTAGAAAAAGTTGTCAATGTGAGATTTATTTGAGGAGAAAACAAAGTTTACTATCAGGGTGTTACAATAATTATCATATAGTATGCTATTATACATATAAATTTATACATTATGCGATTATAATTCTCATATTTCATGACCACTATTGTCTCAAATGTCAATATTTCTTCACAAATTTAAAAAATTAAGGTTATTAGATTTTTCTACTCTCTATATATTTTTTTATCTATATCCCCCGTTGAGGTGGGATTTATTTAATCATATAAATTTAAAATTTTTTACCAAAAAAACACATTTCATAGTTTAGAAATCAGTTAAAACACCAAAAAAGATCTATAGTCAATGATTTTTTCTTAAAACAACATTTTCTACTTATTTTATAACATTTATTTTTTGGGCTAGTTTCTGCATGTGTTGTTCTCATCTTGGAATGAAAAACATCAGATGTAATTTTATCCCTTATATGTAAATTGGAAGTCTCCTCTCCATTCATCTTCATCAATGTTTTTTATGAAATTTAATTTTAAGTATCCATTATTTTTAAAAATTATTTTAGAAAATTTCATAGTTTTATGAATGTATGGTACCTTCTTCATCACAACTGAATTATAAGGATGATTAACTAATGTATTGATTTTATTAATATATAATAGAGGTATTTAAACATATATATCTTTATTATAAAATTATCTATCATTATAATCTATTCCACTACCTTTTAGTACATACATATCATGTGTTGTCTTTAAATCAATAAAATTAATCTTAATCAAAAGGCTTCTCAATTTAAGAATATATTTTTTATTTTCAATTTCCAAATACATGTCTTCACTTTCTTTAAAGAAAATATTAATATATTTGTCATTAATTATGATCATCTAAAGTAACAATGTTTCAAGATCCTTGATCATCATTAATTTCTCTTCCAATTTTACAATCTAGACATATATGCAAGATATATTAACTTTCTTAAAATAACGGGTCATCTTCAAAAAATATTTATGCGCCTTATAATTATCTAAAATTGTTTTTAACCACTCATTTTTTAATATATATACCCTATATTCAAGCACCTCATTCATATATTCTATAACATTCTCAATTTTGTATATCTTTATATAAGTTAGATATCTTTACCATAATGATTTATATTGTTTGACTTCCTCGGCTTCAGGTTGCGTGATCTCTTCCAATTAGCATTTAAATATCAATTAAATTGAAGAAAAAAATCTTGGGGAAAATAATACAGCATGTCTTTTATTATAGAAATGATTTATATTTTGAATAAAAATATATATGATCAGTCCCATTGATATATGGATCTTCTATAATAAATTTTTCATAAGAAGGGTAACAAACCTCAGGATAAAATATAATATTGATCATTTTAAGGGATACATTATTTCTATGTCCTTGGATATTAAAATGACCACCGGTTTAAATGTCTTAAAATTATATATGTATTATTTATTTTTTCTAGGAATTGAACATTTTTATTTTTTTTAAAGATGGTTTTATTTATCATTTGTAACTATTATTTCTTTTTCCAGTTAATCAAGGTCTTGGATGAAAAAAATTATAATATGACAGAAAAAATTCTTCACAAAATTGATACTCCATTATAAATTCTTTAAAATAACTTTAAATCATTAAAAAATTGTAACATAAAATATAGAAAATTAAATCATTATTGAAAATGGATCTAATAAAAATTAAATGGAATAGCTACAGATATATTTTAAAAATAGAGGTATGGTGAATCACAATTGTTTGATTTTAATTGAATATATATATTATTCATTTCCAATTTTATGTTTGTAATATTTAATGTAAAGTGTTATCTTGTTCTCTTTTTATCACTATTGTTTTTATATTCAATAACACACGCAAAAGAGACATGGATTTAAATTGTTTTCCTTGTATGATAAATTATATTCCTTGTAAAAACCCTGGATCATATGATTAATTTGTAATAAACCTATATTCTATAAATGGGTATGTTATTTCTTTCAACCCCATGTTTTCACTAAAAACCCTCTATATGGTTTTGATGCTTTTTGCACATAGGTGTTTACCACACCTTAAAAGGAAAAAAGCGTGTTTCCAAGGATTTTTACTCTTCATTTACTATTCACACATCAGAAAATAGGAAACTTATTTTATTATTATCATGAATTCATTTATGTGAATAGAAACAAAACTTTTATTCTTCCCAATAGAAAACCAATTACCCACTTCTCCATCATATTCTTATACTTCTATGAACATAAGAGTGTAGATATCTCTTATTATTTGAGGAACCCGATGAACAAACTCTTCCAATTCATCTCATTTCCTATAATTTTTTATTCAATGTGCATAAAATGCACTGGTTTTTATCATCCACCATCATATTATTCTTTATTTTATATGAATAGCACTAGAGCATCCATTTTTTTAATATATATGGATTATATATATTTTATGAAGTATCATCTCTTGTTCTTGAAATAATAAATTATCATATTTGAATATTAACACATAATGAATATATTTATTTTATGAACTATCATCTATTCTACATAAATTATATATATTGGAAAATAATTTTTTCATAATATTCAACATTTGTATTTCCTCAAATCAACTAATTTCACAACTCCATGGAACATTTTGACATATAGATTGATATATATAATATATTAATATAGTAGGGTTTAATTATAAAATCCCAAAGACTAAGGAGTAAAAATTATCCGGTGATGATGAAATATAACTACCATTTCCTTGTAATGTACAACATTTAAGACAATCCCACCATTGTATGTGGACATTCCTTTATAGTTGAAACCATTTTCCTTCATTCATGGTTTCTACTTCAACACATGAATTCATATCCCTTTTTAATCTTATAATTCCTTGACATTAATATCAAAAAATTATATTTTTTCATTATAATTTGTATTTGTTCTAAAATTATTATATGTATGAATTTATTCATTTACTTTTGGTCGTGGAAACTACACTTTCATTATATAATGATCCATAAATTACAAATTTTTTATTCTTCATTAAATATTCAAGAATCCTTATATATGTGTTCTATGAATATGTTGAAAATAAATAATATATCAACAACAACTATTTGAATTATTGATATCTTATTTATCTCATTTTTTATACAACAATATTCTCAAACACTATCAATATTGGTATTGAATTTCTTTTGATGATTAATAATTCATATCATTTCATGATTCATCCACATAGGTGTTACGGAGACTCTAATTCTCTAAATGTTTTCTAAAAATAGTCCAAAAAACTCCCCTTTCCCTTTACCAATACACAATTATAAAATACATTTACACATGTTTTCCATACATTTATGTATCACATTGCAATTGACACATACCCTTATGAAAAAGAAGGAATTTTTGTATACAATTATACAAGAGATTAAAATTGTTTCATATATTTATTAATCAAGTTATTTAGCTGAATGAAACATAGGAAACTATTTAAATCCTTAAAAACACTTATTCTTCATAAAATACAATGAAAATTAAATGTTAGTTTTTTATCACTATGATTTAATACTTATCAAATATTTATCCTCATCATGCGTGACATGAGGTCACCTGATCTACTAAAAGGTATATAGTCACTCATCACATGGTTTATCATCATAACATTCATGTACACTTCAATGTGGTCAATCATTCATCTATTCAATTTTTCAAACTAACATGAAGCCACCATTAATGAAAACTACTTTAAGACTCACTTTAACTCTATCACCCACATTAAGGCTATGATCGATCTTCTACTACATTCCAAATAAATTTTTTCAATAATTATTATCTTCTCGTGATATTATATGGTCTATCTTATTGTACTATTGAGATTGGTATGAACTTGAGCCTTTTAATTTATCATGAAAATGATAGTACACTAAACCCTTCAAGATTGCATGGGTGTCTAGAGGTAGAATATGGATCGTTGAGGTGAACAATTTCATTTAATTAAATCTTTTTCTTTGTTTGTGTTATTTTTGAATCATATAATGGGTAAATATTATCCCATATACATGATTCCCACATTGAATCTTCCTTTGATAGGATTCTCATTAATATTACATGTTTCTCCGACATTCATCAAGAATAAGACCAAATGGGTGTTGGTTCCCACTATATGGCATCATGTGGCAGAAGATATTTAAGATAGAAATCATATTTTTCCTCCATGTATCAAACAAAACTCCTATAATGTTTCATGCTTGACCCTGTGAATTCTTTTCTTCTCTTCAAGCATAATGTTTCAATGATATCTTCCATCATTGAGCTCTATTATCCACAAAACTCCCTAAATCCTTGGTCTATGTATTAGATTGAGTTAGTAAATTTTTTGAAGACTAGTAAAATATTTACATTTTAAAATCCCATTGAAAAATAGATTCCCCAACATCAAAGATCTTGAATATAACTGTTCAATATTTATTTCATTCCTTCTTAATACAACATCTAGTTTTTAATTATTCTCATAAATGATTGATGGTTACACTTCACAACTCCTTCATAATGAGGATATATTAATATTAATAATAAAAATAATTCTATAATTAATGTAAATCTTTAAACAAATTAAAACATTGACTTAAATCATCTATGATATGTCATTCAATCCTTTTTCATTAATCAATGTTAAACTATTCATGTGAATTTTCTCTCTACCACATTCTTGGGAGAAACAACTAATCCTTAAATATCATTGTTTATCATATTAAAATTATTTCACAATAAACATAATTCACCCAAGAAAAGTATAAAAAGAAATTTTAATGTGTTCTAACTTTTAAAAATACATGTAATAATGAATTAGTTATGAGTGATCATCTAATATACTAATTGTTAATGGGTTATACCAAATTACTAGTGAGAGTAAAACAAATCATCACTACTCCTGACATATTTAAGAGTGGAATCATAATAAATTTAAATTATATAGGGAGATGGTGAAGGGATGTCCACTAAATATCATAATAATTATTAATTTGCTACTACTAGTGATAGGAATATCATAATTATCTAGTGAAAATCAATGATATATAAAATATATATATATAAATATATATATATATATATATTGAAATCATATAGGTTTACTTCCCCATTAAATCCGTTAATATAATATTTACATCAATCATAATAACCCCTCAGTAATCTGAAAAACATATAAAACAAAAAATCCACAACAATCATAATGACATTATTTGATATTGAAAAACATCAATTTAGAACCCATAATATGACACATAATACCTCATATGGAATGTTTCATCACATAAATAATTTTTAACACCTATATATTATCATCAACAAAGTCAAATGGTTCACAATAATTGATACACTCAGTAGAATCAACTATACCAAAATAATCTCATTACACACGATAGAACTATCTATTGAAAATAATATTCATAACCATCCCTTGATAATTTAATCTTCTAGATCCTATTAGACCATCATTTTTATACTCTCTTATTATAGTAACCTTTCAAAAGACATCTATATCCTAGTATAATATTATGAAGCCCATCACAAGAATGTCGTATACACAATCCACCATGATGAACAAATCATCATGTGGTAATACCATTCGAAATAATCAATACAAATCCCATTTCAATCCACTGAAACCTGTTTAGTCCATTCATTATTAATATTGTTCATTACATAGGTTATCCACCTTTGATAACCCAAAAACCTTATTTTTTTTAATAAACCACACTCTGAAGCATCTTATGGCTTTTCATAGTAAATGATCACCATTCTTCAATACATAAGAATTAAAATTTTCACTAGACCCACTCATTATGGTTGGGAAAGATTTTTGTTTCTAATTCACCCTTATCCCAAATATAGAAATAGGAAACACAATAGTTAGTAATGATAATATCCTAAAAATACACAATGGTCCTTATACATTCTTTATAAACGTATCATTTCTCAAATCACACATAAAACACTCCTAATTTATATATTAACTAATTTTAATTCACATAACCATTATATTATAACAAACAACAAATGAAACACATATAAAATTACTTAAAGTAAAAAAACACATAACATTGTGTGGAGTTGTTCCTTATTTAATTAATTCGCATCATCAATTTGTGCCTTTATATCCCTTGTGAACAACCACAATCCCTAAACACATATGCGAGAACCACATTTATTAATTATAACAATTTAATAATGTTTTTAAATCATTTATATAAAAATATATAATTGATTCATTTATAGTGAAAAGGCATAATCATTTCAAGATATCATGAATCAGGTCACATAAAACACCTAGATGATCCTTAGACAAAAAAAATTATATATTTCAAATTTACATTAATTTCACAGTTAAAGGATGAAATCCATAGAATGGTGTATATAAAATAATATAACTAATAGGATTTATAAAATCACATCTTAATCTTCCTAAATCCTACCATAGAATCCTATAAAAATTCCATATCATATAAAAATGATTTCACTATCATGACTCGTCCCCCAGGGCATGTGCCGTGACTACCCCAAGACCTCCTTCCATAGGCTAGGGTCTGGTGACTACCATCAAAAGGTGTATTCTATATAACTTGGAGGTAATTTAATTTTTATCAAATAAACACACTTAACTAATCACACAGCAAGATATGAACACAAGTAAACTGCATAACAAAAAGAGTGCTGAAAGTAAAAAGGGGGTGTAAATACAAGACCAATAGTAATGATACAAGTAAAACTGAAATAGAATACTACTAAAAAAAGAAAGATAAATATTGGGTCATCCTCTGAGGTTAGTACATGAATGGTAGATACAGATCAGCTCATCAACACTCCATGTCCGCCCGTCTTCTCTGTGTACCGACACATTGTATGGTCCACCTCCAGGCATCGTCTAGTCAGGGTACTCTCGTCCTCAGTCAGTGATGTTCTTTATCTGCACCAAACACAGTGAAGTTCAGGAATATCCCATGCAAGGGTGAGTATAAATACACTCACTAGGGACCCTGAGACCCTCATGGTCTCACAAAATTCCTCAAGGATAAACCACAAATAAAGTAAAACAGTGACAACCCTACTTAGTTATACATCCATACATATACCTAAGTTGTCATGTATACCCATATCAATCATGAGGAAACACAAGGTCCAACTAAAAATCCTGAATCTCAACTGTTCCAAAAAGGAAGGAAAATCTTGATGTTAAGTACCATATAGGTACAGACTCAGCTTACACCAGGTATAACTAAGGTTCAATAGTAGAGATGATTAGATGTGACTACTGAATCATATTACATGGTTAAGAGGCTCTGATGTTGACCTAAATAGAATATCTAGGAGCTTACCCACATAGGATCTCTAGGAGCTGACACAAAAAGGATCGCTAGAAGCTGACCCATAGAGGATTGCTATGATCTGACCCATACAGGATCGCTATGAGCTTACCCACACAGGATCACTGGGAGCTGACCCACACAGGATTGCTAGGAGATGACCCACAAAGGATATCTAGTAGCTGAACCACACAGGATTGCTTTTATATGACCCACATAAGATCGCTAGGAGCTGATCCAAATAGGATCGCTAGGAGCTGACACACACAGGATCACTGGGAGCTAACCCACACAGGATTGCAATTCATTCTTCTTGTCACAGCCAGCTACTAGGTTCCCACACTAGGATTTCTCGTCTCTATAATGTTCGTCTCCCCAAGCCACCAGTCGATACTTCAATTTACTCAGTTTATCACGATGAAGTATCTAAAAGGTTTTCCACATCATAGGGGTCTAAACGCAAAGACGATGCATCAATCGGACGCACGTTCTATGAGTTATTACCCTTTTATTCATGGGGACCTGGTTGGATTCGTGCTCGATCCAACATGACTGAACCCCATCATAATCTAAATCTCCAGTGGGTTAAACTCAAAGTGAACATCATGCTTTATGGTTTTAAGCGCCGCTGATGTTTTGTCAAACAGACGTCTGGTGCCAATGTTATGGCCAAAAGAGTGTAAATGGGTCGAAGTGGGACCGGGTTCGGTCTGAGCCAGTCAATCCAAACTAGCCTGACCCATCATGGATTTACCTAGTCTGACACATTGGGTCCGGCCCGGCCCACTAGCGGCCCAGCCCATTGGGTTCAGCCAGTGCTAGGCAGTCCGGCAGGCCTTGAGGGTCCACGAAGAGCCATGAGGGTTCCTCCACGGACAGCGCGAGGATGAGGGGTGGCTTGGCCGCAGGGGTGCCGCGAGGGAGTGAGGCCCTGGGGAGGCTTGACCATACCATCTCAGCCAAAAGGGCGGAGGCCGTTGGGAAGCACGGCCGGAGTGGACTTGCCAAGAGGGAGGATGCTGCAGGGTGGCTCGGCTAGGGCAGCTCAGCCAGGAGGGCAGAGGATGCGGGGAGGCCCAACCAGAGAGGCTCGTCCAGGAGGGCGGAGTCTGCGTATGCCACGAGGTGGATCAGCCGTGGTGGCCTGGAAAGACCATAGGGCGATGCGGCAAGGCCACGAATGGCGGGGGCACAGTCGGCGGAAGTCGTGGGGCAGCGGTGGACGCAATCAGTGGAAGCCACGGGGCGGAGTTGGGCACAGGGTGGCACCTTTGCCTCCATCTACTTTGTCGAGGTTCTTGAGTTCCATAGGTGCCGACCACCAGCACCAGTCACTGAAACTGTTTCGAAGAACACACACAAAAGATGAATGATAGAGGGTTTAGGCCATGTTTGTTTGGATCGCACCCTCCGCGTTAGAGCGGTGGCAAGCCGTTCACAAAAAACTGAATCATGAATGTGTATGTAAGATATTTAAAGAAATCAATCCCCACAACCATCATAAATTTCTATTCCCAATCCTGAAAAATAATTAGAATGGGAGTACATGGGAAGTGATAATCATGTTGAAAAAAAAACTCTTACCATGTTTGATTCGTTGAAAGAGGACGCAAGGAAGGAGATGGCAACGTTGGGAATAGAGGGACGTCGGTGACATCAGTATTTCCTCAATCATCAGTTTTTTTATGTTAAAGATGTTTATCATCAACGAATGTCCCATAGAAGAAGTCGGAGTCAAATTTGGAATTATTTATTGGCATACTTCTTTGGAATTCTTCATTAGAGACGATAATCCTTCAAACTCTCTCACAATTCTCTTTTTTCGATACCTTTCTCAAATTCCATCGAGGAGAAATGAAATATCCAACATAGAAATTAAATAATAACGTAACATTAAATTTTATGTTGCACATAAAATTAATTAGTAACTTCACGTTTAATTTTATGTTTACCCATAAAATTAATTGGGGGAGTTGAGAGGTTTCTCCCCCATTAAAAGGGGTCAGGTGGTCCCCACCCCTAAATTCAAAATTTGGAGGTTTTGAGGGCTTAGGTGGTCCCTACCAGCTTAACTCATGTAGAGAACAATTTAAAAAATAGATTAAAATAGACATTTAATTTAATTTTTTTTTTCATTTCCATGAAAAACCCAAAATCTATAATTCACCCTCGACCTAATATGGTCAAGGTGAAGGTCACCTTAAGAGAATAATGGTTCAACGAGTTCAACGGTGCCCTCCGATTTCAATTTTGAGCACCGGTTCAAAATTTTGAAATACTCGCTCGCACGTTTACTGAACGTACCCGAAATAAAGTTCAAATTTTTTTTTCTGGGCACTCGGGGACTCAGAATCATGCTCCGTCAATTTTTGTGGACTCGTAAAATTCACATATATTAAAATAAATACATGGAAATTTTTGAACATTACATTCTCCCCACCTCAAGGATTTACGTCCATGTAAGACACTACTAAAAACAAGGAAAAGGATTGGGGGGTATTGAGCATGAATCTGAGCCTCCCACTCCATGTGCTCTCTTGAAGGTTCTCATGCTTCCAAATAATGTGAACCATTGGTCTTGACCACCCATGAAGGACCCGCTCATATCGATCTACGATCTCTACTTGAACCTCCTTAAAAGTCACCCCATCATCGACATCTAGCTCGCTGTGGTCGATGACCTGGGAAGGTTCATGCACGTATCTCCGCAGGTGGGATACCTGGAATACTTCGTGCTCTATGTGAAACTAAGGTGGATGTTCTAAGTGGTAAGCCTCCTCGCCAACACTACTGGGGACTTGAAAGGGTCTGACGAATCTCAAAGGT
This sequence comes from Viscum album, assembly GCA_963277665.1. Lineage (NCBI taxonomy): Eukaryota > Viridiplantae > Streptophyta > Magnoliopsida > Santalales > Viscaceae > Viscum > Viscum album. Next base: position 1,651,571,234 of record OY728132.1, on the reverse strand, counting down.
AACTTGCCACCTCAGCCAAATCTTAGTAGACCTCGTTGGGGGTGAGGCACATAGAAAGAACTGGTCACCATCCTTAAACTCTAGAAGTATTTATTTCCTGTCGGCATAAAACATCTTCCTACTCTATGCAGTCTTCATCAGCTCTTAAATCATTTGCACCTTCTATGTGGTAGACTATACCATATTGGGTCCCACTAGTGCTGACTCCACTGGGTCAGTCCACAAATAGGTAATCTGAAAGGTCGCCTGTACAATGCCTTGAAAGGTTCCATCCCAATGGTGAAGCTATACATATTAGTGTATGCGAACTCCAACAAAGGAAAGTGATCTTCCCATCTACGAATGAAGTCGAGGATGCAAGCACGCAGGATGTCCTTGAGGGTCTGAATGGACCGCTCAGTTTGTCCATCTATCTGAGGATTGAAGGCGGTGCTCAAGCAAAGTTGTGTCCCGAAATCCTCCTACAACACCTTCCATATCCAGGAAGTAAAACATGTATCACGATCATAGACAATCATCTAGGGTAACTAATTTAGGAGCACAATCTCCTGCACATAGAGGCGTCCCATGCTCTCTACAGTGCCCTTCTCTCTGATCGGTAGGATGTGGGCCGACATGGTGAGTCGGTCGACGATCAAAAAATTAGAGTCATGTACTCTAGATGTATGTGGAATTACAGTCACAATGTCCATGGATATCACATCCCACTTCAACTCTGGGACCTCTAAAGTCTGAACCAGGTCTCCTGGTACCTGATGCTCTACCTTCACTTGCTGACAAGTGAGGCACCATGAGAAAAAATATACAACTGCTTTCTTCATTCCTGGCCACCAGTGCTATCATCGACGATACTGATACATATTTTCCACTCCTGGATGTACTTCTAGGGGGGTGTGTAGAACTCCCTCAACACTTCCTTCTGAAGTTACAATGGTACCATGGTACTTCCTCTTAAGAGGATGACATGCTCCCCACCTTTAAAAAATCCATCAGGTTCCCGCCATATGGATATATGAGCATGTCGAGCCTCGCAATCAGCATCCCCATGTTGTGCCTCCATGACTCACTGATGAAGTGGGGGAGTGATTCTATGGGACAGAAGGAAAGCTGATCCATCACGTTCCATAAAGTATATCTACCAATTTTCCAGGTCCTTTGTCGCCTTACCATGTAGATGTATACTAGATCTCATATTAAGTGCATCTGCTACAATGTTCCCATTCGCAGGAGTATAGAATATCTTGAAGTCATAGTCCTGGAGGAACTCAATCCAACGTCGTTGTCTCAAGTTCAAGTCCTTCGAAGAAAAGATATACAAGAGACTCTTCTGATCCGAGTAGAACATAAAATTCTTTCCCATCAAGTAATGTTTCCACATCTACAAGTCGAAGACCACTATTGCTAACTCCAGGTCATGGGTAGCATTGTTATATTAATGTTGTCTCTCCATTCGAGAACTATAAGCGATAACTTCTCACTCCGGAATTAGGGCACATCGGAGTCTGGTCCCTAATGAATCACAGCAGATTATGTACCCTATGACCTCCTATGGAAGTCTCAAGATGGGGTCACTTGTCATCCTCTGCCTCAGCTCCTGAAATCTCTGTTGCCATCTCTCTGACCACATGAAGGGTTTCCCCATATTCATCAATAATGATGTTGGTGCTACAACTCTGGAGAAATATGGTACAAATGTCTGGTAGTAACCATCCAAACCTATGAATCTCCATACCTCCATCACACTCCTAGGTGGATCCCATGAAAGTAACGCCTCAATATTTTCTGGATCCACTGCAACTCCAACCTCAAATATGACATGTACCAGAATATGATCCTCTTGGATCCAGAACTGGCACATCGAGGGATTACCATAAAGATGGTGCTCTCGAGGAGTGTCTAGTACTACCTATTAATGATAGGCATGATCCTCCTTGGTATTCTAGTAGATCAGAATGTTGTCGATGAAGACTACCACAAAGCGATCAAGGAATGGCTGGAAGATCCCATTCATGTGTCCCATGAACACTGATGGAGTGTTGGTTATGCCGAATGGAATAACCAATAACTCATAGTGGTCATAGCGATATATGAATTTTGTCTTCTACACATCCTTTTCTTGTACTCTGAGCTGGTGATGGCCTGATCTGATTTCTATCTTTGAGAACCACCGTGATCTCTTCAGCTGATCAAAGATGTCATCAATCCTTGGGAGTAGGTAATTGTTCTTCACAGTCATCTGATTTAGGGTATGATAGTCAAAACAATGACTCAAGTTCTCATCTTCCTTCTTGAAGAACAAAATCAAAGCTGTCCAATGGGAAACAATGGGTCGGATGAATCCCATCCCGTGTAAGTCCTCAAGTTGTACCCACAGCTCATGAAGCTCCGCTGGATCCATCCGATATACTGGTGTAGATATCGGTGACATCCCTGGGTACAAGTCAATGTAAAAGTCCACCTATCTATGTGGAGGTAGACCCCAAACATCATCCGGGAAAACATATGAATACTGGTCCACCACTAAATGATAACTCGGAATCTCCACATCAACTTCCGTGAGGGTAAGACTAGCCAACTGATGAGTGTTCGGCTGCACCCTCCTACGAGTAATTCTATCCTGTGCTACAGAGGCTCTCTTCTCGCCAGTGAAGCTAAACCAAGTCCCATCAATATGGACACACTACACTTTGCACCTTATATAGTCAATTTGAGCATGGACTGTAAATAACCAGTCCATACCCAAGATTACGTCATAAGGCCATGACGCCACTACTTGGAGATCCCAGCTGAATCTCTCACCACCTAGAGTAAGCTCACACTATCAGCATCAGTTTTTAACCAGTTAATCTTCTCACGTAATAGTCTCTAGATATAAGGATCGAGCCAACAGTCCGTCAGAATCTTTAATCTCCGAATGAGGGTAAGGGAAATAAAATAATGACTGGAACCAATGTCTATAATTAATGCTACTAAGGTGTAATAGACATAGATCATACCTTTTATCATCTCTAGAGCACCGTGATCGTAGGACTTAGCTTCCTGGAGCCGCGTTTTCCCCATTCGACTTGCTCCTCACGATCGTGGTGGAAATCTTGGTGGTGGTGGCGGTAACATCTCGAATCGTCACCCACCACCACCTGCATGGCCAACTCCTCTTCCACGTCTGAATGATTCCTACAAACCTCATCAGTCGAATCTCTATCTCTGACTGGGAGGTCCTTTGACAGTCTTCTGATTATCCATATGGCGGGTTTGACAGTCATGATCCATGTGACCCTACTTGCCGCATGTGTGACACTGCCTGCTCCTGACATGATTGGCTCTGCCTCGGTTGCCCCTCATAACCGATCATTAGTCATGAAGTCGTTCACCTGTAGGTCTGGTCCGCTTGGACCTCTGCAACATATGTCTTCTTCCAGTAGCAGAAGAATCCACTAGCTGGTGAATGGTGTGGGTCTTGCTGATGGTGACTCCTCAGAAAGAAAACACTCCACTAAGAGGGCTCGTTCTAACACCCCCGCCTGTGTTGGGATGCCGAGTGAGATCACTGAATCTATGATCTCTCACCTGATCCCCTACTCAAAGGTCATGGACCTGAAAATTAGTCCCAAACCATATTTTTGGAGTACCATGAGAGGTTAGTGAACCTCGCTGAGTACTGAGCTACACTCAAGATGTTCTACTACAGATGAAGCAGCTCTTGTATGTGCACTGCGTGAAGAGTCACTAGGACAAAATTTGCCTGAAACAGGCTCTCAATGTCTGCCCAGAGAAGAGTCACCTCATTGTGAACCTGGAGCAACACGATCCACCATCTTCCTGCTATAACCTATAGAAGGATAGTGGCAAGGATCACCATGAGATCAGCTGGTGTCCCTACCTATCAGAAGAATCACACTAATTCCTCCAACCAATTCTCAGCTGCCTATGGGTCCATCCCTCTCCTGAACCTAGGTGGCCTCTGGTGCTGGAACTCGTTCAATACGCTCAAGTGGCATACACCGTCAAATGTTGTGGCTGGTGGAATCAGTGGCCCAATAGGTAATGGTACCACTAGTGCCTCTACTAGAAAAGGGCCATGCACCGAGGCCTCATCACTCTATGGGCTATCAGTGCATACTAATCTAAGAACCCTAGCTGGCTGTCTACATACTTGAATCCCGAAAGGAAACAGGTGTTCCAAGTTCAATATGTTATAATGGGTGAACTAAATCAAGATATATCAAAGAAAACTCTTGAAAAGACACACATAATCAGAGTTTTCGTGCACTGAGTCAGAAATCAGAATTCAGGGTCCTGGTGTACAGATACGTCAGTCGTCGCACCGACACTGGATTCCCTAAACTGAAAACCACAATCACTACACATAAAACTATTTCCGAAAGATAAAAGTATTATGTTCTACGGTAGAACCACCCTCAGATACAAATTTTTCATGACCTGTCTCCCAAGGCCCAGGATGTGACTACCCTAGGCCCACCATCCATAGGCCAAGGGATGGTGACTAGCACCGAAAGGCGTATTCCCTATAACATAGAAGGAATTGCCTTTATATCCTATAAACACACTCAACGAAGCACACAACAAGATACGATCAAAGGAAAACTGCATAAAAGAGTGAAAAAAGTAAAAAGGGGCCGGAAATACAAGCCCAATAGTAATGATACAAGTACAACTGAAATACAATACAATTAAAGAAATAAAAGGACAAATACTGGTTCATTCTTCAAGGTTCCTACCTAAAGGGTTGGTACAGATCACATCCTCAGCACATCACATCGACCCATCTCCTCTGCATACTGACACACCGTATAGTCCACCTCCAGGCACCGTTCAGTCCAGGTATTCTTGTCCTCAGTCAGTGGTGTCTATCATATGTACTAAACACAATGAAGTGTGGGTGTAACCTATATAGAGGTGAGTATAATGATACTCAGTAGGGACCTCGAGACCATCATGGTCTCACAAAATCCCCCATGGATATACCACAAAGTAAGTAAACCAGTGAAAACCCTACTTAGTTATATTCCCATACATATACCTATGTTATCAAGTATTCCCATCTCAATCATGAGGAAACACAATGTCCAAATCTAAAAACCAAAGCTCAAATGTTCCACAAAGGAAGGAAAATTAAGAATGTAAGTACCACACATGTACAAAATCAGCGCACACCATGTAAAACGTAAGTACAATAGTAGATGTGATTAGTTTTAACAACTGAATAATAATACTCTGTTAGGAGGCTCTACTTCTAACCTATACAGAATCTCTAGAAGTTGACCCACACAGGATCGCTAGGAGCTGACCGACACAAGATCGTTAGCAGCAGACCCACACAAGATCGCTAGGAGGTGAACCACACAGGATCGCTAGGATCTAACCCACAAATGATCACTAAGAGCTGGCTCACAAAGGATTTCTAGGAGTTGACCCGCAATGGATCGCTAGGAGTTGACCCACACAGGATCGTTAAGAGTTGACCAACACAGGATCACTATTCATTCTTCTCGTCACAGCCAGCTACCGGTTTCCCGCACTGGGCTTGTTTGTCTATAAGAAGGGTCAGCTTTCCAAGCCACTGGTTGATACTCAAAATTAAAAATTTTACCACACATAAGTATCTCAATGGTTTTCCACGTCATAGGGGTCTTAACTCAACAGACGCTGCATGAATCGGATGCCCGATCTTTGAGTTATTGGACTTTTTGTCTAGGGGCACAATTGGGTTAGTGCCTGATCCATCCTGACAATACGCCATAGTAATCCAAATAAATAGTGGGGTATAATCAAAGGGACCGTCTCACTCACCGATTTCTCGCACCACTGACTGTCGTCAAAATGACATTTGGTGCCAATGTTATGGCCAAAAGAGTGTAAATGGGTCGACGTGGATCCGGGTCCGGACCGACCCAACCTAGCCAAGCCTGGGTCTGACCCGGCCCCTGCATGGTGGCCTAGCCCACTGGGTGGTCCTGCAGGCCGTGAGGGGCTATAGAGGGCCTGGGGGGTTCTGTCGCGGACAATGCGAGGATGTGGGGCTGCTCACCCCGGAGGGCGGAGGCCATGGGGTGTATCGTCTGGACATACTCGGTTGAGAGGACAGAGGCCGCAGATGCAATGGGGTGGCTCGGCCGGGGCTGTGCAGCGAGGCCGCCGGGTGGTGCGGTGAGCCTGTGGACGACGGTGGACGTGGTTAGCGGAAGCCGAGGGCAGTGGTGGTTGTGGGGAAGCACCATTGCCTTCGACGTAGTTCTTTAGTTCCACTGGTGCGAACCACCCACACTAGTCGCCGACACCATCGCAAAGAACACACATAATAGAAGAACGAAGAAGGGGTCGGGCAATGTTTGTTTGGCCCACACTCTCTTCATTAAATCATTAGCAAGAGGTTCACAAAAAAATAAATCATGAACGTGTGTGGAAGATATTTAAAAACATCAATCCCCACAACCCTCATCAATCTCTATTCCAAATCACGCAAAATAATTAGAAGGGGAGAACATGGGAAGTGATAATCATATAGAAAAAATGCCTACCACATTTTATTCCTCAACGGAGGTCGCGAGGAAGGAGATAATGTCATTGGGAATTGATGGACGTTGGTGATGTGGGTGTTTCCAAGATCATCAATTTGTTGACGTTGATGAAATTCCATTTCAACAAATGTCCCATTGATGAAGTCGGAGTCGAATTCAGAGTTCTTTATTGGTGTTCTTCATTGGAGTTCTTCATTGGAGAGGATAATCCTTCATTCTCTCTCCCAATTATGTTTTTCCAAACCATTCCCCAATTCCACCAAGGAGAAAAGAAAAAGCCAAAACAGAAATTATATAATAACTTAACATTTAATTTTATGTTGTCACATAAAATTAATTGGTAACATAAAATTTTACTTTATGTTGACACATAAAATTAATTGGGGGAGTCGAGAGGTTTCTCCCCCATTATGAGGGGTCGGGTGGTCCCTACCCCTAAATTCAAAATTTGGAGGTTTTGAGGACTTGGGTGGTCCCCACCACCGTGACTCATGTAGAGCAAGTTTCAACAAATAAAATAAAATAGATGTTTATTTTATTTTATTATTATTTTTCATTTCCACAAAAAAACCCAAAGTCTATAATTTACCCTCGACCTACTACGGTCGAGGTGATGGCCCCCTTATGCGAATATCAGCGCCGCAAGTTCAACAGTGCCCTCAAATTTCAATTCTGAGAACTAGTTCGATAGTCAGAAAATCCAACTTGTATGTTTATTGAACCTACCCAAAATAATGTTTAGAAATTTATTTCGGGCACTTCGGGCCTTGGAATCACGCACCGATAATTTTCATGGACTCATAAAATTCCCATATATTGAAAAACATACATTGAAATTATGGGTCTTTACATTCACCATGCTTAGATTAAATGAATCTTGAGTCCCTACATTTAATAATATTGAATAATTTTTGATATATTAATAATATAACTTAGAGGATAATGAAATGATCATTCCTAAAATAGAAACCCAAAACCCCCACCAAACCACTAATGTACAATGTGGAAAAAGGATTATATGATTAAAATAAGGGGGTACCACATTTGTTTTAGTAAAATGATAATGATAAATAATGTATAAGGTATAATTTAAAAAAACCTGATCATTATTTTTTACATCATTCAAATAATTGTACCCTTGGACCATTATATTTTCAATGTACTAAGTTCCTGGTGGCCACCATTGAAAATCCCATATTTTGGAAACCCCACTGGGGAACTGGTTCACTCTTATTGGAATCTTATAGGCATTTTAATTTTTATAAAAAACACCAACAGTTGCTTGGGTATTATGTACTCCATAATTTAGTAACCAGTGGTAATTTATTCTTGAAACATTCCTAATTTTTAATTTCTATTTTTATTAAATTTAATGTATAGAATTATATATGAAGGTAATAAATAATATAATTATATTTTGTTCCTAATGAAATGAAACTATAATTTTTATATTATGTTATTTTTATTTTTAATATAATAAAAATTCATATATATTAGTATATAATATATTAATGTAAGACAACGCATCAAGTGGCAATGATAATTTTATTTCATATCAATAAAATTATAAGAATAATTAATTCAAAAGGAAAAATTAAAAGTATTATAGTATAAAACGAATATGGAAATAACATAATGAATATTTTGAAATCCAATTGGTTTTTTGTAACAACCCCATCCCTACCCCAAAATAGTTAGTGGGATATTGATTAAACTAATAAAAATATAAGAGGATACATTCTCAGGAACACGGTTTTGTAGTCTTCAAGAGACCTAATATATAAATATTACATTACATTACATTATGAATGATTAAATGTTATTTGTAAAAATCAGTTTTCTATAGTTTTATCTATATGGTCAGTGAAATACATTGTTCAACTTCATTGCTTTGCGAAGTTGGAAATAAATGTAAAGTGTTATATCATGTCCTTAGAAAAGGTAACATACAGCAGAAACTAACATGGATGAAAAAATAAAATGGTAAAACATAAAAAATAGATTCCACATTACAAGATAAATAAATTGAAAATTGATAAATGACTAAATGATTGCATGATGATACATGTGATAGAAAATATAATTGCAGGCATCCTAAAAATATTTTCGGGGACTTGTTCCTTTAAATCAAGAAAAAAGGGTAAGGATGCACCCATTACCTACTCAGAGATTCTTTATGAGACCTATAAATTCACAGAGGGGCTATATAATTTTGGGCCCTATCCCACTTTTAAAATTTCATTTCATTCCATCACATACTGAATGATTACAAGGCACAATAGTCAAAAAATGAATAACATAATTTTTTTGTATAATTTTTCAATGAGGCTTATTTTACAAGAATACACCATAAAAAACATATGATTTAATGAAATGACAATATTTTTCCATAATTTATTATTTAATAAGGATAATATATTAGAAACACATTTCTTACATATTCAATATGTATGGATTCACAATGATTAAATTAGTACTCAAAGAAAGTGATGAATAAATAATATCAATTATTTGGTTCAAAAAATTACTATGATTGTCATAGAATTTAGATAGTTCAATACACGTTTTTAAAAAAATTGATGATCTATGAATTGATTTATCAATACTTCATAATATTTTATAAATATCATGTAGATGCTTCATATCATATCCCTTTGGTGTTTCAAACAAGGTTTACAGTCAGGACCACTACTCATGCACTAGTGTGAATATTTGGTTAATACCCAACCAATTATTCTATAGGGGTTTCACCTCTCCGTGTATCTACACTACTCTTTAATTCAATTTTTTGTATATAGTCTAGTATTTTGTTTCATTTAAAACAACAAAAAAATTACTTTAATAAAATATTCAAATAGTTTTATGGATAAAGGAAAGTTATTTATTTATAATTATTTATAAATGTTTTATAAATTTAGGAATTGCAATTTTTCATTGATAATATAAAAATCAATGTCTAACAGTAGGGGATAAAAAATTCTCAAGGAAATTAAATAGAATTAAAATTTCCCACAAAATATTGGAATGAAAGTTGATAGTAACCCTCACTTTTTTATAATAACAACATGGGGGAATCCTGTTTTGAGATGTTTTAAGTAGTCTATCATTAATTATATATCTAATGGATAATGATTTTGGGGAATTAAAAATATGGATTTATATGAAAATGTATATAAATTATATTATAATTTGAGGATTTAGTTTACAAAAATATAGTGGTGGGTAAATCCAACTTTGAATAGTAACTTCTTAAATCATGAGATGAAAACATAGAGACATTGAACCAACATAAAAATACTAATAGATGATAAAATGATTGTAACATCATTCTTATAGGTTTTGGACTAGAGAAAATGGAGGAAAGGGAGGTAATTTATAGAGAATGAGGGGGGATTTTCTATTACTTTTCTAAACATATGCTTTGAAAATATAGGTTATAAAAAATGAAAAACTATTTAAATGAAAATGGTTCTATCTCATGGTTTTTAGTATATAATTAATTTTTTGACAAATTTTATTTTTACAACCGAAATGACTTATTTTATGTTACATTTTCCATGGGAACATAATTTTTCTACAAAATATTGTTTTTTATGATATAATTTTTTTTAGAAAGTGAGAAGTTATTTCTAGTGTTTGAAAATAATTTTAATTCAATAAAACATATTATATTATTAAAATATGTTATTTTGGATCCAATGTTCTATTAAATACATTATTATATAAAATATCTATGTTAATTTTTTATTAATACATACAATATATTCTTTCTATATTTTAATACATAGTGAATAGTATTAGTATCTCATAAATTTATAAAAAACGTCAAAATTATATGATTCTTATGTTCTGGTTGAGAAGTTAATATCCTTATATTAAAATAATGTCTTTATTTTGGAATATAATTATAAATATAAAACTCATTATTTATGTCAAAGTCATGTTTTGGGTGCCAAAACATTCAATAATCATTCATTTAGTAAATATAATTTTTTTTCTACGTAATATGTGTATAATTATATTACTATTATTTGATTTATAAAAAATTATTTAATTATTGATTATATAATTATCAAATGGTTTTAATGGTTTTACAACATGCTTTCAGGAATAATTATAAAATTACTATTCCAATTGTATGATATTCAATGTTCAAATTCCCATGACCTAATTCCCATAGATAGGTCCCAATTATCATATTCCAGTAGTCAGACTCTAATTTTCATATATAAAGAGCAATGATACCCCTTTTATATATGACATTTATTCCATCATCCAATGTTGATTAATTTCATTCCCTTAACTACTATGTTTTTACTATGTTTATTTTTTATTCATAATTGTATTGTTCCTCAAATATAAGTTATTATTATTTTTGATTGATCTTATATAAGAAAAAATTATGGTGTTTCATCATATTTTAACTTAACACATGTTATTAGTTGTATTTGTTTTTGTAAATGTAATTTAAATGCATTATATTTGGTTACTCTATATTATAATGTATTACCTCTTTAGAAAACATTTTTATTCATTAATAGAATCTATCAGGTACTACGTTCTCTCACAAACTATAATATGTTTTTAATTCAAATTATAAATCAATCCTAAAAATGTCGATAGTTCATTTTTATTCCATTCTTTTCCTCACATGATTCCTCTTTCGAAAGGTTGTTCCTCCACATATCCTTTACTAGTTGATCCATTTTATTCTGCACAAATTTCTCCCTTATATCCTGAGTTTTTTTCTTCTATTTGTTATATGAAAAGTCATATTCAAACTAAAATTTGGCCACCATCAAATTATGGGAAGGTTATATCATATAATTCCTTATAAGTGATATATAGATGATTTCACGTACTTTAGATAGGTTTGTTGGAAAGAAAAAATGATTTACCATTGAACCAACCATTCATGATATTTCATTTTACGCGATATACATTATGATTAGATTCTATTTCCTTATATATATTAGGAACCCTTTCCATGTTTATATCATAAGAAAGACATAGAATCAAACATAGAATTCAAGATTCTTTTCTTGTTTTTAAAATAACTTTTCTATCATCTTTGGGATACCATGATGGGCTTCTGATGTATCATACCTTCTCTGATGTCTATTACAAATATCATATAACAGGTATCTTCTTTTCTCATACTTCATTCAAAAATTACGTACTTTTTAATATATTTCTATATAAAATTCAAATGGATCAATTTTAATATTGTAGTGGTAAAATTAATTATAAGAAAATAACAGATATAATATTTATTTATCCCAAATTCCATAGATTTCAACATATAATGACCATAGAATAACATCCAAGGATTGGATAATCCTTATCGGCTACCCATATATTTGAGGGTAATAGTTTGGTCTATGAATAATATCTATATTTCAATCCTTCTAGAGACACCTATTAAATATAAATGTAAAATATCATACGTGATGGAAGACAAGTGATAATAGTTTTCCATAATGTATCATAACATAATTTATATACATTCTATGAATAGAAACTAGTGAAAAAACCCTCTCAGAATAAAAATAAATTAGAAATATTTATAAGAATATTGATAAAGTCCAATATTTCATTTTTCCCTTGGATTCCTTATAAATCCCATTGAAAAAATCCATAGTAATAATATCCAAGTTCTATATTGGTATAAGAAAATGTTTCATACAAAAATTAAAAAAGTTTCCTTTCACCATTTACTTATTAAAATATTACGCATCATTCAATTTAATCTGTAACGTCAATCTTATACATTTTTTACCCTAAAATGTTTTCATGCATTTTTATATATTTTCATATAGCTAGGGTGTATATGTAAATTCGGAATATAATATTTATCCAATCAATCATTCATTATCTCTCGTATTGATGGAACACATAACGACAAAAAACATATTAAAAACCCATTATCCCCATTATTTTTCCCTTTAAATTTCCTATTAAACACATATGAAATTATATTTTGTAAGGCCTTATCATCATGTTGGGGTTCTTTAACAACCACCAATATATATGGTTGGGTAATTACATAGAATAAGAATTATTTTTCACCTTCATTTATAACAAAAATATCCAACCTTATTAAATCCTTGATAATTTTATCGCTCTAGAACCATATCATTGATAAGGTTCCATTGAATTTTATACTGAATAAATACACAATATTTTTTTCATAGTGTAATAGTATATAGAACAATCATAATATTTGAGGTTCTCCAATCGTGTCTTTTATCTTATATTTAGATGTTTTTGATTAAGTATGTATTCCATACTCTTATGATTGGTGTATATATCACTACTCTCTCCATAGAGGTAATGTATCAATATCATTATTGAAAATATCACCACCACCAACTCCAAATATTTTTTTGGATAATTTACATCACATGGATTAAACTAATGAAATTCAAAAGCTACACCTATATAATTTTTGATAAAAATACCTACAATACAATTACATAAATTGTAAATATAAAACAAATACCATTATTTACTAGATAGAAGAATTAATACATGTGAAATTTATAATTTCCACTTCAATTATTCAAAGATATAATCAATTTATTTTTTAGGTAAATTTTACCCCATTAATTTTTAACTTGGTTAACATTTTAGGTTATTGATTTAGATTTTCAATTATTCAACAATAGTACCCCTCTATGATATGAAATCAATCTATTTCAATTATGTTTCAATGTATTATCTATTCAATATTAAACATTATTTGAGTTACAATAGGTACACCATCATTGGATACAAAATTATTACGAAAATAAAAATGGTTTGCCAAAATTTAAATTTTATTAAAATTCAAATTTAACTAATTTTTCCTCAGACCCTCACAAAAAATGTGAATATTCGTTTTATGCTCCCCATAACTCTTAGAGTATATAAGAACATAATCAATAAATACAACAAAAAATGTGTCATGATAATCCATGGATACTCTATTCATAAAATCTGTGAAAAAAACAGCATTGTTTAACCCAATATAAATTTCGATGAACTCATAATTTCCATACCTCGTATGAAATATTATCTTAGGGTTATATTAATTTTTAACCCTAAACTATTGATTTCCAAAATAACAACATTTTTTTGTCAAGTATTGAGCACCAAAAATTTGATCAATGGGGTATTCAAAATAACAAAATGGGTTCCTATTCATTAATGAAATTAAATTTATTTATATATAAAAAATCATAACCTCATTGATATATACTTGTTCTTTAGAAATAAAATGGATTCTACCCATTGTGAAACACTGGGATGAGATATACACATACCACATCTGTCTTTTAATTTTGTTCATCTTCCCAATCTCTATTGGATCTATTATATATAGAGACTTAGATATAGTTTTAGTAGTTCAGATAAGTTCTATAGAGAATTTAAAATCTATATTATAGTGGAAGATAAGTATTTTATTTGAAAACATATAAATATACTCCCATCTATGGGAATATATTTTTTTCAAAAACCAATTTACCCATATATATTGAATTTCTTCTTTATTTTTATAATTTTTTCATTATTATGGGCAACTAGCGGTGGATCCAAACAAGTTACAGGTAATGAAATCTCCCATACGAAAAAATATAAATTCCATACGTATATCTAAATTTCTAACATCATTCTCGGTACAATTTTTTTTACTTTATAATTCCAGATTCAATACTATCCTAAAATTAAATCAAACCCCACAATTATTTTAACTTTTCGATTAACAACTATAGAACACCCATTCATTATAATTTTAATATCCTAATATATTTTCATTGTAATCAATGTACCAGTATGTGTTTTAATGGATAATTCATTACATAAAGCATTAGGTGGTATTGAATATTATATATAATCAAGCATGATATAAATGAGTTCTTATATACACAATCAATTAACATATTAGGTTACATTGTGTGAAGAATAAAAGTGCATACTATAGAATAATTTGAATCTTCATGTTCAATGGTTTCTTGTTCAAATACACATCATTGATCTATATAATTCTTCTAGGAATTAATGTCTTGTAGATCAGGGAATTTATTATAGTAATGCCCTTTCTCCAAATAGTTTAATAATTTTCAATTGACATATTCTCTCTTAGTTTTTTACTGATGAGAATAATTTTATATATCTACACATTTTAAAAAATTCCAAACACTTTTAATCAGGTCCCTAAGTGATTATATGCACATTTATTACAAATAGGTGTCTTCTCTCTTCCTTTATTTTCTGATCAATCAGTTCTTCCTGCTTAGTGATCAACTATCCATTTATTTATATGTTTTTCTTTTTAAATGAATGATTTTGATAACTCAGTATCAACCATGATATGGCTTATAACAATTTCCTAAAATAATGATTTTTTTGAAAATATAATGATCTATGATGATTTGTAACCCAATATAAAAATTAATGATCAATGTGATTTTTTGGATGGAGTCTATATTTCCTGGCATACCTTCTAAATATTGTTCAATAAGACTCACACTAAGAAATAATTTCTTCTTAGTTTTCTCTTTAATTTTGGAATTCCCTTTCCATATATGAATATTAAACCAAATAAAAATACATCTCTCAGAGAACTACATTAAATTTCTTCCACTCCATATCTTCTATTTTATCTTATTTATTAGTATATTTTACTGTAGATGACCACTGGTCAGTTTATCGACGTAAATTATACATATCTACAAGAATATTATTCTTCACAGTACACCCTAATGACACAAAGATCATCTCATGTGGCGACCTCTATTGGATTAATTGATCCTTTGAAAAATGAAGGGTGTCTCCTCATAAATCGATTTAAATAAGTTGGTCATGGTTGATGGGAACCATGCTGATCTTTATGGGAAATGTTATTTTTCATAATAAGGTTCAAATTTTCTATTATTATAATGAATTTTTCATCACCATAATTAAATACATTATCTTCATTATCTATAAAGTCCCCACATTTTCCTTAATTGATGTACTGGATTCCATTTCTTCTATATGGTACTAATATCTATCAAAATATATTTCGTAATTAATAATATTATAAATTAATTATATATAAGACAAAACCTATATATAATGTTTCCAAAAATATATTTCCATATATACATAATACCTATAAGAACTACTATAGAATAATATATATGATTTTACAAACATATTATATATGTTATGTCCACGCATTCTTCACAATTAAGTTTCTAAGGTTTCTACAAAAAGTTCTTTAATTGAAAATTTTATACGCCTAACCCTATTCCCTAAGATTAATTTGTTTTCTTATTAAAAATTCATAATAATATTAGAGATAGAATTAAAAAATAATGGTTTTGTATCCCTCAAGAGATATGAAACATAAATATAACATTACATAATTACAAGTTATAACATTTTGTTATAAATAATTATTCCATAGTTCTATCCATATGGGTTATAATATATAGTATAACACTTCATTTCCTTTGGAAATAGGAAAAAAATTTGAAGGGTGAGATTGAATGATTAGAAATGGATACCGTATTGTAGAATCCAACATGGAATAAGAAATAAAATCTGAAAATATAAAAAACTGATTCCATATGAAATAATCGTTGAATGGAAAATGTAATAAATGAGTAAATGATAATATAATTCTCTAAATTTAATGAATGGATAATTTTCAAACATCATTATCACAATAGTAAGGGAATGTTTCAATACATCGATATAAAGTGCATGTATTTTCTATTTACACTATCAAAATTTCTCCTTGATACTTACCAGTGTATAAAGGTTATATAAAATTTTATACCCCACTCATCCCAAAAAACTCCAATTAATTCTATAAAATAGAAGATGATTACAATGAATTTAGTTCATGAAATGAATAATATAAATATATATAATAATTTTTCAATGAGTCGTATCAAACAAGATTATCCCATATAGAACATATGATTATAGGGTATGAAAATATTTTTCCCTATTAGTGAATTAATAAGTTTAATGTGGTGGAATCCCTTTTCATATATAAGGAATAACATTTTATTCACAATGATAATTTATGCACCCAAAAAAGTGATGAAAGAATAATTGTAATTAATAGAATTTTGTAATGACTAAGATTTTCAATATATTTAGATAGTCGAATACATTTTTGTCAAAAGTTGAGAGGCTAATGAAATTATAGACAAATACAAAATAAATTCATCTAAATATTGTTTAAATCATTCAAATTATATCCCCCATGAGTACCAAACTCATTGTACAGTCCATCCCACTACTTCTTTAATAGAGTGATGATTGGGTTAGTACCAAACAATATTTTTTTATAGTTTCCAGACATAGATGAATTTATTCCTATCTTGAATCCATTTTATATTATTCTGGTAGGTATTTTATTCCATGTAAAACTACTCACATCTTACATTACTTAAAATTGTAGATGTATTTATGGAAATAATATTGTTTGAGAATTATAACCAATTATAAAAGTCATATAATTAGATCCAATTGTGATATCATATTTATTATATTTTAATAAATTCATTACAAATTTTCTTATTAACATTTACATATTAAATATAATAGAAGTAAAAAGAGCTTAAAAACAAATAAAAAGACGAGGATATAAATCCTAACTTATGAATAATAACTACATAGTAGAAGTATATAATGAGTCGGAATAATTAATATCTTATTTAAAATCTATCAAATTGATGATGATAAAATTGAATTGGTAGCATGGAAGTATATGAAAAATAAAATAAATGATAGTATAACAAAATTATTTAAATTTAATAAAAATAAGGGGAGTGAGAATCATTTAATTGAAAGGTAACATATTAAAGCATGAGATAAAAACCTTATACCCATGAAAACAACTAAGTTAAAAATATTAAGACAGAAAATGAGTGAAAGTTCATACTAAATGGATTTTGTGATTAGAGTTAGGTGAGTATGTTTGGGTATTTATATAAAATAGGGAATAATTTTTTATTAATTTTATAAACATAGCCCATGGAAATATATTTTATTAAAAATAAATAACCATTGCATTTCCCATGTATTATGCTCATGGTGTTTTTTTATTTAAGGCATGTTTTTTGAAATATTCATGTTCAATAAATAAACCCCATTATTTCATATTACATTTTCATTGTGAATATAGTTTTTCCAAAAAAATTTGAACTATAATTTTGATTTTAGACATTGCAAAGTTATTTATAAATTTCAAAAGACATTATATTTAATTATAATTCATAATATGAATAAAATAAGTTATTTTTTGTCATGTATTATCTACTATTTTTAGTAAATTATTTATACATAATAATTATCCCCAACTACATGTTATATATGGTTAATATATCTCCCTCTGTAGTGGAAAATTTCAGTCTCATAAAAATATGGGAAATTTCTATTAGAAAATTTTAACCTCTTGGTTTCAAATTTGATGGCCTTTTATGAATTTAATTTTCTATATAATAGAATTTTAGTAATTAAATATTTATATTTTTGTATTTTAAAATCATCTGTCTAGCGTAAAAAATTTATAAAATCATTCATCTTATAAGTATTAATTTTATTATAAGGCTTATGTGTGTAATTATATTACTATTAATTGATTAATAATAAATAACTAAATATTAATTATTTTATTATAAAACGATTTTATTTACATTAGTAGACTCTTTAAATTAATATTATTACATTATTATTGCAATGGTTATATTCACAATAATCTATTTCCAATTGTACGATCCCAATGGGAAGATTCCAATGGTGAGAAGCTAGTTGTTATATGAAAATGTAAACTTACCACACACATATATATATATATACACATTATTATATAATCCTAATATCATTCATAACATTCCCATATATACAATTTCTATTCCAATGTTTTTATTATTCATCCTCTTAATATTGTTCCTCATATAGTTGTTATTCATTTTAATGAATTTCCCTTTGATGTATATGATTATAGTGTTTCCAGATAACATTAGAAGTACTATAATATTATATTTACATTTTTTTAATATTTTAATTTCTATTTTTGTATTTTATTTCCCAATATTTTAATATATTAATTTTTAATAAATTATTCATCTTTATTACTACAATTTCTTCATTATTACATTTCGATCTTCTTTGAATTATACTAAAACGAATAAATATGTGAAAAAAACACACACAAAAATATTAAAAAAATTTATATTATGTACAGTTACCTTATAGTAAATTTTTTTAATGATGAATGATGGATTTATATTTTCATTAAAAAGGAGTGTAAAGGTAATATAACCATTATAATAACAATCTGGCTATCGTAATAGTGACGGGGATGTTAATATAATATATTTTATATTAGATTATTTCCCTGGCTATTAAACTTTAAAAATTACATTTTTTAATATTCTATTTTTATTTTAGTTTTGGATAACACTTCTTCTATTAATTGGGTTTAGAGGGAACCCTTTACATGACTCAAAGTCCAAAAATCATAACAAATTTAGAATTATATGGATTAAATTCCCAGGGGAACCTATCCAAAAATTTAATAGACCCTATTATAATCCTTTTTTTAGTCTCTATTTTCTAGTAACATTCACAGTTCAACCATTTCCCACATTTAATTTTTAGGTTCTCTTTTTAGTTGGTATATACTACTAGTGATTGGTTTCACTATTTATATTAGATAAAAAAACTATGTTCCTTCATATATTCTAACATATCACCACCCAAACTCCTAATCCATTCCATGACCCATAATATGTGTGTCCTAATGGCATTTGATGACTAAGAGGTTTTTTTGGCTAAGGGCCAAATATTTCTTTCCAAGATTTGAATTCAGAATGAATATTATCACTACTATTATACCCCCCATTAAAATACAATATTTAATACCCACAATGATATAGTGTGACCATATTTCAGAGTATTAACTACATTACAAATATATTACCTAGGGAAATTATCACCCATCTTTTTTTACCATGGTTTCATGGTGGAATGCAAGGATACTTTACCAATATTATAATCTCCCAACTACTAAATTGAATAGTTATTAATATTTACCATGAATAAAATAATTCAATATTATTATTATAATTTGATCAAATAAATTTTCAAAATCAATAATAGTATCCACGTAGAATTTTAATAATGTATGTTTCAGCATATTTTTTTAAACCCTTAATTTTTGTTTTAATATATAAAAACAATTATTAAATAATATATCAATAATATATTGATAATATGAGTTTTTTTTTTTGAATAATCTCAATAAAAATAAGTGTGAAATATTTTTTGTTATATACAAAAAGCATGAAATTTTGGGTGAATAGTAACATATAGTTTTTAAAATATTGTTTCTTATATGATGTAATACTCATGTATTAACAACATAATGAATTATAAAATGGTTTCCATGACCCAAATTTATTTAATAAGTAAAATTATTTCTTTTGAATAATTTAAAAAATTCATAAGCTCAAAAAAGTGTTTAATTATGTTTTAAATAAAGATGTATTAAATTTAAAAACTTTATTTTTTCTCTCTATTTCTTCTATAAATTATTAAAAAAATAGGAATCATTTATGTAACTATTTGAAATTATAATAAATATTTATTCTTATTTAAATACTATTTATTTCTTATTATAATTCCTTAATTAAAATTATTATAAATAAACTAATATTATATTCATTGTTTTACTACAAAACACCCCTCCCCTCTATGTAAAAATATCTCATCTCCATCCAAATAATAAAACATTCACAAAAACATAATATTGCCTATTTTTTCTCATTTTCCTCTTCTAATACCTTCTATTATTGATTTTGACATTGGATTTTAACCTGATATAAATCCTTCATGTCATTAGTTCCTTAGGAAATGTGTAATAAATTAAAAAGATGGAAATATACTTACTTTTCCTTTCATTATTTATTTTTATATTCTGTCATTCTCTTTTAAATTTATAACATTCACTTACATATTAATTACTATATTTACATGACATAAAATATTTTATTATACAAAATTATATTTAAAAAC
The DNA here is from genome assembly GCA_963277665.1 of Viscum album. Lineage (NCBI taxonomy): Eukaryota > Viridiplantae > Streptophyta > Magnoliopsida > Santalales > Viscaceae > Viscum > Viscum album. Next base: position 1,651,550,634 of record OY728132.1, on the reverse strand, counting down.
TACATATGATATTATTATATATTATCAACTTCCCCCGTTTAATGTATCAATACATGGTATGTTTACATCTAGAAGTATGTTTCCATTATATGTATGTATCTTCATGTGTGGTGAGTTAGTGCATTTTATATAATCTTTCTTTTAGTTTTTGTGAAATAATAATCCATTAAAGGCAATGTAATTAATGGATTAATAATGATATTCAATATCAAAAATATTGAAATGAATATTAAATAATTGGAACCAACAAACCATTTTTTTATCATCAGTAATGGATTTATAAATAATTATTTATAATATTAAATCCTTAAATTTATTTCAAAATTGTTTCAAATAATTTTGGATTAATTTTTAAATTAACTTGAGTCTCTTATATTGGTTCCGTGATCATCATGAATAAAAATAATATGTAAGGCTATGGAATTCTTATCCAAATCATGTATTTTTGAAATATAATCCCTCCAAATATCAACCTCGAATATTTAATTTTCAAAAAAATTAATTTATTTGATTTTTAATTTAATGTTTTGAAATTATAAATACATTTCATATTTTATATTATACTCATTCTGGATTTATTATTTAGAAAAAATTTAAGGTCTTCTCCATTGATATCTCATCCTGTATGGGATTGTCATGCTACACAAAATCCCCTTCAAAATAATTATTATAATTTTTTAGTCAGATTATCATAATACTATTTTTATTTTCATTTTTAGTGTATTTAAATATAAATGCATTTTAATCTCAAACCACTATACTTAATTCATTCCTTCCAATTATTGTAAGGGTTTGTATACCTATTGTACAACACATGGGTTTTAATTATTTCTTTTCACACATTCTTATTTTAATACATTAAATATTTCATTATTTATATGAAATATAATATTTATCCTTTATTTTTAAATATTACCCTTTATATATTTTATTAATGGTGATTATCATATAGTATTAAAATATGAATCCTTTAAAACAATAAAGATACATTATTTTTTTAAAACATCCTTTAGAATCATTGTATAAATTTTTTAATAAATGTTCTGTTTTTTTCATATTCATTAATGGTTTGAAAAATATAACACACCTATTTAATAAAACAATTTCCTTTGATTTAACTTATGGAAACAATATATAAAAAACTCTCTACACATTCTCTATATATATTCTACCCATTTCAGGTTTTGGGTTTCACTATCCCACTTATGGTATATCTGTCATATATAGTTATAAATGAATATGTGTTATTCTTTAAAGCAATTAATACTAGTATGATAACCATCTTGATTAATTTCCTCAATTTATAATGATATATTAAAATTTGAGGATATAGTATACCGTATGAAAATGTTATAAAATCCATTCCTATTTTTTAATCAGTATCCATGTTATACAAATTAGTTTTTTTAAGTCTATTATATATTTTATTTTTTATGTTCCTATTATAATTTTGTAACTATTATGATGTGATGGTAGGCCTAAATTTTATAGACCTTCAACAAAATATATACATATAATATCTCATGAGACGAGACACATGGTGTATAGATAGAGATCATATAACACAATGTTATGGGTAATGGGTTGTGAGCCTAGAATAGTATGTTTTGGTTCATTGGTATATTTTATAACATATAATTTCATGAGGCATGGGACTTGAGTCTCGACTTATGATTATGACCATTCATTGTTATATTTATGCCACATTTTTATAATTTCCATCATCGTATTTCATGTTTTATTCTTATGACTTGGGTTTCTAATAAGATCATATATTTAATTTGATGATATCATTGTATCCATCATCCCACCAATATTAATTATCAAATGTATGGTTTCTATTATTATACATATATTCCTATTTTTTATTTCATGATGTAAATTATAATATTAATAATTATCATATGATGTCATCTCTATTATTATCTGATGATCTATTACTATATATTATTGATTTTATGCTACTTATTTTCATTTCATTACAATTTAATAATATTTTTATCTCCCACGTTCTATAACAGCTTCGACTCTAACAACTTGGATTTTGGGCCAACATTATAAAATTGCAATAGATACAAATGGTCAAATTCTAGGGGACTGATTAGGTTTTTAGTTATGAAGAACTAGGCATGTACATGAATCCCATACTACATTGTGAAAAGAATATAAAACATAATACATACCAAAAAAAGAACTACATTCTTGAAAATCCTTTCAAAGAATTATCCTTCATATCCTTGGGAAGGAAAAGAAAATAAGGTTAAGCTCAAATGATCAATAAGGGTTAGGTATAAAGATAGATACCATGAATAAATAATTATAATAAATATAGAAGGTAAATAATTAAACATACAATAAAATAAAATACTTGAATATCATGATATGAAAATGAATAATCAAATTGGAAGGTTAAATTACTGAACACACATGAAATTTAATCAATAATATAAGAAATAAATGAATCCATAAATAATATCATATTTTAAAGCTCATGGTAAATTATAGTAATTGTTTTCTCAATGAAGGAAATTATTAATTATTGGATTTGAGGACCACACCCATCATGATACCACTACTGTCAGGATCATTCCTCAAGAAATTTTAAAACTGCTGGGTAAAAAACCATCTAATAAGGAAAACTGATCTGTCTCATAAGACTTATCGATGCATTGAGGGTATATCTATAAATATATCCCACCAATATCTGAATTTCCAAATAATTACTTCTATATATAATAATATATTTAATTCATGAATCAATATTCCTTATGGTCACATATCTTTATTTAGTAGAGGACATTGATTTATCAATATTTCCCAAATTAATAAAATAATTTTAAATATATACACAATATGTAAATATATTTTTGGGTTTAGTTAATAATAATTTAAATCATACTAGAATATTTATATCTAATATAAATTTAACTTAAAATGAAAAATTATCCTATGAAATTGATATTTTCAAGAGAAATTTAACAATCACAATAGAAAGTAATGTTGTACAATATTATTTACTACCTAGTAATTTCGAATTTGAGTAACCTAAGATAAATCTATACAAATTGAATCATAAAATACCATGAAGTGTGAATAAATCAAGAAATTACATATAATAAGGATTGTATAATTACTATATAAAAAATACTTTCTTAACATTACAATATTCCACAATGAGTATAAATTTATATCAAGTCACTTACCATGAGTCAGAATCATCATGTTCATTATTTATAATTACGAATAATAAACTATTGTAAACTATTAAATTTATTAAGACACATTTTTATGTTTATTATTCTTTTATTTTATATATTGACATATTATATATGATTACTTGATCAATTAAGTTTCTATCAAATGTTTTGGAAATATTTTTCTTATATATCGAAATTGAACTTGGTAGGTTGACTATAGAAAAATTTGTCATTATTTGTACAAATAAATAATAATATTTCTGAAATAATTATAATATTTATACATAATTTATACTACTAAAACCAATAATGAAATTTAATTATGATAAATAATGTACATTATAATCAGGGGACTTTAGGTCGTATATATAAATTTTTTATTTTCAACTATTATTATGAAAACAAGGTAAGTAATTTTTTTGTTATAAGAATGAAAAAATATCCTAAATACCGTATAACTTATTTTAATAGACTTAAATATAAAATCCATGAGTTTTTTTTGTTGAAAATATTATTTCATCACATTCTGAAGGTGGCTTTCCACACATACACTAATGAATTTATTATATTCTGGTGAGTGAAAGGTAATGAAAAGATGAATTATCATTTAATAATGATATATATTTCATTAATATTATAAATAATTCAAATATATCACATTTTTTTATTATCATTTTACTTATAACGTTCATTGTAAATCATTAGTGAATGACAAATCAATTTGCTTCGTGAGGCAGTAGTCTGTCGTACACACGAGCAATATTATCATACCCTATATAGAAAGAGATGTAATGAATGATATTTATGATATAATTACTCTAGAGGTATAATTATGTTATAAATGATATATGTGTACTTTATATACATAATCATATCCAACTTTTATATGTTTTAATGGAAAATTGAATATCATCAGTTTTTTAGGCAGTAGTCTTCCATACATAGAAATGATGATTTTGTAACCCATTTCATTGTGGTGGAGATGGTGTTATGTAATTAGGATTAAAAAATAATATGTAATTATATGGAAGATACTTATTTTTTTATATAATGATTCATTTGAACATATTTTATGGAGTTGGACTAATAAATAAAAATAAAAATACATAGTATGTTATTTTACCTCTTCTTCGAAAACCTCTTCAGGATTTTACCAATTGTATTCCTAAGAAGGTCATTAAGAAAAATAAAATACTTCTACCATGAGAATATGGATGTTTATAAGTTATTTTATCAGGATTCAGGGAACCAAACAAGTTTTAAGGTGTGAAGAAGAGAGGAGAGTGGATGACATTTTATAATTTAAGTGGGTGACATATTTTAATAGTTTGAATGAAAATGGTATACCCATGTTTTTTACATGACAATATGGTCCAATATAGATTATTAGATTTAAATATAAATTATAAGTTCAAAATATAACTATATTATATATTAAATACATTTTTTAGGACATTTAAATCATGATATTTCTATTTTAACCCCCTGTAAACATATTTCTATTTTAACCATGATAAATAGTTTTTACTTTTTTTATAGTTCATTTGGGTTAAAAGTTTATCTTACTTTATTAGGAAAAATATAATCATTTTATTAAAAATATCAAACAAATTTTTCCAAATTCCATTCATAATAGTGGAAAATTTTATATTAAAATCAATCACACAGACTCGATAAGTAATCGAGTTTTCCGAGAGAAAATAATAAAATGTTTAAAAAGTTTTTATATCAAAATTAAATATTAATAACATTCCAATGTCATGAATTGGATTAGTATATCTATATATATAATTAATGTACTTTATATGAATCCCATTTAAAAATATAAATTATCTTTATAAATAACTAAAATGAAAAGGGAATATTTAGTAAAAATTCAGCTTTGTTTTCTATTTGTCAAAAATAATATATTTCCGAAAAATTAAAAAAAAATCACCCGAAGTTAAATTTTATACAATTATTTAAAATATATGTTTGAATATCATAAAATATCAAAAAATTGGTAATAATTATTTTTAAATTTTTTACATGAAGAGCGAGAAAATAGTCTTTAAAAAAACTATTTTCTCATAAAACATTCATTTCTCATTTAAATGATTCTTTTTTATTTATAATAAATTGGTAAACATAATTTTAATATTTTTAAATTACTATTAATAACATTCATCTTAACTTATATAAAATTATTTTAATTTTTAAATAATACTTTAATAGGGTATCGAGTTTTTTAACCTAGTGTTACGTGCATCACAAGCTATCAATTTAATTAAATTTACTCGAAAAAAATATATTTTATATTCTTTTGGTGTAAATTTGTTCCAATAATAAAATATTTGATCCCAAATGTTTTATATATATTACCTTCTAATGAGATGAAGGTAGTTATTCTTCATAATATAATCTAGTTTCGATGTTGCTTCCTCCATTTTGGGATTTTTCTGACTACCATTAATAGACGAGTAATCTGATTCATCAATACATTATCTCTAGAATAAATAATCAGTATAGGTTCTTCATAGTATAATTGATGTTATGTGGAATTACCGAACTAATTAACTCGTGTGTAACTAAACCCGATTAGCAACATGTCCTCAAGAGCGCATCCTCGTATATACAAGTGCATCGACTAATAACAGGGGCCTGGGGTGTGTCCATAGGTGAGACTATGGATTCATGTTAGATTGGATAAAATTAGATATGATAGATGAATAAACAATAAAATCATAATAATAAAGGTAAATACAGTGAAAAAATATTAATAATCAAAGTAAAAAATAATGATCAAAAGCGGTAAACTATAACATATACAAATAATGATAGTTTTACAATACAAAAATAAAAAACTAGTATTCGTGGAATGAGGTGGATAGGGAAATACAAGATATAAAAAAATAAAAAGGGAAATATTTCTTATAATCTGGATCGTAGGTTCATTTTACATTTACCAAGATCTCATCTTAATGAAATAATTTCGGTTTCCAAAATAGACTTTTTCCCATGTTCTATACCTACGATCATATAATCTTCCATGTTAACAATGACGACCCTGATAGGGTGTTAGATGAATCTCAGTATTCCACCACCAACGACATCTATAAAATCCCAGTCTATGAATGTAAATTTTAACAATGTGTGGGTATATAAAAGTAAAGTAATACTAAAGTAAATAACCCATTACATCATTATCTTTATTTGGTGTCTATGAACATGTATTAATTTAATTATTTTTCTGGTCATTATGATTATAATATAATGGTAATCATGTAGTTACAATGATGATGATAATAATTGAGTATCTTAGGAGAAACCAAGGCATCCTTGACCTCAGGGATCAAGCTAACACACGGTGGTAACCCTTGTTGTCTGGTTATAAGGGCCTCAGTGTAATCCAATGTATAAAAAGAAGTTATTTCCATATAATAGGGTTTAACATTGTCTATAGTACTCATCCATAGTAATATCAAGTTAAGAATGACAATTTCCAATAGGGTAAATCAAAGGAAATTTATAAAGATATCTAGGTGAATCAAATCAGTGTATCAATGGAATTCAAATATCCAAAAAAGTGTCATGGGTATCATCATCACATTACTTAGGTATTGAATAAATATAAAAAGAACATGATTCCATGATTGGTATCTCCCATAGAAAACATCTTAATGAATTTTTGCGGTTTTCTCTGTGTTCTCAGAGCATTCCCTATAGAATCAAGGTGATCTAATGTCTGACCACTCCTATAAAGATTAAAATTGTCCATATGGTATTGTGATCATATAAATTTAGTATATAATATTTATTTTTATACCATGTAATACTCTTTTCAATTATATTTTAATACATTCATTCCATTTCCTTTCATAATACTGGATAATGTGAAATTAGGACATGATACCATTTATCAAATGAATTATAAAGGATAAGGGACATGTAATATATAATCATATACATTCCATATAATGAATTAAATATTTTTTTATTATGAGGATACAATTAACATTTAAATTTTCAATTCTAGTTCACCTAATCGGTTTCTAATCTAATCACAAAACAGGTCAATATGAAAGTAATCATGTACAAACCATACTTCGGGTGGTTCCCATTATGGTTTCAACCTCCAATGATTTCAAAAGTTTTCATTGGGGACTTAGGTATAAATTTAGTAAATTTAAATTATGAAATATATATTTATAAATGAAAAATAAAGATAAAAAATGTGTGCACTCAATAGTTAAAATTTATAATAATGTGAGTTTATGGGGGAAAATTCATAGACCACATACTGTATTCCTATACTTCTCTCCTCATCATGTATTGACATTTTATTTAGTCTAGATTTAAAAAAAATGTAGGAATATATAATAGACCAGATAATTTGGAATATTATTTTTTAACCAATATAACTTCATCCATGTAAAGATAAATGATGAAATGAAATAATGTTATGAAAAAAAATTGGTGGATATCCAATGTGATAGACGACACTCAAATCAGTGTACAGATTGATGAATGGGATAAAATAAAAGGTTTAGGATCCAAAGGGATATTCATTAGTAGATCCCCTGTGCAAGAGATAAAAATGAGGTCTTATGTTAAAAAATAATAGGTCATGCCTCCTTTAAAAATTAAACATAATGAATTTAACTTGAATGGAGTCTCAGTTCATGTTGTGTAATCCATAGATTTTTCCCTCATAGGAAAAATTAAAACACAATCTGAATTTGGTCTGAAAAGACCGATTCATGTAAATACACAAGGTGTCTAATAAATACACACCATTTATTTTTTACATGTCAAGATATTTTCTTAAATCCAGACTCCACACCACAGCTACCTTCCCTCGGTAATCAAAAACTCACCTTAAGGTTTGGTTTGATCGTTTATTCAAAAAAGGGAACTTCATATGGGTTTAAATAAATATTAAAAGAATCCATAGCTCATATGAAAACTATGATCTTATAATATTTTGACATTAAAGATACTCATCCTTGAGTTTTTCTTCCATGAGTGGTAAAGCTTAATATGGGTATATTTTCGGCCAGAGATCACGTAGATCGACCTCTTTCTCCCATGTTTGGTTATATACACAGTTAGACTACCATAAATCATGAACAATAATAATATAAATTAGTCTAAGATCCTTCATTATAAAATCAACAATATGAACGAATTATTCCTTAAAATAAACATTCGCATCCTATTCAAAGTCCTTGGGATCAAAAGAATGAGAAGTGTTGTTATGGTAATAGAGAAACTGAGAAACATGGAATTTTTCTTGCATTGAAAATTGCCTCTAAGGTCCCAGCAACTAATAGGCTACTAGCCCTACTCTCCCCATGATCTCAAAAGGATTGAAAAAATTGGGCGATAGGTTCCCTTACCTCTTTATCCATATATACCCAAGCATGGGAGATACTTGAAAGAAAAACAAGTCGTGACCTCGAACACTATAGATCAATGATAGTGATTAGAATAAGATCTCTATACATACTGGGTAGTATACATGCATTTTCTAATTAGCAAGACATATTTTGAAGACATATCAATGAGATGAGGATCTAGTAGGGTTTCCTCCCCTTCCTCTAACAAATTGAATGCTGAATGTAATGGACTACCATATAAGGCCTTATGTGGTGCCTTTTAAATAGGTTCCTCAATGTTTTTATTATAGGAAAACATAATTATGGGTATACATTTACTCTATAAATTATTATAATCTAGGATGCATGTTCATAGAATTCCCTAAAAAACTTGTATAGTCCATTTCAACAAGACATCAGTCTGTGGGTAAAATGATATGCTCTGAAGAACCAGTATACCCAAATCATTTTGTAGCCCTTTCTAGAACATTTTTGTCAGATAATTTTCCCTAACTAAAATAATAATATGGGGTACCCATGTAGGTGTATAATCTCACAGATTTACCATTAGTAAAGATAAACTATAGGGAATGTCTCGCTAATAGGAAGGATGTGGGATTCCTTTTTCAGAATATCTATAACTACAAAAAAAATTCAGTACTTCATTGTGACCTCGGTAAACCAATCAAAAAATCCCACATGACATCATCCCATTTTTTTAGGGACTATTAAAAATAGTAACGTGTGAGCGGATTGCTGGTTCTCCACCACCAACCGTTGATAGGTGGAACACCTAGTTGTAAAACATGTGATCTAGAGTTTTATCTCATGAAACCAATACATGAAGCACACATAATGATACATCTTGGAGATACTTCCGTGTATTGACAAATAATACGCATGGGATGACACATAATATTATCTCATGTTTGTAGAAACAATAATATCCCCATATACACTTGGGATCTTATCTCTATTATTTGACCAAGCCAAAGGTGGGTCCCAAAAAAAATACATTCACATAATACCAAACATTAAAGGAATAAAATCATTGTTATTTTCACCTTATTTAGGAATTAAGAGGTAATTGCTAATTTTGTAAGAAAATTCCACTATTTTCTAAGTTCAAACTCCATATGAATCTCGGAAAAGTGTACTATCAATATAAATTTATCATTGTCTTCTTGTATGGATTGTAGGCTCAATTTAAAAATATTAAAGGTATTGATCCCATCATCAATATCATGGACTCAATTCATACTATATTAGTATATATTTGGGCCTCGTGTGGTCCTTATACACCACAAAGAACTCAAAAATAGTTAGTGTCTCTATAAGTGCAAGAAATTAATGATTGTTGTAATATATAGGTCCTGCGTTGAGTAGTTATGCTCATGGGGTCTCAGCTGGAAAGATACCTACACAACACCTTGAAATTTCATTCATCAAAACTAAACATATACTAATACATGATGCATCCAAAAGCACTATATAACCTCTACCAAGATATGGAAAAAATCATGATTGTTTCGAAAGTAAGATTTCCTTTTAGTTCTTGAAATTCATTTTCACATACTTTTGACCATAACAACATCACACCCTTCATAGTTACACATGTAATAGGGTTTTCAAGGAATGATAAGTCCTATATAAAATCCCTATAATATAAATATATACCAAAGAAATTATTTATATAAAAAACATTCTTGGGATGATGTTAAGAAACAACAATAGTATCCTTTTATGTTTTAAATAATACACGTGAATATGAGATAATATGACCCGAGAACTGAACCTTTTTTATCCAGAAGTATCACTTTGTGAGCTTATCATATAATAGATTCTATCTCAAAGTATTCAACAAAATCTTCTAATTTTTGGCACGGTCACTTCGAGTATGAGAATACACCACACAATCAACAAACAAACCACATTTAGGGAATCAATGTAGAGGTCAAAAACCTCAACTCCTAAATTCCATGAAAAATGAGGGCACATTCGTATGAACTAAAGACAAAAAAAATTATACATAAAATCATCAATGATTTTAGAACCCCATATATAGAATTTTCAGATGGAAAACATTCACATTTTGATAGCCTGGTCTTAGGTCGATCACAAAAAACACTCTAGATCCTTATATATTTTTGAATATATCATCTATTCGAATAAAATTATGTCAAGTATTCACTCTAATTTGTTTTAACCATTGGTAATCAATGTAAAGATAAGGTATTCCATCCACATTATTAGTTAAAAGGACTAGAATAAAACAAAGAATAAGTACATGGTTATAAAAAACCATTAGATTCTAAATCCTTCAATAATATCTTGAGCTCCGAGAGCTCAGTAGGTGAAATACTGTAATAAAAAAGATATACAAGTGATAATCCTTAAATGGTGTCAATCAAGTGGTAGTCTACATAAGTTGTTGGGGAAAATATCCCAGAAAAACAATCCACCGTCAGATAAAAATCGATTAGGCATATAATCTGATCATCGAAGAAATGGTTGGAAATATGGTCTCCCACTATTCTCATCCCATGATTCTATGATCCATACTGATTTTACTAAACATCCCAATCTTCCTTGTGTACAAATCTAATTCCCTTGGGAAATATGAAAGTAATTTTTTAGTTATAACAATAAATGTAGACATGATAAGGCATTCCATAATCCATCCCATATATAATATGAAACCCTATAATCTCAAGGATTTGGTAATTCCCAAAGAAATGATAATTTCCAACCCTAACAGGACATTAATTGCATTGGAATGTACAATATTACAATACACCCAAAGGTGTTTTATTTTTATCACCCACAAGAGAATATAAATTCAAGAAAAATATGTCCCATGGTTGATACAGAGATAATGGAGTGAGAAGAACCCATATTGAAAAAATAAGATATTATAGCATAGGTATAAGAATATTAATGCATACAGCTTGTAGTCCTAAAATTTACTCCTTGGGTGTATGTTATAATGCATGTCAGTCACCTGATCCAAAACCTTATGCTATAGTTGGACTACCCGAATTAGGTCTTCCATACTAGTGATAAAAATAATAAGTTTGGCTACCATGGCCACAACATCCTTGTCGAAACGTTTATCCAAATCAACTACAACTTCATTCGTAAAGTAGATACACTGATAATACTGATGAAGATAGATCTATCATGATTCTTTATATGATAGTAAATACTAAAAAGGTCCAGTAAGAACATTCAATATAACATATCCATTCACTAGAACAACACTGTAGTGGCTCCCTATCAAACTATAGAGTCACACGCCCCTATCATCTACAATGATGGCCCAGAATATAGCTACCAGTACATATGATCTGGCCACCATCATTTTGATTAAAATCCAAAAAGATACTCTTATTATTTCTAGAAGAACTAATACCCTATATCATCATTATCCCTCATTTTCATTTTCAACATTCTTACCTCAAGTTGTTCTTAGTTATAAAATATTCTTTCATAATCATTGAAAGTGTACGTAGGTGAAATATATCCACTTCAGTACAGATAGAATACCCAATCCCATCCTAGAATCATATTTTTAATGATATATCATCTCTGGAATGTATCAATTAAAATAATTGAATGGTGGATCTCAATGAATATTCCAAGATAGACATATCACCCTACTCTTACTGTGTGAATTCGTTGGATTTGCCTTCTCTTATTGTATCAAGGAAAAATTAATCTTAAAAGGTGTTCTAGAAGTCCACCAAGATCATTACCTAATAATGACCTTCATGGACAATCACATCCCAGCAATGCTTCTAATAATAACATATATTGTAGGTGGAAATAATAAACCTATTCTATAGATTCATCTCTAGATTCTCAAAGATAGAAAAAATATATTCAATCCAAGAATATATAGCCTGAGGACCGACACCCCCCAAGAAGATGGAGGGATTCTACTACTAGAACTCACAAGTCAGATTAGAAATCATAGGTGCAAGTCTTGGAGTTCCCTGTATAGACATAATCAACCTTAGGTTATGATCTTGAATGTGATTGTTAGTTCCAAGTTTAGTAACATCATGTCGTACCATAGGTGTAATTTTAAGGGGTAATACTGGTGGTTGATGGACCACCATCTTTGTAGCATGATCATCACAACCCTCCTAGAGAAAGAATAGGGGAATTCTGGGTGGAATAGCTCAAGAAATGACAATAACCCACCCTAAAACATGATAATAATGTATAAAGGACCAATAATAATGTGAACTAGAGATAAGGTCTCACTCCCCAACAAACTACCCCGACCACCCACATCGAAGGTCAATGTATTTTTATATGTTCATGTTTTTCTTTATAAAGATTCTAGTATATGGGAGGGGTCAATTAAAGTTAAATAGGAATATAGTAAATAAATTTCACTTGTCATTTTACTTTATAAGAATACATTAATTTTAAAATTTATTATTTTCATTCTATGTATATTAGAGAGTTTTTTCATAATATATGGTTCAATTAAATGGATTAATATCATAATTTTATAATATCCTATACACATTAAAAATAGAGATCGAAACCCACATAATGGTAACCTGACCCCTTTCCATTTAGACTCGAAATGTGAAATGTATGAATATGATTTCTTGAAAAGATTAATACCCATTACAATTTATAGACAAGCATACACATTATAAATTTAAATTGTATATGGAGTATTCATAGGTGAATATGAGCTCATGAAACCAGGGTAATATAACATACATGATTTGAAATTGGGTATTTAATATTCCACCACTTTTAATAACAAAATTTCCTTCCCTACAGAATACATCAGTAGTATAGGAATATATAACAACCAAGGAAAAATAAAGAATTAGAGGTAATATAAAAAATGAATGAAATGAAATTAATCTATATGGAATATAATAATCATGCAATTTTAATACCTAGGTTCCTATGACGATGAACATATTAATGATCATTTCCAAACTATTCAATGGTAAATCACCATAATGACTAAAAAATACAATAATTTTTGTGAATCACCCAATGGTGAAAATATATCCACTAAATTAGGTAGAATATAAAACAACAATTCCCATTTCCCATGAAACAAAGTGTTCACCACAAACATGGGTTAGATACTCCATGTAGAAGCTTATGAACAGGTTCTGATAGATTCTTAATCGCCTGTCTAAATTTACAAAACAATAATACATGAAACTAAAACTATTCTAATACCACATTGTGATGTCCCTGGCATGGTTCATTCTTGAAGAACCAATCTTAGATGTCCATATGCCGTCAATTATGCCTCCTCATATTCCATAGGTCGGTGATTAGTATCTAGGGCCTATGATATATCCTTGGGGGGACTATTCCCTTATGTCAGCATGGATCAAAACACTGAAGATAGATAAATAAAAAATGTAAGAGTGATAATAATAATTAAGATAATGAAAAGAAGTATAAGCATCAATGAAATAAATAATCATCAAATAAATCAAACTATATCATATACCAAAGTTGATGGAATGTCTCTGAAGAAGGAAAAACATTACCCAGGGATACATGCTAAATGTATAACACATTATATAGAAAACATAATAAAAAGGGTAAAAACTATCCAAGAATCTTTATCTCCATCTTAGTCATCTTCTACCAAGATCACATACTAATTCAAAATTCATGTGTCCAAAATAAGATGATTTATTTTTTTCCACACATATGATCATATAATCTTATAGGGGTACAATTATTTCCTAGATAGGATGTGATGTAAATCTAAGTAGGACACCACTAACGTCATATATACAAATCCAATATTTGAATACTAATTGTAATTGTGTAAATGTATGTAAATATAAAGAAATGATTATATAAATAACTCGTTCTCTATTCAATCATGGATGGTGTCTTGGACCATGTATTCATTTAATTATTAGTAAGGTGTTAAGATGATAATACAATGCTAATCATGGAGTAATAATGACTATGATAATAAAATAGGATCCAAGGAGAAACCAAGGAATCCATGAGCTTAGGGGTCAATAAAACATATAGTAGTAACTCATGTTGTCTATCTATAAGAGACTGAGTATAATATAAAGGGGTAAAATATAGATATTACACCATAATATATTATAATTAAATATATATAGCTCATCCATAGAAATCCAGGGATAAACATGACTTGGAAAATGTGTTGAATCCATGGAACCACTTGTTCGAAGAAATCATGTTGAATCCAAGGACTGTATCCATGGAATTTTAATAACATTAAAAGCGTCAACTGAATATTTAGTACATCACCAGGGAATAAACAGAATAACACATGGATAAGATTATGTGGTGGGTACCCCCAATGGAAATCAGGTCAATGAATCAGGGTGGCATCCCGTGAGTGTTTGAGGAATTCCCTCAGTAATTCAAGGTGATCATCATTTTTTCTGCTCATATAAAGTGAAAAAAGTCCCTATGAAATAATAAAATAATAATTTTATTATATCAATGGTCATTTTATGTCATCTAATACTCATTATAACTTTATTTCATTGGGTTTTATTCAATTAACATTCATCATAAATGATAAGTTGAATATAGGTTATGAAACCATTTATCAAAGAAATTATAAAGGATATGGATAAGTTATATCTCTATATATACTCACCATTAAATTAATTAATTGTGATTTATTATAACGAAACACTTACCTTTTCATAGGTCAAGTAAATTACACTAGAACGGTGAATCCTGTAATCACAAAAATGGTCACTGGGGACATAATAAATAACTCACCCCTAATCGGGTGGTTATCATTATTGTTTAAAACATTAATTATGTTAATATGTGTCATTAAAACCAAAGGTTGAAATTTAATCAATTTAATTTAATTAATATGGATTTAATGATGAAAACCCCAATAATTATAATGTCTACGTAGTGGAAATGGTTTTAAAATAGTGAGAAAATGTTGTAAAATTAAAAAACCTCCAACATTATGCTCGTAGTCCTCTCCTCATCTAGTATCTACCTTGGATTTAACCGAATTGGTAAAAAATGGAGAAACATAAATTTTTTTTTTGAAAATAGGGCATATAAACTTTGAATAAAATATCACCATCAGCAATATGAAAAATTATGCATATAGATAATTTATTTAAGAACTTATAGACAGCTATCCAACGCCACAGACTGAGCTCAAATCAGGGTCTGGATTAATGGATGGGGTGAAATATTATCTTTAGGCTAAAAAATGAGATTCATAGATGGACCTCATGTATGATAGAGAAAAATTTTGGATTATTGTAGAAAAAATATATGGTGTGTAACCTCTTTAAAAAATTGTCCACTTTCATTTGCATGATGTGTAATCTCATTATAAGTTGTGTAAACTCTGGTTTTTCCCCAGCATGAATAGGAAATAAATGATTTGAGTTGGGGCTATCCATACCAATTCAAATAATGTATTATAAATACACTTCATGTTTTATAAATACATGGAATATACTTAGAACACACCAACAAAACTTGCTTGTTTCTAGTATTTATCACCCTCTAATACCATACCTCCAACAAAAAATGACCCTCCTTAAGGAACAATTTATCGGTTTCAGCCAAAAATAGAACATAATAAGGGTATTACTAAAAAGTTAATAGATTCATAAGTGATATGAAATACTTGTATCCTACATGAAGTCCCAATCTATTTCGTTAGATTTTATTATATATGATGGGTCAAGCATGCACTTCCATAAAAATGATATATCTAACACATCATGAAATTTTGAGAAATTGTGATTAATTTCAAAATGATATGAAACAACTACAATTATTTTAAAATTTTCAATCAGTTTCAGGTACCTAGGGATTAATTTCAATTTCATACAAAATCTTATAACACCTTTCCATGTAGGTACATTACTAAAAACATAATCTCACACTAGGATTCCAAATCCTTTTTTTCGATTATCAGCATAAATCTTTTTCCTACTTTGAGATGATTTAATATGATTCTGAAGAAATTTTACCTTTTATATTACTAATTAAATATGTTTTGGTCTTATAAGTTTCATTTAATAATATTCATTCCAACGAGTGGCATTACGATATCTCTTTCTATATAATTTTTCATTCTATACTATTTGAATACTTGACTTGACAAGATTGTTATATTCATACTCTACCAAACGTAAAATCTGATCCGACATAAACTGTAAGTCAAGTGATAATTACCTCAAAATACCTTCCATTGTATGAATAGTTATATCAAGAATTATTTTAGTTTTATTATGGTAGGTTGTGATCAAATAAAGCTCAGTATCAAGATCATTCTGAAGACTCTTCCATAATTTTGATATAAAATGTGGATCTCTATCACAAATAATTGAAATATATGTTTCGTGATGTCTTATAGATTCATTAATATATATCATTGTGATGTGGTAAAGTGTTAAACAACCTCTTATAAATAGTAAATTTGAAAAAAAAAATATTGGTGCCCAACGATATCACATATTACATCATTTGTTCTAGTAGTCTCTTTTAGTCCAATTAAAAAGTCCATAGTTTTGTCTTCCAATATCTGCACAAGGATATGAAGAGGTTTCAGGACTCCTCGAGGATAATTACCCATACATTTAACTAATTTTCAATAATAAAATTTGGACATATAATTATTAATTCTACATTTTATAATATCCACCCAAAATTGTTCTCTCAAAACCTTATGCATCTTTAAACTACCATGGTGTATAGAGAAATTTGAGCTATGATTTTCATCCAATAATTTCATTTTTATCAAGGGTATATATGGAACACATAATATTATTCACAATTTCATAACACCATCTTCATAAATAAAATCTATAAATTTACCATCATTTATATCATTAACTATCATATGAAAATTATCGACATCAATTTGAGAAATGTTTTTATTATATAATTATGTTGGTTTTTCAATCATTCAGAAAATGAGTGATACCTACATAAATAATTAATATATACATATTTAATACATTATTGAACATAGGATCCATTTCGATCTACACTTGTGTAATAGTTCCATGATCTTTCATACTCAATTCATATGATACCTTATTTTTCTTCCCTATGTGGTAGTGAATTGATAAATCCTAATCTTTTAGTATCTTTAGTCATCACCTTTGTCCCATATTGAGATTTTTATAGGAAAATAGATGGTTATCACATTTATTATTTGTTCATGTCTAACCTATTTCACCATAGTGATATTATATCCATACCATAAATGAAAAAATAACAACTCCAAACACAAGATCATGAGTTTGATAGTTTTAATAATTAATCTTCAATTCCCATGATTCATATGAAATAATTTTATCAGTTTACATTTGTATAAAACAATGTATCATGTTGAATGAATCACTATATATCACAAACCAATAAATTCTAGAATATAGAGTCACTATCTAATAATTGAAAATCATCCTCTTTATTTCATGAGAACATTCATCATATTTCTTTTTCCAAAAGACATAAATCCATTACATGTAAACTTGGTTAATGGATTATCCTATCCAAAAAAATATAAACTAATAACTGATAGTAACATGATAAAATAATGATAATATGTACCTCGATTATATTTGGTGTTATAGGATATTATCTTACACCTATAACCATCATAGGATCGAATAATATTCCATTTGTAGAGAAAATATTTCCCTAAAAAGACACTTCGTAATGGAATAGAACACACTAAATAGGTATCCCATATAACACGTTCCTTCAAATAGACCCAGGAATAATCATCTATTGTTTATACTCAATTAATAATAGAAAAAATAATCAAGATAGCCCTTGAATAATTTTTTTAGATCCATAAAAATAGAGGATGAATTAGTCAATCAAAATGTAATTATGAATAACTTGTAATTTATATACTTTGTTTGAAATTATTCCATTGGAATATATTCCTTACATATAATAGATGATACCCAAATTTTTTTTTGATATTTTAAAAATATTGGATTTATGAAGTAGATCATTTATTTCATCAATATGAGGTTGAGGATACTTTTTCATTATTTTAATTGAAATTATTTCTCTATATTCAATGTACATACTCATAGATCCTTCTATACTATTCAGGTAGAGAAGCCCATGGTTAAAATATAGTTTCAATAAATCCTTTATCACCCAAATCATATATTAATTTATTCAAATACACTAATTCAATGGTGTCCATTCTATATGGAGTATTTGACATTGCTATTGTATTAGCGGTTAAATAAATTTTAAACTCAACCAAATTCTTTGGGGTATGTTTAGGTAATTCTCAAGAAATATATAAATGTTTTCATATATAATAGTTATATACTCAATTTGAATATATATTTATCCATACAAAGATTGTGATTTATCTTCATCCTAAAAGATATCATTCAGTATATCTAATAGTGGTGGGTCTATATAGTAATTAGATGATTATGTCTTTTCTCTAACGATAATAAATAAGACATATTACATAAAAAATTGTAATTTCCTTATTTTAGAAATTAAATTTTAATCATATCATGAATGTTTTCCATACTAATGATTTATTTCAATGTAAAACATATAAATTATAATATGTTTAGAAGAGAAATCCTGTTTATGTGTCATAATGGGGACTTCCTGAAATAACCTTTTTATATAGAGACGTCCCCAATGATTATTGGATAACAACTCACTTCATTCATTAAAAGATAAATGTATATCTTTCTAAAAATGGGTAGAAATAAAAGACATTGAGGATCCTTAAACAAATAAAGAATTAGATAAACTAGAAGATGAGGTTAAATTACCATCCACAACATTATTGGGAATTTCCACCTTATTTATAGTGATTACATAATCCTAACCTTACCCTATTATCCCCTACATTGATATATTCCCTTATTAAATGAGAAATTGATTTGAGAAATGACCGATTATATTATAACTAATACACTAGAAATTATTGAATTTTTCCTTCCACTTATACTCCTGATTATGATCACACTTATCTCTTCACTTATAGAAAACTCCCATTTCCTTTACGCATTTCCCAAAATGATTCATTCCATAATTTTCAGAATTTGGAAATTGATATGTTTTATTCTTCTTCATTGACACATTCCCTTTTTCATGTTTTTTAATGTCCTCTTATTCTCTTGAATTAACTTTATTATATATGATCTAGATAATTCCTTATCTATTTTTTTCATAAAAAATATTTCATTTTATAGAAAAATAGATTGGGAGACTAGGACCCTTCGGAGAGTTACATTATTCCCTATATAGAAATGACCAATAATGAACTCCATGTTGCATATATAATCTGTAGCATACTATGTTTTCATTGTACATGTAGTTTCAAATGTTGTAAAAATTTATTCATTACTTTTCATTAATAAAAGGTACTTTCTCTTGATTTTAGTTTTTTTCTCATTTGGAAATATTTTTCAATGAATCCATCTTGAAATTTTTTTTATTTCATTATATTTATTTTCCATTCTTCCCTAGTATTCTAGATAAATGACCAAAATTTATTATCACCTCCTTTGAGAAAATAAACCACAAGTTTAACCATATAATTTTTACTACATCAAAATTCCATATATATTTTCTAGATACATAATATTTTTCTCATATTCTATTAGATTAATTTTCCCCCCAAAATTTTGGGGGTTTGTCTCATAAATCAATCAAAAATATGGTAATCAAGATGTAAAAAAAGGATTCTCCATTTGGGTTGGTTTATTTTTAATAACCTCATTACGATTCCCTAATATATCCATGATTTGCTCAATTCCAATACAATCTATATTGGCTTCCTCAGTAGGAAAATATCAATATTTTCTATGAGTTCTTATATAGTTCATCATTCAATGAAGAATTTATAAATAATGTCATATAATGGATTAGCTCATAAAATAATGAATTTTAAAAAATAATGTATACTCATAAGTAATTTATAACACATAACATAAATTAAAATAATATTCCTTATTAATATTATATTAATAAGTAGTGGTTTCATAGGGGATATTTTTTTTGTCACATTTTTAATAATGGTTTACAAAGAAAATTTGTATTATCCAAATAATATCCCATGGGAGTGTCAAAATAAGTGTGAAATAAGTCCCACTATCATTACCAAGTGATTACTAGGACAAGACCAATGCACCCTTTGTAGCGACCCTTGCTAAAAACATTAACATTACATAACTTTTGTGCAATAATTAAACATTATAAAAACATACATCCAAATACCATAGTCAGTATAGTGATATTGGAAACATGGAAACATGAACACTAGTATATATGTGATCAACATTAACTCCCACTAGGTTCTTCTTGGCTAGAACCGTTCTTAGAAACATCAAACATAGTACATATCATCATAACCTGGGGGAATGGAATCATAAAATATGTGAGCTCAAATGACCAGTAAGGGAAAATAAGGGAGACATGTAAGCATAAACATGAGTATAAGGGTATGAAATCTTGATCATGAAAATATAAGATCATAACCTATAAATCATATTTCATGATAGAAATATTATAAGTTCAAACATTTGAATCATAATGAAATAAAGATCATAATCCATAAAAGCATTACATAATAATACGACATGGAATTGTCACAACACATAAGAAAACAAATATTTATATTGTAGACAAGGAACCACATCCAAGACCATCTTAGTGTACAATGTCCTTTACTAAATAGGGTAACCCCCATTCGAGACCTGTATTACTTAACTAGGTGACCCTGGTTCCAGCCCTATAATATCGAACTGAGTAACCCTCATTCTAACCCTATATTACATAACAAAGTGGCCCTCATTCAAGGGATATATTACTAAAATAAGTAACCCTCATTCAACTCTTGTATTTAGAAACTGAGTTACCCCCATTCCAGCCCTGTATTTGTGAACTGTGTAACCCTCATTCTAGCCCTGTATTACTTATCTGAGTAACCCTCATTCTAGCCATATATTACTAAACCGAGTGACCCTCATTCCAGCGATGTATTACCGAAGTGAGTAAACCTCAATCCAACCCTGCATTATGAAACCTAGTAACCCTAAATCTATACCTATTTAATCTAATGAGATATAAATCATTACCTAATGCCTTGGTGGGTTATATTGGTCCCACCCATCATATAATGAAATCATACATATATATGCTACAAGATCATAAATAAACATATCATAATCCCTTAAATGAAATGGGTACCATAAACATGTAAAAATATTATAAAATTTGTAAAGGGACATGTTTTATAATCATTTATTCATAAAAATAACTCGTGAAACAAGTGGGTTTCAATACCATATAACCCATGAAAGTGAAACGGGTTTCATAAAATCATGCCATCAAAACATTATCCATTCTGAGAATGAATATAGATAGAAACAATGAATAACTTCCCCATATATCATTAGTAGCACAATGTTATGTTATCATAACTAAGAAATAATTTTTAAATGTTTTTTAATAACACATATTGATGAAAATATCATTTTATCTTTGAAAAATTATTTTTCTTCCATAAATCTGTATGAAAACCATTAACATTGAAGATAGCTTTAAAAACATAAAATATATGAATTTAAAATTATAAAATAATTAATATCCTATTTCCTTGAAAATTATATTCATAGATATTTTGAAAAAAAATTTAAAAAAAATTAAAACATTTTTGAAAACATTTTTGAAAACATTGTTTTTGAATACAATAAAGTTTTGACCCAAGTGAGTGATGGTCAGCTTTTTGTAAAAATATTATCATAAAATATAATGTTTGGATTAATGGTTAAAAGTTGTGTATAATTTAAATAAATAGAGGAGAAGGAAACTTAGTTTAATTCTTGAGATATAGATCATAATATTTCATCAAAGGTAGCACAAACAAATACAATTTTAAAAAGAAATGAGATTGTCTCAAAAAACTCTTATAACATTGTAACTTGGTATCGTAATATCCATATAAGAAATGTAAATTAGATGTATCCTAATATATAAAAAAATAATTAGATTAATGGTATAACATTAAAAATGGAATTATATACGCCTCAAAAAAATAGGTTCATAACAAAACATGAGTCCCAATAAAGGAAAATTAAGACCAAACTATTTTACTGATTTGGTAACTTTTGAAAGTTAAACACCATGAAATAATAGTCATATAATAAATATGTTAATAAAAAATATTTAATTATAATATAAATATTATTCAATCATGGACATAACATACACTACACAATTGGAATGAGTGGTTGACATAGCTTGTATCTCATAGAAATTAAAAATTAGATGAATGTATCCTTACATTATGTCTTGACTCACTCCATACTCATACAATATTCCTATATAATAAATATAATTTTATTATAAATTTTTTAAAAATAATAGTATATTATATAATACCATATATATATTTATTATGACCATATATTACCCGCCTGTTAACAATCCTAGGTTAAAGTTTCATTTCGGGTAATACTATATCTGTCAATTACATGTGTCTTAATTTGTTATATTGTTGGTCCTTATACGTAGATCATGATTATAGAATATATAAAATTAAATAATGTTTATTTATCTTTATTATATTAAAATTAAAATAATTTATATCATAAATAATAATTAATTTTCATACACTGTTCATGGATACAGTTTGTCGTTCGTGCGCATTAACGTTGTTTCCATTTTTATTTTCGTATTGAAAGAAAGTATGTATATGAAAAATGTATAAATATTTTTGTATAAATATAAAATTACTCCAGTATATTTAATATATTATATATAACATATTATTTTACTTACCCCATCTTTAGTACGTTCAATGTGGTGTGTGAAATAATCACATGTCCTTAAGGGGATGGTTGTCCATACTTTCTCAAGCAATATTGTCGTATTAACACCAAAGGGAATTAGAAAATATGAAAGTGTTAAAAAAAATACAAAATCTTGAAATATAATTAATATAATATTATATATATATATATAGTCAATTTTAATTGATACAATATTCTGTGGTGAAGGAGAAATGAACAGTCATCATTTCATGAGACAGTAGTTCACTGTAAAAAGAAACAGTATGTTAAATATCCCTTAGATAGAAACGTGCGTATATTTTTTCCATACCCTTTCATATGAACATAATATTATGTCTTGGATACTGGTTTTTCAGAAATAATGTAACAAATAGAGTGGTGTGGTTGAAGAAAGAAAATAATAGAATGGATCTTGAGATAAGATGTTACATCTTAATCTGGTAACTCCTCTTGGTTTATGCCAAAAGGATAAGATTTATGCCCAAAGAAATGATTGAAGGTTGAAAGGATGATTTTAGGGAGGCTACATGGAAATATATTGTACTGTCATTAAATTTTTGAGAGGTTCTAGGATTGAGTAGAGAAGGTTTCATATTGTAGGGAAGGAAAATGACTCACTTGGAATTTTTAGAAACAAGTTAGGTGTGCACATATTATTACATAAATAATGTCATAAAAAAAACCGAAATCAATAATAGAATGATTATTTTTGAAATATGGACATAAATGGGTTTTGTACTAGTTTTAAGGTCATATGGCCCTTAATTTTAAGGTTTAGTCTCTAATAAATCTTAATTTGGCCCTAACAACTGTGATTAATTTAAATCACTTTTACTAATAATTTCAGTAATAAATTAATATGTTATAACTAGTCTATAAATATTAGAATAAATGAAATATTTAATGTTGGATTTTTCAAATTAAAATCATATAAATAGAAAAAGTATGATTACTACTAATCATGTGGGCGATAAAAAATAAACGGGTTTTAATGTTAGAAATGTTCATAAGTTTGTTAAGATTTTATATTTAATTTGAAAATAAAATTTATTCTAATTAATTTAATTGAATTAACAGGTATACTATTTATCTAATTTTATCTAAAACTATATTTATAATATAATTTACCATTAATAACTAATCATTCAAAAATGTAGTTTTTAACTAAAAAGTAGTATTTTTCACTGTTCATCTAAAAATTGAAGTTCCTCAGAAAAATACCAAAAATTAACTCTAGGATAATTTAAATGTTCTAAATTTAAAAGTGGATTTTATTTTATCAAAATATATTTCTAAATATATTTTTAATGACATTAATTATTAGAATTGGTTCATTCGACAAAATAAGGTTTTTAAACGTAGTATAACATTATCAAAAAACATGTCTTTCATTATCAACATATTTTTAAATAAAAAATTATAAAAAATATTTGAAATGTATTTATCACTATTCATAAAACTATTTTTAATTTTTAGGATATAATTATATCATTTAATTATATATATATATATGTGTGTGTGTTTCATAGAAACTCGGTGTTGTGTGGATCGTATGCCAAGTCGATATTCCTTGTAGTGCAATTGAAGTTGTTATTGTGTGTGAAAAGAATGTATGAAATATAGAATATATATATATATATATATATATTTAGTTTCATGTTAAATAAAAAAAAATTGAAATGATAAATTAATTTAAAAAAATAATTCTCAAAATCTCAAGGTGTTATATTCTACAACCCTTAAAATGAATTTCTCCCTTGAAATTATTCTCGGAAATCGATTGTTTAATACTTGAAAGTTTCATTCATAGAAACCCCCATCATAAAAATGGATATTAATACTTCCGTTAAAAATTGAAATTTGGAACCATAACGTTACCCAAAGCAACATATAACAGGGTTTCCACATTGGAGAACAAAGGTCGGTTGTAAAGATTGGATATGGGGGAAAAGTGTATGTATTTATAGGGAGTGATCGAGGTCATAAATTAAAAACAAGTTAATGGTAAAAGGAATGTTTAGATCCTCCAAATCATAAATTTGGGATTATTTAAAAAGCCATCTTCTCAACAAAAATTCAGTTATTAGGAGAAAAAAATTTATAACTTTCTAAACATTGAATATTTCATGAAAAATTTATATTAAAAAAATATCAGTCATGGGTTATTCATTGAAAATTTTATAATACATCTATTAACTCATGGAATGAAGGTATAGATATTAAAATTTAATTATAATGTACTAAAATATGGTTTTAATGGAGCTTAAGACCTATAAAATAATAAAAAGTGTAACTATTTGTAACATTAAAAAAAAAATGCATTAATATATATAAAAAAAAGTGAAATTTTTTTTTTATCATAAATATTTATTCATTATAAATAAATAAACATTACCCTGGACATCTTGTAGTCCAATGGTAGACATGGAACCCTTATCATCATTCGACCATGGGTTAAAGACCCGCGGCCAGGCCAAACCTGGTTGGTTATCACCTGATATACATGATGCACATTTTTTCAACCACACTAATATAATATATATTATGTAAATCCTTGAAATAATTTTAAACACTAATTATACTGTTAACCATGATTTTCAACACCATATTGATTCACAAATACTTCCTTAGAGTATTAACTAAAAATTTTCATAAACGGTTTACCATATAACCCTTATCAAATATTAGAAATAAAAAACATTAAAAAGAGAGTCATGAAATTAGCTTAAAAATGATTTCACTATATTACCCTAAGTAGAATTTGGTTGTCACATTCCCTTAATGTGAATACCGTCATCATATATTCTTTTGAAACAAGTTAAAAACCTAAATTACCATAAATCCTTTTGGAAAACATGCATTCATCCTCATTCCAATGTGTATTGGATCTATCCAATAAATCATAAAATGTTGAAAACGTCATTAATGGTATCATAAACCACATATTATAATGTCCTCACTTAGTTACAAGTAAATTAGTAATTCCAAATCTACTTATTCATATCCCATGTATCTTTATCCATATAACATTATCTTATCTTAAGGAAAATATTTAGTTTTACCATCCCTTAGAAAAAAATATCACATGGTCATTAAATAACATAACCATTCCCTTGGAAAATTTCATCATAATAATGAAAATACTAAAAAAATCATCTTTAGAACAATCCTTGAATATTTCATCATTCATATATTTTGAATATTAATATATAAATAATTTGATTACTTCATCCTTAATACCGGTTTAATTTCACATTTAATATGTAGTCTCATCATCATCATTCATATAACCATTACTTGACCCACCTTGCAGATTCTCTTCAATAACATTACTCTTGGGACATTGAGTTTAATAAAGACCATTTTAGCCACAAATAAAACACATAACCTTCAATTATGAATTAGGGAGGCTAAAATTATCATCTATTTCATTAACTAAACACTTCATATTTTCCTTATAGTCACAATCTTTTTGTATTTATTTTCCACAGTAAAAACACCTTTTTTACACTAATACATTCACATAGGTCACTTTTTCCACATTATTGACATAAAGGAAACTAAATCTTATTTCTTTCATGGTCTCCATTACTCGAACACTTCACAAAATCATTATTTATATGATTTGGTGAGTTTTAGAGTTGGTAAAGGTAATCATTGTTAATAATGTTATGTGAGTATGGATTATGTAAGATCATGAAAAATTTCACTCCAGTGATCATCCCACTTGACTGCTCATTAGAAAATCATTCATGGCATTCAATAATAATCTAGTTCCTTCTATTTCCCACCATTAACTAAAACTAGTATCATAGTGTGTTCATTACATGACATAACAAAAAATCACATAGTCATGAGAATAATTACTTATATGATATATAAATAGTGAAACCATCTATAATATATGTCACCTAATGTTAAAAATATGTTATTCATAGATAACTTATATCAATATCATTCATAGTTGTTTGTGAAGAGTTTGTGAATTGCCAAAGAATATCCCCGTGAGTGTAAAACATGGTGTGTAGCAATGCCGATTTTTGTGTTCCAGATTACCCTGTTTTAGGCCCGAAACTTCTTTTCAGAGTAATTACCCCAAGGTACATCTGTGCGAGAGAGACATCCAATTTTTGTATGCATACATTGATTTATTACTTGGAAACAACCCACTACATCCTTTTCAAAATTTCCAAGACATTTTTCAAAAATGTAACTCATTTCTATACTTATCTATAGAGACATCCATACACATATACTTTGAAATATACCTATAGATCTAAATCATGTTTTCTCATCGTAGTTTTCAAAGGTTAAATGTACCTTTTCTTGGATACCAACTATAGAGAACCTCACTTTACAAACATTAATGTTACATAACTTTTGCAGAATACATAAAAATTATACAAACAGGCACCCAAACACCATAGTTGGTATAATGAATTTTGAAACATTGAAACATAACCACTGGTACATATGTGAGATACATCATCTCTTAATAAGTACTTATTAACTATCACATATATTAGACACATAAATCATAATATATATCATCATAACTTGGGGGGTGGAAACATAAAATGGGAGAGCTATAATTCTCAATAATGGTAAAAAGAGAGATATCTAAGCATAAACATGAGTACAAGGGTATGAGAACATGATCATGAAAATAAATGATCATAACCTATATATAAAAGATCATACAAAATTTTTTGGGAGTTTAAAAGACATAAATCCTAATGAAATAAATAGAATAATCCAAGAAAGAATAACATAAGAATTAGACATTAAATAATGGAATCACAAAAGAATACATGGATTTCCATATTTTACAATGAATAATATCCAATACCATTTTAGTGAAAAAAATTGCATTACGGAACCGGGTGACCCCCTTTTCTTCCCTGTATTACTGAACTTAGTGACCCTCATTCTATCCCTGTATTATTGAACTAAGTAACCATAATTTCATCGTTGTATTATTGAAATGAGTGATCTTAGTTCTATACCAGTATTAAAAAACTGAGTAATCCTTAAACTAGCATTTTATTACTAAACATAGTGACCCTCGTTCGAGCTCTATATTTACGAACAGAGTAACCTTCTTTCCAGCCCTGTATTACTAAACCGAGTAACCCTCATTTTGTCCTTGTATTACTGAACTGAGTGACCCTTGTTCCATCCCTATATTACTAAATTGAGTAACCCTCATTCTAGACTTGTATTACTAAACTGAGTAACCCTCTTTCCATCCTTTTTTAATTTCATCAGATATAATTATTTTCCCAAATCATTAGAAGGAGATGTAGGCCCCCGTCACATAATGAAATCATCTATACATATACCACAATATCATAAATAAATATACCAAAACCTATGATATTAAATGTGTTTCATAAGTATTTAAATATACCATAGTATTTGTAAATACGTAGGATTCATAATCATTTCATTATAAACATATCCTGTAAAAAGATGTGGGTTTGAAAATCATATGACTTGTGAAAAAGAAACTAGTTTCATAAAATCAAGCCATCAAAACACAATCCATTCAGAGAAGGAAATGAATGGAAACATTTAACAATCTCATCATAAATTAATGAGTAACACCAATGTATGTTATCTAATAGGGGAAATAATTTTGAATGAACTTTCAAAAACACTTCTTATGTTAAATGTCCTTTCTTCATTGAAAAGTAATTTTTATTACGAATACCTTTTGAAAACTATTTTATTAGAAAATTGCAAAGAAATAATTTAAAGGAATATTTTAAAAAAAATTCATTACATTTTTCCTTGAAAAGTATCTTCAATGATCTTTTTATAACCATTTTGAAAACATGGTTGTTGAATACCATAGATTTCTGACATAAGAGAGGGATAATACGATATAATTTAAAAAAATATATTAAGTACCAAATTGTAAAAAATGTGACTAAAAATGGTAATAACATGAATAATCATTGGGTAAGGAAATTCAATAATATTCTTGAGACATGGATCATAATATTTTATCAAATATATCTTAAACAAAATTGTATTCGAAAAGAAATGAGATTTTCTCAAAAAACTCTAATAACTTGGTAACATGAGATTATAATCTCCATGTTAGAAAAGGAATTTGAATAAATATTAAGGTATCAAAAAAATAAGGATATTAATGATATATCATTTAAAATGGAATTATATACACCTCAATAAAAATTTATGTTCCTTACAAAACATGAGTCTCATAGAAGGCCAATTAGGACAGAACTGTTTTACTTATTTGGTATATTTTGAATGTTAAACCCCATTAAATAAGGATCATAGAATGGATATGTGAATTCACATAAATTTAATTATTTGATAAATATAATTAAATCATGTTCATACGATAAACCATACAAAAGAAAAGTGTAGAGAACATAAATTGTATCTCATAGAAATTAAACATGACTTGAAAATCCCATTAACACATGTCTTGACTCTCTCCGTACACATACAAGAATCCTATAAAATAAATATAAGTTTATTATAAATATTTTACATAAAAAAATTCTTTTAAATAATACCATATATGGTTTTATTATAACCTTATAATATCTGGTTGATAATGATCATGTGTTAATGTTTCACTTTGAGTAATATTTGCTTTATATTTAGCATGTGTATTAATTTGTTATATGGTATGTCCTTACACATATATCAGGATTAAAAAATGTATAAAATGATATAAATATGATTTACGTCTATTATATTTATATTATAATAATTTATATCAAATATAAGAATAGAATGGAATACACCATTTAGAGAGACGATAATCTATACATACGCATAAACACAATTTTTCCGTTTTTATTATCACAATGAAAAAAAGTATATATATGAAATTAGAATATATATATATATATATATATATTCATGTAGAATTAATATATTTTATATAAAATATTTTTTCACTAAACCCATCCTTAATACATTCTGTGTGGTTTGTGAACGAATCAAATCACTTTAAGGGTGTGGTAGTCTACTCTTCCTCAAACGAGATTACTGTGTTAACACCAAAAGAAAGGTAAAAAGATGTGTGTTGTAAAAATAATACAGAAACACAAATAAATAGTAAACATAATATATTACATATATATAGGGATTCCATCATAATTCCCACTATGATTGGTGGTAAATGATAAATGAATAATCATCATTTCATGAGGTAGTAGTTTTTCGTACACCAAAACAATATGTTTGACTTATATTAGATAGTGGTGTGTGTAAGGGTGGGTAATAAAAATTACATAATAAAATCCTAGTAAATGAATTATTCTGGTTTTGTCAAACTATATTTGAATAATTATAGTGGAGTGGGTAAAGAAGAAATATAATTGAAGGGAGTGTATGAGAAGACGTTACATATTAATCTGGTCACTCCTTTTGGTTTATGCCAAAAGTATATCTTGATAAGAATTATGACCAAAAAAAGGATAAAATTTAAAATGTAAGGTTATTTGGAGGCTAAATTTGAAGATATTTCATGAAAATAAAAGTTTTATAGGTATGAGGACTGGGTAGAGGTGGTGGCCTTTTATAGGGAATGAAAAGGACTCATAAAGAATTTTCTAAAACAAGTTAGGTGTGCCGATGTTCTTACAAATAAATAGTCATAAAAACCAATGGAAATATTTAATGGAAGTTTTATGGATGAAATATTAACATCCAATGGGTTTTGGAGAAGTTTATAGGTCATTTGGGCCCTTAATTTTATGGTCAATCCCAAATTAAGCTTAATTTGGACTTAAGTGATATGATTAATTTTAATCACTTTTACTAATCATTTTGTTAAAAAATTAATGTGATCATATTAGACACTAAATATTAGACTGAATACAATGGTGAATATAATATTTTTATATTCAAATCACAGAATCATGAAAATTTATATTAGTGCTAATCATGGCGATGAGAAGAAATAATGAGGTTTTAATGTAGGAAAATTTTCAAAAGATTGTTATGATTTTATGTTCAGTTTCAAGGTGATTTTTATTTAAATGAATTAAATTGTATTAATAGATATAATATTTATCTAATTATAACTAAAAATTAATTTATAATATGATTTATCATTATAAATTTATTATAAAAGTTTTTTTAACTAAAAAACATTATTTTTCACTACTCTTCATAAAATGAGTGTTTCTAAATAAATCCCAAAAATTTACCCTAGGATAATATTTACGTGCTAAATAAAAAAATTATTTTTATTTTATAAAATAATATTTCTAAATCTATATAAAATTACATTCATTATTAGAGGCTATTCATTCTATAAAATGATGTTTTTAAATATAGGAATTTACACAAAACCATGTCATTCATTATCAATCTGTTTTTCTTATTTAAAAACATTTTAAAAAAATATTTGGAAAGTATTTATTACTATTCATATAAATATTTTTAATGGTTACGTTATAAGTATCTCATTTAGTTAATTATATATATATATATATATAAATATGTTTCATTGAAACCCAGTGTTGTGTGCATCGTACACCAAGTCGTTATTGCTTTTAGGGCAAGCCAATTGATATTACATGTGAATGGAATGGTTGAAATAGTGATTTAATATATATATATATATATATGTGTGTGTGTGTTAATAGATAACTATTTTCAGATTCATGTGAAATGAAAAATATTGAAAATATAAATTAATTCAACAAGATAATTCTCAAAAACATGGGTTTTTACATTCTATCCCCTTTAAATTGAAGTTCTCCCTTGAAATTAATCTATGTTAATAATGGTTTAATAAACGAATGTTTCATTCATAGAAACACACATCATATAAATAGATACTAATACTTCCCTTGAAAAGGGATATTTGGAATTGTAATCGTTACCCAAAGTAATATATAACTAGGTTTCCACAAAGGATAACATTGGTTGTCTGTGAAGATTTGATATGGAAGAAAATTGTAAGTATTTATAGGGAGTGACTGATTTAATCAATCATAATCAAGTGATTGATAAATGGAATGGTGAGGGCCTATGTCTTATAAGTATGTTACATTTTAAAAGTCCACCGTCTCAAGAAAAATAAAGGTATATGAAAAAAAATTGATCACCTTCAGAACATGGAGTAACTCTAGATAATTTTATTTAAGAAAAATTTCATTACTGGGTTCTTATTTGAATAATTTCAAATACCTACATCACCTGATGGAATCAATGACTATAAATTAACATTGATGAATATATCACTAAAATATGCTTTGAAGTATCTTAAGGACCATAAAAGAATAAATTGAGTAACTATTTCTCCCTTAAAAAACAAAATGAATTAATATATAAAAATAAAAAGTAACTCTAATAGTTATTCATAAATATTTATTCATTACAAATAAATATACATTAAATAGTACATCATGTAAGACTGTGCTAGGCATGAAACCCTTATCATCCTTTAGTCATTGGTTCAATAACCATGGCTATTTTGAACATGATTGTTTTTTAATCAAAATACATGAAGAATTTTTTAAAAAACCACCCTAATATAATTAAAAATAGGTCCATACTTGAAGTTAGTTAAATAACTATTTATACATTTAACAATGGTTTTCCTCACAAAATTAGTGAAAAATTACTTCAATGAATGTTTAAAATAAAATTTTCATGAATGGTTAACCATATATCACTTTCAAATTATGAAAAATCTAAAATGTTAGAAATAGAGTCCTAAAATTATCATAACATTGATTCCCCGATATTACAAAAAGTATCTCTTAGTTTTCACATTCCAATAATGCGGATACCATCATCGTATATTCTTTTTAAAAATAGTTACAACCTGAAATACCATAAATTTTTTTCAAAACATGCAAGCTTCCTCATTTCAATGTGTATAGGATTTATTATTTAAATCCAAAAATGTTGTAAACTTCATTAGTTGTATTATAGACCACTTATTAAAAATTCCTTACTTAGTTACTAGGTAATAGATACTATAAAATTTACATATTAGTATCCCATTATTCTTTATCCATTCAACATTATCTTATCATAATGAACATAATCAAGGTTACCTGCCCTTAGAAAAAAATATCACCTTGTCATTAAATCACGTCACCAGTCCATATGAAAATTTAAACATAAAAATATAATACTTTAGAAAAAACATAAGTAGAAAAATCCCTGTATATTTCATCATTCATTAATTTTGAATCTAAATACCAAAATACATATATTAATGCATCCTTAATAAATATTTAATTTCAAATTTCATATGTAGTCTCATTGTCATTAGCAATGTATCCATTACTTTCCCCACCTTGATGATTCTATTTAGTAACATTCCTCTTCGGATACCGGGTTTCATAATAACTATTTTCTCCAAAAATAAAGAACTAAACCTTTGATAACTGCTTAGGGTGGCCAAAATTCCCATCCATTTTATTAAATTAACTCTTTATTTTTTTCTTGCAGTCCCTTGATTTTTTCCCTTCATTTCTATAGTAAAAACAACTTCTTGTTCCTCTATGGCATTCCCATAGGTGAATCTTTCCACATTATTGACATAATGGAAACCTAATCCTCATTCCTTCATAGTATCCATTACCCGATCACTCACCAAACACTTTCTTTCTATTCTTGGGTGAGTTTGGTAGTTGGTTAAGTTAAACATTATTATTAATGTTTTGTGAAAATTGATTAAGAATGATCACGATATCTTTCACTATAGTGATCATCAAAATTGACTTCTCATTAGAAAATCTTCCATCGCATTCAACATTAATCTATTTCTTTCTGGTTCATTCCATTAACTAAAACCAAAATCATAGTGTGAGCATTAATATCATTGCATAAAACCACATAGTGATGAAAATAATTAGTCATAAGATGTATAAATCATGAATCCTTCCACAGTATATGACACCATAGTTTTATCATAGGTTATTCATACATATAATATATATAAATCTTTCGTTATGGTTTGTGATGTGTTTTTTGAATTCCCAAAGAACATCCAATAGTACAACCAAAAAAATTGTGTAGCCATGCCTACTGTCGTGCACTAGATTACCCCAAGTCAAGCCTGAAATGTCTTGTCAGAGTTATTACCCCTTGGAACATATGTGCCCAAGCCACATCCACTGGTAGTATCTAGACATAGATGTATTCCATGTAAATTACACACTCTATCCTTTATCAAAATTCTATAACATTTTCCTAATTGTCAACTCATCCTTATACTTATCCTTAATGACATCCCTAGACATATAATCAGAAATATACGTAGGTATCACACTATGTTTTATAATCCTAGATATTAATGGTTAACTATAACTTTTCTCTTCTACCAACTTTTTCAACCCATTCATTACATCAAATAACATCACATTACTATTTTAGAATACTTTGACATTACACAGACATTCACCCAAAGACTATAGTTTGTATAGTTCCTTTAGAATCCGATAATCCTAATCACTAATACATGTGTAAACTAAATCATATCCCACTAGGTTATTCTTTACTAACACCATTATTAGAGACATAAAACATAGTACATATCATAATAAACTAGGGGAAATAAAACATAAAAGGGGTGATCTCAAATACTCAATAATGGTAAAAAAAAGGGAGACATGAAATCATTAACATGGGTATAAGGGCATGAAAATGTAATGATGAAAATTGAAGATCATGCCCTATATTTGAATGATCATGGAACAAATATTGGACGTTCATAAGACATGAATAATACCTAAATAAAGAGCTTAATACATGAAAGAATAACATAGGGATAATACATGGTGTTTTGGAAACACATAAGCATATACTAATTTCTATAAAATCCAAGGAATCACTACCCAGACCATCTTTGTGGAAAAAGTTATTTACTAAACCGGGTAACCCACATCCCAACCCTGTATCACTGAACCGAGTGACCCTCATTACAGTCCTGTATTATGAAAATAAATAAACCTCATTCAAGACCTATATTGTTGAATAAAGTGAACCTATTTACATCCTTATATTTTTGAACTGAGTAACCCTCCTTCCAGCCATGTATTTTTGAATTGAGTGAACCACGTTACATCCATGTATTACTGAACTGAGTAACCATCATTCTGGCCCTCTATTACTAAAATGAGTAACCTTGATTCCATCCCTGTATTACTACACTAATTGACCCTAGTTCTAGCCCTATATTACTAAACTATGTAACCCACATTATCAGCATGTATTAATAAACCGAGGAACCGTTTTTATAGATCGGTTTAATCTCATGACATATAAATCTTTAACCAATTCATTTGAGATAGATATTTGTCCCAAAAATCACAGAATGAAATCATAAATACTTGTTCTAAAATATCAAAAATAAACATATCACAACCCATCAAATGAAATGGATATGATAAAAGTAAAAACATATTATAACCTGTGGTATTATATAGGTTTCATAATTATTTAATCATTAACATAGCCCATGAAAAGTAGAGTATTTCAAAATCATATTACCCATGAAAGAGAAACATGTTTTATATATTCATGCCATATAAACATAATACATTTAGATAAAAAATAAGAATGAAAACATTGAAAACATTCCCCATAAAGTCTTTAGTAACACCAATGGATGTTATATTATGTGTTAAATAATATAAAAAGATCTTTTAAAAACATGTATTGAGGAAAATATCCTTTTTTATTAAAAAATAATTTTTATTACATAAAACCGTTTCAAAAAATTGTCCCTTGAAAATAGATTTAAAAACTTTTTTAAAAATCCATTATTCCTTTAAAATTATCTTCAATGATCTTTTTAAAACATTTTTTTAAACATGGTTTTTGAATACAAAATATTTTTGAGTGAAGATAGGGACATTTGTATTATACCAAAAAAATAATCATAAGTCCTAAATAGGAAAAATTGTACTAAACATTGAGGATATCATGAATAAATATATTATAAGGAAAATCAAGAGCATTCATGAAAAATGGATCATATGATTTCATCAAATGTATCATTGAAAAAAAATCTCGAAAAGAAATGAGCTTGCCTCAATATACTCTGATAACTTGGTAACTCGGTATCATACTCTACATTCTAGAAAAAGAAATTTCTAAAATCATAACATATCATGAAAATAATGATATTCATGATATAACCCTTTAAAGGTAAGTATATTCACCTCAATAAAAATTTATGTGAATAATAAACCATAAGTCTTAAAGAAGGAAAATTCAAACAAAACTGTTTAACCTATTTGGTAACTTTTAAAAGTCAACCCCATGAAAGAGAAATTCTATAACGGATATTTGAATACATATATGTAAATTTATAACATACATATAATTCAATAAGGGTAAAAACACACACCACACAAATGGAAAGGGTGTATTACATTTCTTGTATCTCATAGAAATTAAAAGCAGGATGAAAACCCCCTTACAATGTCTATTGACTCTCTCAATACTCATTAATGATTATTTTATAATAAATAAAACTATTTTATAAATATTATACATAAGCATATACATATAAATAATACCATATTTTTTTACTATGAGCATTTATTACCCTCTCGTTAAAGATTCCATTCTAAAGTTTCACTTCTTGTAACATTCTCTTTGTCCATCCCATGTGTCTTGATTTGTTATATTGTTTCACATTATACATATATAATGATTCCAGAATGTATAAAATGATATATATATATATATATATATAAGTAAAATCAAGTATATGAATATCATAATATAATATATCATAAATAATAATGAAATGGAATACATTGTTCATTGAGATGGTAAGCCAAACGTACGCATAAAAGATATTTATGTTTTTATTTCTGTATTAAAAGAAAGTATCTAAATGAAAAAGGAATATATATATGTGTATATATATATATCGTTAATCCATAATTATTAATAAATTTTATATAACTTAAAATTTCACTAAACCCATATTTAATATATTCCATGTGGTATGTGAAAGATTCAAATCGCTTTGGGGGCGGTAGTCAACAATTCCTTAAATGAGATTATCATATTAAAAAATAATTGATTATCAAAATATGTGTATTGTAAAAATAATATATAATATTATAGAAATTTTTTTAATATATTACATATATAAATATAGTTTCCATTATAATGGCCTCCATGAGTTTTGGTAAATGAGAAATGAACAATCATCGTTTCATGATGTAGTAGTTCACCGTACACATAAATAGTATATTCAACATCCATTAGATGTAGGTGTGTGTAGTTTTAGGCTAGAGCCATTAAAAAAACATCCTATTTTTGTAAGATATAGGTGTTTTAAAAAAATTAATAAAGAGTGTATATGGTTTTATTATGGAAAATAATTGAAAGGAGTTTGAGAGAAGATGTTACCTCTTAATCGGGTAACTCTTTTTGGTTAATGTCAAATGGATTGCTTGAGAATATTTATACCGAAATGGAGTCTTCAAGGTAGAAGGGAGTGTTTTTTTAGGCTAAATTTAATGATTTTGGAAGAACATTAAGGGTATTAGAGGCCTGAGGAATGGGTATAGGTAATGGTCTTTTAAAGGTAAGGAATAGAACTCACTTGGAATCTTTAGAAATATGGTACGTGTGCACATTTTATATAGTAATAAAAAGCATAAAAACTAAAAAACTGAATAATTAAAGTTTAATTGTATAAATATGGACATAAATTGGATTTTGAATAGTATTTAGGTCATTTGGGCCCTTAATTTTATGTTTTAGTTCCTAATTAATAGAAATTTTACCTTAAATGTCATGATTAATTTTAATCACTTTTACAAATCATTTTTGTCAAAAAGTAACATCGAATTATTATTCAATAAATATTATATAGAATAAATTGTTTTTTGTGAGATTATTGAAATTAAAATAACTAAATATGGAATATTATGATTAGTTTTAATAATGTGGATGGGATGAAATAATAGGGTTTTAATATAAGAAAAATATCAAAAGTATGTTAAGATTTTATATTCAGTTTCAAAGTAAAATTGAATAAAAATAAATAAATGTTATTAGTAGATGTAATATTTATCTAATGTGACTTTATAACATATTAATAATATCATATAGAATTAATAATTAATTATACAAAAAGGCCATTTTAAACAAAAAAGTTGTATTGTTCACTATCCATAGAAAAAATGATGTTTCCCAAAATAATACCAAAACTTCACCATGGGATAATATTAATGTTATAAAATTTAAAATTATTTATATTTTTTAAAATTATATATATATATGTTTCGAAAATTAATTTCATTATTATAAGTGGTTCATTCGAGAAAACGATGTTTTTAAACATAGAAGGATATTACCAACAATCATGTATTTCATTATCAATACATTTTAATTATATAAAAAATTATAAGACATATTTGTAAATTAGTTATTGATATTCCTATAACTATTTGTAATGGTTAGGTTAATAATATCTCATATAATTATTTAATTATATATATATATATATAAAGATGTTTAATTGAAACTCTGTGTTCTGTACATCATATGCCAAGTCAGTGTTCCTTGTAGTGAATGCCAATATAGTATTCCATGTGAAAGGAATGTATGAATTAGTGTTTTAATATATATATATAGAACATTTTCTTATTTAATGTGAAATTAATAATATTTAAAAGATAAAATAATTCAAAAAAATAATTTTTCCAAATCTCACGATGGTACACCCTTTATAATGTTTTTACCACTAGTTACCTTTTAACTAGATCAAACAACAATAGGTTTTCTATATAAGGGGATGTATTACTAGGAAACAATCATAATAATTTCATTACCAAAACTATATGATTTTATTCTATACTTATATTCATTGTTTGTTAAAGTGTTATGACCCCTATTCATGGTTAGCCAAAATGTAGTTTTGAATGTTTCTACTAAAAGTTCTTCGATAACAGTGGTAAAGACACTGAATATAGTAACCTAGATATAGGGAATACATTATTACATTAGTATATATACAAAGGGTCAAATAATTAATGACCAATTACTTCAGTAGTTTCGTAGAACCAAATATATAAAGGATACCTATTTTACATTTCAGAATAGAAAATAAAAAATAAAACATTAAAAATAAAATTAAAATAATCCTTAAAAACTAGTTCCAAAATTTATTGTTCATTACATTAGTAAAGGAAAAAAAATAAGGTTTATATGAAATTCTCAGTAATAGTTAAGTACAATATAAGATATCATGAATCAATATTCATAATCAACATGGAAAAGTAAATATATAAACACACGTGCCATTCAAATAAATTGAATATCATGATAATATAAGGAATAAACAATATGAAAATGTTAATAATAAAACATAAATTATTTTTAAGTACTTTTAATATCATTATAGTACAAGGAATAATTATTATGTAATGGTAAATAAGAGAACACTGATTCTATTTAATTAATAATATAAAAATTAAATGAATCTACAGTTAATGTCATAAGAAAAATATATTATATTGTGATTATAACTACATTCTCAATGAATTAAATTCATAATTATAATAATTCATGATATCCAGAATAATGATACCTCTACCATAATGATCAATCCCCAACACTGTTTAAAACTACTAGGTAAAGAATCATATGATTTGGGTAACTATTTTTTCTCGCGAGACAAGTTGATACATCAGGGGAATATCTATAACCATGAAACACCCATGTATATAGGTATAATGTGATACTAATATATTGAATAATTTGTGCAACTCATGAATCATTATTTCCCATCATCAAATATTTATATTGAGTAAAGGATATAGATTTATCAACATTTCCACAGTTAGTCAAATAACATTCAAAGTAAACACAATTGGTGAAGCTGGTATAAATATGAGAAAATAACTATATCATCATTATAGAATATTCAAATTTAGAATATAATTAATTTCTAATGATAAATAATCACAATAAAGTTATTGTTTTAATATAAATCTAATAATCCCAAAATAATGTGATTTTTTACATTAACTTTTACTACACGATAATTTTCAAGTCAAAACCCCTTGGTTGAAATAATTTGAGTTGAAACATAAAACACCCTGAATTATGAATGAATCATGATATTAGATTAATATTTTTTATTTTATAAACTATATAAAAGAAATTAGGTTCATAACATTACAATATTCCTCAATGAAGGAAATTGTGACAAAGTCCCGCACTATGGGTCTTACTCATCACATACATTAATCATTTTCTTGAATAATAATCTTATGTTAATTATTTTCATGATTAATAAAAAAATTATTATTATTATTCATTGTTTAACTTATTTACATGTTATATATGATTACCTAATCAATTAATTTTACATTGGATGGATTAATGATATTTGGATTTTGTGTCAAAATGACATTGGTATATTGACTGTGGTCATAGAGATATTCATATAAACATCCTTAGAATAATAAACATGGCATAATTATCATATTTATTTTTTCCTTACACTGAAAAAACCAATCATAAAATATGGTTATGATAAGTGACGTACATTATTATCTCAAAGATGGTAGGATGTGCGTACATGTAATTAACATTTCAATTTTTCAAAGATCATTATGGAATGGAGGAATTTAATATTTTATATTTTCATAAATATCATAATATAATAAATGATTTATTAATTATATAAATATACCTAACTATATCATGTATGTGTTGTGGTATGAAAAAATGAATCACATCGCTGTTTGAAGGGAGTTGTCCACAAGTACACGAACAACGTTATAATCTTTCAGTGAGTGAGAAGGTAAAAAATGAAAATGATGTATTATATTAATATAAGGATACATATTTTATGAATATAAAAAATATCTAATTATATCAAAAATACTTGATAACTTTATCTTTATCACCTTCCATGTAAATAATTACATAAATTTGAATCACATCTCTTAACGAGACGACAGTCAGTTGTACACATTAGACTCATTATCATATCCCATACATAATGGAATGAAAAAATCTACATTTTTATAATGAAATAATGATTTAAAATTTATCATTAATATAATTTTTACAATTTATATACATAATGAAACACTGCTATGAGAGGTGTCAATAGAAAAAGGAATGTCATCTGTTTATGAGGCAATAGTCTGTTGTACACAAGAATGATGATTTTGTAACCCGTATCAAGGATGTATGGATGGTTTTAGGTCATTATAAAAACATAAAAATTTAATAATATATATGGAATAAATGTATTATTATATAATATTATGTGAAAAAATATTTTAATGTGGAAGAAAAATAAATAAAAGAATAATACATAGTTAGGAATATAATCTCTTCTCGGACAAGGTGTTTATAATTATACCTAAAGTGTTAATAGAAGAGATTTTGGACCAAAGAAATCATATAATATGATTTTATGGGAGAATATAAGTAAATTCATAAGGGATTTGATGAACCATGTGGGCTTACATGTGTTAAGAAGAGACGAAGGGTGTGACATTTTATAGGGGAGGTGAGCCACACACATGTAATTTAGGGATGGGAAAAAGTTTTACCCAAATTTATTAATACAACAAGGTAGAAAAATATATTAAATAAATTTAGAATATAGGGTAAAAATATTCCAATGAAATATATTTTATTCAATTTTTAGACCATTTTGACTCGTATTTATTTATTTTAACCCCAGGTAAAACTATTTTAACCTTAACTATGGTAAATTTGTTTCACTATTTTTTATATTCCTTAGGGTAAAAAATATTGTTGAACATATTATATAATGTAAATTATAATGAATATAAACATGGGTTCCAATTTTTTAAATTCAATTTACATAATTATAACATTTAATTTTAATATTAAACAACAAAACTTGAAGAAAAAGTGAGTTTTTAAGGAGAAAATGTTCAAAAGAATATAACGTTTTTAAATAAAAATTAAATATTAATATGATACCAATGACCAAAATTATATGAATAGAAATATATTTTAACAACTATTATTTTTTAACCAATTTAAAATATAATGTAACTTTATATATAGTTTAAAATAGAAGGCTGTTTTCAATGGAAATTTAGTATTTTCCACTATTCATCTAAAAAAATATTTAATAACAGTACTAAAAATACATCCTAATATAATTTTGAAATTGTTGTCATAAAAATAATTTTTGATTTATCAAATATATAATCTAAAATTGTTAAAATTAATTTTTAATTTAGTGTGTGATTCCCGATTAAACCTTCTTTTAGAAAAAATACATTTTTATATAACACATTTATTTTTCTTTCAAATGATTCACATTTTATTTATAATCAACAGATAACCCTAATTTTCATTATTTATTTAGTATTATTCATACATTCCAACATAAAAACTTTGTTATAATGGTCATTTTTATAAAATATTTTAATGGAATATCAAGTTTTATTGAAACCAAGCCTAGTGTGCTTCCCAAGCTATACAAGAAATTAAATTTGTTCAAAAATAAATATATTACAAATCCATGGGGTGTTAAATAATCATTGATGCATTTCATTAGTAATCACATAAAATTTTAATGTTTTTTCGACATAGATGAGGTCTATGATGAATTATTTGATTAATGGTTTAGGGTATTATATAGGATTATGATATAATGTGTAGTATATATCTAAATTATATGAAAATGGTAATTTAAGAATGTTAGAATAAAATTATTACTCATTCCTGACATAAAATTTATGTTTTTATTACAACAAAATATTTATGTGTATGATTGG
The DNA here is from genome assembly GCA_963277665.1 of Viscum album. NCBI lineage: Eukaryota > Viridiplantae > Streptophyta > Magnoliopsida > Santalales > Viscaceae > Viscum > Viscum album. The sequence continues at coordinate 1,651,507,480 of OY728132.1, read as the reverse complement.
GGGAATTTCCTACCATATTAGGGTATATATTATTTATTTTAAGGTATTATCATATAAAAACATTTGGTCTCAACTCATTAGATACATTACCAATAGATATATAGTACTATTATACGTATAACTAATATTAGTACATAGGGTAATAGATTATAATTTATTTTTTATGTAATATTATAATATTTTCATAGTAGATATTTAAGATAAGTTTTGGGTTTATTAATATTATTCTGGAATGTAGAATAAATAATGAATAACTCTTTATCAATAGATGAAAATGTAACAGATTTCATCATAGTTATTTGGAAGAGAGTCAATCTCTATTTTGTTGTTAAAACTGCTACCAATAATAGTAAGAAAATATAAAAAATCACCAGGTATTTCATTATATAAGTTTCCCAAACATCTAAATGAAATAATACTATTCATGTTGTAGTTGATCACCTTATTATGTCTTCACAATTAATTACTATGAGAGACGATTTATATATTGATCAAAATTCTATTTGAAATATTAAGGATATGGTATGTTTTTAAGAACTGAAAATTTTTACTTAATCTGATCTATATCTGAGGTTTACCTCAATGTACAAGTAAAGATATTAGTAAACATTGAATATATAGTTTTGTTTTATTACTACTTATCATCCTTAATTTTATTTTCATTTTTAGTGGATAAATCATATCTTGGAGGATATGTTGATATTATGTTCTTTATATTTCAAAGGTTTTTGCGATTAATTCATTCCTTTATTAGATTTTCATACAATGATATCTTCCACTCAAGAATTCATATGGCTCCTTATGAAGACCAATATCGAAATAAGTTTATAACTATGACATTTTAGGATGATGTATGATAAGGGAATCCTTTGGAACCTAAGACATCTGAGTAAATGGAATTACATGTTAGAGCCATCCGTAACACATCAAGTAAGATCAAAGTCGACAAACTATTAACATTGAAAAATGTCAGTGAAATATGAAATTCAATATGTGTCAGATGTTATTCATAAGAATTAATCTATGATAGAACATTATGAGATTTAGAAATAATAAAAGGTTTTTCTCTAGTTATATTGGTTTCATCAATATTCATAGGGGAGTATGGATTATATTTTATCACTTCATTCTTTTATTGAACTTATCTCAAGTTCACTATGTGTACCATGTATATCCCCTATGTTTGTACATAATCAATCATTCACTTGTACTGAACACATAGGATATACCACCAGAGCGTGTTCTTTCTTATATAGAAAAAATTAAATACATATTATAGTATAGATATACTGTGATACATAACCATAATACTCAAATGGTTAATATTATCTCTAGGAATCATTAATTCAAAGCATCCACAGGGGAAACCAAGTATGTGATGAAATAGAGTTATCTGTATTTTTCTATCCATTTGGTGGATTTTTAAGAGATAAATTCATTTTAATATAGGTAAAATGTAACATCTAGAAATTATATATATATAGTAATATGAAATGTACATTATTAATTCGATAGTTTTTTCCATTAAACCTCTAGTCTAATTGAAATGTGATATTTTTTAACTTTATAACCATGTTATTTAATTTGAGGTAAGAATAAGAATACTCGTCTTATGATTAATTTTTATAAGGGTTTTTTAATTTCAAAAAAAAAATATATTAATTTATAATAGAAAAATAATCAATTTTATTCAATTGAATTTTAGTCTTCAAAAAAAAATTCATAAAAAATGTTTTTAATACACTTTTTTTGTGAACCTTATAATTAATGTAGGAACTCGACCCTAGTATCCCGAAGTAGGTGTCCATTTTAATACATTATCATATATAAAAAGTGTAAAATCATGAAGAACTAATAATTTTATAAATTTTTTATGACCAAATATATACTAATAATACCCATTTTACCTTGGGAAATGAAATAAATAAAATTAAATAAATGGAATCCTTGAAAACTCATTCGATTAATTCCTCTTCATATCATGGGGAAAAAGACAATAATAAGGGTGATCTCAAATTATACTGAAGGGATATATATAATAGAAGCAATCATGAGTCAATAAGAATAATAAACAAGGAATAGAAAACAACTAAACACACATTCCATTTAAATAACCTTAATCTCAAGATAATACATGGGATAATCAATATGGAATATTAAATAACTGAAAGAATATAACATTTAATCAATAATATAAGAATCAAATGTATTCATAAATAATATCATTGTGAAAAAATCATGAGTAATTAAAATTAAATAACCATAAATGAATGTAATGATTAATGGTTTCAGTATTTTATCTTATGCGTCATGATACCTCTATCATCAACACCTTTCACAAGATAGTTTATAACTATTTTTTGAACCCAGTTTAATTTGAATAACTAATTTGTCTCTTGTTACCTTTCAATGAATCATGGGGACATATAATTTCAATCCACACCCAGAACTAAATGTCCAAAGCATTCCAAAAATATAAAAAAACTTTTTAATTCTTTAATAATATCCTTATCAACAAATATAAATACTCTGTCAAGGAAAATGACTTCTTAATATTTCCCCAATTAATCGAATTACATTAATGAATACACCTTATATTAAAATGTTGTATTATTTAGAAAATAATAATATAAATCATATAAGAGTATCGATATATAAGATAAATTAAATTTTCCAAAAAAATGATCCAAATAATGTCATTATTTCCAAATAATTCTAACAATCACAAATGAAAGTAAGTTTTTACAATAAATTTTACCACACTGTAATTTTCAATTCAAATACCCTTAGGTAAAATAACTAAACTTTAAACATAAATACCATGATATAAAAATTATTCATTATATTACATGTATCCTGGGATTTATATACACCATATTGAAGAAATTTTTGGTATAACATTACAATATACCTCAATGAAGTGAAATTGAGACGAAGTCCCTTACTGTGAGTCTGACTCATTATGTTCGATATTTATGTTCTGGAAAAATAAACTCATGTTATTTATATAAATTATTAAGAACCTTTTTCATTTTTATTTATCCTTTTATTTTAGTAATTACTTTATTATATATTATTTCTTGATTAATTAAGTGTACATGGGATGATTCGATGATATTTGGCTTATTTTCCAAAAATGACTTTGGTTTGTTGAATATGGTCGATGTCAAAATTATTTAAACATATAAAAACTAATAATAATGGAATAATTATCTGATTTATACATAAAATTTACTTATAACACTAATAATTAAAGATGGTCATGAGAAATTAAGTATGTCGTGATCATAATAATGGTAGGTCATACGTACTCATTAGAAACATTTCCATTTTCCAATGATCAATAAAGAAAGCAGGAAAGTTATATTTTATACTTATATAATTATCATAATATATTAAATAAAATATTAATTTTTATATATACTTTTAAATATCATACACATGGTTTCGATATTAAAAGTGAGTCACATATCATCATGAAGGATGTTTCCCACAAGTACATGAATGACGTTATCATCATTAATTGAGTAAAATAATAAAAAAATGATGTATTATTTTACAAGAATGATAAATACTTAAATAAAATTATAATTATTTCATTTATATAAAATATATTCATTAACTTTATGTTTATCATATTCTATGTAAATATTTAGTGCAAGAAGAAATACATCGCTTCACAAGGTGGTAGTCTGTTGTACACAAGATAGACATTATTAAATCCCCTATAGAATGGAATGTAGAAATTTTATATATGATATTATCATTATAGATTTATTGTTATGTTGTATAAATAATAAATATACATTATATCCTTAATCATACCCATCAATGAGGGTTGGCAATGGAAAAATTAATTACATCAGTTCATGAGGTTGTAGTTCTCCATACGGGCGAATGATGGTTTGGTAACCCATTTGATGGAATAGGGATGGTTAAAGGTAATACCATTGTAATAAAAAATATAATTATATTTCTGTTAATATTTTTATTATATCGTACGTTTTATATAATAATTTAAGGAGGATATGGAAGAAATACCATATAAACATAGAGTAAATAATTTTACCTCTCCTCGGACATCCACATTATGAATATACATAATGTAATAATAGAATTAATTTATGAAAAAATTATTTTATGTTGATAGGATTTATTTCTAGAAGTTATTTTTTATGTTATTTGTTTAATCAAAATGTTTTCTAGGTTTAAAGAAGAGATAAGAGTGGTGGCTTTTTATATGAGACTTGAATGGTACACTTGTAGTTTTCTAAAATAAAAAGTGTCAACCGGTCTTTTCACATGAACAAAGTAAAACAAAATAGAGTATTTTATATCCATATACAATATAATTTTAAAATATGGTTATAAAATCTTTTTTTAATAAATATTTAATTAATTTTAATGATAATATATTTGTTTTATCCCCCACAGAACCATTTTCACCCTAACCACAGTAATTTTATAACTTTTTTTTACTTTGTGTAATGGTAAAAAATTAATGAAATTATTATATAATATAAATTAATATTATTCTAAATATTTATAAAAAAATTTAAAATTACATTGAAGTAATTTGATAGTATTAATTTAAAATTAACTATGTAGATATGATATGAAAATTGTTTTTTAAATAGAATGTTTTTAAATGTTTTCCAAGATTTCATATCCAAATTCAACAGAAAAGTGATACCAATAAAGAAAATTAGATTAATTGATTTATAATTGATCTAATTTTACATTAAAACCACATAAAAATACAATTAAAATTTATAAATTGTTTAAATGAAAAGGTTTTTTCCAATTAAAATTCAGTATTTTTCACTATTCAAGAAAAAATGAAACATTTTAGAAAAATACTGAAAATTGACCTAATATAATTTTGATATTATTATTTAAAATGAATTTAATTTTATTAAAGGAATTTTCTCAAATTGGTAAAAATAAATTTTAAATTAGCTGTGTGATGTGAGAAAATAATGTTTTTATAAAAAACACATTTTATAAGAAATTATTGTTTTATATATTAAAATATAATAATTTTTATTTATTATAAATTGATAAAAATTGAATCTATTTAAACTATTTATTTTTATATAATTTAATTATTTTTATTCATACCAACATATTTAATGAAAACATTATAAGAGTCTTATTTTAATATTATTTTAATTGGGTATAGGGTTTCGTTTGAACCATGTGTTTAATGAATCATACTATATCAGCGAGAACTGAATTCTTTTAAAAGGATATAAGTCATAATTTATTAAGTTTTAACATTATTCCTGCTTAAAAAATTCATCCTTGAAATTTCAGGTATATTACCATCTAAATAGATGAGGGCAGTTCTTCTTTATAACATCCTAACATTCCCATGTTTCTTCATCCATTTGGGGATTTCTCCAAAGTAACATTACCATTTGAGTGGTCTAATTCATTAATAAATTTTCACCAATGTAAAGAATCATGATGGATTCATCATATTAAGTTCGAATAAGATCACATTATATTTAATCAGAGGAGAGAATCAGCATTGAGTCTACCATCAACACATTTCACAAGATGGTTTAAAGAATCTTGTGGATACCGGTTTAATTTGGCCAACTAATTTATCTAATGAGACCTACTATTGAATCTATGGGATATATAATTATTTTCCCCACCCATAAAATCATTTCAATATATTACTCATACATTGAATAATAAATCTAGTTCATGAATAATATTCCTTATAATCAAATATCTTTATTGAGAAAAGGATATGAAGGTATCAGTATTTCCCCAGTTAATACAATAATATTAAAAGTATACTTCTTTTGATAAAATATTATAAAATATAGTAAATAATCATATAAAACATTCTATAATATTTTTATTTAAGATAAATTTAATTCTTAATTAAAAAATTCAAAATAAATAAAATTTTTCAATAAAATTTTAACAATCATTGAAGAAATTGTGATTGTACAATAACTTTTACCACTCGTTAATTTTCACATAAAATCCTCTTACAGGAAATTATTAAGATTAAAACATACCACACCAATAAGTGTGAATTAATCATGATATTACATTTCAAAATGGAAATATATACACCACATAAAAGAATATAGGTGTATAAAAATAAAGTGTTCCTCAAGGAAGGGAAATTGAGACAAATTCTCTTACCTTGAGTCTGATTTGTCACATACATTCTTTATCATCAAGAATAATATACATAAGCTATAATGGAAACATATTTTACTATATAAATATTATATATTACTAGAAGAATATTAATGCATAACATAACAAAACTATACTATAATTGTACAAGTTAAGTGTCTTTAATAACATGGAAATGTAAATAACCGACCCATATAACATATACATCAACTCCCTCTTATTATTTTTTAACTAAAACAATTTTTGATATATTATTTGTAACAATTTTCTTCATAACCTGGGAAAAGGAAAAATATTCAATTTGTGAGTTCAAATTCTCAATAATGGTATGTGAGGAATATATTATTATATAATCATAATTGTATGAGAACATAAACGAAACATTAGAGAATAATATTTTGGATATCAAATATCATGATATCATGTCATGGAAAAAATCATAGAAGTTCATAATATATCAAAAAAAAATAATACTACAAAATATTACATGATATCACAACATATTCCATGAAATTTTAGAATACACGTAATAATATGAAATCATTACCATGTTAGTCAAGGAATATTTCTAAGACCATAATATTAGACAATGTCCTTTACTGAAGTAGGTTCAGTCCCCTTTCTCAGCAAGTATTATTCATCCTTTTTAACACCTTGTTATAGTATTGTCTAGATCATGAGATTTAAATCATTACCCAACACATTTTAGGGAGATATATGTCCCCATAGTCATATAAGGAAAACAAACATATGTATCAAACATTTAAAAAAATCATTCATCATATCATAACCCACGAAAATAAATGGGTCTCATGAACATTTCATCATTTCTTATCCCAAGAAAAAGTAAAGGAATTCATAAACATAATGCCATCATAAACATAAACCATAAAAATAAATAATAATGATAGTATCCTTGGATAATATCTATAATAATTAATAATTAACATCAAATAATATTTTCATTGATGAAAAATGATTTTTCTAAATCACTAGAAATAATTCATGAGGAAAATATATTTTCCATTTTAAAAATAATTTATTATAAAATACATGTACATAAAAAAGAAATAAAATTATTGAAAAAAAATGAATTATTTTAAAAGATGCTTCAAGTCAATAATGAATCATGAATGTGAAAAATTTTACGTACTCTAAAAGATAAAAATATATATTTTTAATTTTTTCAGAAAATCCGAAAATTACCTTGTTTGGAAAATGAAGATAATATTCATTTGAAAAAGATTATTAAAATATCAAACATTGGTAGGAATGAAATTGAATAATTATAGAATAGTAATAAAAATATTTTTGATAATATTTTTAGGAACCATGCCCATGAAGATAAATATTCCCCTACAAATACATAGATATCAATAATCCCAAATGAAATTATATTTTGAAATTAACCCTTAACATAGGTTTAAATTCAATATATATATCTAAAACTCTTGTATAATTTTTTAAATAATTTAATTAATTTACACTAAAACTATATTCATATTTATTATATCATATTATCACCCATTTGATAGTAATATTTCATTATAACCCTTCTTTTAGTTGTAAACCTTTTCATTTTCCTATGCATGTTTTGTTATATAATTCTCAGTTATTATACATAGGATATAGATATTTCATAAAAATAATGATATTAAGGTAATATATATAATATTTATTAATTATATAAATTTATATAATTATTTCATAATAGAGATCTTGGAAAATTAATCACACTGTATCGTTGAGAAGAAATGTTGTACGTACTTACAAGAAATAGTATCATTCCTTTAATGGTGAGTCATGATGGAAACGAATGATATATTAATTTTTTCAAAAATAAATATAATTTTTTAATTAACTTATTTATATATTATTTCCATCATTATACCCTATCACACCCCGACCAATTATCTTGTTTTCGTAGTTGTTTTTATTTATTTACTTATTTTATTTGTCTCTTGGTTTCTTAAATTATTAATTTTTTTAAATTAAAATCAAAATTAAATAAAAAAATTGATGAAAAAAATGATCCAATAATAACAATGATAATATTATTATTTGGTTTATTTTTTTTATTAATTTAGTTATTATTAATATTATTATATAGATTATTATTATTATTATATTTGTTGTTGTTATTATGTTTTATGTTTTTATTACTATTATTATTAATGACTTTTTCTGAAACCCCAACTGGTTATTTTGTGTGCAACCCACCTCCCCTCTCTAATTCCCTCCCCCCCACACAGCCTCTACCCTGTACGCACCCCCTGCCTGCGCGATCTCATCATCCCGGCCATCTCCCTCCCTTCGGCCGCTGTCCCTCCCATGGCCTCCCTCTGGTGAACCACCACTGGTGCCCCGCTCTCCCTCCCTTTCTTTCCTAGCCACTCACCTCCCTCTCGTCGAGCCGAACACCTCGCACTGTGATCGGATAGCCGCGTCAGCGACCTCATCCCCTCGAGCCAACTGTTTTAGTCATCGTCATCCCGGGTTCAGGTCGTCACCGCCTTCTCTACTGAGTCTTCTCCCTACCTCTCCTTCATTTGGCCAATATTTCTTCCTTCACATTTCCTTTGGCATTCAGACGATCCCTATCTCATCGGGCATGTCATTGATTTCTAGTTTTCTCCTATTATAGGTTGGAGCAAATTGTCTCTTGAGGCCCCTCAGAGCATGTCCCGGAAACCGCCGCCTATGGGGAGGTGATTCTGTGTGGTTTGGTCCGCTGTCATTGACCCAAGGTGATTTTTTTATTGTTTCCACTTGTTTCGAAAATCTTGTTTTTGGGTTTTTTGGTGTTTTTGACTCCCTATTATGTTCTTGGTAGGGTGTTGGATAGTTTCATGTTGGTTCGTCTCATTTTGGTTCATGGCCGACACCCGAGGTATAGGTTAATGTCATTGGTTGGTTTCATAGCAAGTTATGTGACATCCTTTATGTGTTTTAAGGTTTTTAGTAATTATCTTGTAGGGATTTGGTCACTTCCTTGTGATTCCGGTCTGTCTCGGTTCGTCGGTCACCGTTTGAGTTGAGGATTCTTTTATTGTCATTTTTGATTTGGTTTGTTTTTTATTCAATTACGTCGACAATTTGTTTTTAGGGTTTGTATTAGACCCCTTGAGGTGCGATTGTTGTGCGATGGAAGATTCATTCCATTTTTTTTGAATTTTTCTATACTGAGGTTGGTGGTTCATCATTCAAATGTTATTTGATAAATTACCTTACTTGTTTAATTAATTTATCATGTTCTTTAATTAATTTATTTTATAAGAATTTGGTTTTTCCTTGAATTTCTCATGTGTTGGGTTTTTTAGTTCCTAGTTCATATGGAATGGAGTGTGTTCGTGATGAAAACCCATGTTTAGTATTTTATTAGTGTTTTATTATGTTGCGCAAGCACTATAAATTCTTTTTTGTCCTGTGATTGGTGTGCGTTTAGATTTAGAAGAAGTTTTTGCGTGGTTGTTTGTGTTCAAAGCCTTGTGATACCTATTGGAGTTGTTTAATAAATTTTTCATGTAGTTCATTAAATCTTTTAATGTTAATTTGGTTTTAAATTGAGGTGAGCTCTCATCAAAAGAGTGTGGTTTTCACTTTTCCTTAAAAAGGCGGGTTGAAATGTGTGAGTTGTTTATCTCTTATGGTTAATGTGATTGATTCTTGTGTTATAATAAATGGGTGTGTCATTAGAGTAAACCCTTATTTTTTTTTTTGAAATGTTTTCTAGACTTTTAAGTGTTTAACTATTTTATTGAATTATTTTTATAGCATGTTGAACTCTGTTGTGTGGTTTCATGTTGCGGGTTTCAAGAAGTCATGAATGTGCATGCATAAGGTAAGACATATATATATAAATGCACTCTTTGTACATATTCCCTCATGGAATGAGGAATATGTGCAATGCAGCAAGGGGTATTTATATATATGTGTTTAAATTCTTGTGCATGGAAGTTCGTAGGGTCGTTTCAGGTGGTCATTGATGAATAGCGACAAGTTTGAGGTAGGTCCTCTATGACTATGCCTTTAATTCGAATCCCATAATTTCTTTCTTGTTTTAAAAGTATGTTTTACATTTATTCTATATACACATGCAATGAAATTTGGTTGCGGCTACTTGAAATGATTATGCATTTGTTTTGAAAATTGAAATGTATTTCAAATTCTATCGGTCTTAAGTAACATTTTCTTGAAAATTAATTTTCTAAGCAGTTTCGAAATGGAAATTTGTATTTCCAAAGGTGTTTGGAATTTTTGGCCAGTTAATTGTAAAAAAGTGTTCCCTTTAAGTAATTGAGCCTGTTTTTCATCCTAATAATACTTTATGAAGAAGAAAAACCTCTCATGAGGCACCCCACCTTTGGTTTTAAAAAAATGAGATTTTTATGTTGAATGCATTATTATGTGCCGAATTTAATGCTTATTCATTGTGTGATGTGGAAGAGGGGGAGTACACTGAAGGATGGAGATTAGTGGTGAGAGGTCGAATTTGTTTTAGATAAATAATGTGTTATGTACATAAATGTTTGCATGATAATGAAATCTCACCACCACTTGAAATAGAGCATAGTGGGAAACCTAGGTATCTAGGTGGGTGTCCAGGACTAGTATGCTAGTTGACACGAAATGGCTTTTTCCTGGTTCTTCTAGGTGGATTGACACAACAACACTAACTAAAGATATGAACATCTATGGTTTGGGGTCTTCTAATCCATGTTTTTTAGGGTCATGGTCTTCTAAGCCATTTTTTTATGAGGGTCGTGGTTTCTAATCCTCGTTTCACCAAGGTACGAGGTCTCTAGGTTCCCACTTGTGTAAGCTACTTATATGGATTACCCGTGGTGCTCATTTGTGACATGCTGCTTGTGATGTGACTTTCTTGTCAGCTGTTTCATACTCAATGTCTTATTTGTGAAAAACATATTTTGATCCAAACTGGTTTCTTTTCATTTTAAACGTTAATTCATGCTTGGAACCTATTTTGAAAATGTCGTGGGAGTGAAATGATTTACTTGAAAATTCAAACTCATTTCTTGAATTTGAAAAGAATGAAAAAACAATATTTTATTATACCTTATTTTCAAATGGGCAAGATTAGATTTCTTACTAAAGGTAGGGGCATAAGACGTGGTTATATTTTTCTACTCCTACTAAGAATCTCAGTGCTCATTCATACTTTTATTATCTAGCCCACGATTCAATCTTGGATCGATTTTGGGTGTGAGTGTAGTTTACGTATAGAATTGACCCATAGGGTCTCCTGAGGTATTCCACGTCTGTTCTTTAATTCCTTTTTCCGCTACCAAGTTTTTTGGTTTATTTCCCTTTATTTTTATGCTTGTTTTGTTTATGTTTATTTTTATTTGTTATGGGCCAAAATCGTTCCCATCTAGTTTATTTCGATGCTCGACACTAGTTTCTAGCTCATGGGGATCAGGAACGCCCTTCGGGCTATGTCGTGGACTAGCTCGGGCTACTAGTTTAGGGTCGACCTAGGATGCTTCATAACAAAATGGTATCAGAGGAGGCCCTTATTGTTTGGGGTGTCAAGTACCTTGGTGATTAGGTGTGGTTAATGCTGCTCAGAGTGCATAGTTCAAGATGCATCATGTGGTTAATGCTCACTCAGATCATGGTCTTCTAAGACATGTTACTGTGTTGGCATAGCCACTAGTTTCCTGTTTTTGTAAATTTTTATGTGAGTTATGTTTGACCTTCATTTTGGTTACTGTGAGTAGATCTCAAAAAATGAAAATGGATTTTTTTGAAGGTTTATTCAAATGGGAATGTGGTGTTAGAGTGGAAAAGTGGTTTTGAAATGGAAATTGTTTTCTTTTAACGAATATGGGGTTTCAAAAGGGAAAATGGGAGGTGTTTTGGAAGTTGTTTTGGGATCTCAGTAACACTTTTTGGAATGTGAATTGGAAATTTTTTCTGGACATTGTAAATATATTACTTTAATGATATATTACTTTCTCAATTTTTTTGGGAATTTTTCCATTATGCTGAATAATCTATTTTGGAAATGATACGTGTCTTGAAATGACCCTTGGTATTCCTATGAGTGACCGCATACATAGAGGTGTGCAGGTGGCATAGGGATAATTGGTGGTTTTTGTCGATTGGTGCATGAGCTAGCACAATGGTACATGTATATGTGAGACTTCATGGGATACCAACAGTAGGTACTTATGTTGTTTTGTTTTCTATAAGATGGTTTCCAAAAATTTAATTTAAATGTTTTGAATGGTAAGCAATTGTTTAGTATTCTCTTTTCATGTTTAGTATCATTTATCATGGGTTATTGGTTTTGACATACTGAATTGTGGTTGGAATATTGATTTGATTTTGAGCTTTCATTTGTGATTGAGTTGTGGAATTTTAATTTATGATGAGTATTGATTCAGATTTATTCCTTTTGTTTTTTTGTATTCCACCTAGAAAAGTCCCATAGGGTTCTAACGAGTATCTTCTATTTGTTGGTTCTACCTAGACTCATAGCAGAGTGGGGGAATTGAAATCTTTTTTGTTTTTCTCTAGCTTCCATGGTGATCGTGATCTATCAAAGGTAGCATACTGGCTTGGTGAAATCATTGGTGTTTTCAGGTTATTTGAAACTCCAAAAGCTATAAGAGTCTGTGTTGGTTCGGTTTCATTTGAAGGTGCGACTTTGGATTGGTGGATGAGATAATCTCAGCGTCGTTGCATGACAGTATGTCTTGGAAGGTGTCTAAGACCACTCTTGTTCGATGGTATATACCTGAGGATGTGAAGGCGGGGAAAGTGGCAGAACTAGTGGGTGTCGAGTAAGGAAAACGAACAGTGAAGGCCTACGTGGGGTATTCCATGTGGTTGATTCCATTTTCTCCAAGGGTCACATCGTGGAGTTAGTTGAAGTTTATCTTATGTGGGGTATTCGTCCAGGGTTCCAGGACTGATTCTTTTTTATGTATGGGAAGGTTACCCATTCAGTGAGGAGAGAAAACCAGAGGGACCTGTCTTAGACAAGTTTTCTTGTCAATCTCATCCTCTATTAGTTGGGCCACCCACTTGTTTACTTCTAGTGTGCTTGGTTTGGGTACATTAAGTCACCTTGTCATCATTCTCCAAAGGCTTTCACTCAGTGTGGCCATTTGGGAAAATTCGAGAGGTTTCACTTACGACATCCTCAGCAAGAGTCTCAACCGAAGGATGTCAGCTCCTTACTATAGGGCAGAAGATGCTTCAAGACATCAAACCTCCAGCCACAGCTCTCGGAGTGAATCTCTTCACGTATTCAGGAATCGTTGGGTGTGGGGAACTTTGGCCTAATTTTTTCTTCAGTGCTAAAATAGGGATGGTTTAAATCCCTCTACTGTAGACTCCACATCTTTGAAGGTTCTTTTTAGCTGTAAGAGGTACATAGGTCTCTTTTTCTCATTGTCGTCTTTGTTCTTTGAATACCCCACCATGATGGTAAAAAGGCGTAGTGATCTTGTTTTCTTATAATTCCTGTAGTTGTTCCACCTTAAATATGAGCTTTGGGGTTGTCTCTTTACAGATGTGAGCCTCAAGATGATTATCCCTCTAGTGTGGCCAGCTCCATGGGTGACCCATTCTTGTTTTAGGATATGCTCGTTTTGGAGACATATGCGTCTTAGGAAATAAAAAATAGGGGTTTAGTCCACTATTTCGGGTTTGGGGTCTTTCGTTGAGGACCCATGTAGTGGGGGTCTGGTTTATGTGGAGAGTTCATGGGTCAGTTTGTGCTGGGTTTCTCATGTCGGTCTGTTCTAATTGGCTTATGCTGGTTAGCCCTTAAATGGTGGGGAGACCCACTATGAATCTTGTCATTACTTCTTCGAGGTTTGGTATATGTGTCGGTTTCCTCTTGGGTTCATGTTAGCAGTTCCAGAGTTGTCCCATGATGAGGCTCTCAATGTTTGTTGTGCAAGTTGGGTTCTTGTGGTGGGGAGAACCATCCTCATTTCTTGATGACTCTTCTCGTTGCAGTTTCTCTGACAGTTGGTCGGGTGTTACTGGTGGAGTGAAAATTCACGTCGAGTTGTGATTTTGTTGGCCTCGTTAAATTTCAAACTCAAGTTTGATTCCTCGTTTGGATGGATGAATTTCTAGGGGTAGAATGTTTTTGTGGTGGGGAAAATTGTCACACCCCGACCCGGTAACTTGTCATCGTAGTTGTTTTTATTTATTTATTTCCTTTATTTGTCTGTTGGTTTCTTAAAGTTTTAATTTATTTAAATTAAAATCAAAATGAAATTAATTCAAAATGATGAAAAAAACAATCCAATAATAATGATGACAGTATTATTATTTATTTAATTATTATTATAAATTCAATTATTATTAATATTATTATATTGATTATTATTATTATTATTATGTTTTATGTTTTTATTAAAATTAATATTATTGATTTTTTATTTTTTTAACCCTAATTGTTTTTTTGTTGTGCGAAACCCCCCCCCCCTCTAATTCCTTCCTATCCCCAGGCGGCCTCTACCCTATATGCACCCCCTGGCTGCTCGATCCACTCCACCCGGCCATCTCCCTCCCTTCAGTCACTTTCCATCCCATTGAATCCCTCTAACAAACCACCATTGGTTCCCCACTCTCCCTCCCTTGCTTTCCTATCCACGCACCTCCCTCCCATTGAGCTGACTTACTCACTTGATGACCGGATAGCCGCGTCGGTGACCTCCTCCCCCGAGCTCGCTGTTTTCTTCATCAACGTCTTGGGCACAAGCCACCGCTTCCTTCACTGGTGAGTCCTCTCCCTTCCAATACTTCTTCATTTGGAAAATATTTCATCCTTCGTGTTGCCTTTTTAATTCATCCAAACCCTAGCTCATCGGGCGTGTCTTTGATTTCCAGTTTTCTTCTATTCTAGGTTGGATTAGATTGTCTCTTGAGGCCCTCCGGAGAGTGTCCTAACAACCGCTACTGAAAGTGAGGCGATTTGGTGTGGTTCGGTCCATCGGCACTGACCCAATGTGAGTTTTTGTTGTTTCCACTTGTTTTGCACATCTTGTATTTGGGGTTTTTGGTGTTTTTGACTCCCTATTATGTTCTCGGTAAGGCGTTGGATAGTTTCATGTTGGTTTGTCTCGTTTTGGATCATCCTTGACACCCGAGGTAAGGGTTAATATCGTTGGTTGGTTTAACAACTACATATTTGACGTCCTTTATGTGTTTTAAGGTTTGTAGTAATTATCTTGTATGGATTTGCTCGCTGCCTTGTGATTTTGGTCCGCCTCAGTTCGTCAGTCACCATTTGAGGTGAGGATTCTCTTATTGTCTTATTTGATTTGGTTTGTTTTTTAATCAATTTCTTTGATAATTTGTTTTTAGGGTTCATATTAGACCCCTTGTGGTGCGATTGTTGTGCAACGGGAGGTTCGTGCCATTTTTTTGATGTTTTCTATACTGAGGTTGGTGGTTTCACATTCAAATGTTATTTGAAAAATTACCTTACTTGTTTAATTAATTTATTATGTTATTTAATTTAATTGTTTTATGAAAATTTGGTTTTTCCTGGAAGTTATCATGTTTTGGGTTTGATTAGTTGCTAGTTCATATGGAATGGAGTTTTTTCATCATGAAAATCCATTTTCAATATTTTATTAATGTTTTATTATGTTGCGCAAGTGCTATAAATTCTATTTTGTAATGTGATTGGTGTGTGTTTGGATTTAGAAGAAGTTTTTTGAGTTTTCATTTATGTTCAAATCCTTATGATACCTATTGGAGTTATTTTATAAATTATTCATGGGGTTCATTAAATATTTTAATGGGAATTTGATTTTAAATTGAGGTGCGGTCTCATCGTAAAAATGGGGTTTTCACTTTTCTTTCAAGTGGTGGGTTGAAATGTGTGTGTATTTTATATCTTATGGTTTATGTGATTGATTCTTGTGTTATAATAAATGGTTTTTTCATTAGCGCAAACCCTTATGTGTTATTTTTAATCTTTCTTTATAATTTTATGGGTTTATATGTTTTATTCAATTATTTGTGTAACCCGTTGAGCTCTGATGTGTGGTTTCAAGTGGCAGGTGTCAAGAACGCCTGCATGTGCATGCATAAGGTAAGAAATATATATATAAACTCTCTCTTTTTACATATTCCCTATGGGAATGGGGAATATGTGGAATGCATCTAGGGGTATTTATATATATGTGTATAAATGCATGTGCATGGAAGTGTGCATGGTCGGTTCGAGTGGACATTGAAAAATATCAACAAGTTTGATGTAGGTACCCTATTCTTATGCCTTTAATTTGAATCCCATAATTTCTTGCTTGTTTTAAAAGTATGTTTTAAAATTATGCTATATATAAATGATAGGAAATTTGGTTGCTACTTCTTGAAATGATTATGCCATTGTTTTGAATATTGAAATGTATTTCAAATGCTATTGGTATTAAGTAACCTTTTCTTGAAAACTAATTTTCTACGTGGTTTCGAAATGTTTATGTGTATATCCAAAGGTGTTTGGCCTTTTTGGCAAGTTAATTTCATAAACATGTTCCCTTTATTTAATTGATCCTATTTTGAATCTTAAGAATGCTTTCTGAAAAAGAAAAACCTCTCTTGAGTCGTGTCGCCTTTGGTTTTAAAAATAAAAAGTGATTTCTAAGTTGTGTAACAACCCAATGTTTTTCAATGGAAATTCCCTTCTTATATTTATGTCAAAAAATAACATGAAAACACATCATAATTAACTATTATGTGATAAGTTACCCTTAAACATAATTTTGTCACATATGTGTTTGGAATTTCAAAAATCTGGCATACACGGTTGTGTTCAAGATTTTTTTTGGAGTCTAATAAAAAAAATGCTGAATAGTAACCTAACCTAATGAATAGTAACATATATTTATTAATAATGATATTCTGAAATTAATAGTAACCTCTCTTATGATAGTACGAAAATTATATTCATGTTGGAAGTACAATATAACTTTGTTTTAGAATAAGTTAATGAATGTTTTAAAAGTTGTTTGATAATAAATTATTATTTTAATTAATTATTAGAATAATCATATTTGGAATTTATTTTTGAAAAATGGACCTCAATTTTGAATTCTACACATCAAAAAATGGTTCGGGTGATTTTTTGAGATTTTTCTGAAATACATGAAATTTTAATGAATAGTAGAATCTGATAATTCACAATAAATGCTAAATAATGGATTAATTGAGTCATCGATGATGTTACGATGATGTAAGAAAATATAATTCGAATTCGCATGACCAATTTACTATTCTTGGTCATGGAATACTTACTATTCCTTGTCGTGGGAATAAAAAATAAATTAATGATTATAACATCATGAAATCCCTCCTCTCCTCCACTATTAAGCCTCCCCTCACTCCCTCTTCTCTCCACTCCTCTCAAGCTCCAAGCCATCTCTAATTTATTCCCAAATCTCCCCCCAAGGTTTTCCCACACGTCCAAAAGCTATAAGACTCATCAAAATACCAAAACTTCTCCCCTTAAGAGGTTCTCAAAGGAGAAAGTCTTAATAGGTAAATTCCTCTTCCCAAATTTATTCTTTTCTTTTAAGTTTAATTTCTTTTTATTTATTTCCTCACCTACCTTCACCATAATAGTATGATAAATCCGGTAACATAATTTTACTATAATTTCTTGATTCTAGTGGTATATTTCATTATATTCTCACCTTTCCCCACCCATTTTTTATGAAATGAAAGCCCTGTTTGAGATGTGTTAATTTAGCACATTCAAGGACAATGGTTTTTCAATTTCTATTATTATATTTAATTCTGGTCATGAAACCTTTTTTGTTATGGTTGAACCTGATTATTATATATTTAATATATCCCATTTTTGGTTCTTTAATCTTTTTGTACAAATGGAATTTATTTATAATTTAAAACACATTCTTTGTAATCAAATCTACCGATTAAAAAACCGTTACCACTATGGTTATATTTATAATAATACTACATCACTATATGTTACCTAATTAAAATTAAAACCATGTAATCTACTGTATATTAACTAAAGAATATAATTATAATTCTGGACAACCACTTTCATCTTGCATATAATCCAAACTTGAATATAAGTGAACCGATCTTTAATATCCAAGTAAACAAACGAGCCGAACAATGAAATTGAACATTATAACTAATAAAAAAGGCTTTTAATGAACTAAAACGGGTCATAATAAATAAATTACATATAGAAGATTTTATGGAATTATTAATTAAGAAGCCAAATTTTTATATTCATGTCATTATTAACAAGTGGAGAACACCACCAGATTTAATGTAATGGATTCCTCCCCTTTCACTCTTAATCAATATTGTTCTCTATGAGATGCCTTATTTTGTGTAATAACATGTGATATGGTATGTCTATACTCCATCCCCATACTTCCCTAATGTTTTATAAGTTACGATAAGCCTCTTATCCCTCTCATCAAACCCTCTTGGGTGCACCCGACACCATACCAGTAAAATCCTAACGAAATCTACCCAAACCTTCTTCGTTCTTTCAGGTTGCCATATCTTTCATTCAAAATAGTTGTTTCATATCTATTTATGTGAATCCTATGAATTCTGGATTGTTGTAAAATATTCTAATATCGATACCATTTAATAATTTTCATTCATGGATATACATGTTTTTAAAAGATTCCTTCCTTAGAACTTTCAGATAAGAAAACTTGTTTTAAAGGGTCTTCCCATAATTTTACCAAAATTTCATGTGCACTCTATCCTATTTTTTATAAAAACCATTGTATTTATAAAATCAGTATTTTTATTATGAAAAACTTATTGGTTCAATTATGGTTTTATATAAAATAATTTCTGCTTTCCTATTTGAAAATCACTAAAGTGTTTTCTTTAAAACCACACAAAAAGGTTTTAATGCTAATGTTCTAAAATACACTTCTAACATGTTGTCACTTCTATCTGACACAACATACCATGTTATATAACTATTTTACCCTATGAATGACCATGTATGTTCTAATCCATTCCTTTCATGAAAAATTTCGTGATACGCCCTTTGGATATGATTTATTTCATTATTGTGATACCCATCTCTTTCGATGGGTACCCTTATATTTGTGTATGGTTGATTATGTATGATTGTATATGTGGTAAGAATATTTATGTGGAAATAATATTCATGAAAATGATGAGATGGGTGCACCAAGATAGTTCTCTAAGGCATTGGGTAAGGATAAGTCTCATGAGATGCGATGTGAAATGGGAGTGGCGGTTAGCCTTGACCCGTACTGAAATGGGAAACGAGATTGGCAGTTAGCCTTGACCCGTACTAAACATATGATTTATGATTCTTATACATTTATATTATTCCATGTTTATGTGATCCCATGCTTATATTAAATGATTTTATAAGTTTCATTCTTTGGATATCTTTATGTCATGCCTCCTAACTCGTGTTCTTGAGATGTATCCTTATGTTCATTCCCTTACTGGGCATTTTAAGCTCATCCCTTTGTTCATGTGTTCCCTAGGGTACCCTATGAAGATTTAAGATCTCAAAGGAACTTAGAAGCTCTTTATGGAGATTAAATAATGAAGTGTTTCTTTTTATCCCCATGCTTTATTTTACATGTACCTATTCATCCAAGACACTAGACTTAACGATCCATGACATGTACTATGATGATTAATTATGCTAAAAATAATGACATGTTATATGTAAAAGTCTTGGGTTGCTATAGTTGGTATCCGAGGATGGTCTAGTTATTTTTGGAGTATAGGAATAGATCACCTTAGTGAGAACCTTAAGGATGAGACTAAGTATAAAAAACAGTCCTAAATTTTGGTGAGTATAGAGTAAGTGATTTATTAAAAAAATACATCCCTGTCTAGATACGAGAAGGTAGAGGCAGCTCTGGCACGGATGTATCTAGTGGTAAAACCCAAAAACACCGCTTTGAGATAGACTCAAATAGGAACTGGTGCATGATTACGGGCCTTTCTACACTCTTGGTTACGAAACTCCCAAGGGATATGATTTGGTAGATTCCCAAGATTAGTACAAACCATTACTAAGGGGTAAAACGCCCATAAGAATATAAGTTAAGAAATAGATCGAGGATAACCAAGATATAAAAAAAAGGAATCACAAGTTAGGATGTACTTCTTCTTTATAAAATTATCCATTAATGTATAAAGTTGCCTTTTTATTCTCAATAGATAAGTATTCAAGACCTCTAATTATACGTTTTTTTCACAGTTAATGGGGGAAAAAGAAGAACACGTTCTAACAACCAATGTGATAGGCAATGTAATGATTTTCCTAATGAAATGTCTGATGTGATGGAAGCGGGTGCTCAAAACTTCATGTAAGTACTTGCTCTGCTGGTTCGAGTTATGAATAATAACTTGAATCAGGTGGAATGTCCCCCATCCTCCAAGGAAAGAGCATGTTGTCATAGAGTCCTTCATGAGGCAAAGGCCTCCCAGGTATAGCGGGTCTTCTGATCCCCTCCTCACAGAACAATGCATTAACTCCATTGAAAATATTTTCTCTGTCCTCCTGTGCTCAGAAGAAGAGAAAGTTGTACTGGAAGTCTATCGTTTGGATGGGGAAGCTGATTAGTGGTGGAAAATGATCAAGAATAAAAAGTCCGAAGAGGAAATTGATTCCATAGATTGGGAGGAATTCAAGAGGATGTTTTTCAACAAATATTTTTCCTCCAACCCTCCATCTCAAGATGGAAAGGGAGTTCCTTGGACTCAAGAAAAAGTAATATGAGTCCATCGGGGCGTATGAAATGAACATTACAAGGCTTGCAAGGTACGCCTCTGGCTTTTTCATGAACATGAAAGAAAGGTCGATAACTTATTTAGCGGACTAAAGCCGATTCTAAGAAATTTTTTGGCAATTCATGACTTTAATAACTATGAGGAGATTGTTTGTTGTGCCCTAAAGGTTGAAAAGGAGATGGGAGACTCTCAGTTGTCTCATTGTCCTAGTGAAATGAATCGGAAAATGGAGAACAACATGGGTGGTTCTTCAAAAAAAATTCCATGATGAAAACAATCCTCACTTTCCCCTTTGCATGAATTTTGGGTATAAGCATCTTGGGGACTATCTAAAGGGAACAAGGAATTACTTATAATGCAGAAATTTTGGTCATCTATCCAATAACTGCCGAAGGGATATGAAAAATCCTGCTAAAGTTGTAGAATAACAGATGGTTTAGATCAACACTCAGCATATAGTGTAGTGTTCTAACTGAAAGGAGCTTGGGAATTATGCGAACAATTTCCCTATGCCGAGGGTTGTAAAAGGAAATCAGTAACAACCTCCAAGGCAACAAGAAAAAGCTTATGCTATCACTACTACTGAGGTGGAGCCAAAAAAAACTGTGGTGACAGTTAATCTTGTTATTCATTCATGAATAGCGAACATACTATTTGATTCTGGTTCTACACATTATTTCATATCTTGAAAGTTTAGTAGAACTGTTCAAACACCACCTCAAAATTTGGAGGAAAAGTTATCTGTGAGAATGGATAATGGCGCAATTGTTTCATCCATGGTTTATAACTCTTCCCTGGTTAATTTTTGTGTATTGAACCTCCTTGAAAATCTTATCATACATCCTTTAGTGGAGTTTGACACTATCTTGGGCATGGATTGACTATATTAGTATAAGTGCAACTTCAACTTCCGGGAAAGGGGGATTACTCTTCACATCCCGAAGCATCATGCGATTCTTTATAAGATCAAGGAGGAAGATGAGACTCCATTAGATGCATCATCACAAGTTTGGATATTGTTTTCTTATGAACATGCATACCTATCTCATATGATTGAGACAGAGGAGAGAATCATACTTGACGACATGCCCATCATCAGGGATTTAACTGATGTATTTCCCGAAGAGTTTTCTGTTCTTCCCCGAGACCGAGAGGTTGACTTCTCAATTGAACTTATCCCTGGATCTCTTCCAAAATCAAATACACCTAAAAGAATGGCCACTGTAGAGCTGGAAGAGATGAAGAATCCGTTATAGGATAATATGGAGAAGGATTTTATACTAATGAGTGCTTCACCGTGGGGTTCTCCAGTCCTCTTCATCAAGAAGAAGGCTGGATCAATTTTCCTATGTTTTGATTATCATCAACTCAATAAAATCACTATAAAGAACAAGTATCTCCTTCCACGAATAGATGAATTTTTCGATCAGCTTCGTGGGGCTAGTTATTTCTCTAAGGTGGACCTTGGGTCGGGATATCACCAACTAAAGGTGAGGAAGAATGATATTCCCAGGACTACCTTTTGAATGAGGTATAGACACTTTGAGTTCATAGTGATTCCCTTCGAACTCACTAATGCTCTAGAAATTTTCATGGATTTAATGAATAGAGTCTTTATAGATTACCTCAACCAATTTTTGGTGGTATTTATTTATGATATTCGAATTTACACAGAGATTAAGGAGGAACATGAGGAGCATTTGGAAACTGTGTTAAAATAATTGGGAATAAAGAAGTTGTATACAATGTACAGAAAATATTAGATCTGGATGGAGGAAGTATCATTCATAGGGAATTGTATCACTAGGAAAGGGATATTTGTGGACCATTCCAAGTTGGAGGCAATTGAAGAGTGGCCGAGGCCAACTTCTGTAACAGAGATCCGCATCTTTTTAGGTCTAGCTGGTTATTATCGACGATTCATGAAGAAATTTTCACGATTGTCAAACCCAATGACCATGATGACACGGAAGGGGGTGAAGATCGTCTGGACATAGGAATGTGAATACTGTTTCAAGGAGTTGAAAAAGAGTCTTATCACTGTGTCGGTACTCACACTCCCTTTATGTGGAGAACTCTCTGTGGTGTATAGTGATGCTTCTAAGAAATTCATAGGTTGTGTGCTAATGAAAAATGTTAAATTGATAGCCTATGCCTCAAGGCAGCTGAAAATCCATGAGCAAAACTATCCCACGCATGATCTGGAGTTGGCAGTTGTGATCTTTTCATTGAAAATCTGGTGTCATTTTCTCTATGGAAAAAATGTGAGATATATACTAACCCCAAGAGTCTTAAATATATATATAAACACATAAAGAGATTAATATGCGCTAGAGAAGATGGATAGAACTCATAAAGGATTATGAGTGCTCAATCCACTACCATCCAGGTAAGGCAAACAAGGTGGCAATTGCTCTAAGTAGAAAGGATCTGGCATCTTTATCAATGATGAGAATTGAAAAGGATCCGATCTTCTTATATTTTAAAATGATGGAAATGGGAATCATTAAAGGAGGAACATCATCAATACTTTCCCAAATTATTTCTCAACCATCCCTTATGGAGAAAATAAATTTTTATCAAAGAAAGGATGCGGAAATTCAGAAAAGGGTGGAATCTGTTAAAAATGGGAAATCCTCCGATTTCAAAATTGATGAGGAAGGAGTTGTAAGATTTGAGACACGATTATGTGTACCATATGATCCAGAGATAAATAAGGATTTATTGAATGATGTACATAGATCGACCTTCTTTATCCATCCTGGGAGTACCAAAATGTACCGTGATCTGCAAGAACACTTCTGGTGGGATAACATAAAGAAGGAGATTGTGGAATATATATCAAGGTGCTTGGTATGTCATCATGTTAAAGATGAGAAAAAAAAGTCCAATGGTATGATACAGCCATTGCCTATACCCATGTGGAAATAGGATAATGCTACTATGGACTCTACCACGGGTCTCCCGAAGACGTCGAAGGGAAATAATGCGATATGGTTTGTGGTTGATTGACTCACCAAGACATCCCATTTCATCATTATTCGGGAAGATATATCACTTGAACAACTTGAAAAGTTATATGTGAAGGAAGTGGTGAGACTGCACGATGTTCCACTCTCAATTGTCTCTGACCGTGGTCCAAGGTTCATATCTAAATTTTGTGGGAGCCTTTAACATTACTTGAGTACTGAATTAAATTTTAGCATGGCCTATCACCCCCAAACTAATGGCCAGTCTGAATGAACTGTTCAATCACTTGAAGATATTCTTAGATCATGATCTCTAGAATTAAAAGGTGGATGGGATAAGCATCTCCTATTGGTTGAGTTCTCATACAAAAACAGCTTCCACTCGAGTGTTCATATGGCTCCATATGAAGCTCTATATGGAAAGAGATTTTGAACTCTAACCTGTTGGGATGAATTTAGAGAAATAAAGCTTATTGGACCCAATCATGTTCAAGAGATGTTAAAGAAGGTTCAAGTCATCCAGAAACACATCAAAGCTTCTCAAAGTTGGAAAAAGAGCTATGTTGACAACCGTCGAAGGGACTTGTAGTTCGACGTTAGAGATAAATTATTCCTTCTAATATATCCATGGAAGAGATTCATGTGATTCGAAAAGAAAGGGAAGCTAAGCCCAAGGTATATTGGCCCTTTTGATATCCTTGATAGCATAGGATCCGTTTCCTATGGGAATGAACTTACACCAAATATGGCTCGAGTTCATGATTTTTTTCATTTACCACTCTTGAGAAAGTACATACCTGATCCCTCACATGTACTAAACTCAGAGGTGGAG
Source organism: Viscum album (assembly GCA_963277665.1). Taxonomy (NCBI): domain Eukaryota; kingdom Viridiplantae; phylum Streptophyta; class Magnoliopsida; order Santalales; family Viscaceae; genus Viscum; species Viscum album. Next base: position 1,651,482,730 of record OY728132.1, on the reverse strand, counting down.
CAGTTGGAAGATGTTCTCTCCTCTGAGGAGCATCCAGTAAAGATTCTGGATCAGAGAGATAAGTTTCTACGTAAAAAGACCACCCATCTTGTATATGTGTTTTGGAGGAACCATAAGTTTGAGGAGTAACAGGGGAACTGGAAGAATCAATGAAGGAAAAGTACCCACATCTTTTTTTGGCCTAGAATGTAAAACGAAATTTTAGGGGCCAAATTTCATAAGGGGGGAAGAATGTAATGACCCAAATTTTTTCAATGGAAATTCCATTCTTATATTTATGTAATGAAATCACATTAAAACACAACATAATGAACTACTAAGTTATAATTGTCCTTTATACATAAGTTTGTCCCTTATGTGTTTGGAATTTCGAAAATATGGCATACACGGTTGTCTTCAAAATGTTTTTTGGAGACTAATAAAACATAAAAATGGTGAATATTAACCTACCCTAATAAATAGTAACATACCTTTATGAATAGTGATATACCCTAATGAATATTATTCTCTCCTATTATAGTATAAAAATAATATTCAAGTTGGAATTACAATATACTTATGTTTTAGAATAAGTTAATGAATGTTTTAAAACTACTTTTGATAATAAACTATTATTTTAATTAAATATTAATATAATAATATTTATAAAATTATTTTTGAAAAATGGCCTTCATTTTTTGATTCTAAACGTCAAAAAATGGTGGGGGTGAATTTTTGAGATTTTTCTGAAATACATGAAATTGTGATGAATAGTAGAATCTGATAATTCACAATAAATGCTAAATAATGGATTAATTGATTCATCAGTGATGTTTTTCTGATATAAGCTCACTTGGTTCGGATTCACATGACCCGTTTACTATTATTGTTCATTTAATACCTAATATTCCTTGTCTTGGGAAGAAATAATAAATTAATGATTATAATATCATGAAATCCCTCCTCTCCTCCACTATAAAACCCCCCTTCACTCCCTCTTCTCTCCACTCCACTCAAGCTCCAAGACATCCCTAATTTCTGCCCAAATCCCTCCCCAAGGTCCTCCCCCACGTCCAAAAGATCTCATCCTCCTAAAAATACCAAAACCTCTCCCCTTAAGAGGTTCTCAAAGGAGGAAGTCTCAAGAGGTAAATTCCTCTTCCCAAATTTCTTCTTTTCTTTTATGTTATTTTCTTTTTATTTATTTTTTCACCTCCCTTCACCATAATAGAATGATAAATCCATTAACATAAATTTAATATAATTTCTTCATGCTATTGGTATATTTCATTATCTTCTATCCTCTCCCAACCCTTTTTTAGAAATAAATGAAAGCACCGTTTGAGATGTGCTAATTTAGCCCATTCAAAGACAACAGTTTATCAATTTCTATTATTATCATTAATTATGGTCATAAAACAATTTTTGTTATTGTTGAACCAGATTATTATATATGTAATATATCTCATTTATGGTTCTATAATCTTCTGGTACTAATGGAATTATGTTATAATGAAAAACACATTCCTTGTAATCAAATCCACCTATTAACAAAAACTGTTACCACTAAGTTTATATATATAATAATTATAAATCACTCTAAGTAACCTAATTAAAATTAAAACCATGTAATATTCTGGATATGAACTAAAGAACATAACTTTAATTCTGGACAACCACTTTCATCTTTTATATAATCCAAACATGAATATAAGTTAACCGATCTTTTAATTCCAAGAAAACAAATGAGTCGAACAATGAAATTGAACCTTATAACTAATCAAAAAGGATTTTTATGATCTAAAAAGGGGAATAATAAAAAAATTAAATATAGAAGAGGTTCGGGAATTATTAATTAATAAGCCTAATTTGATTATTCAGGACATTAATAACAAGGGGAGAACACCACCGGATTTAAGGTAAGGGATTCATCCCCTTTCACTCTTAATCGAGATTGTTCTCTATGGTATGAATTTTTTGTGTAATAACAAGTGATGGGGTATGTTTATACACCTTCCAAATACTTCCCTAATGTAATATATGTGATTATAATCCCCTTATCTCTTTCATCAATCCCTCTTGGTTACACCCGACACCATGCCGGTAAAATCATAATAAATTCTACCCAAACCTTCTTCGTTATTTCAGGTTTCCTTAACTTTCACTGAAATTGTTGTTTGAATATCTATTTATGTGAATCATATGAATTATGAATAGTTGTAAAATATTATAATAATAAGACCCTTTCATCACTTTATTTCAAGGGTATACATGTTTTTGAAAGATTCCCTCTATATAACTTTCTGATAACCAAACTTATTTTAAGGGGACTTCCCAAATTTTTATCCAAATATCAAGTGAACTCTATCCTATGATTTAAAACACAATTGTATTTATAAAATCAGTATTTTTATTATGAAAACCTTCTTGGTACGACTCTGGTTTTATATAAAAGATTTTCCTCTTTTCTATTTGAAAATCTATAGAGTTTTTTTTAAAACCGTACAAAAATGTTTTAATGCTAATGTTCTAAAATACACTTCTAATATGTTGTCACTTCTATTTGAGACAACATACCATGTTATATGACGATTTTACCCTTTTAATATCCATGTCTGTTTTAATCCATTCCTTTCATGGACACTTTTTCGATACGCCCTTCGGATTTGTTTTATGTCGTGATTGTGATACCCAACTCTTTCCATGGCTACCCTTATGTTTCTGTTTGGTTGATTATGTATGATTGTATATGTGGTATGAATATTTATGTGGCAATAATATTCATGAAAATGATGATATGGGTGCACCCAGATAGTTGTCCAATGCATTGGGTAAGGATAAGTCTCATAAGATGCAATGTGAAATGGGAGTGGCGGTTAGCCTTGACCTGTACTGAAATGGGAAACGAGATTGGCAGTTAGCCTTAAACCGTACTAAAGATATGATTTATGATTGTTATACATTTAAATTATTCCATGTTTATGTGATCCCATTCTTATATTAAATTATTTTATAAATTTCATTCTTTGGATATCTTTATGTCATGCCTCCTCACTCATGTTCTTGAGATGTATCCATATGTTCATTCCCTTACTAGGAATTTTTAGCTCATCCCTTTGTTCATGTGTTCCCCAGGGTACCCTATGTAGATGTAAGAGCTCAGAGGAAGTTAGAAGCTCTTTATGTAAATTAAATAATGAATTGTTTCTTTTTAGCCCCATGTTTTATGTTACATGTACCTAGTCTTCCAAGACACTAGACTTAATGATCCTTGGATTTTAATCAGATGATTAAGTATGCTTAAAATAATGAATGTTATATGTAAAAGTCTTGGGTCGTTATAAGTTGAATGCATTATTATGTTTTGAATTTAATGCTTATTTATTGTGAGACGTGGAAGAGGGGGAATTCACTTAAGGAGGGCGAGCAGTGGTGAGAGGTCAAATGGGTTTAGAAAAAGAAGGTGTTATATACATATATGTTTGCTTGATAAAGAAAACTCACCACCACTTGAAATAAAGAATAATGGGAAACCTGGGTATCTAGGTGGGTTACCAGGACTAGTACGCTAGATGACATGACAAGGGTTCATCTCGGTTCTTCTAGAAGGAATGATGCAACAACACTAACTAAACATACGATCTTCTGAGGGTCGTGGTCTTCTAAGACACATTTTCTAAGGGTCGTGGTCTTCTAAGCCATGTTTTTCTGAGTGTTATTGTTTCTAAGACACATTTCACCAAGGTAAAAGGTCTCTAGGTTCCAACATGTGATAGATACCTATAGAGACTACCCACAGTGCTCATTTGTGACATGCTTCTAGTGATGTGACTTCTTTTCAGTTGTTTCATACTCGATGTCTTATTTGTGAAAACAATATTTTGATCCAAACTGGTTTCTTTTCATTTTAACTGTTAATGCATGCTTAGAACCTATTTTGAAAATGTCACGGGACCTAAATTATTTAAATTAAAAAGAAAAATCATTACTCGAATTTGAAAAGAAGGAAAAAAATTCATTTATTATACCTTATTTTCAAACTGGCATGATTGGATTTCTTACTAATGGTAGGGGCATAAAATATGGTTATATTTTGAAATTACTACTGAGCATCTCAGTGATCATGCCTATTTTTCTTTTTAGTTATAGGTTTCAGTCATGGATCACTTTTAGGAGCAAGCATATTTTACATATAGCATTGCCCCATGGGGTCACCTGAGGTATGCCACTTCACTTCTTTATTCCTTTTTTACTTCCAAGTTGTTTGGTTTATTTCCCTCTATATGTCTCATAGTTTAGTTTATATTTATTCATCTTTGTTATGGCCCAAAATCATTCCCAACTAGTTTATTTCGATGCCCGACACTAGTTGCCAGCCCATGGGGATTGGGAATTCCATTCAGGCCATGTCGCGGACCGGCTCAGGTGACCGGTTTAAGATCGACCCGGGTTGGTTCGTGACATACCCATCCATGTAAGTGGTAATGAAAAATGTATTACACTATAGTGTGGATGCGGTAAGCAGTATGTATGAACACACAATACTCTTATTTTTCATCGGCTGTATAACATGTGGAATATGGTTGTACCATAATCATACTAACATATTCTCACATATATGGTACTATATTAATTTCTTTATTTTTTAACCAACTCATGAAAATGAAATAGAAGAATAAATAAACAATAGAGTATTTAAAAAAAAGTACCTCTTTTTCAGAAAATATCCATTAGATCTCAAATTAATGACACACTGTGTGGTATTTTGAGAATACAATAAAATCTAGAATGTGTATAGGTTATTTTATAAGATAAATTTTTAGGTTATAGTGAGTCATGAGCTCATAATGTGACATTAATAAGTTATAGAGGAGGTGTCCAATTCTAATTGAGGTGAGGGGAAATTTTTTGAATTTCTCAAAAGATTAAATTTTAATAAATTCATTTTTTCCCAAATTACAAAAAACAATCCATTTATTAAAACAAAATATATTGTAATATATCCATATTATTATCCAATATATTTTGAAAATGTTTTAGTATTATTTTAAACCATATCATTTGGATTAACCCTTAGTCAACCAAATTTTAATTTTTAGTATGGTAACAAATTATTCAATATTAAAAGGTTTTAATTTAATATTATCTGATGTAACCTAGACCATAAATAAATAATATAATAACTCTTACAATATATTATAATTTTTTTGTATTTTTAAAGTTTTTTTTATGATTTTTAAATAACTTAAGATTATATTATTTTGATAAAATAACATTAGTGTCAATCTTAACACTATTTATAACATGGAATTTTGAAAATATCACAATAATATGATATCCTACAAGATGTATTTTACTATATACTTAATAGTTCAGGATTATCTTTATGATTCTTTATCACATTAATTATCTAAAATTATATTTATTTTAATTTTTTTAATATATTTTTTTTGATATTTCTATTAACAAAATAATTATTGAATTAGATTCGTTTATGTATTTAAGGATATTAATTATACATTGAAAATTATATTTAAATTTCCATGATGTTGATAAATATCATTGATTTCTAAATTCTATTTATGAACAAATATAGCTTTATGTCATGCATATATTAAATATAATATAATATTTAATACATGAATGTGTAATAATTGAATTAATATTAAATAAAATATTATAAATATCATAATCTCAACCATGTGGCGCAAAAAGTCAAAAAGAAATTTCTATAATAATTTTTTTCATTAATATAAAAATATACATATATATTTATTCAGAACCTACCTCTTCTTCTTGTGTATATATGAAAGATATTTCGGATAAATAAAGTGACATTTTGTGACTTTTAGTGATTTAAATAATATATATGTCATTTTTCATTTAACATTTTCCTTTAAAAAACTTAATTTAATTAATTAGGTTTTAACTATATAATTATATTCTTCCACAAAATTTTTTACAATATATAGGGTCTTTTTATAGTCTTTATCATTTTAATTTAAACATAAATTACCCAATTTACCATTTACTATAGTGAATAAATTTACAAAGGTAATTATTCATATTGTAAAAACTATTAAAGGGACCTATTTAATAAATTTGGAACATATGAATCCAAATTTTTCATCCATTTTTTTTTTAAAAAAATGAATAATTTTTATAATTTAATTTAATTTATTAATGGATAAATGCCATAAAAATGGTTTTCTTTGGAAAAAAAATACATTTTTATGCATAAAATGTTTTTTGAATAAAGCCTTGTATAAAATAATTTGAAAATAATAATTAAATAATTTTAAACATAAATTAACTACTTTAGTTTTAAAAATATTTCAAATCATAATATTAACATCTAAAGACTTTAAATAAAAATATCGTTTTCAATAAAAAAAATTATTTTCAGTATTCCTTGAAAAACAATGTTTTTTGAATATTATTAAAAAAAATTAATATAATAATGACATTAAAAATTCAAATTTTAAATTTATAGTTTAAAATAAATTTCCTTTAACTTATATAAATTATTATTGACTGATAAAATTATGAATATATCATTTTGGAAAAATAATATTTCCATTTTTCAACGATCATTATGAAAATGAGGTAAGTAATATTTTATCATTATAGAATGATAATAAGATCATAAATCCCATATTAATTAATTATATATACATATATATTTATATATCATCCATGTGGATTGTTTGTGAAATGAGATTCACTTTTCATTGGGAAGGCAATAGTTCACACGTAAACGAACAACGTTTTTTAATAATTAAATCAAATGGATTAAACTGATTATTAATTTATGTAAAGATTATTCCATGGATTTCATAATTATTTCATATATGGTGATATAGATAAATTTAATGAATATATTTGATAAATTACAAGTGTAAAAATCACCTTTTTCTATTCATAAATGATATTTTGTAACTAATCATGAAATATGGTAAAGTAATGATTATTCCATGGATTTCATAATTATTTCATATATATCACATATATTCATTAAATTTCTCTATATCACCATTTATGTAAAAATTTACTAAAAGTATAATCACATCACTTCATGAGGCAGTAGTCCACTGTACACACGAGCGACATTATCATATCCCCTATGGAATGGGAAAGTAAAAAAGTTTTATATGATATAATGAATAAAAATATATAATTATGTTATAAATAAAATAATTGTAGTTTATATATATCATCATAACCATCCGTGAATGTTTGTAACAGAGAAAAATAAATGACATCGATTTGTGAGGCGGTAGTCCACTGTACACATCAATAATGATTTTAAACACATTTTATAGAAGTGGGGATGGTTTGAATTTGTTCTATTAATTTAAATAAAATAAAATTATATGGATTACATTTAGGTAATTATATCATCATGGTTTAAATATAATTTAATTTTTTGAGGGAAAAAATAAATAAATAACACATAGTTAGGAATTTATCCTCTTCTCGAGCCACCCTTGTAGGATTATACCTAATGTATTTTTATAATTCAGTGCTGAAAAAATTACTTCGTGAAAGGTGGGAATAAATTTGGAAGTTTATTTAGGTTTGTAATTTTTAAATAAATGGTACTAAGGTGTAAAGAAATGAGACGATCGAGTGACTGTTTATAAGAGAGGTGATTTTTACACTTGTAATTTATGAATAGAAAAAGGTGTACTAACTGCTTTATCATGACACATCAAATTGATTATTAGTTTATGATTTATTTATAGTATAATAAATACCCTAGGTCATATTTCAATGATACATTATAGGTTTGGTTTATTAATTTTTAATTAAAAGTATTGTGGGGGGTATTTTGAAAACATTTTTATGAAAATGACTTGATTTAATGATTTTAATAGTTGTAAAATAAATTCGGTGTTTTATAATTATGATACAATGAAACCATTTCATGTTCACAACACATCTTGGAAAAATAATTTTTATGAATATTTTATATGGTTTATTATAATCCTTTCGTTGAGGGTTGTCAAGATCTTGACTTCCATCTTTCCTCATAAAATGATACTTAAATAATCACCCCTTGACCCAAAGATCGTGTATTCCTGTTTGGGTTCTAAAACATAGAAAAAAGGAAATAGAAGAATACATTAAATGTTATTTATGTGTGATATAAAGTGAATTCTTTTCTTTTGTAATCAGAACAACCAAATATTTCCACTTGAAATCTCAACCAAATTTGTATTGAAATAAAAAGTGCCTCACTTAATTAAAAAAAGAAATATATTGAGATTGTAATATCATATAAATTAAAAATAAGTTAAATATTTAACAAAAAAATTACACAAAAACTAGTAGAATAACATGTTCCGGAACACACTCAAATGTATTTGTAGCTACCTTGAAATGATCGTCCACCGTTTAGCTCTCCATTAACAGGAGGAGGAGGATCGAGTGGAATTTTCCCTCATTCTAGATCCCCCAATGAAGATAGGGTCCACCAAAATTTCATTTATTGGGAGAGTACTCTTTTGTGCATCCAAAATACCAGTGAGTTTCAACTTATTAGAACATACAAATGAGGTTCCAAATTTATCATTTTATATGATTAGATGAAGGTTATTTTGGGAACACAGATTCTGTAAAACCACATGGACCATTAATTTAGGTGGGTATAAAGCCTTATATCTCTTTTTTTAAAAATAAATGGTTAGTTACTCACCTCTTTACTATCTCCCCGATAATTTTTTCTTCGTTTAAACACTTATAACTCGAGATATATATAGATCACATCACACTTCTTTTTACATTTTATAGATTTGGTGTTCTAGAATTATCATGTAGGTTGGGTCACTTAATCGATGAATTGTTCTTAGGTTACTACAAATGAAATTTTTAAAATTAAATTATGGAGTAGATCACAAAACTTTCTTCCATTTTGATTCATGGATTAGTTGAAGGGTGTGTCTTAGTCCACTGGTGTACTTGGATCCTACGTTGTTTGGCCCATTTTTCATTGACATCATGGTGGGCCCTTCAAATCAACTCCAAATACAATGTAATTATAAAAACAAGTAACATTGGAATTTTTAAAAGTTATAAACACAATTTAATTGATATAAAATAAAGTGAAAATTGTTATTATTTTTATAATTTTCAATAAAAAACTAGTCTATCACATTGGTGTGTGGTTGAAAATAAAATAGTGTATCTTTGTGTGATCACACCCCCATATCTAAACATTTTCACTCCTAAGAGAAGACGTATTTCTAAAACATATGCAGGTATATATTTTAAAATTAATATAGATTTATCATTCAATAAAATTTCAATTCATGATTAAAATGTGATCAAATAAAAAATGACACCAAGGAGTTATTCTCAGTGATCATGGAAATAGACGTCTCAAAAATTTTATCATAATGATATTCCAAAAGAATCATGATACCAATCAAAGAAAATAATTCCAAAATTAATCATGCCATTAATTATCCATGTGTTTTTGGGAAATAAATTTCATGCTCTTCATTCTACTTTCTATTGAGTAAATATATGTTATTTTAAAAATTGTCTACTTATATATCCATTTACACTAATGATGACCTACATCCTTTGCAATAAAATTTCATGACCCAATCACTATAACATTACCAAAAATAAAACCGTAATCTCCCAACTTAGATATCCTCATATATTATACATCTCATCACTACCCTAATTTATTTTTATTTTTTCAAAGATTCCCTTGGATCAAATCATAAATTCTTCTCCCAACCCATGATTCTTCTCTTCATGAAGCTAATGGTAGTAGTTATAAAAATATCAAATATCAATGACGGGTGGTTTCTTACCTTGACAAGATGAAACCCTTTTTTAAGGTGTAAAATAATCCAATAACTACTACACAATCATAGGTCAATCTGGCATAGTAATGAAATTGATTATATAAAGAATAAACATATGAAAAAATAATTATGTAATATAATGAAAAATTAACCTAACTTATATTTACATTCCATTTAGTAAGAAATTTTTAAAATTCATTTTTGGGTGAAGATATGTGTGTAGATATTAAGTTAAATTTTTTTTTCTAAACTATTAACACAACGAGTGCCATTATTCTCAAACTTTTCAAAATGATACAACCATTTATATCTTCAAAAAAGAACCAAATTTCAAAATAAAGCCATTCCATAGTGTTGAATTCATGTGAAAATACACATTTCATCATAAAAAAAATTAATGTTAAAACAATATGAAAATGGAAATTCCTCAAGAATTTTCAATAACTTTGATGAATAAGATGTAATAATTTTAAATAATAAATTGGCCATAAAAATTATCATTTTAGAAGAAAAGTAAGGGGGAAATGGGTGAGTGTAACAAAACTATTCAGTATGCTAAAAAAGGAAAAGAAAAGAAATATGATGAAAATTTATAACTGACCACATAATATGCCCATCCCACACACCTAATTTATGTAGTTTTCTCACTATAATAAAAGAGAATGTGGGATGGAAGGAAAAACATGGTGGGTTTCATTCGTAGACTACTACATGAACTTAGAGTTCCTCCATTGGGGACTTTGGAATGGCTTTGTGGAAGTTTTTCAGCCGCTACCCATTGACAATTATGTTTTCCATGGTTTCATAATTTTGAACCTGAACAACACTAAGTGAAGAGACATTAACACTAGCGAATGGTCCAAACCTACAAGAATGATGCTGAACTGGATGAAAATTCATCAATTCATTATAGAGAAGGTCCTTCTACCCAATTTGGAACTGATGATGAAGGATTATACAGTCATGAGAACCCTTTGTTGACTCCTTATAAATATAGGATTCCTAATATGAATCTCTTATTATTTCCTCCAACTACTGAATCTACAACTTTCTTTCAGAACATGCACTAGAATGATCAGAATTGCGTGGTTTAATGGACCAGTAGGCCCGTTTCTCTATCTCAATAGAGCGGTGACAACTCTTTCCAAACAAAAACAGATAGAGTGACATTCTAGTGAGAGTTTCAAAGGATGTATGGTAATACCATAATGATTCATCGACTCTATGAATCTAGTCCTTTATATTTGGTTGAAACATATTTTTTAGATACTATTATACCTCTATATTTGACACATCAGCTTGTCCAACAGTTTGTGGGTGATAAGCAGTAGACACTCAATGCCTGAACCAATACCAACACAAAATAGATTTCATTGTTCAATTGAAAAAATTATAACCATGTACACTAATGTTTCACCTTGGTATTCCAATCCTATTGAATATTTTTTTTCATAAAAATTCAATAACTTACATAGAATCATTATTCCTTGTATCCCATGCATCCACCCATTTGAAAGCATAACCCAAAACCAGAAAAATGTAATGGTTCCCAAATTAATTGGGTAATGGTATCATAAATTCAATTCTCCATACATTAAAAATGTCATATAATAGAAAGCATTATTGTGACATCTCATTTTTTATCTACATTCTTGAATCCATGATAGCGAGGATAATAATTACAGAAAACCGGGGAATCTGGAAAAATTGTTGGCAAAAAGAGACCTGAATCATAGACATTATGACCAGTCTGTTGGGGACCAAGGTTGCCCCCAAAATCAAGAGTGATTCCAAACCTAAGTACAAAATATATCTTTCTCTCGATAACAAAATGCCTAAGGACCTGATCACTACATTGGCTCCAATGGTAAGGGTCATCCCAAAGTTTCCAATGAGACTCATGTTTTATATGGTGGGACTATTATTAATTGAAAACAGTTTGAAATCAAGATGCGACTATATAATTTGAATTTCAGAATACCATCAAATTTTATCTTGCACTCTGTAAAATTTCTCATTTTGAAACATGCAATTTATGGTAATACATGGGGATGAGTTGATGTCTAAGGATGGGGGTATCCAACTTATATGGTCATCCACCACATTATATGTTCCTTTTTTATATCTAATTTCTATATTCAATTCATGAAGGGGGAATTTTCATCCAATGATATGTGGGTTGGATTTGGGTTTCATAAGAAGATAATGTGGGGATTCATGGTTTGGGAACATAATGACATTGGATCCTAAAAGATACGACCTGAATTTTTCCATGGAAGACACCATGTAAATATATTTTTTTTGTTTTGATGTCTCTTTCTTGGGAAGGGTCTATTGTATGTGAGGCATATACATGTGGAGATCGATCGGCCCCTTATGGTCAGACTTCCCCAACTGCACAGTTAGAGGCGTCACACATGAGCTGAAATGGTAAATCCCACCAATGAGGTTTTCTTCCCAGGGGTGACATGAGACTCCGTTTTAATAAATTTAAATATTCCTAACACTCTTTATAAGAAAACATGTTCATTTTATTATTTGAATAATCAGGAGTGGGGGAGTGAAATTTTACTAATGTCAAAAATGAAATGAAGGTTAAATCCAGCATGGCCTATGAAATAACAAACATCCCAAACATTTTTCTGGAATGGTTAGGAAGAAATGAAATCCACTATTTATTTATCTACTTTGATACCATCCCTAGAAATGACATGTCCCAAAACTATACATTGTGGCACAATGAAATTACATTTCTCATAATTTAATATGAGATTCATTTCAATATAGCGATTTAGGACTGAACCAAGATTACTCAAGCATTAATCAAAATAGGGTCCATAAAAATTTAAATCATCCATGAATATTTCTATGAAATAATAGATTTTAACTAAAAAATTTCAAAACATGCTTCGTTAGAATGTACCAGGATTATTGCATAGACCAAATGAAGTCCTATATGAAAATGTGATAATGTGGCAATCGAAAGATGACTTTTCCTGGTCCTCAGAGGAAATATGGATATGAACATTTCCATAATACCCATGAAAGAAACATTAATTGGAATTCCCTAATAGGCTCTCGAGAATTTTTTAGTGAATAGAAATGTAAAGTGGTAATATTTATAATGTTGGTTTAATCGGTTCTAGTCTATATAGACATGCCAACTATTCTTCACACGAGAGGGAACAAATTCATTGTTTTCATTTTTTATTACTCTAGGACCAGTTTTACTAGGAACCACTTTTACTAGACTTTCCCATTGGCTATCAGAGATAGGGTAAATGATTCCAACAACCAATAATTTTGTTACCTCCTTTTTAGAAACATTTGGGTGGTTTTGGTTTAGTTGACGTTTTTATTTCCTCAATGGTTTATCCTCATCAATTAACAATATATGATGTATGAAAATTAATGGGCTAATATTAGTAATGTTATCTCGTGTCCTTCCAAATTCTATTTTATACTCTCTTTAATGTTTTAGTGGTTTCAATTCATGATCTGGGGGGAGTGAACCAGTAATGATGGTAGGAAGCCTATTTATATTCTAATGATATGTATATTTTAAATATTAAGGTAGATATATTAGTTTCAATTCAGTGGAATTTGGGATTTATGGAAGTGTGTGTGAATGTTAGAGGACTCTGACATCATCTAATTGCTCAATAGTATTATCCCCAAATGGAGAATGAGATTTTTCAAGCTTATAACTATCGTCGATTATCATGTGATCCTCAGTGTTTAAGAAATCATCAATTAACATGCATTCATGACATTTTTATAAACTGGTTTAACATTATATGCATGATTCATTACATAAAATTTCAATCGATGATGAAAACTCATAAAGGGGAGTTGGAGAATGAAAAAAATATTTTTCATGGGAAGGAAGTACATTTATAGAGTTTACATAGAGAGAGGAATGTTCTTCAAAGGGGTGCTTCATGGCAGCAAGGATGTTGATGTTAAAAATGTAACCCCCAAAATCTATATATAATATACCATTGTTGATAATAATTATGGTTATTCCTATTTTCAATAATTTCATCCCTAATATAGTTGGGTCTTGTCAATTCATCATATCATCATCCATTTTATGCTCATAAAAATTAGAAGGAAAATTAAATTTTACACCATCACAATATCATCCTCTAAAAAACCATAGGGGTGTGTTGTAATGTTATTTGTGAGTTGAAAAACAATTCTGGTTGGATTTAGTTCTCCTAACTCTAATTTAGATTAAATGGGGAAAGGAATAACATTTATAGAAGAATCTAAATAAAGAATAGCATTGGAAACAAATACTCCCCTATGGTGCATAGAATTTAAAAAGTTCTCGGATCCTTTCATTTTGTGATATATGATGGCTCTATCAATTCAGAGATGATCCAACCCATTCTCACCTTTTCATCACCTTGAAGTCACCGTTGGGGTTTACACATCTCCTTCAGAAACATGGAATATCTTAGAATTTTCTTCACATCATCAATTACGAGGATGTTAACCTGTAATTTTTTAATATTTTAAAAAATTTCATTTTTAATTTCTGTTTCATTTTGTTTTCTTGCTTGGGTGGCCCTTTTGGGAAATATAAGATTAAAGGATGGGATAAGTGAATCATTAAGAGACACACCCTTTCCTTTGGAAGGTATTTATTTAGGATATGGTATTTCAACATTTTCACCATATAGAGTGGTTGGGATTGTGGCTTCCTCTAAATGGGATGACCCAAAAAGGGGGTCCATTACTATTTAATGTTTTTTTCTACTTGTATGGGTGACATAACAAACATTTCACTATTCCCAATGGTTAACTACTAGTTGATATGGTAGTTCACCCAACCCATGATATTGAATTTCCCCCCACTGATTTTTCAAGATTTCTTAATTGAGTTATTATGTATTGTATGGATTCTTGGGTGGTTTTTTGGAATTAGATATTTTTAATATCCATTAGTTTCATCATATCTTCTAGGGTAGTATAATCTTTTTGAGGGGCTGGATTGAAATTCCTTTTTATTGGTTGGGTATGTATAGGTGGTGGTGGTGGATGAATATTATGCCCTAGTTAGTTACATTGATTTTGAGATCGGTTTGAATTACCCCTGTTCCAAGTAGCTTTATTTTCTTTTCACCTAGGTTTGGATGGATAGTAAGGTTCTTTCCTAAAGGATTGGTTATAGGGTCATCCGGGAAAAATTTCCTCACAACTCTTAGAAGTTTCTCTTAGTTGGGGGTAATGGTCAGAATAATTGGTGTTAGAAGAACATATCATACAATGAATGGGAGGAGAATATTAAGATTTCCCATGGAAAAGAGAAACTTTTTAATAAGGTTACATTAATCTTCGAACATCATGTCTATCTTCTTCCGGAATTTAGTACTTTTCACCCCATGGACACCTCAAATGGGTAAATTGGTTTTTGAACCAAATTGTATAGTGTTCGGCACCATGTAATCATTTAGGGTTCTTTATTCACAATATTATGTTTTAATTTTTAACACAAAATATGAAATAATTTTAAATTCATGTGAGCATATTCTCTCGTGAGTCCATGGAATCTTGGAATAAATGAATTAAACCTCATTTATATTCAAAATTTGGTGCCTTTTCCATGAATTTGAATATAAGTTTATTAGATATCGAAATCAGGAGAAGTTAGTTGTTTCAATATTTTTTTATTTTCATCCATGTTATACAAGTATTATTCAATTTTACCATGGGTTTCTATTGAAGAATAAGGATCAATAATTGTGTCAATGTTTTGTGTGTCTTCCGTCAAAGAGTTATTTTTTGTGTCTCAGTGTTGCTGACATAAGAACCTCTCTATTTCATGTTACAAGGGAAGAAATTCCTCTGATGGGGATCAATTTATGTAAAAGGCCTTCAAAATGATTATTTTATCAATAGTCTTAATAAATTAAGGTAAAAATGAATAGATAATTACCAGTTATGCAATACTTTTAAAAAAACACATGCAAAAAACAATATAACTCCCCAAAAATTATGCCAAAATTTTACTACATTGTCATGATATATCAAATTTATTATGTTTTTATGGGTTATTTATTGTATAGGGAATACCCTAGGTTATCTCTCAGGGAGAGTTAATAGGTTTAGAGTTTGTGTTTCTAATAAAAATTACTAGAGGGGGTGATTTTGAAAATAGTTTTAAGAAAATCTCTAGATTTAAAGTGTTTAAAAGTTGATACATAGATTTGGTTTTTTAAAAATATGGTAAAATGACACCATTTAACATTCTCTACACAACATTTATATTTTATTGTTCTAAAAATTTTATATGGTTTAATGTAATCATTTTTTTGAGGTTTGTTAATATATTGACTTCCCACTTGCCTCTTAAAACGATTCTCAAATAATAACCCCTTGACAAAATATTCAGGTTGTCATGGTTTGGTTCTAAAACATAGAAAAAGGGATGTAAAAGTATACTAAAATATAATTTATGTGTGAGGGAAATATGATTATTTTATTGTCTAATTAGAACAACCCATGATTTCTACTTGAAATCTCAACACAATCGGTGTGGAAATAAAAAGTATTTCACTAAATTAAAACAAAACAAATATATTCATAGGAAAAATAATAATAATTAGGCATAAGTTATATATTTTACATACAACATAATCAAAACTAGAGGATGAAAATGTGTCAGACCTCAATTTTAAGTATGCGTAGCTCCCTCAAAATGATCACCCCCAGTTTATCTTTCTATCTAGAGAGGGAGGAGGCTCTGGTGGAACTTTTCCTTCATCCATTATCCCAATATGAATATAGATTCCTTAATAACATTTCTTATGATTAGAGTACTACTTTTAGTTTCAAAATATCATAACTTTTCCTCTTGTAAGAATATAAAATGATGTGCCTAATATATCATTTTATATGCAAAAGTGGAATGTGTTTTTGGGAAAATCGATTGTGTAAAACCACTTGGACTGTTGTTTTAGGTGATTATAAAACCATATCATGATTTTTTTAAAAACTAAAAATTTGTTTCTCCACATATTTCATATTTCCACTTAATTTTTGTCTTCATTTGGATACTTATAGCTTGATATATAGACATATCACAACACACCACTTTTGAATTCTGGCAGATTCGGTGTGCTTCACGGATCAGGTCAGTTGGGCCACCTAATAGTCGAATTGGGATAACATTCCATCATATGAAATTTATAATATTAACTTGTGTTATATATCATAAAATTTCAGCCTATTTTTATTTTTTTTGTAGTGTCAGTGCGCGGATTAGTCCACTGGTGTACTTGGAACCATCGAAGTTTATAGCATTTTTCTTGCACATCATCATGGGCCCTTCAAATCATCTCCACCTACAATTTAATTATCCAAAAAATTAACATTTTCTTATTTATAGTGAAATAATAAATAATTTAGTAAAACATTTAGTGATTTTTTTTTATAATTTTCAATACAGAACAGGTTTAGCACAGTGGTGTAAGGGTGAAAATGAAACCGTGAATCACAGTTCTATCATGTACCATCATTTGAAACATAACCAAAGGGTTAATATTAAATATTATCGATACCTAGACATTATATGTTATAAATATTCCTATTAAACGGATTTTATTCTAGTTTATATGTAACTGTAACCATTATCTTTTTAGTTTAACCCCCTAAAAACATATTTTTTAACCTCTATAAATAAGTTTTACTATTTTTAAAATTCATTATGAAAAATAATTTAGTTTAAATTAATAGATAATATGAAATCTTATTATTTAAAAATGAGATCCATTTTTTCAATTAAATTCACATTAGCCGAAATTTTTTATTTAAATCTAATGTCACATACATGATGAAAAAGCATGTTTTTTAAAATTTAATGATGAAATGTTTTCAATTTTTTATATCCAAATTCTGTTTTTTTTTTCAATTTATTAAAATGATGTAATCGTATTAATATATATATATATATATATATAATTTATCTAATTTTAATTTAAAAATAATTGATACCTAATTTACCTATATAAATTATTAAAATTAAAATGTTGTTTTCAATTACAATTCATTATTTTTCACCATTATCAAAAAATGAACCATTTTAATAAAATCCAAAATATTCACAATAAGGTAATTTTTATCGGATTATTTCCAATATAATATATGTTTAACAAATAAAGTTTCTATGTTTGTAAAAAAATTAAATTATGTGTCTCAAGCATGACTAAAATATATTTTTTTGAAAAAATATAGTTTCTTTTAAGAAAAAAATTCTTTTTCTTTTAAATTATTCTTATTAATATTATTTATCACTTTGTAAAAGAATTAAATTGTGTAAAATATATGTTTTAAATAATTTAAATATCCATATTCATACTCTCTAATTTAACCATTATGATATATTTTTTATGTTCAAATACTTTTTTAATAGAGTTTTTCATTTTTTTAAACCCAATTTTGTGTGCATCAAAATATATAGAAGGGATTATGTTAAAAAACAAATATGTCAAAAAAAATTATTGTTCTATAATTAATATATTAAAATTATAAATTTTTATCTTTTAAAAAAATATTTCATTTTTTAAATCAAAACATCAATATTATATTATGGTCAATTTTTGGGTCAAATCTAAAAATATTATTTTTTAGGGAATAGTAGATTAATTATTTATTAAAAGAAAAATATCTTATCCATTCATTAAAATATAAGATATTTTAATTTAGATTAAAATTTTTTTTATTATCTTTTTATTAAATATAATAAAATAAATTTCTTTCTAATCCACATTATTAATAATTTTTGTATAAAAACATTTTAATACCAAAAATAACATTTTTTAGTAAAATTGTTTTTTCACATATTTTACGTTTTTTAAAACATATAATTTCTTCAACATATCAAATTTTAATTTGGTAAAATATATTTTGTATTTTTAATAGACATGTCAAATAATTTTAATGACTGCACTTTCATTTTTGGTCATAATTATTATTAAAAATAGTAAAATTTTGATACAATTTTAAAATTAAAATGGGGTTTAATAGGGTAGTTAAACTATAAGTAATGGGTTATATAACCAATTACCCAGGTTTAAATACAGCTTCATGACCATATTTGTACCCTATATTTTCATACATTATAATACACGTCCATTTAGAATCATTTTTCATGAATAATATATTATTATATTTTAATTATTTATGAAATTTCAAGTATTTCCTTTCTCCCAATTATAAAAGGACACCTACTCACCTCTCTTATTTTTGATTCAAGATAGCTTACATAGACAGTACCTTTCAAAATAAATTTGTAAAATCCCTCCCCACATCACAATGGTCGTGGTTTTTTTATTTATACCATACAATCAAGGCTTGAGGAGTTTACCAAACTATATTTCTCAATAAAGAGGTATAACTCTTTCCCTAGATCATTCAAATTAATTTCTTCTTCCACCTTCAATAAACCAATTATATACATAAAAAAATTATGAATTAATTATCATAAATATTTTATTTTTGTTATTATCATGACAAAACAAACTTTTCACATGCCATTTCCATCAAATGGGAAATTAAACTATTACTCGTGTGTCCTACCTCCCCATCACAAAGATATAAATCATCCCCCATAAAAACCTCACATTAATATTTATAATTTTGGATTTTAATAAATATATATGATATTGATTATATAATAATTAATCTATAATTATAAAATATTTTTTATCTTTCATTCATTCTTTTTGTTAGAAAATGAAAAATGTGCTCGTTTGTACATACAGAATACCATCTCCATGGATAGTGTAATTCATTTTTCTACCTCTCCATTTGACGAATGATTATAAATATTTTTATAATAAATATATAATATATTTCTATTTTTATAAACATCATATATATTATGTAAATCATATCATTGTACAAGGGCTGGAATTGCAAAAATGAAACTTTCACGAAGAATTTTATTATTAACACCTATAATCAATAATTATAATAAACAAGTATTGATAAATATTTATTAAAATATTAAATTTGAATCATATAAAATACTATATATATAAATATTTTTATTTAAAATAATTAATATATTTTTAAATTTATTATATAAGTGTTCGGATGTCTTACAAATAAATTCGAACATATGTAAAGGGTTTTAGGTCATAATCTCATTTTCCTGATATTTTTTATTATTAAATTTGTGATGATGAAATAATAAGATATTTATATAAAACTTTTTGTTTATATTCATTCTGTGGATTATTTTTTATATTACATTGTTTTATTTCATTTTACTCTCTCTATTTACTCAAGGAACATAAAAATAATTTCCAGAAAAACTAATATTATTTTACTATTTGGTGAGGAATCATTTCCTTCCATACCCATATTATCATTAATTTTTTAGGAATGATTTTAATATTCTAAAATAATATTTTAATGGTTTTACCCATTTTTTACATTCAATTAAATTTATTAAAATGCATCTACTTTTCATATTTCGAATGAAGTGCTTTTTATGAAATTTGATAGTAGATCCTTTACTTCAATGATTATAGAATTAATATAATTTATCAAAATCATGAATACCTAATGATTTAATTTTTCTTTTAATATTTTCTATGACACATTTAAATGAAAATTTATCCCTTAATATTTCCGAAAAAAAATAAATAATTATTTTTAAAAATAAAAGTGTATTTTCCTAAAGAAGTAATCTAATTAATTTATAAAGGTATTTTATATTAATGATAAAATCATTGATATAACTAATTGATGAACATGGGAATTATTATATGATACCACACTTGTTATTTATTTGGATAATTAATGGTTATTATGATAAAATATTGATGAAAACTATTCTCAATACCATGGTTTATGTTATGACTGAATGAAAAATGATTTCATGACAATGTTGCCTAAATATAAATGGATTATGATAATATAATTGATTGATCTGGTATAGATATCCAATGAATTGGTTAAATATTATTTTTTTATAAAATGAAATGGTACATGTGTGGTTATCCCAATAATAAAAATGATTTAATATCAGAGGTTATCCTAAGCCTAAAAGGATGGTACACATGTGTCTATATAAAACTTAAAGTCAGAACAAAGGTAGGAAGACATATCTTAACATGAGAAGAATTTATTATTTGGTATCATTGATATAATATTTATATTAATATTATTATTCCAAAATGTATTCCACTATTTTGTGACATTATATTATTCCAATGTCTATCTCTCTTATATCATGTTTATTGATTTTTTTATGATTTCTGTCTTTTTGAACATCCATGCATTATGTGAGGAATTTTTATTAGGATTATTTAATTCCATGATTTTATTTTAAAATTTTATACACATGTTCACATACCCTTAAGATCATGTTATGCTTAAATGATTATTTATATCTCCCTTTATAACACTTACTGAGCATATGATATCACCCATTATTTTGTTTCCTTTTCCTTATGAAATGAGATACTTTTTAATTATTATATTTCTCTGAAGGGTGATATCTATGAAGAACAAATTGGAGATGATGCAAATAATTTACGTAACAACTATTTATATATCCATGTCTCCAGTGCCACTAAAATAATATGGTTATAGTATGAATTATAATGATATATAATTAATATTAATATAATAAGATGTATTTTTTTGTATATAATGTTTGGGATAGCTCATAAAGACCCTTATGAAATATACCACTATTCTGAGGTATTGTAAGTTTAACATAATTTGACCATTTTTAATGTAAACTAGTGTTTTGTGGTGTGTTGTCTTGTTATGGACTTACAAATTCCAATCATCTTGTATATAAATTCTTATCAAACTACTTTTATAGGTAAACAAAGGATGTTGTAGTATATAAAATATAATCCATACATATTTACCTCCATCATACACTATCATTATTCTTCATACCTTGTGGATTTAATAAATTCATAACCATCAATATGAACATATTTTCATCAAATCCAATCAAAACATGTTATCACTGAATCCCATTTAAGAACATAGGGTTTCAAAAGAAATCAACAAAATATTATCTAATTGTTATAAATATTTAATAGAAATAACCTACATGTAGAGTGTGTTTTAAATAGCACTATGTTATTGGAAGTTAGATTTGTCAGTTTGGAATATATATTTTTTCTGTTTAGAAATTATTGATCCCTTTGTTCCTAGTTTTTTTGGTATATTAATATTTTTCATTCCCAATTAACTTCCTCGTATTAGTTGTGGAGTTATTATTGTTGGGATTAGTACCCTATTGTTATGTAATGTTATGGATTTCTATTCATCTCTATGTTTTGTGAATTTTATGGTGTTGTGATGTAAAATTCATTGGTCTGTTGAAACATTGATAATTCTTGTTGATGGGGAAAAAATTTCTCAATTTTAGGATGAGTTTATATATTTGGAAATTCTAATTCATATGGTTGTTTATTTCATTGAAGGTAATTATAAGGTATTTATTTTCTGTCATTATGTTTTAAGGATTAAACGATTTTTTGTGACTCTACATTGTGAAATGTAAGTGATTTGGTTGAGGTAAAAATACAATGGTGGTTCCTAGGAATTATGAATTAAACCATGATACTAAAGTCAAAAGAATTAGGTCAATTGGATTGACTGCATTATTTAGATAAATGAGTATTAGTAGAAATAAATCTAAAAGTATTGAACCCGTCAGCAAGGTTATTTCAGTTAATGTTCTGAATAATGTGAAAAATTAATTTAATTTGAAAAATATTTAAAAGGGGGAACACCATGATATTAATTTGAATTTTAAGTAGTCCTATATAATTTTACCTAGATGTTTTATTACATGAAAAAATCAAATAACTATGGTTACCAACAATTTTTAGGATTTCGAGATCATTTATATGAATTATCTGATATAATGTCATTATATTTTCTACAAAAATGTGGGTACTTATTATATTTACCTTTTCAAATGATTTCACCACCCTAGAATTATTATCATTTAATTTTTTATTGTCCTATGAAAAAATATATAATTCGATATAATAACTTATTTACATTTTTTAATCATATGAACCAATTATTTTATGCTAATTATTTTTCCTCTTTTTTACCAAGTAAAAATTCATTTATATAGGTATATCCTAAATAAAAAATGAAATAATTTATTAGGACAATTATTATTTTATTTCTTGAAATTTCATTAAAATAATGGTTGATAAAATATTATATGATCAATATAGTATAATTGGAAAATAAATTCATATAAATAACATTATAAGAATTAGGAAACCTTATGGTTCATGTTCTCTTAACAATATAATAGAAATGAAAAACCATTAAAATTTTAATAAAATGAAATAAAAATAGAAATTTGAATTTTAATTATAGATAAGAGTAAGAGAAGATTATATTTATGAACAGTATTTAATATTAGAAGTGTTTATATGATGTATAAGGGTTATATAATAGTTAGAATAATAATCATACCATTAGACTAGTCACATTTCCATTTAAAAAACTGGATATTATATTAGAATCTTAACTATTGGAATCTAAAAATGACTATAAAATTATTTTTTACTTGTAAATAATAAGTATATATAAAAATATATAATTATATAAAATATATAATAATATTAAATAAGTTAAATAATGTATAATTATGTCTTTCTAATAATTTATTTTTTAAATTATTTTTTAAAACTATATTTAGTTTTTTCAAATTTGAATAATATAATTAAATTAATTTTAAAAATATTTTTATAATGTTAATTCCAATTATGAATGATCATGTAATTATTTTAAAAAAAATTTAATAATTTTTAATAATAACATGATTTCATTGTTGAATAGTAAAAATATAATATGTCAAATATGGAATTGTTGGAATGCATGGTTTAACAATAAAAACATTATGTTTATTAGGGGTTTAGTGGTTTCACTATATTATGATAGTATTTTATTGTATATGTTTTTATGGTAGATTTTGGCTATGTATTGGAAATTACAGACACCATACTACAGTCACAGTTGAATTTGAGACATTGTTGAAGATGAGTCACCTCCAGAAATGAGTCACTGGTGAAGATAAGTTACCTCCAGAATAAGATTAAAATTTAGGATTATTCCCCACAAGAAAATACTCCACATTTAAGATAAGTCTCTATTAAAAGGGACTCACACTTTTAGATGAGTCACTACCACGAATGTATCACTTCTGGAATAGAGACACTATAATGATTATATCACTACCAAACATTACCTACCACTGGTGAAAGTCATTATGAGACTTCATATACCACCAGTGATAAAAGAACTTCATATGGGTGACCATTGATACAAGACACGCTAGATACAAGTCACCATTGGGATGAGTCGTCATTAGTATGAGTCACCTTTAATCATGAGTCGCCACTGAGGACAACCTACAACATGATGACATACCACCATCTGGTATCACTGTTAAGACAAACTCATCTCCCAGATATGAGTCACCATCATAAAGAGACACATTTTTTATACTAAGATATTTGTATCAATTTATTTTAATTACTGTATTATTGAATTAAATAATTAGGATTAATCTAAAACAATTTTATTGACCATTAAAGATGATTCCAATGATTAGTTTGAGGATGCATGATACTTATCTGATTGTTCCTACAATGATATCTCAATACTATTACACTATATATTCAAAAAAAAGTATCCATTTTATATGAGATGCATGTATGATGTCTGAATATGAACACCTGATCAAGTGTGCCTCTTACTGAAGATCTTCACTCAAACCATTATTACCTGCATATGTCAGTGAAATAGTAGAGCATAAAGAATAAACCAATCATTTCAAATAGTCTGAGAAAATATATCTTGTGGCACTCTATGTTACTATATTTTATAGAGAATTGAATTGATCTCCTCTCCATGAAATATCTAAGGAGACTCAATATTTCAAAGAACATCTTACCAAGGAAATCTATATTTTCAATATCTTTATACTCTCTCTTTGTATTTATTTAATTTAATACATATCAGTGTATTTTTTATCTTGTTTATCACCACATATTTTCTTATTCACATTAACAGGATGATACAATATATGTTCTACACTCTATTAACATTTTTTCCCTACAGTGTTGTGGAAGAGGTCCCTTTGTGGGAAGTGTTTATTTTATTCCCACAGTTGTTATGGAAGTGGTCCCTATGTGGCATAGATGACTTGTAATTTTTTTATTATACCTGATCTAGGTTATGGATCATGATTATATTTGTACAATATTCTTGGTAGTGGATTATTTCCAAATGGAGGTGATTATGTCTCATCTTGAGGCTAAAACACTTGTTTTTTTCTACTAGGTGTTCTTTATTGTTTAATTTCTATTCTTCAAAGTGAATATGTTTCCAAATATAAAAAACCACAACATTGATTGTTTATCATAAATATTGTTTATATATGAATTTTATTATATAAATTTATTTAATAAGTTATAATAGTTATCATATTATTATAGTAGAGAACTCATCTTTCTTTGAGGAATCATTTAAAAGATAAAAAATTATATTGATCCACTATTTTGATTAATTAGGACCATTTAATAGAACTAGTGGATTTTAAATAAATATTTTCTTATAATAAAATTATTTGTTTCACAATTCAACCCCAATTTTAGTTACTCACTATATCCAACATTTATTATCAAAAGCTATCAGAAATATTTTCAACTGTGATTTTATATCTGTTTCCAAGGTCTTAAACATATATTAGTTCTAAATTTATTTTTTTAAATTGATAATAGGAAAGATGGTTCTTCTACCAAAAAACTCTTTTTTTAAGGGATGTAACTTTACTCAATGTAAAATTAATATTAATATTAATATTTAATGTATTGGAATTAAAATATGGTATGCAATAAAATATAAATATGAGTTACCTAAGACTGCTAAGAATACATTGGTTAATGAAACAAAAACTTCTTATAACAATAACTAAAATCTATGATTTATCTTTTCTATGATATATTTATTGAAGAGTTTAAAATGATATCTTCTTATAGAAATTATTATTAAGTATGAGACACATTAACTATTTCTCATTAAGGAACAACTAATGGGAAAGAGAAGATATTGAATACATATGCAATTGAATATGATACATTCAAGAAGAAACCTATAGAGATTAATTCATATATGTATCTCTGTTCAATGAGATAGTGAATATGATGATCTCCATATAAAATCAAATTTTAATCAAATATAAAATCATGTGACTCTTGATATGTACTCTTGAAAGTTGGATATGAACATCATTTTAAACAATGGAATTATTTGATACCAGCAAACTAACTATCAAGAAATTTATTTGTAATTAAATGATGTATGAGGAAGAACTTAAGGTTAACTCATAATAGAATTTAAAAAATAAGCAGATTTCATTAATATTCAAGACAAGTAACTCAAAACAAAAAAAATTGCTAGTTGTAAACTCCAGTGAAAAGGAATCGCAAATTGAAAATGATCGGGAGATGGACCATATGGCCAGAAGGATAAAGAAATTCTCTACTAATAATAAATTCATTTGGAAACTCAGATACTAGGTAATGGATATTAATAGATTATATTTGAATAAAGACTCAAAAATATATCTAAATTTAATTTATATTACCTTTTATTAGTGTCGAAGATATGTACATGTTGATGATGAAGGTCTCATGTTTAATTAAAATAACTATGATGATAAGGATAAAAAATATAGGAAACCAATAAATAAAACCATGAGTACTTATAAGGACATCACTAGTGACTCATACTCAACTCATAATGAAAATACTAATAAAGAAAATATGTATTTCATGATATAAATAGATGAGGTACTTATTTTATCTCATATATATAATTATAATGAATGTTGAGAAATAAAATGATTAATATATTTCCTCTGATGAAATTTTTTAATATTGAAATATTCATAAAGATACATTTAATTTTCTTAATGATAAATATATAATTTTAATGAAACAAGATGACTTTTCTAGTAATATAAAATCTAATTCTTCTATAGAAAAATAAAATAATGCTAAATTGTTGAAATAAAATTCTAAACTGAAATGGAATAATTTGTAGTTGAAGAATGACTTATAAAGATTCACTAATGAAATAAAATCTCTCACAAAAATAATATGAAAATTTTTTATCATAATTATGTTATTGGTCTTAGTTTTCAACCTAGATATAGGATAATTGTAATGAATATTTTTTTGTAAAGGAAATTCTTGATATTCTACCACAATTTATTATCCAAGTAGACCTAATAATTTTCTTATATCAATGTGTTTAAAATATACATATATAAAATCCATCTTGAAAATATAGGTTCCTAAAGATCACATTATTTTCATTTCTAGACCCAAATTTTATTTTTACCAAAATTATTTTTGGTGTAAAATTGATTTATAGGGAACTTGCTTAAAGAGCATTATAAAAATATATGGTACCTAGACATCATTATTTCTAGTCATATGATAGTGGATTACTCATGCTTTAAAAAATTGATAGAGTTTGATGTTGAATTAGAATCCTTTGATAACAATACTAAAGGGAATGTCATTGGCCTTGTCAAAATTGGTTTCTATTACTCTTTTTTAATTTAAGGAGTACATTTGCTAGATATTTTAAAATGTAATCTATATAGAATATTATAACTATGTGATACTGTTTTTTAATTGAAATTTGAAAACAAATCATGAAATTATTTTTAATCCAAAAATTCTTTTGTATTTAATGGTTTTATAAATGAAAATGTGTCTATCATTAATCTTTTTTCCTTAATTTCAAAAAACTCTTCTTTCTAAAATTCCTTCTATAGATAATTTTTTATATTGAATGAAATACTAGGACTCTGTAATATCCAATTACATAGAAAAATTATTAAGAAAGGGTTAGTCATATATCTACCCAAACCTAAATTCCCAAATGATAATTTTTGTAACCCCTATCAAAGTGTGAAACCAAAATTAATATCTTTATAATTATGAAAATTATTTTCAAACTCTACACCCCTAGAATTTGTTCAAATTATTATTTTTTGGACAATTTATTGTTTGTATTTTAAATGGGAAGAATTATTTAAATGGCCTTGTATATGACTTCTCTATATATAAATGTGTGTTTTATTTATCTCACAAAATGGAAACCTTCTCGCACATTTCCAAGTATGTAATATCTTTATAAAACCTATTTTGACGTAAAATTTAGACCTTAAGAGATGACTATGGCCTTGATTTTGAAAATCAATACATTGAATCTGTTTTCACCCAAAATGGCTATGACCATAAATTTTATGCTTCATAGATCCCCACAACATAATTTAATTTTATAGAGAATAAATAGAACACTTAAAAAGATATTCTGGGAAAAGATAAATGAATGTGAATTACCCTTGTACATTATTTAGAGGTTGTTAATACATCATGCTATATAAATAATAGAGTTTTAATTAGACATACCACAAATAAAAACTCTTATGAACTATTTAAAAATAATAACCCTAAGGGTCATTACATTAGATATTTTTAATGAAAAATATTTATTCTTAACAATATGGATAATCGTGACTTGTTTTCCTCCAACATAAAAGGAATAATTTTCTGTGGTTATTCAACCTATATTAAATCCAATATAGTGTTTAATAATAGAACCCAGATACTTAAATAATATGTCCATGTCATTTTTGATGATATAAATCCACATGATCCTAAAACTACTTTAGATATCAATTATAATGGTTTATCATCACTGAATATAAATTAAATTCATACTGATACATCGGTAAAACATGCTGAAAAATCATCATGTTCTATGAAACATCTGGAACCCGAACCAGAACCTCTAGAAGACCAAGAGGCAGTCAGATGTTCTATTTCTAGAATTGTAAGGACTCTTAAATACCAACCTATTGATTAATTAGTAGGAGAATTACATAGAGTTACATATAATAGATCATCCCTAAAGAATCTAGTTGAACATAGATATTTCATATCACATGTTTAACTATATAATATCACTAATGAAATAAATAATGAATTTTGGGATATGGATATTTAATTAGAACATAAAAAAATTTGATGGAAATAATGTTTTGGAACTTGTAGATAGACCCAAAGACACCTTAACTATAGGAACTAAATCGGTGATTCGAAATAATCTTGATGAATATGGGATAATGGGGAGAAATAAGGTTAGACATTTTGCACAAGTATATAGATAGATTTAAGCTATATATTGTAAGGAAACATTTACAATGGTATCCAAACATGAATTCATCATAATACTAATTTCATATAAAGAAAATCTATAATTCAAACTATATCAATTGGATGTCAAAAATGAATTGTTGAATATATATATATTTATATATATTATAATTTATGATGTTTTTTTGAACAACCCCCCATATTTAAAATCGTTAATTTTATAAATCATTTTGTCAAAATAGAAAAATAATTATATAGTTTAAAACTATCTTAAAGATCTTGGTTTGATAGGGTCAACTCTTTTGTTATTTTTAAAGGTTTTTCAAAAGGTATAAATGATCCTACCCTTTTTAGAAAATTACTTTTGAAAGATTTTTTAGTGTTCAAATTAATATAGATCATATTTTCTTTGTATCTTCTAATAATTATTTATGTACTGATCTTTCAAATATTATGAAAATTGTGTTTGAAATGAGTTTAATGCGTGAACTAAAATTATATTATGTTTTTTAATAAATAATTTCTTATTTGAAACAAATTTATGTAGAATAAATAATTTATTAAACTTTTGGGTTTAGATAGAACTAAAATTAGTGACACTCCAATGATTACTACATTTAATATGGATCTTGATGAATCTTTGAAATTATTGGATCAAACCAATTATATAAGGATTATTGGACGTGTACTCTACTGAACATCAAGTCTTCCTAACATTATTTGTATTATTTTTATGTGTGATAATTTTCATGATACCCCAAAAAGTCCAACTTACTTGTTGTTGTAATGATTTTAAAATACATCAAGTATACAACTAATTTAAGATTTTTTTACCAAAGAATAAAATCATTATACTTATTAATTTATTCTTATAATGAATTTTGTTGTTCTAAAATAGATATAAAGAGGAACCTGTATAACAAGTTATCATTTTATAATGTATTATTTATATTGGTTTTGTAAGAGGCAAATTTATGTTTTAGTATCTAATACTCAAGCTGAATACATAGCTATATATAACTATTATGCTCAAATTTTAAGGATGAAACACACATTACTAGACTATGGATACCAATTCTCACATATTCCTATAAATTTATATATTATATGTGCTATAAAAATCACTATGAATCTTGCGTCACACTATAGAACAGAACACACTAAGGAGAGGAATAATTTTTTCAGAGATCATTTTCAGAAGTGTTATATAACTCTTGAATACAATGGTATTGAACATGATATTTCTAGTATAATTACTAGTCCATTGAAATATGAGAAAGTGAACTACATAAATCATGAATTATAATTGAATATTTTCTTAAACATGATTAACTAGAGTTTATCTATCATTTGTGTTCACCCTCTATTGGAATTTACCCTCTATTGGTGTTTATCCACCATTTGAGTTTACAAACCATTTGATTTTACCCACTATTGGAGTTTCCCAATAGTTGAAATAACCCATTGTTGGAATAACCCTCTATTGGAACAACCCAGCATCAGAATAACCAACCATTTAAAATAACCCACCTTGGGAAATAATTAATTATTGGAACAACCCACCATTGGAAATAACCCACTGTTTGAAATAACCCACCCCTGGAAAATACCCTTTATCGTAATTAAATTCTTTATTTGTAATTTTAATTTATGGGTTAAATATTTAATTTAGTTACGATTTAAATTTTATTTCATTTTATCAATTTTTAAATCATTAAATTATATAAATTAGACACTTAGTCTAATATCTATAGTCTCTCCCTCACTCTTTACCTTTTAACTTCACTGAGACCATTTATTTTTTATTGTTTGCCTTCCCCAAACCCCTTTTAATCCATACACCTTGTTCACAATTATTACAGTGATGTCAGCATCAATTTCATCTCTTGATGAATTGTTTCCTTCAAATAAACATATAGGATAGTAAAAAATACCATTTATATATATGATAAATCCACATATTTAAATCAAAAAATAGTTCTTTAGGAATAATTATATGTTTAATGGTTAATATCAAGAATATATTTGGCGAATTATTTAATCAAAAACCAGTGATGGGTAGAGTGGTTCATGAATTAAGAGAGGTTGGACTATCCTAGATTATTGTACCATTTTTATCAGAAGGTAATGATTAAATTTAAAGATGATAAATGATATGTTCCATGAATGATAAATGGGTATATTGTTGCATTCTATTCAATAAAATGAGACAAATGTATCAATGTCCCTCATGAAAGAGTCAATAACAATTATTAAGGATCGATTCTGTGTAATTATTATTCTATTAAATATTTGGATGCCATAGAATAGATGAATTAATATGGGAACTTATGAAGACAAGTTACAACAGAGCATGACGGTGGGTTTTATTTGGTTTTAAGGTTTATTCTTCACATGATGTGCCTGAGAAAATGATATATTTTTACAATAAGATATTAATATTTTTGATTTCTATACATTGTGAAAAGGGGGAAAAATCAACCTATGTAGGTATTTGATGGATCATGTGATGATATATGTAAATATTTATCCATGTGATGTTCACTAATTTATCTCATGTTTATTTTATACATGATAGAGGCTAAGGGATTACATGATGGGGAAAAATAAACTATGGTTATCTATAGACGTTTTTTTAGGACCAAGGTAATTTTTAAGAGAATGAAAATAAAATAGAACCCTTGGATGTGGAAATAGTTTGATGATGTTGAGAAGATTATTGAAGATCCCAATCCTATTGATCATTCTACAAGATTATGGAGTCTATTGGGTTCTATCTTAGAGGTAGATCAAGTTAATGTTTACTCAGGTGACGAATAATATGAGGTGTCTTATTTAGGTGATAAATAGAAAAAAATTTCAATCGATGAAGGGAGTTACCCTAACATAATAAAGAGAATTATTATTTTCACTATTGATATATCCATTACTCATGGTTTTATACCTATTAGAGAGAATATTTTGATAGAGGGATGTGAATAGGAGGAAATAAAATAATAAGGAGGAGAAAAATAAAAATGTTCTTCTTCAAAATATAAAAATTATATTGTTCATGTATCTAATGGAGATGATGAAGAAGGAAAAAATGATGACAAATAAGACAATTTTAATGAAGAATAAAATGTATATGATGGGAAAAATTAAGTATATCACATCGATAAAGAGGATAGTGATGGAAATGTCCATGAAGTTGGAGATATATTTGATCATGGTAAGCCTTTTGATCAAGTGATGTCTTTAGAACTTATTTATACTCTTGGATTTTTAGTTGTTTCTAGTTATGAGGAAGGAAGATGATTAGATAATCTTTTTAATAGAGCTACAAGAGATAAGTTGAAATTATATTTTGGGGGTGAAGAATCCCCTAGCATTGTTTGTCACCATGTTGACCCTACTGATGGAGATCTTTGTTTATATGTTGAAGGTGAATCTCCTGATAAGACAATTAATGAGCAGATAATAGAATAGAAGATGGTTGTTGGGCCTATAGTTTTTTATACTTATATGATATCTTCTACAAAATCATGATTTTAGATACTTAAGACTATGAGTGTTATATAGGGTATGTGAGGATAGGCATGAATAACCCTACCTCAGATGATGATTGCAATCCACCAAAGTATGGTAGACCTAAAATTCCTATTTGTGTATGGATGGATCCTAAGGGATCAATGGTGGAACATATAGATATTATAGGAAATTTACACATATTTTCATTAGATATTACTAATATATCAATGCTAGTGGAGGATATTTTTCAACATGATGTTGATTCTATTCCCATTGAAAGTGATTATAGAGCTGACATGGATTCCTCCAAAGAGAGGATTCTCATTGATTTTGGAATGATAATGAGAAATTCGGTACCTCGTTTCAATAATAGTGTTATTTAACATGACCGAATCATGTTTTCTCTCATGATTCGGCACATTCAACCTAATTATATGAATCACATTCAGGAAGTGGAGATAGAGAACATAAGACTTTCTAGTGAGTTGGAATCTTTAAGAATAGAGAAGTAGGGGATATATAATTCTTTTTTTACTAGTATGGATTCCTTCATTGAGTTGTTGGATTCATTTCTTTTTGTTCCCACTAATCATAGTTCTCTACATCCCACTCCTTCCTTTGATATTGATATTATCCCAATAGTGTTTATAGAGGAGCTGTGTGCTATTTCATGAGATGTTATTGAGACCCATCAAGAGATTTTAGGGAATATTGGGCATAATAGTGACCATATATATACCAAGAAATCATAGGATCCAGCAAATTCCAGACCCATAAAAATATATACGAAAGAAAGAAAAAGAACGATAGAGTTAGAGTTACAAGGGATTATTACATATCCAAGGATGAATCACGCCACGCATATCAGCATTCACCATTGCTGCATAGTAATTAAGAGTGGTAAAAGGCCAAAACATACCCGTCTCACTAACATCCTTCTTGGACATCACATCTGAAACTTGGTTTGCTTCTTGATATGCGTGGGAGGCTTTCAATTTGAGGTGAGCACTCTTGTTGATACAATCAACCCAAAGTGGTAGAAGTCTTCACGGAACATCTCATTTCATCACCTTCAAATCATTCACAGAAACATCAGAATCAGATTCAAGCCACAATGGTGTCTACTTGTAATTTAAAACATAATCAATTTCATATATCATGGCCAATAACTCATCCTTAAACGTCATTTTAATGCTAGTTGAGTGATAAAAACTCCCCTTGAAGAATCCACGATGAGTACGAAAACACTTCCACATCCCAAGGGGCCAAACATTCCCATCGCAGCCCCATAAACATTAACTTTTAACCATGGTACAATTGGGGGAATCCACCAAACAAATTTAACAATTCCGGGTTTCCTCGACCAACCAACAACTCCCAATAATCTAACAATGTTCAATGATCAGATCATGTTCAACATACCTCTAGGTAGTAAAACTTATGCAGCATTGACCTCCTTGTGTAGCGAGATCATACCTACATGAATAGAAGGCTTCATTTCATTGATCAGCAGCTGATTATGGGTATTCCATATGTGATAAACCATCATTGTAGTTATTGCTAGTAGTAGGTGGAAAAACATCTCACTGTAATTATCTATACATAGTGCCCTCATGCACTCTCAAAACCAGTATTTCCTTTTAAATTCAATATCAAACAATATTCCAATATATTTACAAACCGTATGAGAAATGTTACAAGCTATGAAAAAATTATTTATTCCCTCTTCATCATACTGGCAGAGACTACAAACAGAGGCCTTATGAAATCCATCACTTTTAATTTGATCATGAGTGGGAAACCTTCCTTTCCGGATTTTCCATAAAAACAAAAACAATGAGGGCATAATTAAAGAGTCATTAAAATTCATTATCTAAACTGCTGGTTTGTTAGAAACACCTCATTCATGTTTGTAATACTCTTTTGCATTAAAATTACACTTTTGATTGTTCATCCATATGATATTATCATAGTTTATAAAGGTATAATTCTAAATTTTCAGGCTGATCTGATGAGGAATTCTGTCAAACCGTGAAATTTGTAATAGAAAGATAGAAATTAATACTTTAGTGTCTTCTATAGGAACATCAATGACATCCCGTAATAGTGTATCCAACCATGTGGTGGTCCAACAATTATGTTTTGAGTCCCTACTCACAGTCCACATATTTTCATGAGTGGTTTTTCTAAACGAAGATATAAGAGATGCCCAAACATAGGATGTGAGGTGATATCTCTATCCATTGAGGAGGCTCACCTTGAATCTCTTCAGCAATAAATCAGGGGAAATATCACTTGATACGAGATTCTAAATGAATTTCCCAAACAGTCCATCATTAAAAATCATGAGGTCTTTAATTCCAAGGCCTCCCATTTTTATGGTTTTAATACACTCACACCATGAAACAGTGACTAGCTTCATCTCATGAATTGAGGTTATCCATATAAAATTTCTAATCATTCCTTGAATCTACTTCACAATGCCCCTGGGTCACTTATAGAGTGATAAGGAGTAAAAAACATTGATGTGATCACAGAGTTAACTAGGGAAAATCTTACATCCTGGGAAATGGATTTCCATTTACATTGTTCCATTTGGTTGATAATTCATATATGTATGCTTTCAAGGTATTTCCTCTTTACCCTACCATAAAATAAAGTCACACTAAGATAATTAGAAGAATGTGAGGCCCTCTTAATTCCATGTCTCATAGTTATCCTATTTATTTTTTTGAATCTCACACCATCAGAAAAGGAAATGAAGGATTTATCTTAACTTATAACCACCCCATCAACCTCATCATAATGGGAAAATTTCCCCTGATGGAAGCAATGGTCTTTTTGAGGCCTGACCGAACAGGTGTATAACATCTACATACAAAATGAGTGAAGGGACCAAATTGTACCTTCCATCATTGATATTCATAAAAAGTCCACATGTAGCTAGATCATTGATAAATTTTCTCAAATAATCTCCAGTAATGGAAAATAAGGTCCCAGACATAGGATAATCTTGTCTCACACCCCTGGTGCACTGAAAAAATATTATTGATGCCCCATTTATAAGATTGGATAGGTTGGAAGATTCAATAATGAAATTAATAATCTTGATGACTTCCTTTGAGAATCCATACCATATCTGTACATCAAAAAGAAAGATCTAATTCAGTGTATCAGAAGACTTTGATATGTCAACTTTGAAGGAAAAGTTTCCATCTTTCGGTGGTCTCCTCATCAAGATGACTCCTTCAGATTTTGTATACAAATAGTGCTGAATGAATCTTCAAAGGATGAAAACAAATTGGTTCATTGATATATTTTCCTTCATAATTCTAGCCATCCTATTCATAAGGATATTGCAAATTATTTTAGGAATCATGTTCCCAAGAGCCATGGGTCTGTAATTTTTTTATGTCAAACACATTCTCCTTCTTTGGTATGAATATAGTGAAGTTAGAATTAGCTCCATGTGGCATGGAGAGGTGAATAAAGAACCCCCTAATATCTCGAGTGACCACATCTTGAAAAATATCCCAATAGAACATGAAAAACATGTTGGTTAACCATAAGGTCCAGGAGCACATTCCATGTTAAAACAGATAAGGGTAGCCCTGATTTGGATGGATCCATCATTATATTGCAGTTATGTTGTTCCTAAAATCAAGCATTGATGTTGGAATTTTTTTTGTGAGTGTTTTCCACTCCATAATCTAAATAAATCCCCTTAAAATATTCCACAGATTCTTGTGAAATCTCACTTTCCAAAGGGAAAACGTTTCCATTTATTTTTATAACATTAATTCCCCCATTTTTATACCTTTCATTGAAAAATATATGAAACAATTTGGAGTTCCTGACCCCCTAATTCATTCATTTCACATTCAATTGCACTTTTTACAGCCTCTCATTCATAATTATAAGGTCATCAGGTTTATTATGTTATTGTATTTCCTCCCTATATGTTGTGTCCTTCTATCATCACACTTATTGACTATGGTTAAGACAATCCTCATCATTTTTATTGTCAATATACATTCTGGAGAAATACTTTTTACTGCATTCCTTAATCATACCCTTAAGATGATTTAGTTTCACAACCAGCCTATGAAAGGGACTACCAATGGGAATCCACTTTCCGGCTTCCAACACCATCTCACTACATCCAGGTATCACAGAACAACCAATATAGAAATGGAATGGAAGAGGAACTAACCTTGTTGGATGCATTCATAATTCTACAATGGTATTATTATGGTCAGAGTGGTGCCTTGGGAGAATAAATATGGGCATTCCAATAGGAGCAATCCTATCATCCATTTGTATAAAACACCTATAAAACATACTTTCATGCTTCTCATGCATCGTATATCTACTCAATGTAAAGTATGTGCCCAGAATAGGAACCTCAACAAGACTACAAGAATCAATACAAGAGGAAAATTCCAAGTGGTCAATGTGGTTGAAATTTTCCCCATTTTTTTATTCAGGCGTTAAAATAGTGTTAAAATCCCCTATATCCAACTATTTCCCATTCATGTTTTCAGTACTATATTATGATCTCTACATAGTTACCTCTATTTAAAATATGATGTCACTACATAGATAAAAGATACTAGAAATTCACATCCTGAAATGTTATAAGAGACTGTGATACACAATTCACATTGGCTGAAAGAGTTGATGTGAACAGAATCATGTTCTAACTCCCAAATATGATCAATATTTGAGGCATGAGAGTTTTGAGATATAAAGATATTTCTAATAGATTTCCATTTAAATTCATTCAAGTTTCTAAAAAATAATTTGTGTTAAGAAATATAAATTAGTGAAGGTTTTGACCCATGATAGATTTTCCAAGGACTCTGGACATGGGGTAATTCCCCCGCTCATGACAATTAAAATAAAATATCATTATTTTCTAGAGTTCATACTGCTTTTCTGGGGCCCTTCTTGATGTGCCACATCTTTTTGGATCTTTTTTTCCTTTCACTTTCCTTTTCTCTCTTTCCCCTTTTCTTTGTTCTCCTCTTACCAATCAGGTGAATCTATAGAGACATGACCTTCATTTAGAGGGGGAGAATCCCACTCATTGGTATGTATCTCTTTAACATTCATTTATTTATCAGTTGGTGTTCCTCATCATATTCATACCAGGGAATACCATTTAGATGTGTGAACATTATTGTAGATTGTGTAGATTTCTCACTTCTCCTTGGTGTGATTCTCTTGGTTTCTTTTGATGATGGAACTTGTGAGAATCCATCTGCCACATCATTCCCAAGGCCACATCCACCTTCCCCAACCTTAACTAACCACTTCCCCATATCTCCATCATGAGGTGGCTTTGCAGACTGTGAACCATCAGTTTCTAACATGTTTTGAATATGTGATTCATGTGTGCCCAGATTTTTCTCAACCACCTCAGCATGAACCATATTTTCAGCATTACATCCCTTTTGTGCATATATGAAATCCATAAAGATGTCTGGCACATCATTAATGAAGGGAAAAACCATAAGAATCACTTTGATCTAGCTGCCACATATATAATCAGTGACATTGCCCCCCATTGGTGGCCTTCCTGGGCTGCTAGGTCCAGTTGTTCTCCCCCCAAGCATGCATATCTTATCATCAGCTACAACATGTTAAATTAGTGAAACCTTCACTTTTTTCATGCAGGCACATACATCATTACCTTTTCCCATTCAATATTCACATTCTGTCTCCCTTTTATAGTCATCTAGGAGATTCCCAAAAAGATCACACTTCGTGCAGAATTTTGTTTTACCTTCATATTGGTTACCAATTCAAATTGTATCATCCCTTTTTGTGAGCACAACCTACTCAAACAAAGTAAAAATCATGTCAACCTCCACAAGAATGCATAAAAATTGACCAAAATGTGGGTTCTCAGTTTTCATGTTCATTCTAATGGGGTTTACAATAGAGGATGCAATGTCCCATATTTTAGGATTCCAATCAATCCAATTTTAGTTTGATTCGGATCTATACCTGAGCACAGGTGTTTCGAACATTATTAGGATCAATGCCTATATACCATTCCTGAATTATTAGAAATCCAAATATCAAAGAAATGAATCCCATTCTCCATGCCCTTTTCTTATGATCATCAGAGGAGAATATGATATGATAAAATCCTTTTCCCATAGAAATCATTTTCCAATTTGAAAATCCCCAGACCTCAACAAGTCGACACGTGAGATCAAAGTAACCCCACATTTTATCTCATTTAAAAACCATAACACTTTCAATGATGGATTATTTACATAGATTAAATCCTTCTTCAATAGCATCCTGATTGGTAGTTACATGTGAATTCTGCCCCATGTTTCTGTCACTATAGTAGTGGATCGATATTCTATTCTAGTGAACACTCACCTAACTCCTTCATCTTTTTATCTAGTTTTATTCAGAACATATGCTACCTGAAATCTAAATGACCCATAAATAGCACAATTTCATCCCTTAATTTTGTCTCCCATAGAAGACTTCTAATATCATAGTCCAATTATTATATGAGATCAATCGTCTCTACCAATTTTCTTTATAGATTCAACCACAAAACCTCATCTTTTACGATTGATCTTTTTTTATCATATGTTTATTATATACATAGAATATAAAATTCCATTATTTTTTATCATAAATAATGGGGATATTTTTGGAAACATTATTTAAATGATAACAAAATAATTTTTATATTGTGTTTAATGGTTTCACTATTTGATGATATAATTTTATAATATAAGGAAGTATGTGAAATTTTCACTTACAATTGAAAATACCAACCCTCAGACTTGGGTCACTGAAAAATTTGAATCACTGGTGAAGATGATTCACCATTATAAAAGACTCACCATTGAAGATAAGTCACTACCACAAAATACTGAATGTTAAATATATGTCACTACCATAAAAGACTCACCATAAAATATAATTCACTTTAAGAAAATATTCACTATTGAAGATGAGTCAACAACAAGAATGTATCACCATTGTAAATGAGTCACTATCAATATTGAGTAACCTCAAGACGTTATATATCTCTAGAGTAGAGTCACATCTAGACTTCATCTACCACTGAAGATGGATTATTGTGAGACGGGTAACTATGGAGATGATTCACTATTAAACTTGAGTCACTAATGTGGATAACCAACAACCAGATGACCAAACTATAGTAGGAATCACCATTGATCCTAACTCACTATTAGACATAATTTACTATCGCTATTATGGTATATTTATATTAAATGAATCTAACTGATATGTTAGTGAATATTAGTCTTTAAATCATTTTAGTTATTATTATTACACTATTGGAGGGATCAATAAAGATTATATAATAGATAAGTATGATAATAAAGGATATCAGGATGATATGTCCTTGAATGGTCTACCCATTCTGTGATTCTATATATTCATAGAATTCACCCTTCTGAATGAGTTGCATGAATGCAGGTTGGGTGAGAACACATTATCAAGTGTGACACTTACTCATGATATGTACATGAATAATTCTTACATACGTATGAATATATAATATTAGAGCTTATAGAACATAAAAACCCATTTGAATAGCCATGACAAAGAGAGATTATGATGCTCTTTTTTGTTATAATTTTCCTATAAACGGCTTGAGCTCTTCTCCAATCTATATTTTAGGAGAATCGAGAATTCGTAGAGCATCATAACAATAAAACCTATATTTTCAAAATATAATTACATTCTCTTTATGTTTGTTGAATAAAATTAGGGTAATGTGTTGTTTTTCATTATTTATCAACATGAACTGTATCATGTTATTTTAATAAAAGATACAAGTTTTCTTTTTCACCCTCTTTACATTTTTTTACCCAAGTTGTTCTAGAAGAGGTCCATGTGTGGCATTTGTTTATTTTATTCCAATGATTATTTTTTTAGTTGTCTTTGTGTGGTTTAGACTGCTCATATTTATTGACTTTATACCCTATCTAGGTTTTGGTCCAAGATTATATTTATATAATATTCTTTGAAGTTGGTTATTTCAATGAGGATGTGATTAGGTATAATCTTAAGATTGAACCCCTTTTTAATATACACTTGGTTATTTTGTTTTTTTTACATTTCTATGATTTAAATTAAATTTGATTCATATTCTAAACAAATCTATTACTTTGATTGTTAATCATAAAATGTCTTTATATATGTAATTGATTAGGTAAATTTATTTAAAAAGTTATAATATTTTTAATATTATTTTTACTAATCATAAATGATACTTCTAGGAATGTTTTAAAAGATCAAAAAATATAACGACCATTATTGACTAACAAGGTACTTCTAATTGAATTAGAGGATTTTATTTGAATAAGTATAAAAATTTAATTTTAGTCAGGAACTCAATGCACCCCTCTCGCGAATTAATCACTCTAACAGACATTATTTTTTGTGAATTAACATTGATGTTTTAATATCATAATGAATTATAGAGTGATTTAAAAGACTCAAATTGAAATTAATATATTATATAAGGTTTTTAGAAAAATAAATTTATCATTATAATCTAAAAATTAATTTCTAAATGCAAGAATCTAAATTTATTCTATTATAAAAATATTGTATATATTTTTTAATATATCTTTTATATAAATTATTAAATAAATGATTTCTAGTTTTTTAAATATTTAAATGTCACTAAAAACTATATTTCTACATACTATTTATAATTCCAATCAGTACCACTATTATAATTTTTTTCTTATAAATGGTTTTACATTAATTATTTTATTATAAAATTCCCCCACACTTTCGAATATAAATTAAATTGATTTCAAGTAATTTATCCCTTCAGATATAAATTTCCAATAATCATTCTATTAATCCTCTTCTAATGTAATGGCCTCACCTAACGCCTATAATTAATGGTATTATTCCTCTATAAATAGATTAATCATAAAAAAAGGGATAACATATTTTTATTTTCATTTCATTTTTTCGTACTCTAAAATAAATGTTTATCTTTCTTAAAAATAATGATACATATATTTATATGAAATGACTATAATTGTACTACTGAATATTATTATAAATCATTTATTATATATATAATATTTTTCCCTCATTTGATGCATCCTAACAAGTTCAATTCCACAACATAAACTGTATGTATATATTTATTTCCGTACGTATAGATATTTTTATCTTTTATTAGTAATTAATCTACATGATAAATAATAATGATAAATAGATCAATATTTCAATGAAAATAAAATAATTTAAATCGACTTTTCATCTATAGTTTTCACCATTAAATAACGATAAATAAATAACATGTAATTGAAAAAAAACTAATGAAATATAACATAAAATAATGTAAAATAATTCAATTATAACAAGTTATTAAATATATGTTTTTACAAAAGGGCTGTAAGTTTTATAATGAAAAATGAGACCCAAGGTAAGGGTTTTCTTGTCTCACTCTCATCAATTTTAAATATGTGATATCTTCACTCTTAATATTATATATATATTACATAATAGTCTATCATATTTTCTTTCTATTAGGGGATATTTCATATACTTTAAATCATTTCTCTTGATTGTCTATTACATCAATTGATTCTGAATTTTTAAAGGGTTCTCCTCCAATATTAGCATTTACTTGGGATTGCCTCACTTTTCAAACCCTCCTTTAAAAAAATTAGGTGTTTTAAACTAATTATTTTATTTATTAAATTTTTCATAATTTAATGGGATTTACATAAATAATTTTTATTTTCATAAACCATTATTATTAAGTGAATCCTTAGAAAATTATTAAGTGTTTCCACTAACCATTTTCTCTTGTTTCATTTCAAATTATTTCTTCTGCACATCCTTCATTTAATTCATTTATTCAACACAATGTATTATCATTAATATATTATTACTCTCTTTTAGGAAAATATTCATTTATACATTCAATTTTTATTTATAAAATCCTTTTCTGAAAAAAAAATTCATTAACAATTTTTAAAAAATATTCTTTTTACAGATCATTTTTCAAAATCTCTATAAAAATTCAATTCCATATTATATTTGTTATATTTTCTTTATTTACATGTCATTCATCAAAATTTATTCTTTATTCTTTAGTTTTTATATTATGAAGAAATTTATAGACAAGGCTCATCTCAACTAACCACATGATAATTATAATTTCAACTTTTGATTATAATTATATCCTTGATGATATCTCTACTTTATATAGAATATTATGTATCTATATTGATTTTCTCTTAATAACTTAATGTTATCCTTAGGAGAATATTACTCCCTTTCATTTTAATAATTAAATTTTTTTGATATTTTATGATTTATTTGTTTATTATATAACTGATTTATAATTTCATCATGTGTAATCTGGGTTATGATTATGAGAGTAAGTATAACTATTTCATCAGTATTTTTTTATGTGTTGTGTATTATTTTGAACATATTTTGACGTGACTGGTGGGAGATAATTATAAAACCCTCCAATTAATTGGGCAGTGAATATATCTCATGACATTTTATGAATTGTATATAGGGAGACAGACTTGAAACATCTATCATTATGCATTGGAGGTATGCCTTTAACACTTAATTATGGTGAACATGCAGAGTTACTTGAAAATTATTTCATGATAGCATAGAATATAGAATTTTATAATCTATATGTTGGTTAGTTTTTTTGTTTCTACCAAATTTCTATTATTCCTACTATTGAATTCTATGAACTATTTTCAAGACTCATGTTTCTCTAATGATCTTATCTTCCCCTTATGATCTAATGGTTTCTTATAACGGTATAATCTTCACACTCCATTCCATGGTTCTTATGACATGAAACATATTCCTAGAATGATTATATTTGAGGATATAAAATTTAGTCAAATTAATCCTCATATTATATGAACTCGCATATAACATGATGATATCGTGATATTTATTCTTGACTATTTTCTTCTTGTTTAATTTTTTTCCTATTAATTAGATTTTGGACTCATTCAGTCCATGATATATGACATGAAATGATTTATATTAATAAAATGGATTAAATCAACTTATATGACTTTCATGATGAATTACTAAATTATTATTTTTATCATATTTCATTTATTCATAAGGTAAAATTTAACTTCTTTGTAAATAAACTATTTTTATTATTCTAAAATGATGACGATAATTAATATTTATTATATATATGCAAAGTATGTATGTGTTTCACCTAATATTTAAATGTGAGTCTTAGGGTGTCTCACAACCCTATGCATCCATGCTTCTAATACCTTTCCATCACATGGGCATCAACATCTCTACAAAAGTATGCATACAAATAAAAATAAAAACTATATTCAATTAAGAGTCATTTCTAGTTGAGTTAAATATGGAAATTGAAAATTAGTTCAACTATAATTTCATTTATTTTTATTTTTCTGTAAGTTAAACTAACCACCTATAGAATATGATATTACGAGCTCACCGACATAGTGTTTATCATCCTTATGAAAAATCATCATGTATCTTTATAATTTATAATTTTTATGTTTCTCTTATGTACTGTCCAAATTTTTCGTATATGAGATATATTGATTCTTACATATTCACTATAATATCATTTTTACTATTATTTATTCCAAAAAATATTCTTATGTAAGAGTTGAAATTGAATAGTTAATCGTATGTATCACCGTATTTATATTCATTATTTCAAAGCGATTTTTATATATAATAGTATAGGATCATGTTTTCCCTTA
The DNA here is from genome assembly GCA_963277665.1 of Viscum album. NCBI lineage: Eukaryota > Viridiplantae > Streptophyta > Magnoliopsida > Santalales > Viscaceae > Viscum > Viscum album. The sequence goes on along the minus strand of OY728132.1, from coordinate 1,651,438,393 downwards.
CTTGTGTGAATACATTTTGTTTGATAAAATTTGAGGTATTATACATGCCTTTTCAATTTTTTTAATATCTATAGGACATTATGAATGAAATATAGATAAATCTATACATAATTAGATAACATAAAAACTATTTAGGATATCTTTCTATTATTTTCATCTATATCAAATGGATTCAAATTTCTACTACAACAAATATAATCTCTATTGAGTATTTTAATGAACCTACACTACCTCAATTTATTAATATCATATTTAAAATCAATAACTGTCTAATCATATTTTTGATACTTACATATATTATAGAAACCATAACACATGATAACAAAAGAAAGGTTCTCTCAAAATTCATGCCAACTTAATTCATCACCAATCATATCCAACTCCTAAACTTCTACATAAGGACATCCTATAAAATCAAAAACTTATTTCACTAGAGTGGTTATCAAGAATATTAATCATCTATAAAAATCTTAAAGAGATGTTTATTCTCGTTATTATTCATTACACATTGGTCCTCATTAGTTTTGATATTATTATAAGAAAATTCTACAAATGAACCTTCCTATAGTTTGAATTATAAAATCTACTTTTTCAAATGTATACTGTAAAAGCCCTTATTTTCCCATTCCTAACAGTCTCTAGTCAATATTTCTCAAAAAATGGGAACTTAATATTAATTAAACACATATTTAGATCATTTATATGATATTTCAATCTTCATACAAAATTCTCTTATCAACACATATTTTCACCATTTCTTAATGATAAAAATAGAACACATAATTACCTAATAGACTAACATTATTCCCATTATTGTTTGTTAAAATGTCCATAATGAAAATATATACCAATTTTATAACCATTTTTTACTCCATAAATAAATTAATGATGGATATCATATGTTAGTCATGAATTAGTAAACTCTAGTTCTACATGAGTATTGATCGTTGTAGAAAATAAGTGTTGATAATTTAATTTTTAAAGATTCTCCTCGTAATAATTTATATATTTATAGATTATCATATTTCTTATTCTTTAACAATCAAATTTTCCTCTCTTGGCATCAAAATTGATTCATTAAAATAATTGGGTAAAATTTTATAATCATACCGCAATATTAGCCATAGTATGCCCATTAATAAATTCTAAACTTCATATAATATAAGTATTTCATGAATTATTATCATTTAATGGATTTTTTATTCCTATTGACAATATCAATTTCTAGAATTTATTTTTTACGTCACTTATCATAACGGGTGTATTATATAATTCCTAATTTATTCATTTGAATTTTTAATCATATTCTTGTAGTATGATATTATATTTTTTTTTGAAACGTGTCTTTTGTTTTCCAATTTACACATATATTCTCAAGTAATCATTGGTATCCCAATTTGTTATAATTCACATTAAATTATAATTATTTTTTAATATCATATATGTCATCTACCATAAGAAAAAAAATTCTAAGAATATTTTTTTTCAATCTCTATAATTAATTCGTTAATAATAACACTCATGGATTTATTGAATTAGTCATTGGTTTTTACTTTTCTTCGATAATATATATATCTTATCCTCTAGTGTTGTATCTCTATTATCCTTATATTTTATCTAATTTTTGCATAATAAAATAGAAAAAAAATATGTAAACTGAAAATTAGTTATTCTCTGTATGTTCCTTGTTTTTTGTAGTCTTGTTTCTTAAAATAGAATTGGATCATTATTAATTGATTTTTACTTGTGTTTTCATTCGGAATAATTATATTTTTCATAATTTACAAAGATATTTTATATTCTTATAAATGTATGTGATATTGATAGACTCATCATGTTAATCATCTATCTACTTTTCTTTTACTAATCATTTCTCTCATACAAGTAGACATCCATTATCATCAAAAAATTAAAATATTAAGAACACATTAAATAAACATATTCAATTTACATTCATAATAAAATAAACCTCCAGTATATAATGTTTTCACTCTTTTATCAACAATCGTTATAACTTTTTCATGTGTCTCTTTTTATCTAAAAACACATTTCTATTATGAAATTATTAGGGAACTAACACTCATTAAATTATTTCCATTATTTTTTTGTATTGGGTTTGTTATAATTATATTTATCAATCATTGCTTTCCTTTTTAGGTTATATTATTCCTAAAAATATGAATTAGAAAATATTTGTTCACAGAACAAGTATTTTCTAAATTTTTGTTGATCCTTACAATGATATTTAACGATATAATTTCATTCTCATATTGAAAATAGTTAGTTTCGTTTTAACCAAAAAATCCTTATAATAAATTTACTTGGAAGTAGTTATTTTTTCAATAAGTTCTTAAATATCCTATTTAACAACTTCTCTATTTCTAAATTTATCCTCAAGATAAATAAAGGTTCAGATTAATATCTTCTCATAATCATCATTTGACCTCACCAATTCTTCATAATCATTAGAGATCATTGAAAATTGTGTCTTATTGTCTCTATGTATCATTTAAAATTATTAAAAATTATTTTCAATAGTATTTATCAGTTTTTTCTTCATCTCCAACACAATATTATTTACATCAATGATTGATCTAAATTTATATTATAATGTATATATGTTATCATTTTCCCATATATTTCATTTTTATTACTCATTGATTAATCTTGAGGGCTCCATATAGAATTTATAAGACTATTCTTCATGGTTTTTATTCCTAGTACTTTTGAAAAAACTAAATAGTTAACATTTATACACTTAAATAACCATTACGATAATTTTTCCTCCAACCATTCACATTCATATTCCGGTTGATGGACCACCTCTTACATGTAACTAATATAGTTTTGAATAAATATAATAACTTCCTTAAGAAAATTGTATATGGTTTTCTTAAAATAACAAGTGGGTAAACTTGTGTTTCCATATGAGCATGATAACCCCCAATTGTTTTTTTTCGAAAGTATATTTTTGACACAAAATTTTTTTCACCACAATTTCATGAAAAACATTTCAACTTATGAGGTGGAATTTATTTTCATCTTATTACTTATATTTTTTTTCAACTTCTCTTTGATTTTAGCAAGTGGATGTTGGTTTTTTAACTAATTTTCGAAGGATGTATTCCTTTTAATCATTTCCTAAACTCTAATATTCATGATGATAGTTATCAATATAAATGAATCAATTAATCCCCTTTTATTAAAATTTATTTTTAGTGAATACTAATATTATTTTCACTTTGATAGTACATTATCCAATTTACTTACATATTCTTTCATCATATTCTTCTAACTCATATAAGATATTTACCTCATTTTTTCTTTTATAGGGTATAACAAATGTTATCTTACCAATAAATAATGAATATATTTAAATGGGAAACTAAAAACAAAAATATTGAAATGTAGTAGATTAATGTAATGGTATATCCTAGGGAATCTATAAATATTATTTTTCTATAGGATTAGTATGAACACACTGGGAAGGGTGTGAATCAATATAGGTGACTATTTAGAAATTAAAACTCTTTTTTTTTCTGAGCATCAATAGTTATATCAATTAAATGTCGATGTATCATAAAAAATTGTGTAAACATGAATGTAATAATGAAAAATAGAAAATAAAATATAATAAATATGTCTAATATTATTAACAAAAATAATGAATGAGTCCCATGTGTACAATAGTTGTTATCGTACACACACAACTAATTCATTATTATTTGTAAAAACTATGGTCAAGATAAAATAATTTAACCTTATACATGATTGTAATCATATTTAAATTCATTAAACCGAACATCATAGTGAAAACCCATTATATTATCTGAATAGATACTAGTACCAAATAGGTTATTTACCTATAACAAAATTTGGGTAATTTTAAAAAAATATCATTGTATTAAAAAAATTCACATTTGGACTAATCACGTTTAGTCATATTTCTAAAATGTTATAATCTATTTACATATTACTCTATTTTTATTCTTTAAGAACATCAAAAACATGATATTAAATTGTAGTGGTATAAACCAATTAATTTTTCCCCCTTTAATACATTTTTTTATTAATGATATTCAGTAGTTTCCAAGTCAATATAAATCATAATCTATCTCTAATTATTCTTATTTAATGCATAAATTAATTAGAGGTAATTTGTTGCAAAATATATTTATCACAAACACACTACCTATAAAGTTAACCCTCTTAGTCCAATAATAGTGGATGAGAGGAAATGAATCTCATATCCAACCTGTAGAGGACCTTTGTTTGGTGAATATCACCTAGGGTATAAAAATAACATACATAGAAGCCATTACACTCAATGTAACATGGATCGAGAGATAAGATATTTCACCATAAAGAAACTAAAAAACATAACATAAAAGTAACCAACACTGTCACGCAATAAATAAACAATGTCAATAAATACACAAAAAAGTATCCAAATAATAGACAAAAAAATGTCTTATGATAGTGACTCAAAATAATCTCCAACTCTCTGGCTACTAATGTCTAACTCAGTCTCTAAAATCCTTTTAAAAAACTAAAAATAATTTTATATATATATATATTGTGAGGGTAACTTGAACACTCACAATGATACAACCAATGGTCTCTCATTCATATTTGGAAAGAGATTAATAATATATTACTAAAAAACTACACAACCAACATGAAACCAAATAGGTCGACTATCAAATTATAATCTCAATATGGCATTATAACCAAATTACAAATCCACTATAGTAACATCATAAAAAATGAATATTTTTTTTAAGGGTAAAAGGCATTTTATTGATAAGAAAAAAAGTTACAAGAGGCGGAAGGATGGAATTCTTTTACAATCTCTATCAAGCAAAGATGAGAACTCCGCAGGTAAAGAGGTCAGCCAAGTCAAGGACTGATGAATGCCTTTGTTGGCAAGAGCATCTGCAACATAGTTCGCTTCCCGATAGGTGTGAGTGGCTATGTAGTCTATCCCTTGGTGAGCGTTGAGACAATTCGTCCAAAGAGAGGTGAGAGACCAAGCCAGATGAAGGGTACCGTTCCAGATGGCCCGAATGATAGTAGTAGAGTCACTTTCAATCCAGAGTTTTTTCCAGCCTCTTTGAAGGGCAAAATCAACGGCGTGGATGACACCCAGCATTTCAGCTTCCAGGGAAGAGGAATGGGCACAGCCAGCGTAGAAGCATCCCTGACAAAGACCAGCCGAGTCGCGAAATATAGCACCACAACCAGCCGGGCCTGGATTACCCTTGGAGGCACCGTCAACATTCACTTTGATCCAACCTGACATCGGTGATTGCCAGAAAACTTCGAAAGATCGTTTGGTTCGAGGATAGACGCCGGGCACACGAAGGTGACGAAGGATCTCAAAATCGCCCACTGAATTGGTGCAACATTCTTTTTGAATTGACGCCGCTTCATGTATCGCAATAAGAATTCGAGATTTACCTGCAATTAAACTAAATGAGCGCTTATTATGCATAATGCCATTTCTAGCATACCAGATCACATGAAGCAGTTCTGCCACCGCCGTAAGCAGCAGATTTTTAACCTGAGGAGAGAAAACATAACTAGTGCACTTGTTAAGGAATAAAGAAATAGTATCAGAAAAGGACCATCTGCAATTAAAAAGGTCAAAAACATAATTCCATAAAGCAGAAGCCGTCGCACACGACAAAAAAAGGTGATTCGCATCTTCCCTGTGTTGATTACACAAGCGACAAATGGAGAAAAGTTGAATGCTAAAGGATTGTAGACAAGCTTCAGTGGGTAATCTATTATGGGCAATTCGCCAAATGAGATTAAGTCTAGAGGGTTTGATCCACGGCTTATCAAAATGGCTCACCCAGTGTAGAATAGAATCACTTTCAGAAAAGTAATTTTGATAGAAGTTTTTGGAGTCAAGAATGCCATTCGGGGCAGGTTCCCAAACAAGGAAATCACCAATAGGAGAAAAGTGATGCTCATCAATGATCTGTGCAATATTGTCAGGGAGAGCATGTCTGTGATATTGTAAGACATCCCTTATGGAAAGGTTATAGTCATTGGGGGTGATATTAGGTGGTAGCAGTGATATCAGAGGGTTACCACACCATTTATCACACCAAAAATTAATGGATGAATCAGCACTAACCATCCATCTAGAATTCTCCATGATCTTCTGAAACGAGTCTCTAATCGAGGGCCAGATTGAAGAATTAACATATTTGAGCTTCCCACTTAAGAGCTTGGTGCGGAATCTATGGTTCAAGAAATCAGAAGCTTTGGAATTACCATTGATAATGCGCCAAGTGAGACGGGCTTGGAGAGCATTATTGAACATCCTTAAATTTTTTATACCAATGCCACCTTTGTCTAGGGGTTTGCAACAGGTTTTCCAGGGAATAGTGACAAGTTTTCTGTCAAGAATACTACCTGTCCATATGAAGTTTTTGATGTAGGTATTGATCCTTTTGATGGTACTGGCGGGCCATTTGTAAATCATCATAGTGTAAACCATCTTGGAAACAATGGTCGATTTGACCAGGCAGATCCTGCCAGCCATAGAGACGGGCTTGGAGAGCATTATTGAACATCCTTAAATTTTTTATACCAATGCCACCTTTGTCTAGGGGTTTGCAACAGGTTTTCCAGGGAATAGTGACAAGTTTTCTGTCAAGAATACTACCTGTCCATATGAAGTTTTTGATGTAGGTATTGATCCTTTTGATGGTACTGGCGGGCCATTTGTAAATCATCATAGTGTAAACCATCTTGGAAACAATGGTCGATTTCACCATTGATTTTCAACTTCTCATGACCCAACTCGAAATATCATGTTCTTCTATACCTTCCATGCAATTCTCATCATAGTTCTATACATATTTAATGTTGGTCAGGATAAATACCTATATATGCCCCTCCCATGTTCTAACATCATTTTCGAGCATTGTTTATCATCGACCCATCATAGCTTAATCGCATTGTAACCTCCTAAACCTAACCACATCTAATATCCTAGGATGGAGGGTATCATTAATTTTAAGGACACTGACCCTTTCCCCACCTTCTACCATGCATGACCCACACCATATATCACATCTTCATAATATATGGGTGATATCCAACATCCATTGGTCTTAATTGGATTCTCTCTAATACCAACTCATCCTCACTAGATGATATCAAACACAAAACCATCTTCACCACTACCAAAGGATTAGTGTGGTAGATGCGGTAACCAACCATCCATTTCAATGCCATCCTCAAATTTATGGAAAATATTAGGAACCCAAAATGTTTGGGTGTTGGTTATGTTATTTGAATGAGCTTTGTAAAATATATAGAGAAATGAAGATACATGATAGGTATATAGAATACATTACCCAAAATATGGGTTGATGAGAACTATAATATCATTCACCACAAGAAAAACCAATGCACCTTAAGAAATCTATTACCAATACTGGAACTCCAAAATTCATCACACCACAAAACCACCATTCCAAATCACACAGTTTCCAAATCCAATCAAATGAACATTCATTTCCCAAATTTATCCAATTATAATCCACCCATGGAAAATTATTATTATATATTATATTTAAATTAATACAAATTATAATTCATCCTAGACAATATTCAATTACAATCACATTCAATTTTTCATTAAAACCATTTAATTGAATGTTCACAAATCAATTTTATCGCACAATATTCATTTTAATCACTTTAATTCATTCTATAGATAGCGAGGAAACAAACACAACAACACAAGACAATAGATCACCAATCTCACCTTATTTACCATCATAATAAAATATGTTCCAATCCATTACTATAACCCAACAATCTCAACACAAAAACCATAATCCAAACATTTCCCAACATTCATCATCACATCTCAATCTAGTTATCTGTCACATCAATGACCAACCCTTTCCACAACCAATTTGATAATCATAATTAATATAAAATCCCTTAAAATGTTTACATAATAACAAAATATTCACAAAAACATCAAAACATATAATTTTGTTATAGGTTCACCAATATTCCATAGATTAATGTTCATTAAATGGATATAATCACATAACTAAATTACTTTTTATGTGTATTGTCACACCAATTCTAGAAATACATGGGAAACCAATTCATTATATATATATAATTTTATACACATCTATTCAGGGTGAGAACAAACAATAATCACAAAGCGGGTTTCAAAATCATATCATTAATAACACAAGCAAGGATCCCAACAACCATAATTTTGTATAACATCATCAAATAAGAATTATTCCATTATAAATATTTTCAAGTGTAGTGAAATCATTTGAATGCAACTGTTTATATCCACCTTCAGTGAAGGAAAACTTATTTTCTAAATAATATGACACATACTATCCACCCTATGTTTGAAAAAACATTCAATTCACACACATGCACATAAAGAGGGAAAGAAATGGGATCTCCTTTATGTAATAAAGATTTCTCAATCACTATGCAAGGATATAGTGAATAATTCATGTCATTGTGTCCATGTACATAACAAATATGGATCAAAACAATGAAAACAACACTCTATATCAATATTTACCTAAAAATCCACAATTCCAACCATATCCATAACCAAAACATCCCCTTTAATGAAGAACATGGGAAGAACTAATTGTTAAAGAGGATAATCTCTTTAGAATTAAAAACTATCAATCTCTAGAAGACAACAATCAAATCCCACTGTTAGAGTGTGAAACCACTCCTAAATTTAGATTAGATTATGCCATAAATTGTGAGAAAAACTAGAGGAATATTGGTTTCAAATGGGTTTGATAATTTATAAGAAAATAGTGTATAAAATAACACAGAACAACACCATACTCCATGACACAAAGGTGTTGTCTCAAGATATTACTACAATGTAAAGTAATGGATGAAACACAAATGGGGATTGTTGAGACAAAATTTGAGAAACATTGAATGGTTCATGATTAAGATTTAATCAACTAGGAGGAGGACCTTGGTGAATGTGAAACCACTACACCATATAATTCAATCCAATTGAAGAATGATATGTTTTCCCCAATATCAGTGTGTTAGCTACCCTAAAAATGATTGAACTGCAAATAACCCTCCACAAAAAAAAATCATAAAATAGAATAAAAACCACTAATATGATGATAAATTTTGAAATAAAACCCCCCACTAACCAAGTCTAAATTCCACATAAACTCCCTTTTAGTCACAACATTATCCATCATGATGTAAAATACTTCCCTGACTGAAATTTCACCTATAAATCAACCATACAGTTCTAAACTCCTTCATAACATCCATTTAACACCACCACCAAAAAAAATTTAAAAACATTTTTTGTTATAAATTTTGATTCAATATATTAGAATCCTCTAATAAAATCTTATTTCTCAATAATCAATTCCAAACCTGGATGAAGAATAAAAATAAGGGGCCTAAGAAACCACCCCATGAGATTCCTCTTATGGAATTTTCATTACTAAAACACTCCCACCAATTAATCACATCAATACAATAGACAAATCACTTACACATAAACATTTTTACCACTATTTCAACCTCTATATAGTCTCATCCAACAACTATAAAAAATTACTCAATATTTCTTCAGCACTTAAATCAAGTGGACCCTCATTCCTTTTCAAGATATTGTTTGCTTGTATAGAACTGAATCACCAACACATTATAAAAATGTGTTTAAAATATATATATCTCAATTGGGTAGGGTTTTTACCTTTTATAATATTTTTAATCCACATAACACCCCAACATTAAGAGAAAAAGGAATATCATATAAACTAGTAACATTAATGTTTCACATTATATATCCAAACAAAATAAAGCCACAGAAAAATACCCAGGCTATGTGGAATAAACCCTCAACTCATACTCACATGCAATCCCATATATTCAACCATGGATCCAAAGAAAAAACCAATGTATTGTTTTTTTTCATGTAGAACCTTCTCTTGATGAACCTGGGTCTCTACTATTAAATCTACCAATGGTGTAACATACACAATATACATATCACCACAGTCAATGACATGGGTGTCAAAATAAATATCCATATGTATTATATAAAATGAGAATACATCATTTATCCATTCCTTGAATTGTTGGAGTGCCTAACGATTTTCCACACAGACAACATGCTCCAATATCTCCAATGGCTAGGCAAATATGGGTGAAAATTTACTCCCCTCACCAAACCATAACTACCAAAATGAGGGAAAAATCATTTATGAAACATAATATCTAACATAAAACTCTATGGGCCAAATTATATGATAATAATATTTCTTTTTATGCTCATACACTATCATTATCTATTGTCAGTCCATTTGAACCTTCTCAGTTGTGCTCCATACAATGTCATGACCAGAACTGCAAACCCACTAAATGTTTCTAGTACAAAAAAAAGAATGACTCGACCTACAATAATAGTACTCCAATTAATTCATGTCATTAAATGATTTATATATGCTTTAATAATAAACAATTACCAATTATTTTTGATTTAACCATATTCCTCCAAAATCCAATTTTTAATCTCACCACATATCTTCAACAATCTTGATTACTTACTCTTCCATTCGATATATATCAGGATAGGATGAAGTGATAATGTGAAACTATGATCCAATGGATGGTTGGAACCCTATCTAGAATAATGAGATAAAATGAGGATACTAATCCAATATGGTGGTCATCAAAACTAGTGAGTACTAACCACATCCTCCATGTAAGTCCATATGAAAACATCTATGACCGAAGACTCTAAGATCACAGGAAAATGAAAAAAATTCATCAGTTGGTCAAATATCACATCAACTGAATCATATTCTACTTGATCTAGTTTAATTCCAATTATAAAAATCATTTAAATCTCCTTCAACTTTCACATTGGTAAATCAAATTTCTACAACACCCCTCTAAGAACATGTTCCTTGTTCTTTAATTGCTAACAATCCAAACACCATTCCATGAAATCTACCACTAATCACATCATTCCATGATATTTAATTTAATTTCTCAATCCACATTACATCATAGAAAAATTATGATGTATTTATAACAGTGATACTTGAAATTTTTTTAGAACTCCCACGCATATTATAATTAGAGTAGACAACCTCCCCTGAATCAACATCATATTCTAACCATCCTTTAAATATACTTCTAGATCATCACCATTTATCGAGTGGTCTCATATCATATCCCCCACCTACTATCCCCATTGATACTCCTCCACCTTCTACATCAGTATTGACTCTATTATCATCTAATTAAATCATCCACTTCAACCACAATCTTTGGAATCAATATAAAAATCTTCAATCTCCTTTATCCCCTTCCAAATATCATTTATCTCCCATAACATATCTTCTAGTGACTTATAAAATAGATCATATAAAATTTCATTCCCATTCCTTTTTCTGTAGAATATCACAAATTAAAAATTATATAGAAACTCAATCCATCAATGTTGGAAGGAATTATGATGTCGCTGATGGAAATTATTTTAGGACCTTATGATCTATGAAAACTATAAATCAATATCCAATGTGGTACTATCTCCAAAAATTGTGCAAATAATAAAAAAATTTAAAAATAATATATTATTTATAATAAGTTTTTTTAGAAAAAAAATTAATAATAATTAAAGGTAATATTAATGGGAAATATGATACTGCTGTTGATTTTGGAATGTGGATTTCACCTTAGGTAAGATGAAATCGTTGAACAAATCTAGTGTTTTCCTTGGCCAGAATCATCTGAGAAATAATTAAGTAAATGAAAATATTTATTTTATTGTTTTAAATGAATCATAGCCTAATTATCTACTTTAAACATATGTGGTTATGAATAATCAATATGGTAGGATAGATAACCATATATATTTGTAGGGGAGTAGTTAGAGGAGATTGGAAGACATCAAGATCACGGACCAACGGTCATAGTATGTAATGAATGCCAACGACAATGGAATTTGAGAATCTCATCAACAATGAAAAATAATTTCTATTCTTTAATAGTGATTGATCATAAACCGACTGAGGATTTTGTTTTATCGAGATATATAATTGTTTATTTATCTCGTGTTGAACAAGATTCAATTATTATTACAATTTAATTTTGGGTGGTTGACCATGTTGTATGGATATGGGTTTATCTTTTTAAATAGATGATTTTTACATTGCATTATTTGTTCCTAATTTATTTTAATCCATATAATAATGGATTGAGGAAAAAAATATTATTGAATGAGGTACATTTCTCATGTTTGTTTTTTTTCATTTCTCTCCCTAGTATTTATATGATCATCTTCAGTATTTGATTTGGTTGGATATGTGAAAAATGTCTATTTTTTGATCCTTTGATAACTATTATTCAAAGTAATTGATAGATATCGTGTGTTTGAGTTGATTATACATGAAACAATAAATGTGTGATGATGGAATAAGATGATCATAATAGTACCAAGATTGTATTGATGATTCTTATTTCCCATTTTGTTGCATGAATATGGAACGATGTGGAATGGATTGGTTTTTGGGTGGATTGGATGGTTTGAATGTGACCAATAGCGATTGAGGACATTAGTCAACCCATATCTGCAATCATTAGGAATTATTATTAAAGGATCTAGAGGTGATGATAGTGTGGGTTAAAGGATGGAATATTTATGATTTTCAATAAATCCCACGATATAAAAAATTTATTCTAAAGAACACACTTTTTTGGACCCGATATATGAAATAAAATACTACACAACATGTGATAAGTGTCCCACACTGTGTGACCTGGTTCTGGAATCATGGAATATACCTAGGAGTACAAATGCATAGACATGTCCATGAACATAGGCATGACCAATGAATAGGGGAATAAATATGTACTCAGTTATGACTAGGTATATGAACATGGCTAGTTTACCTGGGAACAACACGTGTACTTGGGCATGGGAAGTGGAATACGAGCACAAGAACTCATAGGTCTAGGATTAACAATACACATAATGTAAACTATATCCATTAAATGTACATTCTTTGAGGTATTTTGTATCCTTAATTTCTTCTTTCTAGATTAGGTTTAGTTGATTATGATTCAATGATTCGACCCTATAAGGTAACAATGTGGAATTAGGTCCCTAGCATTTGATTTTGATCCCCATATGGGGTTTTTCTTAAAAATATTTTCATTTACCCCTCCTCATGGTCATAGTGTGGTCCTCTATCATCCCTTATTATTTCTAGGTTCTGTTAGTTGTATTAAAGTGACTCTCATTCACAGTTCATTGATCCGAAATCTAGAAGATTAATCATGTAGATTTTCTGGTATCATCCTATAGTCCTAAGTGTGATCCCTTATATGGATGATGTCATCTTCAGAGTTATATCAAGTAAATATTGGGTGATACCTGATGAGGACGACCTCTTGGATTAATACCATCAATTAAAACATGGATTATGGATTCAGTTATCCCAGATGATCTTTACCTTGAATCCTTAATAATAATATTTTTTCATGTGGTATGGTTGCTTCCTCTTAGGACAGGGAGTCTGTTATAAGTTTATTTGGATTTTTTATGGTTATCCTTATTTTTTGTCAAATATCCAATTTGGAATTCCATTGATATGATGTGATGAACATAATCATGATGCTTTATATCTGGTGATTTTAGGGTGACCTATAGGGTATTATTATACTTACCCATTCATGGGATATTCCCACACATATTGTCTCTTATATAGAAAATATGCCTTTTGGTGGAGTCTTGGGATGATTGAGATATGGTGGAGTATAATGAAATAAGAAGACTATAGTTATATTTGATAACAACCCCCTTCTTCTTGCCCGGTTCGACTGCTATAGTTTTTAGTGGCCCTGTATTTGGTGGTTATGATTTCTAGTAATATATATATACGCCAATTGTGCGATATATATGTATTCATGAATTTTTCAATATTTACACATTAATTTCATAATTATATAGGTTGTGATGTGTGTGTGTGTGTGTAGGTACCATGGGATAAGTATTCCCTTATGTTTGATATACCTACTTGGTTCTATTCACAAGCCCCTGGATTATTGGAGGTTCTCATGGGTTTTCACAATTAGCTTATCATTACCTTGGTAGGCCTTGATGGGTTCAGTCATGATATATTTGTATTAATGTGGATATCATATTAGGGTTGGTGTTGGAGACTGTCGATATATGAGGTTAGTATTAGGAAATATAGAAATACCGATATGGTGTTTCATGTTTTCCTCTCAAGTTAGGGACAATAGTTATTGTTCATTGGATAATGTATCCAACCACTAGGACTTTAATACCCTTATTTTTAACTATGTATATATATAAAAAATTTCCTGGAAAACCTGGGTACATTTATCAAATATGTTTCGGTTTTTCCTTCCTTATCCTTCTTGAGTAAACTCATGAAATATACCTTTTGTTTTTGGTATGTCATGGTTATTTAAGGATTCGTATGCTACAATTTCAAATTGTGATTCTATATTAGGATTTTGAGTATGATCCTCCTAGTGATAAGGATTAAATATATGGTCATTCAAAGGTGTTTATACCTCTAGTTTATTTTAGAGTTTTTCCACCAACCATTGAGAAGTAGGATGAAATAGTAGTGAGGGATGAAGATGTGTGATTGGTGATCACACTCCATGAGAATAAAAGGGAGAAACATCCTATGTTTCATTGGGATCAAGATCCAAAATCAGTTGAGGAATGGATATTGTAATTCAACTTAGTTTTTTGTCAAGTGAGGACCACTCCAGTTCATATGGTGGTCTAAATAGAGTGTCTTACTATGATATGTACATGGAGATGGTGGAGTTTGGTGACACAAATTATTTATGATAAATCTCAATAATGACTTATGTTTTATATTTTCTTCATGGAGGATTAATATGTGGACATATAATGATTAATTCACATTTATAAGCTTCTCTGGTTGTAGCATGTTAGTATATCCATGAATGTCTCTCCACTATGGTTTACTAGGGTCTTATGATACTCTCTTCATATAGTTTCAAGTACGTTCTTCAGTGAATAAATATTCACATGGGGAATATACTAAATTATGATGGATTTAGTTTTATATCTTTATATTCCAACTTATTCTAGAGTTCTTCAGTGGGATTTATTAGTAGAGTACTTTCTATAAGAGTAGACACAAATAGTAGGTGTTGGTAGTGGGGACAGAGGACTTGATACCTTAGCATCTAGTAAGTATTGGAAATCATAGTGATACAAACACGTCAGATGAATTATGATATGGCCCCATGATAGAGGGTCTATAGTTTATGGATCTCATGATGGTCCTAATATTTAATGAAAGTGGTTTTGTTTCTCTTATGATGGATGGGGAAATATCACATTGGATTGCATAAACCATCATATAAATGATCAAGATATGGTAAATAGACTATGCTAGAAGAGGCGTTATAAGGATATAAGAGGAATTTAGTGTTGTGGGAATTAAAGAGGAGAGGATAGAGCAGAAGGATGTGGAAGTAAATTTGTTCTATTCCCACCACCAATCCTAGGTGGTCCGTTCCTAGATTAGGGAGCTTTTGTTCAATGAAGAGGACAGTTATAGGAAGTGGATTATTATAACCGCATGTCTCTTGGGATTAAAATTTTTTTGAGCTATGTCTTATATACATTATTTATAGTAATAATAGACACATGTTTGATCCAATAATTTCATTCAACTTCTGTATTTCGAGACATATAGAGTCTGGTTGAGTCAATGGCTTGAGTATTGTGCTTAGAAACTCATATAAGGGGGACTCAACAATCACACACTTATGCCAATAGAGTGATCATTATCTTATAGGAGAGAGATTCTATGGGGTCTCGTTTTAACAAAGATGAGGCCCAATGATTTAATATTATTATGAATTGGATATCTATAGTTCATTCCAAGATAGATTTCTTCTCGTGAAGGATGCATAATGTTTATAGTGATAAGACAAGGTTTTAATTCATCGGTGAAGAGGACACCTAGATAAATCGTGATGGTGTTATATGAAGGAGGATATATCCAATTACTCACCAGTTGGATAGAATTACACATAGATCAATGGATTCTTTGGGATTTTAGATTTCTACTATTGTGGTGGATTAGGATGACATCTTTTATGAGGATTTATCAGGATTACCTCTCTATAAATTTAAATAATTTCACCCCCAGAATGACACAATATATCCCTAAACATATAAAAGGGCTCATATCATTCTTATTTAGATGAATTTCTAGTTTTAGGACACAAAAGGGAAGTGGTTTGTCATACCCAACATGTCACCCTTAGTATCCATTGTGTATTTCATCAAAAAGGATGATGGGAGATTAATGTTTTTTTCAAATTACCTTTATGAAATATAGTTTCCCATAATGAATAAGAATCAACTATAATGGATCAATGTCCTATTAGATTAATTGATAAAGGAAAGATGGTTCTCTAAAATTTACCTCATACTATGTTATAACCAACTTCTTGTACATGATGTGGATATAACGAAAATGGTATTATAATTTAGCAATGGTCAAAAGGAGTATATAATGATTCATTTCACTATTTCCATAACGCCAAATATGTTCATGTAACATATAATACATATATTTAATAATTTCCTAGACTGTTTTGTGGTGGTATTCTTTAATTATATCCTAGCGTACTTGACGTTAAAGGAGGATCATGTGAAAGAAATGAGGGTGGCCCTAGAAATACATTGAGATCAAATTATTAATCAGAATACCTCAATGTTTTAGTTATGTATTCTATATGTCCACTTTTAAAGAAATTTCATCTCTATAGAGGGTATGGAAATGGACCCCGTGAAGATTGAGGTAGTGTTAGTTTGGGAGCAACCCAAGAGCAAGATGGGGGTGCAAAACATACATGGTTTAGTAGATTACTACATGATAACAATGCCCACTTTCCCAAATATATTGACTCCCTTGACATATTTGACTCATTAGAGAATAATATTTAGTGTATCAAGTGATTCAAGTAGTATTTTATAGAGTTTTGACAAGGTTTGATGAGTTACCCTATCCTTAATTTTTTTTATGACAGTATTCAATAATTTAGTGTTCTACGATACCTATAGGACTCGACATGGTAGTTTCCTAATACATAAGAATACATTAATAGATTATGGTTCCCAAAATATGATACCTCATTAGTAAAACTATGTAACCCGCAATCTAGATCTAGAAATTGTGGTCTTATCCCTAAATATGTAGAGATTCAACCTTATGGGTGTGCAGGTTATCAACTTCTCTATCCACAAGAGTCTCAAAAAAATATTCTCCAAGAATAATTATAACATGATAAAAAGGATATGGATAGACATGTTTTTGGATTATGGAATCAAGATTTTCAATATTCTCGGGAAGGGGAACATGGTGATAGATTTTATTATTAGGAGTTCCTATTCGATTTTTTAGTGATAAACTAATGAATTTAGCATCATTTCACATTTTCTGAGTAGAAAAAGATTGTAAAATTTAATTTAGTTTATGATTATTACCCCACCTATTCTACATAGTTTTTGGTTGTCTAAGCATAGAGATACCGGTTCAGATACATTACCTATTTATATTTCCATTGGACATGCTCTTGATAGATTCTAGGAATGTGGAAGCACATCATCCATTTATGAGGATGGATGATGTTACCAATGATTCAGCATGGGGAGGTTCTAAGGATGTTTTATACATCACCATGTCAATTTATAAATTTTTCAAAAATATATAACAGGTCTTTCGATGATTTTTTGATGGATTGGGATGAAAAAGTGTATATGATAGTTTGTCTCTAAATTACTCACCTGTTCATAGGTGATGTATAAGTAATTTGATGGAGTGGGTTTAGCTCAAACCCATAAAGTTACAAAGTTTAACTAGGATGTTAAATCTATAGACTACATTAGTAGATTCCCATGAATGTATATAGGATATGATTCCATCTATGTGATTGTATACTATCTCACCTTTTCATCTCACTTACTAGATATATGATAATAGAGTTCGGTTGAGAGATGTGGATGAATTTATGTGTAGTTAAAATTTTTTCCTCATCGTTTCCAAAAAGCACAACCGATTTTCACTTATCAATCGGTCAATGTTTTGGAGCTTTGTTAATTTGTATAGCAGCACTCGGGTCAAATCCTCAGCGATGATACTTTTCAATGTCGATTGTTTTTAGTTGATTTTATTCTGATTGGAGGGCGGGGTTGTTAGCAGAGCTTATGAAATTATTGATTGATTATGACTGATTCAAAAAATTGTTAAATATTGGTGTGAGTTTACTATAAGGTATTTGTGATTGTTATATCCTTGAGAATTTCTTTATATTGCATTAAATTAACACACATGTCACAAGTTGATGTTGATTGATATTCCCAAGTGTTAATGCTTTAATCCATGACGTAACATAACTTAGGGTTCCAGTCTCAATCATATCTGGTTTATGGTAGTGTATTTATGGTTCATATAATCCATGGAAACCACACTTTAAACAAACCAACTCCACAATCCATGACAAGTTATGTCTGACACTCAAAATGTTAAATTAAAGAATAATCATCAAGAAAAAGATCTCAATCCCTTAAAGTATCTTAAAATTGACACACCCCAATGGTAAATTTACACATCCCATGAAATGATTAGTATTTGGGTTATAATTATTATGATGATAAATTAATAACAGATGAAAAATAAATGGACAAGAAAAGAGTGGTGCGTCGAACACACACTCAAACGATAATGAGAATTAAAAAGAGACTTTCATTTCAATGGGGAAGAACAATAAGGGAAGGGGTTTTAACATTATTTAAATTTTTTATTATCATTAATACTAAACTACAAAAGTTGTATGAGATTAAGATCTATTGTAGAATAAACTTTCATTAAAATAGAATTACAAAAAACAATCACTTAGACGATTACAAATGAAGAACAACAAAAAATTAATTGAACTCAAGCAAAGAGGAATGGTTTATCAAGTAAATTCATGTGTATGGAAGATCCTCAAAAGCCTTTTGGAAGATCCATGTTAATGACAACTTATCATATTTTTCTTCTAAATTCCAAACTTTTTTAAAGTATGGGAGGGGATGTATTTATAGCTCTTGGTGGTGGACAATTTTCATTCCCAAACTACCCCTCCACATGGCATGATGATTTGGACATCCAGACAGATGTATCTCGAGATATATCCTTCTTAAAAGTTGTATATAATAATGTTGGTCGACTAATCTCAAATTTTTAATCCATTTGGGATTAATTCACCATTTTTATGGTGGTTTGATTAAACAATTTTAATTTTTCCATTTGAATCCAGAATTTTTAGAAGGAGGTAAAATAAATGGGTTTATCAAAATAATATGACTTTAAATATGAACAATTTCTTCAATAAGTATGCCTCCTATATCTCCTCATTCAAATGAAAAATATAATCTTGATTTTATGATTAGATCCTGACGTAATTCATTAATAGTTTTCAGATTTTAATTTTCGGTCAGAATGGCCGGCTGAGTTTAAATGAATCAGATCGGCCCCTTGTCCTTATAGTTGGGCCATAAAATTTTTATCCAAGACTCCATAAATTGTCTCACTGACATTTGATGAGAATAAAGTAATTTGTAATTATGGATTGAGGCCAGTAATTCAATCTTCATATCTGGTCCAATTTCATCACAAATTCTTTAGGTCTTCTTGTGTGGTCCATATAACCCTTGAAATGGACGAATTGGACCATGATACCTTCTAATTAAATGTTTTATAATGAACGAAAAATCCTAAAAAACTATACAATTTTGATATGTAATGTGATAGTTATAAATAAAATAGTAAACTGATATATATTGAATTAATTAAAATAATTCTCAAAATTACATTTCATATTTAAACAATAATATTTCACACAAATTATGAACTTTTCATCTAAAAATATTAATAGGAGTGTATAAAAAGTTATGAAAATATTAATAACAAAAATTCCCCTTGATAATTGTTTATGATCATTATTCCCAATTCATTTCATGATTATGGAGAGGATTATGTGATGCCTTTTTAGATTAGTTACATTTATTATTTTTATTTCACCCCTAGACTATCATCCAGACAGATAATACCATTAATGTTATCTAGGACATGCCTCAAGCTTGAATTTGGGTATTTATATTTTGTAGGGAGAATAACGTAACTTTGTTTGAGATATTGTAAAAAATTAGAAACCATTCAACCATCACTGTGGAACCGTTATTGTTCTCATATAGGGGACCATACAATCCGCCACTATGTTGAACTGGTCTAGGGGAGTGAGAACTCATTGTCCTAGAGTTGGTGTGACAAATTATAGAGAGGGTTAGAACTTCTTGGAGCAAATGATGACTTCCAAGATAAATTATGAATTCCTATACAGACTGACAATATAGTCCATTGTAGTTTAAGGAAGGAGGTCATGTGTTCCCAAAAATATCACATCAAAGTGGATTGGAAACATTTGGTCAGTTTTTATGTTATCTCTAAGATTCGGTGGCCCTTTCATGACACTATGTATAGTTAGTGAGGTGGGTCACCACTTGGGCCAACCTCCACAGTTAAACTTGGTACATGATTTCTTCCATGTGTCACAATTGAGGAGGTATGGGCATGCCCTATCAGATGATATCAACAGGGTAATGTTGTACATCATCAATTGATATACCTTCCTGGATTTCCTAATAAAGATCTAGGAGCGATAAGAGAAGCCCCACATTGGGAGATTTATTCCCTTGGTGAATGTCTGGTGGAAGTACGAGAATCCTCAAGAGAGCACCTTGGAGAAAATGACTGAAATACAGTCTGAGTACCCTAATATTTTTTGGTTGGATTGTTTATTTTCAGAAAAAAAAATCCATATTGTACTGATAATGTAACATAACTATTTGTTTTAATACATTTTAATAATTTGAGTAATATTTTCTGAGCTATACACTGACTTTGTATGATATTCTAAGGTTTCATGTTCCTCTGTGTGGATATAATAAAAATGATAAATATAATATATGTCACATATATTTTTCTATAAATAATAAAATTACTTCTAAAGGGGGATAATATAGGAAATTTGGAATCAATGTTGTGTTAGGAAGGTGAGTTTTACTCTATGTGTGACATAATCGTTTTTCATGTTAGGTGTTCGTCTTGTGTTCCATCATGGGTGAAAACAAATAGTATTTTTTATTTAAAGAATAACGTAATTATCTCCTCTCTAAATATGTTTCCATATAAAAACACCACAATTAGGCACGTAACATTATATATTTATAGAGGTTTCTTATTTGGATCATTGATGGATGTTAGGATCATGGACCAATGATCGGAGTACCGTAAAGAATGTGAATGACAAATAAATTTAAGGAACTCACCAATGATGATAAATTAGATTTCTTCTTTATAAATGGACAATACTAAGAGACTATATGATATTTTTTATCTAGATTTATGTATCACCCTAAAAATTTTACCATAATTCCCATTTTGATTTTAACTTCTTTGATAGCTTAAGTTCAACGCAACACTAAGCTTAAACAAACCATGTTGTGCTATTAATATTATTATTTAAAATGAAATTATCTCTTAAAAGATAAATTGGTTTTTATAAATACAATTAAAAAAAATATGAATATATTTTATTTAATTCATTGTTTTCCAATTAAATATAAAAAACTAAAATCAAATTTAATTTAATTTTTTTAACTATTTAATGTCGCTGAACTGTTTTTTTAACAAATAAATTTAATAAATCACAGATGTTGGATTACTATAATGAATTAGAAATATATATATATATATATAATAGTGAATATAATGTTTAAAATTCTTTTTATGTATTAACTACACTGGATATAAGAATAAAATCATAATTTTCACATAAAATATGTATTTTTCTAAAAAGATTGTTTAACTGCCTTTTGATGGAACATTTTTTTAAATTTAGATTTTAACACCCTTATAAATTCTATTTGAGAAAATAAAATTATTATTATATAAAAAAAATATAAAAATTACATTCATTTAATTATTCATATTTTTCTATTAAGTTTATGGTTTTCATTAATAGGTATAAAATATATCATTTTAATTGAAAATTTTGTTATCATATATATAATTAAAACTATTAAATAATATTTTTAAGATATTTTATAATATTAGTAGATCATTATTTTTAATTTAATATAATTTATATATTTGGATTTAATTTCACATTTAATTTTGATATAAAACATTTCAATCTATTGAATGTTTTCTCTCTATAACCTTATTTTCTCTCTTTGTTAATAGGATTAATTTTAATTAGATTATTAAAAATTATTCTTTTGGAATCTTGATATATGGATTCCATGTTTCTAATTAGTAGTTACTTATTATGTAAATAGGTATTTTTTATTTTAGGACAATATGAATAGAAAATTTAGATGTTTTTTTATTAACACGTTTAAAGGTAATTCGAGTAATTAATGGAAAACAGAATACTAAATCAATTGAACAAATGCCCAAAAAAAATTTCATAATTATTTTATGAGTTATTTTATAACTAAATCATATTTCGGACAATTTTATGGAAATTTTTATCCACGTGGATGACTTAGTTTATTTATTATTTTATTCAAAGGAATGTCCAATATGTCATACTCACGTTTTTAATAAGTATTACATTATATATATACAGTAATTAAAAAATATATGTTCATCTATAAATATAAATATTTATAATAAAATGTTGTCTTTATCATAGAATTTTATTTTTAATTTTTAGGAAAAAAATTATTACCTTAAAAGCTTACACAATGATGATGCAGTAATTGTTTAATTAATAGAAATATCAAATAAATGATATTAAAAAAATTAAAAAAATTAAAATAACTAAAATATTTTATATTTAATGTAATAAACTATTTTTATATACTATATAGGAATCTTATTAATGTATTAAAGATATTTTTTGAAGTCATTATGGGTATTGATATTTTTTAAGATTTAATTAATGAATTGTGTCAAAATAAAAACTAATTATATTTTAAAATAGATAATATTTTATTAAATTATATAAAATTAATAAAAATATAATATTACCAAAAATTGTTTTTATGATGTTTAAAATTTCTTATATGACTCATTTATGGGTCCTTTGAAATTAGATTGTAACTATATTAACCCTTAATGTGTAAAAATCTAAGTTGTAATCGTAAGCGTTGAAGGGTTAATCTAAGTCTTAAATCCAACATTTATGGGTATGCATGTGACCTAAACAAGTATAAAAATTATTTTTTGAGATTTAGTTTGACCTATAATAATATTATATTCTAAATAACACACATTTGATCCATTTATAATTTTATATTAAGTTCTTTTAATTTAATCTTCTGAGAGTTTCCCAAAGTGCCCCGCAACTCAATTATAAAAGGGCACCTCATACCTCACTTATTCACACCACATTGAGCCTTCTAGATCTACCATAAACTAACCATTTCTCCTATATAACTATAAAAAATCATCCAAAAAGCCTTAAATTATGCATAAATCAAACCAAAGATGTCCTTCTATGAAAACCAAAAGTGGATACCTTAAGATTATGTAGCATTCATAAAAAAATGTCTTGTTTTATTTAATCCTAAATTCTATTCAATTAATTTTATTCATTTTATATATAATAACCTCATGGTCTTAAATATAAATATATTTATTATGTCATTTGATCAACCTACACTCACACACATTTTAATAAAATGGGATACACAATCATCTTTTTTGTGTACGGAAGACTACCGCCTCACAAACTGATGTCATTCATTCTTCCATTTTTATGCAAATACAATAATATCATTTATCGACATGTGGACTACTGCCACCCCAAAATGATGGTATTTGTTCACACAATACATGTAATATATTATGGATGGGTTTAGTGAAAATATGTGATATATATGAAATAATAGTTCTTCTAGAATTTTTTTTATTTTCTTTTTTTATTTCAATAATAAATGAGAATTTTAACATCATTAACGCATACTTACGACCTTCCATCAACATGAAAATTGTATTTAATTTTCTATTTATTACTTTTATTGATTATAAAAAATAGATATATATAGAATATATATGATATTAATGTCATGTTTATTATTCATTATATTATTGAATCATGATATAAGTAATAAGGTAAAAATAAATGATAAATCAAAAAACATTAGAAAACCAAAGATGTTATTACCCAAAACAAAACATTAACATAATGTTGTTAATAAATGGGGTAATAATCAGTAATAAGTAAATAATATATGGTATTATAATCATTTATATGGTTCTATGATAGATATATAATAAAAATTTATTTATTATAAAGGATTTTTTAGAGAGTATGATGAGATTCGAGACCTAAGGTAAGGGATTTTTATCTCACTATTGTTTCTATGGGACACAAGAATTATACACTACATGTTACTTTTTTATAATGTATATAATGACAATGAATGTATTATAAAATATTATTATAAATATTATTGTATTTTAATATCCATATAATTTTCTTTTTCCATGTATCATATGATTCAACTGATTTTAAAGTGGTAAGTTTTATTTCACACTATCATTATTATTCAGGATTGTTGAAGATTATGTATCCACTATGGAATTTTTTTCCTCCATGTTCACGTTTTCTAAAATGGGTTTCAAAAATGGTTTTACTACATTGTTTAAAATATTAAAACTTTTTATCATTCTTTAATTTTTATAAACTTTTCTAAAATGAATCTTTCAAACATTTTGCTAACAATGTTCTTTAAGTCTTTTTGACAAAGATATGGAAGTAATGTTTTTTACCTTATACGTTATTGGTGGTTTTTTCACTATCGCAACACCTCATTCTCTTCAAGATTCAATCACTATATTACAAGGATATTTACAATGTATATTTTTTTCTAATTTCACACCCTTTTAAATAAATGATTTCAATGTCAAAAATAATTCTTTATCTCGATAATATTCAATGATTTTATTAGAGTATTTTCATATATGTATACATACTTTGTTAAATATTATTTTTTTTGAGTATGATCTATTATCATACCATTTTCCCTATTTTTTTGTATGGATTATGATCCAGTTTGAATTTCGATGTTCTATTTTGATACCATTAATGTTTTATGGTTAAATTATTCACATTTGGTTCCTTAGTTTTTCAATATGAATGTTTATGTTTTTTAAGTACACCCATTTCATATAAAAAATGTATTTTACTATGTAATTCAACTGTGGGCCCCTCTATATCCCACATATCTATTGATAGGTGTCACAAGACATAGAATATATGGATTTGGGTGAGGCCTTACCCATTTAGTTTTAGATTTGAATTTGGACGAGGTCTTACCCATTTATTTTCATATGTCTTGGATGATTCCTTGAATATATGTTTCAAATGGAAATTATTATCCATTATATACATTTGAGATTATTTCTACATATTCCATTGGATTATTTGACTAGTATAATATTCATGGTTTATTTTTCTAGCTCATTTTATTATTTAAATAGCATGTGTTTCAATTACATACCTTTCCATGTTGTTTATTACATATTTACTCACAACATCCATTATAATCTTACCCTTACAGAGCATTAGATCTCACCCCATTCATATGATTTATTTTTCACTATGATACAATGAATTGTTTTTTGTTTGTTATGTAGGGTTACACTAAGGGGATTAATGAACTATTCGAGGAAAATTTTGTGTATTTTATGTTTTTTATTTTAATATGATGTCTGTGAATATATCTAGTTTACTATGACTAAAAATGTATTCTTTTCCTTTGGTATGTTATATCTTTTATCTTGTGATAATTTAATGATATAAGATAGTGGATTTGAGGTTAATGGGGTTATTTTTTTACAATTTATCACCATTTATTTATCCCAAGATAAATGAGTGTAAAGTATTCAAATAGTTTGATATGTATATTGATATTGTTGTGTGGATATGGTTTTATCTTCTTAGAAATATGAATTTGATATTATTTTATTTGTTTCTATTTGTTTACCATTTCTATGAAAATGGATTTAAGACAATAAGAACAATAGATTCGGTTTATTCCATATGTTTTTTATGAATTTATCTACCTATTATTTTTGTGATCATCATTAGTATTTGATTTTCCTAATGGTTTGAAAAACACCCAATATTTTATCATTAATCAAACATTATTTGGAACAAAGGATAGATACCATGGGTTTTTGTTCATGATTGATGGATCCATCGTGGTGTGATGATGTTGGAGGAAGATCATAGGAGAACTATGATTAGATCAATGGTCCTCAATTTCTATTTTTTTAGGAGACAATAGAGTGGTGTGGAGAAGACTGATTTCATGAACAATTCGATGGTGGAAATCCCAAAAATGATGATCGAGGGATTTGGACAAACAATATCTAAAATCTTTTTGGGATATTTAGAGTGGATCTGGAGAACATTTTGGTTCAAGATGAATTATGAAGCATTTTTTAGTATGGAAAATCCTATACAACATAGTGTGTATTCCTAAATACATTGGTTGTTTAGAGTTAGTTTTAGAAGATATGGTTTTTGTGAGAAATATAATATCACGCACCATGTGAAACCTATCACAAGACATGTTAGCCAATGCTTGTGCATAGAAGATACCATGGGGTTACAATATTACAAACACATCAAGGAACATGGGCATGGCCATAGTAGATGGATATGGTTGTGCACTTGGAAATGGTAGGTGCATGTATATATCCATGTACATAGGCAAAAAAATATATAAAATGTAAAGAGATGAAGAACATGGGTATAGGAATGATAAGGAATTGGTTTAGAGTTATAGCTCATCTAACCTATATATACATTGTATAATTCATCTGAGGTAGTTTGGGGCCATTCATTTATTTTTTATAAATCATGTTCAGTTGATTGTAACTCCTTAATCCATCCCCAAAAGGGTTTAATGTGGAATTAAATCATTATTATAAAATTTTCATCCTCTTTAGAGGTTTCTTCTTATATAGAGTCTATTGTATCCCTTTGTGTGACCATGTTGGGATCCTATATCATTCCTTCCTCATTTTGGGTATGTTTCATGGTATATTCATGACCACTATGCCCAAGGTATTAACCCCTATTTAGAAACATCAACTGGTGTGGTTTTTCATGTACCATAGTGGCCCTGGGTGTGATCCCCTTTTTAGATGTCAATATCTGCAGTGTTCTAGAATGTACTTTATGGGATACACTCAACAAGCATGACATCTCCTATGAGCCCCATCGTGATATCATGGATCATGGTGTGTGTTTTCCCAAATGAGAATTCCATTAAATCCTCATTCAAAAACATTTTTTTAGAAATATGTATAATACCCCTTTTAAATTGGAGTATATTAAGATTATATGTGAGTTCTTTTCATATAGTTTTCCTTATTACTTTTCTCATGTCTAGATTGACTTGCATTTGAGTGGATAAACTGGCCATACTCATGTTTCTTAATGTTTGGTGATTGTCGGAAGTCTTACTGGCTATTGTTATAAAAACTCATACATTGGCTTATCCCATACATGTTTTGTCTTATAAAGATGATAGACCATTTAAAAAATCCTAGAAAAATCGAGATCAAGTGGAGCATAGTAAGCCAGTTAGACTATTGTCATATTTTTTAGTAGTCCCCTCTTTAATAGTATAGAAATTTTATAGTTTTATTCATATTTTATTTATAACTTATTCTATCTAGTAATTGTTTTATCTAATTATGAGATATATATGTATCCGTACATTTGGTATCATTTTTACTTTACTTTAGCCATTGTACTATCATTTGGATTCATGTTTTTTATGGGTAGCTTAGGTTAAGGCCTCCCATGTCAGTGATATGCCTAATTAGCTTAGGTATCCATACTTTTTCCAATTAGAGGTATACTTAGGGTTTCATAATCAGTATAATTATATTCAGTTATGACTGTGTGGGAGTGATTGTGACAATATCTTCAGAAAAAACCAAACCATCACTAAATCTAGAGGTCATGGGTTGCATTATTAAACTCATAAAGGGGTAACTTCCTATAACCATAAAATAATACATCACTATGTTTCATCATGAATCATTCCACAACTACACGAGACTCATCAAATATTACCACAAAAATAACACCATCCGTATTATATTTATTCATTGGGGAACTGATCAACTTCTCCAAAAAGTAGATGAACACCCTTATAAATGATTAGGATAGATGAAAGTCCGGCCCCTCATGGTCAAATACATCAACATGGAAACTAATATGTATAAATTGGATACAAAAATGCATTGTTAATCTAGTGGACCAGGGAAACTATGAACCACTACTATGTTCTTGGGTAACTCAAGGTAAAAAACTATATCTACCTTTTATGGGACAATAAACACACTCTATTGATGCACCTTGTGTCCATGTAAATTATACCATCATGTTCAACACATTCTCTTATATATAATCCCATAGATATTAAGGTTTCATAGAACCTAAAAGAGTGATATGATATTATCATAATAATACTTCTATTACCTGGATTAAATTAAGATTTCATCATTGAACATGACAATTAAATGGTCCTAGAACTATCAGAACACAATGTTTATAGGTCCCATGAACACAATGGGAGCATTCATGGAACTGAATGAAATGACATGGAACATTAAGTGCCTATATCTACATATTTAGTAAGTCTTATAAAAATCATTATCCTTCACACTCATCTAATGATATCATGAACACAATTCTATCTTTAAAATCGAAGTTTATCCTTTTACCTAATCAAAAATATCATCCTTCCTCAAAAGGGGGTGATGGTTCTTCACAATCACATGATTCAAAAAAATAGTATACAGAGAACCTCATAATATCATTCTTCTTCTTGGTGAATAAAAATTCAGAACCTCAAGGTGATATACTTTGTAAAATGAAACCTCCTTTAATTATATCATTAATATCCATCCTCAACTAAGATAGCTATATAGGTGCCAATCAGTAATAAGTCATCATGATCAGACACACACTTGGTTATAATTTTGCCTCAAACTCAATTTCATGATGACAGAGTAGTGATAAAAACGCATCTGGGAAAACCAAAAGAAACTCCTTCACAATCCTAGAAACATCCCCCACCTGAGATTCCACTCACACCTCCTTCAAATGAGATAAAGTATATACCAATTTCTTTCAACCCATTCGATAACATTTCACACCCATGAATGCCATTAATCAACCCTCTAAATAAAAAAACAAAAATCTCTTCTTGAATCAATTGATTCATTTGTTCATATAATATAGAAAATCCACACCAATGATCGTATCATACTGTTGTATTTGTATAAAGAAGAAATCCCCCATATACTGGTGTTTCCACATCACTATTCTACATCCCCAATACTAATCAAACAAAGTATTATAACCTCCTAGTAGTGTGTAAACCACCATTATAGCTTAAATTATCTCCAAATATATACTCAACGAATGGATCATCATAATATAAACAATGGAGTGTGAGGAAGTAAAATCAAACAAGGAAGAATTTTGTTGTTGATAGGCTGATCGTACCTTATAAAACATATATCCCAACAGAGGATGGAAACTCTATCACACTATTCTACCAATGACTATATCCTTGAAATTTATAATAATGTAATCTATGACCACACTATGTTCTAGGACACTACGGATATGGACCTTTTCAATGATTCCCTCAAATAACTCAATATTCCCTTTGTTACTAGACAAACAATGTTTGTTTTTATGGATGATATTTCCTTAGAGATAAATTCTTATACTACATAATAGGGTCTTAACATCCATTGTATTACTGATCTACCTAATCTATTAGATAAAGTCACCGAATGTGTCCATAACCCCCACAGATATATAATGAAAATTAAAAACCTATCATAGATGATCTATCGCCACCAACCCAAAAATAGAATGGGATGTTATGTAGAGGTTAGTTCCACACTAGTTAGAACCCTTAATCACTAGAAAATAAATTATCCATGTTTTAATTCCATTATCATCAAGACTTTTTACTAGAAACCCTCAAGCATCCCACCAACCAGACAGTGTATATTCTTGATAATCATTGTATTTTCTACACCATAAAAATATATATGACTCATAAATAGGTTGACAATATATTTTATTGATTGGTGTAGTGCCTCCTCTAAATGCCACACTCTGAAATCCTCATCTAAGGAGAAATGTGTAAAAAATTTGGGTGGTCCTTAAACATGAACCACACTCCCGTACACTCATGATCCCCATATTATGGGTAAGAAACACTTGACTCTTTTATTATATCATCATCATTGAAAATAATTTCAAAATATAAATCCTTCTATAAATTTTCCCATAAAACAACTACCATATTTTGGCCACCCAAACACAAAAAAACCACTAAAAAATAACTCATGACATCTGAATAACATAAAATATCTCCCAAAAATTTTCATGAGCTCAAATCGTTCTGATAGTTATCTAATGATCATACAGCTATCACCATATCTCTAGGGCACTGATAATCCAATCATATATTCCCATGTTATTTCACTGAAATTCATGAATTCACTTTTGGAATTCCCTAGAATCCTCCATCAGGATAATCCTCCAATGATTAACTAGATCAACTAATTGAACATCAACAACCTATGATGAATGTGCATGAAGACACGGTGTTATTTTTAAAAATTAAAGGAGAAACCCTAATCTTAGTAGCAAAGAATTGTAACAGGGTTTATTTAATTAATTTCATTTTAATTTTTCAAACTCACCCCAATTCATATGTGAATAGAAAACTGTATGATGCATGTACTTATATTAAGTATTTACCCTTCTAGTGGTATCAATCCAATTGGACGTTCAGTAGATTCTAGTTCTTTTCATCAGTTCATGTAAATCCTATGTTCATGAGTCCTATCTGGTCTCCCCCATATCTTTCATATAACATGATCAACTAGAACTACATCTTTATAAAACCATTGAATCCTCATTGTTTGTAACTCAGAACTCAAAATAATCTCTATATAAATAATTTATACCACACTATATTGACCCCCTATCTTCAGGGTACCCCTCCATGTTATGTAATGAAGAAGAGAGATAATGACACACCAATTCCAAAATTCAGTAAGATCCCAATCGGTGACTAACTCTAAGGGTGTTAAAATATCATGAATTGAATGCATTATTTTAATTGCATAAGAATCGTTATATATGATAACTCAACCATCAATCAATAGTAAAAAAATAATATAAAATTATACCAAAACTATCCCACAATACATGAAAAAATTCAACAAATACACGTAAAAGAATATAAATAATAAATAATACAAGTCCTTTGGAAGTGGCCCAAAATAAACTCCAATTACTAGAATAATAATGTTTTATCAGTCCCAAAAATCCTCTAGGAACCTAGAAATATGTTTATTTATATTTAGGAAGTGAATAACATGTATACTCAATAGGATCATACATTAGGTCTATCATGAACAATTGGAATCAAACTACTAATGAACTATTAAACAAATATGAAAAACAATATATAACTAAACATGCCACCAAAAAAATTATATTCTCAGAATGACACACTCACCAAATAAATCATCCAACATAATAACATGGTATCAAAATAATATATATCAAAGGGTAACACAATTACTTCCCACCTAATTTACCTCTCTCATACCCCAAAAAAATGTATTATGCTCCAATCAATTTCATGAATATCTATTAAAAGTTCAAACCATCTATTATATGGGCTGGGATGAATCCAAAAAAATCTCACACTCACAAGGTCTATACATTATTTCTGGCATTAATCATCATCTACCCATCATAGCCTCCTCACATCACAACCAAATCTATGTACTCATGACACACATCAATAGTTTTATCTTATCATGAACATGGATAACTTTAACCCCATTTCCACCCATTACAACGCATATCACACACCATATATCACATATTCCTCATCTCTGGTTGATCTCCAATACCAATCCACCATCATTGGGAAATCAACAATAGTAGATCGTCATCCATGAGGGATCTATAATACCAACATGTCATATCTATTATTGAATGAATATCATGGAAGAGATGGTATACATACATATATTTTACAACTAATCAGGATGTTAGGGAAAAAATCATAGAACCCAAAACCCTTAGTCATTGGTAAGGTTATCCATCTTTGATTGTGAATGTATAGAATATCATGAAAATACATGAAAAATAGATAACTCGCATTACCCAAATTATGGGTTGGAAAAAAACTAACGTTGAAGATACAATAACACATGAAATAGACCTTCTCAAATCCATAAAAAATTATAACACCTCCAAATGCTTCACACCACAAAACCACCATACCTAACCACAAAATATAGAATTCTAATCATTTTCCCATATATTTCCCACAATAAAAAATCTACAAGACAAATTTTGTTTATTTATATTTTTTAGGACCAAAAGTGACATAGATACCCTGAGAGGGGGGTGAATCAAGGTATGGATATTCTATTTCAAATTCATCCTACACCACTGGATCTTAACCTCTTTGTTTTAAGTGGCACTTTTTTTGTCTTATTTTGTTAGGGTTTATCTTTTTCTTTCCTCATTTATCTAATAATGATGCTTTTGATGCAATATATGGATGCATGATAGAAGAAACATAGATTTTTACTTTGTTCACCCTTACTGGGCTATGTTAAAGGAGCATACAATGGTGATGTTCCGCTGTACCAAATCTACAAAAGCTCACTTCTAAGTTATAATGTTTGAGATAGATCACTTCAATACCCAGGCTCACTTCCTTTTCAATGTTTCGGGTTATCTCACTGCTTTCCCAAGAGACACTCCCTATTTTTCTCTCTATCTCTCTCTCTAGATCACTACCTGTAGAGAGGATCACCTTCTTCCTCTTCCTTTGGTCACTACTCTAGAAAGGATCCACTCAAAGTTTATAGACATGTTTATCTCTTTATTATCTCTAATGAAATTTTCATCCTGAATTGTTAATAGATGCTCTGTTGACATCCCACTTTCACTCGCATATGAATCTCACTTTGCACCAGGTGTACCGGGAAACCCCAAATTTTACACGCAGCCTTTAAACTACCTTGCACATAATTCCATACTTTTGCGTGAAATCCACTTTTCGTGAAACACCTATATTACGCGCAACAACCAATTTTATGCACAACCAACTTCTTTTATGCGCATCATTTTCATTACACACAAACTCCCATTTCTGTGCGTCCACATATTTTGCATGCAAAAACCATATTTTATGAACATCCTTTACTTTATACACAACACCTATTTTACACACAACCTAATCTTTACTTGCAATCCCCAGATTTTTCGAGCAAACATTATGTTTACGCACAACTCTCTTATGTAGTCTAATTTCGCATGCCAGAGCTCAGATACTCTCTATTTCGTGAGCTCCTTAGAATGAGGGGGTTCACTTCCTATTTATAGGAAAAATTGACCACAACACAAAAAACCCTCCTTCCACATGTAATCCACATAGAGCACCCAAAACACTTCTTCCACAGAACATCTTCTTACGTGCACTGCTCCAATATTTCTCACACCACATGCTTTTTCCAATTTTTGAGCTTTTGATCTCGAAACACCACTTGTGCAAAAAATTCCAATCCCTTATTTCACACACCCTTCCAATATTCTATGCACCACTTCATTTTTCACTCACCATGCCAATATTTTTCACACCTCTCCAGTATTTTGTTAACCATGCCAATATTTCGTGCACCACGCCTATTTTTCGTAGACCACTTTATTTCTCATTCACCTGCCTAATTTTTCATGCACCTCCATTTTCCGAAAAAAACATATAACTCCATTTTACGATTTTCTAGCCCAATAATTTGGCAAACACTGTGAAACAATTCCAAATTGTATATGCTTTTTTTGTACCACTTACAAATCATCTATTCCTTAGCTGAGGTTCTTCAATCAAACATGGATGGCCAACAAGATATCATGAACCCAAAAAATCACCATCAAAATCCCCTTTGTCACCAAATTTTTACATTATGGTCTTCTTTTCCAACAAACACATCCTGGATGTCCTCTTTGTCAACAAACACAGTCACCTTAAAAATGCTTCAGTGATAAATTGAGGGATTTTTCCCAACAACCTCCCCCATTGTGTTTGTTGAAAACTATTCTCATAAAAGATTCTCTACGCTTTGATTCATCCTTATAACTCATTCCAGCCGCTACCACCATTCGCATCCTTCAATTATGATAGCATTCAAGGATTCACTTACCATGTACTCTAAGCCCAAATGAGCAATGCTCGGTGTGAGAAACAAGAGCAAATGAAAATTTCATCAATGAAACACTTTATTTCTAACACCAACTATTGACACATGACTGAAACCCATTTCAAAACTGATACCAATTATAGATATCACACTGATACCAATTGGTGATATCTGGAGACATTCAGACACCATTCCAACACCACTCTTCTGCTTTTATCATGAACCTCATATATCATGATATATACCCTTTGATCTATCACTTCCAGAATCGTCATATTTTATTCTCTACCCCTATCTCATTACTCTCCCCCTATATCGCTTCTCAACAAATAAGCTTCTCCTCATCTATTTGAGTAAAACATTTTCTCCCTTCATTAACTACAGTTTCTCCCACTTGAGGAGTCACTATTTCTCGCCCTTTTTCAACGAACACAAATGTCACTCCATTGTGGTCTGAAACATATTAGAGAACACATATCAGCACATTAGGGTCAAATACACCATAAATTTGGGAGATGGGGGTCCAACAGCCACACCTTTTCATGTGTGTGGAGTCGACTGTACTCCCAGAGCCAGTGGATGCCTCTCAAAAGCTTCCTTGGGTAAGGCCTCTGTCTGGATGTCTGCAACCTGTAACTCTGTAGGCACATACTCCAACATCACGATTCCCTACTCAATCTTCTCCTTCATAAAATGATACTTTATCTCAGTGTGCTTTGTCCGGGAGTGATGGATGGGATTTTTGTTGAGATTTATAGCACTTGAGTTATCACACTAGATTCCGATCAGAGACTTCACAGCAACACCCATATAATCAAGATGTTGCTTCATCCACAATAACTATGTGAAACCTTGAGTGGCGAAAATATACTCAACTTTTACATTGCTCAGTGGAATGAAATCTTTCTTCATTCTTATCCAATAAATACACAAACCACTAAGATATAAAGAACCCCCTGATGTTGATTTCCTGTCATCCACTTAACCGGCCCAGTCTACATCTGTATATCCCAACAGCTCTTGCTGATATTTGTTATTATACATCAAACCGAAATCCAAAGTTCCATTGATTTACCGAAGTATTCATTTCACTACAAGAATGTGGATTTCCTTGGGATTACTTTGATATCTCACTACTTGGAATGTGGTGAAAATTATGTCAGGCCATGTTGTAGTCACATAAAACAAACATCCAATGACTTTCATGTATTCAGTGATATTAACTGCTTTTCCATCCTCATTGTTGGAAATTTTCATTCTGGTAGCAACCAAAGATTTTATATCCTTAGAATTTTTCATTCCAAATATACTCAGAACATCCTTAGGATATTTAGATAGAGAAATTTATGTAACATTCCTTCATTCTGACAGCTGCTAACAAAGGAAAAATGTCAGTTCTTCAATAATTGACATTTCAAACTCATTTTTTATGAACCCGAAAAAATGTATGCACTGAGATTCGCCTAATCCGCCAAATATTATTTCATCGACATAAACCTGAACCATCATCCTTTGATTACTGTCACCATTGAAATAGATATTGTAATCAACTCTCTGACACCAGAATCCAAGCTTCATTAAATACTGATCAATCCTTGAGAACCATTCTCTTGGTGCTTGTTTCAGCCCATATAATTCTTTCTTAATCAAACACACCTTCTTTTTATCCTCAGGAATGAGAAACCAATTTGGATATTTGATATAAAATTCTTCCTCTAGAACCCCATTCAATATTTCTGATTTGACACCCATCTGGAACACATTAATCTTTCTTTGCACTGCAATTGCTAGGAATAATCTGATTGTTTCCTGTCTTGCAACTGGTCCAAATGTCTCATCAACATCTATTCCCCCTATCTGGTAGTATCCTTTGCACACTAGTCTTTCTTTGTTTTGAATCACTATTAAATCTTCATTCATCTTGTTGTGATATACCCATTCAGTTTTGATGATAATTTTACTTTCTAGCCTCGAATCATTCTCCCTTCAAATTATACTTAATTTGGTCAATCTCTATATTCATAGCTTGAACCCAATTCTCATATACAACCACATCACTAATACAATTTGGCCCTACCTATTATATGTATCATGCTTTATGTAAACTTTACATATTCTTCTTCTGGATTGGAACTATCTAATCACAAATGATATTCTTCCAGTCAATTTAAGGTCGACTCTTTGGCATCTTAAATTCCACTTCCCCTTGGATTTTATTTCCCTTAAACCTGAAACACATAAATCATTAGTAAATAACTTTTATATAAATAGGGAGAGGGGTCATTCTGGAATTCTAAAGATTAGGATTGTGGTTGATCCTAATGGGTCAACCCTTCGATTCATTATTTCAAAGCCCCACACTCTTTCCTTGTCTGCTCTAACTCCATGCCCAACTCTAACTATACTAGCCATATGACTAGGAATTCTTTAACCACATTCTAATTCTTACTCTGATATAAATATTGTGTAGGATTTTTTTCCCTCACTTTTGTGTTTAAACCCACTGGTAGACATTTTTGTCTTTTATGTCCCACCAATATGAAACTTCTATTGACTCCATCTCTGGGTAAGAATCTCTCTTCTTGTCATCTTCCATTTCTTCTTCCACTATTTCATGGATCTTCTTCTTTCCTCTACTTCTTGTTGTGGCTCATGAAATTCAAATTTGTTAATTTATTATTTTTTTATTTATATTTTATCATATTTTTGAGTCACCACACTCTTTTGTATTGGTGGTAGGTCCCCCACAAAACGTACATTCTTCTTACTCACAGTCGTATTGTTTCCACCATTTTTATTCCATATATTTTTATGTTCTTTCTTAGATGGTGGTTGTGAGTGCGACAGAGGAGTTGATTGATACACCTTTTGTTCAGCTCCATGTGATTACCCTGAGGTTCTATGCCTATTCTTCAACTTAACACTTTTTCTCCCTATGTAGAATTTATCATTATGCATCATTGGAGTCAAGAATCTCCTTTCGAGTCCCTTTTCTTTTCATACTTTCTTCTTATTGAAATTTATTGTCAAATTCCCATAATGGGAACATACAAAACGTCTTCCATTAAAGGCATACCTAATTTCATCATTTTTCAGTAGAGATGTTGATACAACCCGAGTTCTTCTTCTGTTAGTGTGCTCCTGAGCATCCTGACACATACTCATAATGTGTCTCATTCATCCACAGTAATAGCATCTAATAAATGGTTTCCTCTGAAAAACTATTCTTTCTATTTTCTCATGACACATATTTTTATTTTCATATTTAGTAATATTTCTATTTTCACAGCCCGAAATGTATTCCTAAACCTCTGAATGAAATCATGATGTGTGGCCATGAATCCTGAAAAAATAGCACATTTCATCACTACATCTTGTAACTGTCCTATTAGGCCTATCTCCAGAACCTATAGGATTTCCTTTACTTATAGAACTATTCACGACTCTCTTTATGTCATTCATGGGAGGGAATTCAAAAAATCCAATACCAGTTTTTCCCAAACTGTATGGTCTTTGAGCAGAGAAAATTTGTTCCTGCCTCTTTTCAGAAATAGAAAATTTTATTTTTCATTTCATCATCACCTACTGAAGGATAATCAAATAATAAGTGCAAGGAATTCTTCATTTTTGGTTGTCCTCTAGCATTGGATTTCTCAACTTCTTTCTTCATTGGTTCTAGATTTTCTTCCCAACATTTGAATCTTTATATCCCTTTATTCACGTTGGGTTTTGAGTTCTATTCTAATATTCTTTCCACAAAACATTTGATATTGCAGTTCATTTGTGGGATATTCTATAATATCACATTTCTCCTTTATTTTTAATTTCTCTTCAGTGACAAAATCAGATATGGATGCATTCTCTTTCTGTATCTTTGGATTATTCTGAACTAATTAAAATAGTTTTGTAGGAAGAGCATCATTGCTGGATTTCATATTCTAAATTTCATCTGAGTTCAGATTATCTCCGATTACATCACCTATGAGCATTTCCCTATTTATAGGTAATTTTGGCAGTTCTTCAGCTTGGGAATCATTCTTCTCCCTCAGATAAGTGGCTATGTCAATAACATGTTGATTTAGTCCTCTTATATTGTTGATCTCAATTTCCTGTACCTAGATCTGGATATCTTAACATTTGACGTCTTCATCCAATTTCTGACCCAATTCCTTTCTTATATCTACATCATATACTAATGGAATTCTTAGAGTTTCTTCATCATCAGTAGTTCCAACATCACATGGAATATCAGGTTCTTCACTCAGTCTTTCCACATCATTGAATGAGTATGTAATTTCACTATATGAATCATCCAAATCATTCATTCATTCGCTACATGATTCCTTTAACCGAATCACACTCTTTCCATTGACACTTACACACTATGGAATTTGAAAAGATTTCTCCTTCTTCATTAAAGTTCATCCCTTTTCCATGGAACACCAAGATAAGAGCAGACTGAATCTTTAACCACACAGATCGACTAACCAAAATCAGAGAAAAAAAATCTGATTAAAGAATCCTCTCCTCTCATACAAATTGTTACGACCAAAAGAGGCCTAGATAACCTTAGAGGGGGGGGGGTGAATAAGGGTATGGATATTCAATTCCAAATTCTTCTTTCCCCACTGGATCTTGACCTCGGTGTTTTTAGGGTCTCTTTTTTTTCTTTTATGTTCTTAGGGTTTATCTTGTTCTTTCCTCATTTATCTGATAATTATGCTTTGGATGCAATGCTAGGAAGCAATCTAGAAGACATAGATATTTTTACTTGGTTCACCCTCACTGGGATACATCCAAGGAGTATACAACGACAATGTGCCATTGTACCAGACATACTAATGCTCACTGACAATTTACAATGTTTGGGATAGATCACTTCAATACCCAGGCTCACTACCTTTACATTTTTTAGGGTTAGCTCAGTAGTTTCCCTTGGGCCACTCCCTATTTCTATCCCTCTCTATAGAACACT
Source organism: Viscum album (assembly GCA_963277665.1). Taxonomy (NCBI): domain Eukaryota; kingdom Viridiplantae; phylum Streptophyta; class Magnoliopsida; order Santalales; family Viscaceae; genus Viscum; species Viscum album. Next base: position 1,651,398,976 of record OY728132.1, on the reverse strand, counting down.
GTTGGTGGAGAGGATCACATTCTGACTCTTACATTACTCACTACTCTAGAAAGTATCCAATCATATTTTATAGACCTATAGTTCTCTTCATTATCTCTAATAGAATCTGCATCCTTAACTGTTAATAGATGCTCTGTTGATGCCCCACTTCCACCTGCAGATGAATCTCACAGTGCACTAGGTGTACCGGGAAACCCCAAATTTTACACGTAACCTCTACAATGACTTGCGCGTATTTCCCTGCTTTTATGAAAAATCAACTTTTCTCCCAACACCTCTTTTACATGAAAAAACCAATTTTATGTGAAACCACCTTCTTTTATGTGCAGCCTTTGATTTATGCAAAACACATATTTCCAAGCATCCACTTCTTTTGCATGAAACAACCGTCTTTTACGCACAACCATTTCATTACATGGAACAACTCTTTTATGCACAACCTAAGATTTATAAACAAACCCCTGACATTACGCACAAACTTCATGTTTACATGAAACTCTCTTACGTAGTCTAATATCAAGCACTAGAGCTCGGATACTCTCTATGATATGAGATATTCTTAATGAGGGGGTTCACTTCATATTTATAGAAAAAATCGACCCCTACCTGGGAGACCCTCATTCCCCACGTAATCCTCAATGACTGTGAAAAACACATCTTCCGCGCAATATCATTTTATGTGAACTTCTGCAATATTTCGTGCACCTCATGCCTTTTCCAATTTTGAAGCTTCTGATCTCGAAACACCTCTTGTGTGACAAACTCTGATCCTCTATTTTGTGCACCACACAAATTTTCTGTGCACCATGCCAATTTTTCACTCACCACGCCAATTTTTGGGGCAGCACTTTTTTATTCGCGCACCACCCTAATTATTCATGCACCTCCCATTTCTGAAAAAAAATGTCTCCATTTTATGATTTTCAGGTCCAAAAATCTTGAAAACACTGCAAAACAGTGCCACCTTATATATTATATTTTTTTAACGCTTCTAGATCGTCGATTCCTTTTCTGCGGTTTTTCAATCAAACATTGATGACCAAGAAAATATCTTGAACCTAACCAATCACCATGAAAACCCCATTTTCACCAAATTTGTACATTGTGGTCTAATATGCAAACAAGTACATCATGGAGGTCTACTTTCTCAACAAACACAATCACCTTAAAAATGATTTAGTGATACATTCAAGGATTTCATCCCAGTAGTATTTAATTTAATAATTCAATTATTATAAATTATATTTCTTCCCACACATTAATCCTTTAAGAAACCATCACATTTATCATAAAATTAATTTAATAAACCTTCCACACATCATTTCCATCCCATTATGTTTAGTCTCATCATTTGAATTCATCACACGGCTATTCAAGAAACTAACACAATCACGCCACCTAATAGATCAACCATATCATATACACTATCACCAAAACATAATGTATTACAAGCCATTATAACAACCCGAACATATAACCATAATAACCACAATTTTACCAACATACATCAACCCTCATCAAATCTCAATCCAACTATCCATCACATTACAGCCCAACCCATTCTGCACCCAAGCTAGATACCACCACCACCGCACATATTGAAACAAGGTTCAATTAACCATTACAGATTCAAAATAATAACATTAACACAAATCAACACATTCAATATTCTAAAAATTTTCAAAAAAAAGGTTCATTGAATGGGTTTAATCATGTCTCTATATTACTTTGCTAGGGTATTATACCATAAATTCTCATCTTCTCATAGAAAGTAATTATTAAATATATATAATTTCCAAAAAAAATTTATATTAAATAATCATAAAATGGTTGTTTCCCTATAATATCATCTAAATAAAAAACAAGGAATCCAAACATCTATGATTTTTAGTAGCATCATCAAGAATGTGTAATTCAATTATAAATATCATCAAGGGTCATAAAACATGTGAACTCTCCCCACATAATCATATTTAAGTTAAATCCAGTTAATTCTTTGTATATAATGTACCATACTATGTTCCAAAAGGAAGAAAAAAGAGTGACATTCCCACACATGCACACAAACAGGGAGTTAAAAAGGATCCCCTTCCTCGTAGTTTTTTTATTCACTATGCAAGGATTCAACTATGAAAAAATGTCCTCTCATACAGGATCACACCATGTATAGATCAATACCCTATAAAACAACACCCTTTATTAATATTAATCCTCTACATCACCCATTCCATCCTTCTACATATGAATATCATCCTTCATAAATAAGTACATTATGAAAACAGAGAAGGAAAAGTGGAGTATGGACATAAAATTACCAATGCCCAAAATCGTGATTCCTATAATAAAATACTAAAAGAGTTTCATGAAGGGATTCACAAAATCTCCAATTATTATCCACAAAAACATATATAAAATAATGGATGAATATGGGGCTCATAGGGGTTTGGTATGTTATAGTTATGATGTATATTAGAGGATCATGGTGCAATACCCTTGTAACTTCCCAACCCCTGGTGCCACTCAAAGGTACCACGAGCCTGATGGGCTGCATAAACTCAAGGGAAAATTCCTAAATTATAGAGGATATTGATTAGTAGGGAGTTCATTGATTTTATATATGTGGAGTCTATTTCCAGACTACCCGATATAAGGAAAATATATAAATAGGATGGCAGTTAAATAGGTGAAGCGGTGATGAACATAATCCTCATAAGAAGAAAACTGAATTAATAACAACATTCCAACTGGTAATCGTATACTAAATATTATGAATATATGTCATTAATCTAATAAGGTGGAAAAAATTATACAAAGGATCATACATTTCATGATATACAGAATGTAGTGAAAAGAAATCCCAAAACTATCTCCATCATCCTGAGATCCAACTCGATCATTTTCTACTTACTCTATCCTAAGAAATTATGGAATAATGTGTTTGAAGTGGTATGATCGCTTTTTCAACATGTACAAAAATTTAGTCTTCATGGGTTCCAATGGTGAACCAAATATATTATGAGATAAATCTGATAAGTCCACCACTAATGGAATCTATAATATCTAGTGTGTGTAATAGAAACAAAAATAGTGCCAAAACTTGAACATATAAAACCATGTATTTATAATAAAATAAAAACCCAAGTACCTACATCATCCATTATCTAGTGTCTGTACATGTGACCATTTCATTAATTAATATAGTTCTAATTTATATAAATAGGTCATGTAAGATAATACCAACACTGACCTCCTGGAATGATAGTAAAGGTTCCATGATATAACAATGAATCCTATATTGTGGCAAATAATGATGAGGTTCCATGGTAATAACAAATGAAAAATTTAACTCAGTGGTCAAACCAACTCTAGTGAAAATTTTATCTTCAAAATAGATGTAAAAGTTTAATCCATGGAGCATCCTCAAATGCATTCCACAATAATGAATCTAACAGGGTCTAAGGAAAACATCCAAGGTAAAACATGATAATCAATGGTTCAGCCCAATGTTGCAACTAAGGAGACTCATGTACATAGAATCTATGCTAGATCCAAGGAGTGCATCCATGGAATCTAGTAATAGTAGATGATATATACTATGGGGTTGTAACACACATCTACTGATTGAAAAATATCAGGTTCCAAGGTTAGTATTACCCTTCGAACCTTCATCTCTGAATCAGAATGGAATACATTAGTTCTCAACACATTCCTTCATTAATAAAATGGATAAATTGGGTATAAACACTACTAAAAATAATTCAAGGTCCATATATAATTACACACTATATAATTGATTCAATTAATTAATTATCCATGTAATAATAAAACCCATAATAAATAAAAGGTTGAAGAAATTTCTATTAATTAGTGTGAGAAGGGAAAAGGGACATGAAAACATTGTGTCATTTCATATTTAATTAATTGGTTCTCTACATTGTCTTTTATTAATACGATGAAGTGGGATATGATTGATCAAGCACATGGAATTATTTATAAAGTTATTTTCCAAGTGATATCATATTTATATACTTCCCAATTTCCATTTTAATTCATTGATTAATTTAAAATAACATACCATAGAAGGTTGAAGTGCCTATAACACATACAAGATTACTCAAATGCCAATTCCAGGTTCCTTTAATTAAGGATTCCTTAATGATAGCAGGTTCATGAAAAATCACATCCAAATAGTGGAACATATGCACATAACGAGCTACTAAAATATTAAACTATGGTAAAAACATACATGGGGTGGCTAGCGATGGGATGTAACCACAAATGATGAATAAAATACAAGTTAAAGGTCTTAGAACATGGTTCTAATGAATAATGGAAGAATATTTTAATTAAATAGATTACAGCCAGTGAAATCGGTGTGCGCACACAGAAAATTATAAAATAATGAAACCTGATGAATAAGTTATAGACCACAGACATCATACTCATATGACTATCTACATTCAGTATAAACCTCTATTATGGTATATTTTGTAAGAGATATATAGAATGGATAAATTCCTTGAAAATAGTTCATGCGTGCCTTTCTCTAAATATCATCGTCGATAGATTGAATAATTATCGAAGGTTAAAAATGAATTCAAATATTACCAATAAACATCCACTTTGAGGGAAACTGATCGAGAATGACACAAAATCGGAGCTCATGATCAAAAACAATCTTAGATAGATTTTAGACCTCAAAAGGAGGATGTAAGCGGTGGAGTTGAACTGGGACAAAAAAGGGAGTTAGATGATTGGGCTTAAACATATCATTAAAGAAACTTTTGGTAAAATAACCCACAAACATGCATTACATGGTTCGGAAAAATGGTTAGACAAACTATGTCCCAATAATGATCATTTTTCTATAGGAAGGGGCACCCAAATGGTTAGGCCACATGGTTAGGGAAACCGTCGGCCAACAGTGCGAAACATAAATCTATTGGTTGGTCTTCTCATGAAACACTCTCATACTGAATCAAGCCATTATGATCTGAAAATTTCCTACTCATCACCTTCTCAAGGAGACAAGAGGTAACTGTTATGTTAAAGAGATAGGTAAACTCGTGACTATCATGATACACAAGGTGCATCTTAGAATATTTGTCCGTCAATTTTTTTAACCATGGGATTCCCATACAGGTCATGCTTAAGTGTGCCAATTAATTTTATCATCTACTAAATTTACTTTTGTTGCCGTATAGGAAAGCTCAACATAGAATGAATGAATCTATTAAACACATATACTCTATCTGGGATTCAATACACCTTCTGTAACGATATATTTTAATTTCTTATGGTCTGTACAACCAAAATGTTCTCACCCATCAGATCGTGTCTTTAGTAACATAAGTCATGAAAAATACTATGAGATTGATGTCATGTGTAGGTTAATTTTTCTCATGTCTCCTCAAATTTCAATATTCATATGAAATTACTCTTTCCTTCTACATCATCACTATTCTTAGAAATATCCTATATTCATCATAGGACATTGTATTGCCTTTTCATGCTCTAGAAGAATCAGAAAATGTGTTGAGACAAGCCACCCTTCCCACTCTTGATATGATTTCTCACAATATTCTGGACATAAGAACATAAAACACTTATTTGAAAGAAAATTAAGAGGTGAAAAAAAGTACGATAATTCTTGTATTAAATTTCTATCATATCCATCCATCCCTAAGATACTCCGTATATCAATGATGTTCTTATGATTGTCCCAGGAAACCACAACACTCACCTTTTTTGGGTAAACATATACTTCTAGTTTGAAGATAATATGACCCATGAAATGAACTTTGTCAATCTATAAGTGGAACCTTACCCCATTCAATAGTGATGATTCTCTCTCAATGTAAATAAAATGGTCTCAAGGTTCATTTCATGGTCACTACAAGTGTCATAATACACTGTTAGATCATCAAAAAATACTATGTCAAAAGAACCCAAATACAGGCGGAACACCATATTCATAAAATAAATGAAAATTGTTTGAATGTTCATAAGAAAAAACAACATCCCAAGATACTCATATAGAACATTCCTTATAAAAAATTCTATGTGATGTATGTGTGATGGCCTGACTTTCACATGATGATAGACCGATCTCAGGCCAATCATAAAAAAACTCTATATCTCCTCATATCTTGAAAAATATATCATCTATATAGGAATGTGGAAACCCGTTCTTTTCCATATGTTTTTTATGCCGTATGTAATTCTAGAATAGATGAAGGGTCTCGTCCAACTTCATGGAAAAAAGCATGGTCGAACCCCAAGATGATATTCTAGGCCATATGAATTCATTGGCCTCTAGATCCTCTAATTATCTATTTTTCCCCAAGATATCAGTAGCTAACATATAATACAAAGGAATGGACACCAAAGCAACACCTATAACAAGATCAATCATAAAATCTACATCTTTATCAATAGGTATGCATGGGAAATCATTAAAAATGTTGTCTAAAAAATGATCTACTACCCAAGGCAATTCATCCTCGTTTAAACCCCAATCCACCAAGGAGATATTAGAAATATGGTAGGTCACTCCACCTAGCCCATGATGTTCTCAACCAACTCTACTAGTTTGTACATTCCACTCACCCTTATATATATAATAGATGCCCTCTTGTGATATAAAAGATACCATATAGTGATATTAGTCTACAATTGCATTATACTAAACTAACCTATCCATCCTATGAATGACATCAAAACTCATCATCATGTGATGTAACAGGTTCCATTATAAAGGGAAACTGTCAACCTCTAGAGGAGTATCCATGAACTAATGTATTCCCTATAATAGTACCCAAATTGGTGTATCGAGAGTCATTGCACCATAATAATATTGTACCTCTACCATGAGACTATCCCTGATATATTAGAAGATAAAAGAGTATTAATCACCTATATCAAACAAAGAAGATACAATAGTGGAGGCTAATAGAATAGTACCACATACTATAGATGTTCCTACATCCTAATCATCAGTTATCTAATATAGTGCATGAAACTGACCCGATCCATGACCTTATAAAATATCTTGACTATCATGATCATTAATGCACTTTTTACACTACATGTTATATAACGTATGTCTACCACGTCGAAAAACTCCTCCTGATATGGTCCTATTGATGAATCTCTATTTACCCACCTGACACTGCGTAAAATAACATTCACATGAAGGTAGAGCTTGTGGTTAACCTTTTACACTAGAAGCTGATAGAATGGTCTGAAAAAATCACTGACAGTTCCCGTTATGGATACAAACCCAAAACTCCATAGGGTCTCTATCACACAGAGGGCTTAGTTTCCCTTGTCCTCTCCCTCATAACACACCATATAACCACAAGTATGGGTACTATGGATTCCACTACCCTGATAAAAAACAATAAGGGTATGTTTCCTCCTACAGGAAGAACTAATTTTGTGTCACGACTCTAATCATCTATAACCGGTAACATCTTGTTCCCTCATGTATCACTTAGTGATAAGAGAATAATTGACTATATAAATGAATGTAGGTGGGTGAAAGATTTTATCCCACATATGGATGGAATATTAATTCCAATCCTTGAAGAATATACATTATGAAATCTCATCATCTGCTAAAATAAGTTCAAAGTGTTTTAACATAGTGAAATGTGCTTAATACTATATAACGAAAAAAGAAACCAACTAAGGATTCATGGACTCTTTGAATTGGTCATATCTCGGCATTTGAGGAATGAAATAATCATAGAAGAGAGTCTATAAGTTAACTCATCATGTAACCTAATGGAACCTGTCCTGGGAAATCACATCCCACAAGCTCTTGGCCAAATCCCATAACCTGTATCTAGAAAGAATGAACCTACACTATAGATGAATCTCTATATGATCAAAGATATAAAAATTCTCCTATAGCCATGGATCCATAGACAATGAACTTACATTCCCTAATAATGTAAAAGTAAGCTACTTCTGCAACTCATGAGTCAAATTAGCTATCATAGGTGAATACCATGGGGAAATTTTATGTAATTCATTAGACGTAGAAGAAAGTCACAATTATGTGAGCTAGTTCCCAGAACTATTACAATATATGGTGCCCCATGTTTCCCTTCTAATGGTATGATGGGTGGATTAGGGCCTGCCACGTGTGAATCATGGTCTTCGCCACCCTCCTGGAACATGACACAAGATCGCTGTGGGGAAATGGGTATAAAAAATACAACCACACACCTCATAACAAGATCATAAGTAGATAGATAACAACACTATCAGAAGAAAAACAAATGGAAAGGAGGGATCACTACCCATGACATACTACCCCAACTACACACATATAATGCCAGGTATTTGTTAGAGATTAAATACAAATTATATGGGTTCAAGTAGATAAATGGTCAAGTATACCATTCCTCTTCATTTATTGGTAACCATTTCATTTTATAAGTAAAACATCACATTATAATTTTTATTTAAAAATTTCTATATATCCAGGTAGATTCAAAATTGAATATCTTTCTCAGTAAATCAGGGCCCATACACCATATCACTAAAATCCACACCCCTTATTTCCAATCTAGTGGGTAGACTATGTAAATATCCCATTCCAACCCACGAGGGACCATAACGCCTTGTGAATTGAAATTAGAAATCACTCAATTGGTGCCAAGGTGCGAAAAAATCATATATAAACAAGGATCACTCAATAATCACATGCATTTCAAGTTATAAAAGTATAGAAATGAACCAATATGTAATAAAAATGTGCATTGAATATGAATTTTTGGTTCTTATAATGATTGATGTAACAATTATCTTTCCCATAAACTCATCGGTCCAAGGATGTAATAAAGTCTAAATTAGAATAATATTAGAGAACTGAACATAGCATTTGTTTCACCCAATAGTGATATTATATCAACTGTAATATACCAGAATCTACCACCATAATTCAAGATACTCGACATTTAACCTGAAAATGGGTTAACAATTCCAAATAACATCTTATAACCATGTTCCATAGAGTTTCGAATCTCTTAATTTTTTATCCAAATAGAAAAGAATAATGGAACTTATCTGATATCACATTGTGATATCCCAGACCTACGTTCCACTCATGGGTGTCCCGAGCATGGTGGGCCACGTAGCCTCAAGTACGTCGCCCTGAACACTAGAGGCTTATGAATAGTAACAAGGGTCTAGGGTATGTCCATGGGGATGATATACCCTCATTACTAGAGTGTAGAATAATAGATAAATGGGATAATATTTAAATAGTTGGAGCATTAATAAACAAAATCCATAGTTGAAGATGACATAATTAAAAACAATTGAATATCAATAATCATATACCAATGTTGATGATGACATGTTATGTATATAATATGTTGGAAAAAGGATACGTAGAAGAAGAAAATACATTCTATAAAAAATGTATAAAAAATTAATCCAAAAACGATCCCCATCATCCTGAGCTCCAACTCAGTCATCTATTACCATCTCCATCATAATAAATTAAGAAATCATGTTTTTGAGTCATTACACTTCCCTTTGTCTATTGAAGTAAACATTTAGTATGTTCGTGTGCCAATGGAGGCCCTGCTATGGAGTGTGATAAATCTCAGTAGGCCAACACAAATAGAATCTATGACATCTAGTACATGATATTTAAACTAAAACAATTTGAAAGCATGAATATATTAAATTAATGTTTTAAGGTAATTTAAATAATAATGTATAATCTACATCCCGTAACAGGTGTCTGAACATACAATCATATCATTAGTTAATTATGTTCCAATTTATACAAATAGGTTATGTGAGGTAATACCCTTACTAACATCTATAAATGATATGGTGTGACTCTTACAAAAGGGGCTGATTTAGCGACTACCCAAAGACAGCATATAATAGGGTATGGTCTAGTGACTATCACGGAATATTCATATCCCACAAATTGGAGGCATTAACCAAAACTACATGTACACACGCACACATCTCAAATCCCAAAAAATGATAAAATATAAAACAATTGAATGAATTGATGCATAAATCTAATATCCAACATCTGTGTATAAAAATAATGTACCTAAAATAGAAATAGGGCAAAAAAACCCCAAAAAATATATAATGAGTTCAACCTTCTCCAAGGGTGAGGATGAAGTAAAAAAAGTATGCTCCCAGTAATCACCTTAGTATATCAATATCTTGCTATTCTCGACCTACTCTATATCCTCCAAGGACATTGCCAAAAGGTTCATCATCTGAACAATACCTGACACATGTAGGCAAAGGACATATAGGGATGTGAATAACAATACTCAGTAAAACACCCCAAAAACTCTAAACATGAATCACCAATAATATTCAAATCAATACAACTTATAGAATCTATGTTTAATAGAAACAATAGAGATAGATATACATATGAAAGAATCCTCACCATTAGGTTGTCATAACTAGTTTATATCCATGGTAATATGTTAAAAAAATTTCTTTCTATGTGATATCACTCCATGAGCCATGCCACTATCAGAGACACTCGGTGAAGAGGTATGATCCATAGGGACCCTTCCATGTAAAATCAAAATTCTAATGGGACCATGATACGTAGACAGGGGAACACCCCAACCTATTGGGGACACCATGAACCCTATTTGAATCAACCCATTATGAATGGTATTCATATTCCAACAATTCCAAAAAAACCCTACATATAGGGCTTACTAGATGGAGGATCAACATCCTTCTTTGTTAGTTAACAAATATTCCACAAACTTGAACTATGGATGACAGAAGACCACACTACAATCTTATAGAGGGAAAACACAACACTATTTGAGACTCAACCTCTATAGGGGATCACAATCTAGGGATGTGGATGTAATTTTTCACTATACCCTTGATGGAAAGGAACCAAGGAACACACATAATTTATACTGGTCCAAACTAAGAAAACTAGGATCCTCAATCACTCTTGATGTGAGTATATGATGTTTCCCAAAGGTTTTATGGTGTGTCCATCAATCCCAATTCATTATAGTGTGGAGGAGATTAAAAATTCATGTATTTTTTATAAACAAACCATTTAAAACTATATAAGTAGCATGTAGAGAAACATAGAATCCTTCGTATGTCATCTAGCTATCTCCATGTACCGAAGTTGTGTCCATGTACTGGTTTGTGTATGCAAAATCATGTCTGTGTGGGAGTGAACGTTGTGTTCATGCCTATGTACTCAACCAATGTCTACATAATTATGATGTACCCACAAAGTCAATAGGAAATGTCTATATGGTGTGTGATATAGGACACATGGTGTGTTATAATTAACTTTATCTGGAACCCTAGTGATGCAGAGAGGGGGCCTCGATGGCATGTAATTCCGAAATACATCCTGTGTTGCATGGAAATTTTCCAATACATCTGGGATCTCTTCTTCTTTGGACTATACACCACTAGAAACTCAGATATATCCTAAATTAATAGATTGGGGGGTTAAATAGGACTACAACTTTCAGATCATTGGATTTCAGGTTTGATTCCACTAGGAAATCACCACTGTCAATCCAGTCATTGACCTGTGTCAAAATGGGGTCGAACTGATACTATGAATCTATTTTAATCCACCTTCAATCATCTGTTTTCATTCTCTCAACTTTATCATGAACCACATATGTGGTATCAATCCATTGTGTTGAAGAATCATCACCCAATGATCGAATATTGGGCATTCATCAAACCATGGGACAAAAGAAAGTACCCATGATTTATGTGTGAAGAACGGACGGAGAAATACACAAACAATTAAATATAGGAATGAACATCAGCCATTGTTTGTTTGTCCATGATTCATTATCTTAGAAAGGTTGAACGAAGAAGAAAAAATCATGGAATCAAAAATAATTCCATCAATTTGAAATTTACTAACGATGCATGTATCAATTTATATCATTTCAATCCATTTATGATCATCTAAGATAAAGAAACAGATGGAAGTCAAAAGAAAAAACATCCTATATAATGTTGGATTGATCTTTGATGATTAAAGATATTGTTTCTATCATTGAGGAATTCCATATATTCTGTCGGCACACCGATCCATGATCTAGTCTTAAATCAACACCATTCTCTTGGGAGATTTCCTTAGATCTCTCTCTAATAGTTCATCGACATCTCTAGGGTTATGCTCCTAATTATTTATTTTCATTATAAAATTCTATTTGATGAAAAAACCATTACAACATCTCGAAATGAAATAAAATAATTTTATTCATTTTACACCCATGACATCTTTTTCTATAATGTCCCACAATGACCTCTGTTAGGTTTTTTCTATGGAAAAATGCCATTTTGAAGTCAATAAGGCCCTTAATTGTTTTATCCAGAAATTCATTTCTATGTTATTCATGTTTTCCATGAAAAACATGCATGGGTTATATTATATATATTTAATATACTCCAAACATTTATTTTGGGCACACTAGGCCTCAGAATCACATGTCGTCTTAGTACCTTCTCTCAAAAATTATCTATATAATATTATAAAATGATACATATATAATACACAATGGTACATTCTCCCCACCTTGGTTCTTTACATCCCTAAAAATAAAAAATATTGGCTTCTCAAAAAGATGTGTGAACTATGAATGAATATGACCCTCCCTGTCACATGTTCTCTCATGAAGATTCTCTTGCAGCCACCAGACATTCACCAAAGGATTCAGTCACCCATGAATGTAACTCTCCTATTCATCCTCATTCCATATCGGGTTCTCAAAAATGTTATCTTTATCCATGATGTCTAGATCACCCCAGTTGATTACATGTTATGGGTTGTGTATGTTCCTCCTTAGCTAGGTCATGTTGAAGACTTTGTGCACCCGGTCCAACTACAGAAGTAGATATAAGCATCACTCTACCTCACAAACTCTATAGACAAACTAGAAAGGACTGAGAAATGTCATAGATATATTTCCAAGTTATCAAAATATCTTCAATCCACATCATTGTAAAACCCATAGAAACACTTTTTCTCCATCCATGCACTCCAATGTCATTTATATACTATAATCATATAACTTATGATGGATCTTTCCATCATTTAACTACTTCTGGATGATCTTTACCTTTTCTGTAGTAGCTCACACAAACTCTGGGCCCATTATTGCGAATCTATTGTGTCAGTCCAGAAAAGTGGTGACATGTAGGGTCACCCATAAAAAGCCTCAAATTGTGCATTAATAATTGTAGAAATGTCTCTATTGTTGTACAAATACTCCACTATGTTTAGGTGGTCCTCCCAACTCCATCCAAATCCCAACATGCAAACACTTAAAATGTCCTCCAAGAACATGATGTACCTCTCTATCGAGCCATCATTTTGTGGGTGCAATGCAATGATTAATCATAACTGAGTCCCAAACACCTCCTTTAATCCCATCCATAATCGATATGTGATGTAATAATCACATAAGAAACAATCATTGATGGAACTCCATTGAGTCGAACTATCTCTTATATGTAGAGTCATCCAAAGATCTCTACTAAAATCTACTCGTGTATATGTATGAAGTGGGATGAATTGGTGAGTTAGACAATGATCACACAGATGGAATCCTGTCCCATGGATGTAAATGGTAATCCCACCATGAAGCTCATGGTTATATTATCCCATTTTCACTGTAACACCTCAAGGTGTTGACCAAAACCTGCTGATACATGGTGTGTAACCTTCACTTACTGATATGTAAGGCAACATGAAACTGACAATTCAACTATTTACATCACATATGGCCCCAAAAAATATCATCAGATATCATAGAACATCCTTTCCACACAATTATGCACTTGCATTGGTGATTTATGAAACACTATGAGAATTTCATCCCACAAAATCACCATTACCACCATGAATCCTCTGGAAACAACGACCGACACCCTTCCTTTAGAAAATATATCAGGATATTATCATGAAAATATATAAGAATATAGGATATCATATTTAGTGTCCCAATGTTGTTCTTATATGACTCTTTGTATGAGTGGTGGGGTGAAAACCATTTATTGGTGGTAAGATACTCCAATACCATTGAAAAAGGATGACTACATTGTGGAAAACTGATCTGACGCCTCGACCAAAAATTGAGAAAAAGATCTTCTACTAACCGCTTTTGTCACCATGTTCTTATTCATATAGGTATATACATTCTCAAAGCTACATTATTGTATGAAATATATCCATCTCCTCTATATCATGTTAATATCCCTCTGATAGAATAGATACTTTATACTCTTTGGTATGATTATATGATAAGTCATTCTCCCATAAAGTAGTGTTGTCACATCTTCAATAAACAAATTATTGATGCTAACTCATGGTTGGGGGTAACGTAGTTCTGCTAATGTAGTCTCAATAGGAATAAAACATAGGTAATAACAACTTTCTCTACATCCAAACAAATATAAATCTATTCTAGAATGCAATGCAGAACACTTTGTACTTGACACCCTCCTCTTGTAACATCAATATGGGAGAACTCATCAACCTATAAATCAACACACGAATGGAATTTTGGCACAACAAATTCCACAAAAACCCCTTCCATTTCCAAGTCAATGATTTAAATTTTGATGCAAATCTGGATAATTCGGGTACAAAACATTGATAGTACAAAACCAATCCATGGAAAATTATCACCTTGGTGACACACATTGGTAGATCCCAAGCATGTATTGCCTCAGACATCACTAGATATTCAACAATTCCAACCTCTGAAAAGCTGTATTCTAGAAAGTGGACCTTTAGAATAAAAAAATAACACTTCATGAGATTCTAGTAAATCTAGTTATCTCAAAGTGTTCACTGTACAATCCTCAAGTGTTTGAAATGATCCTCCTCAGATGCCAAATACACTAGGATGCCATTGAAAAATTCTATAATGAACCATCCAATGAAAGGATGAAGGATCTAGTTCGTGAGTTCCATGAACAATTCTAGAGTGTTTTTCATGCAAATGAAATCACTATGTGAAAATAGTGTCTAAAATTAAATCTAATGCCCATCTTCGATATATTCTCATATTGTACTCACAAATGGAGATCTATTTATTTGAGGTCAATCTTTGAGAACAATCACACCCCATTTTTTTGATCAAAGAGGTAATCGTTCCTTTGTACTGGAAAAATTTTCTTCGTGGTCACCTATTTCAAGAATTTATAATCCACAGAAAACCTAAAGATCATGTCTAAATTATTGGCAAACAAAACAAGGGTTTCCCAGGGTGAAACACTAGGTCGAACAAATCCATTCCTATGAATGTCCTCTAACTAAATCCTCAACTAACAATTCTCTATAGGATCAATGATATATAATTTTATAGATATTGGTGTAATCCCAGGATGCAAGTCAATGAATAAATCTACCTCTCGACATGGAGGTACACCTAGAACATCCTCGAGAAAGATGTCCTCATACTCCTACACTACTGCCGGAAACTACGAACTCTCTAAATCCACTACACCAAGGATTAAGATATATGATTGATGATTAATTGTTTCGACCCTACTATATAGTATTCCATTCTATTATTCATATTTTTCCTTTTCAACAATAAATTAAAACCTTGTCCCATTACTATGAACACAATTTATCCTCTTCTTAAAAATATAAATCTGGGAATTAATATTAGATAGTCACTACATACCTAAGATTATGTTGCAAGGAATAATTTCTACAGTAATGAGATCCCATTCAAAACCCTCAACTCCAAGAATTAGGTTGTACTGTCGGAACCAGTGTGAAATAATTGAGTCACCATCCATTAGAGTCTCCAACCACAATGGTCATGGAAAAAGATCAACCAGAATCTTTATGTTTCATATCTGAAAAGTGGAAGGGAAGGAATGTATAACACCTATTTATATCAATACTCTAGATAAAGTAGAAAATTCATAGATCATACCTCATATAATTCCTAGATCCTCAGGTTCATAGGACACCAAAGCTTGCAGCTAGCCTCATTACATACCATCATCTTTCTATGATTGGCATAGACCACTTGTGGGTAGTTGTCGTAAAAGGTAAAACCTCCGAACACCTCATGATGCACTTATGGCCCATCTACCACATCCTCCTCCCTATAAATGTCCCTTCCCCTTCATTTTCTTCTATCTCAGAGGTCCTTTGGCCATAACCCGATTATTATATAGTGGGTCAGGAAATTTCATGTCAGATGTCCCCGACCCATATAAGACAAACACCACCTTTCTCTTGGATGATTTTAGACACCCTAAAGACTAGAACTAGTGACCATGATTCTTGGGATCACCTATTGAATAATCTAACCCACATGTTTCCATGGGACTATCATTAGCTTCCTTTTGGGGAGGTCTCACCTGATGGGTTCCAACTGTGATCTCCCACTACTAGTGTCTGTTCTGGTAGAAAAGTTGATACCTATAAGGCTCACACCAAAATTCCATGATATGTGGAAATGAAAACATATACCATTAATGCCCTAATTTGCAGATGGGTGCTCTTTTTAATTGTCTATTCTTTAAAGAATTGGTCTCATACCATATCTGATGAGTAATATAAGATATTAGTAAACCTTGATGAATACCCCACCATAGTGAATCTCCCCAACGATTGATACAGAATCTCATGTAAGCGTACCAATCGCAAGATAGCTGAATAGAACTCCTCTGTAACACCACGACCCCAGCTACCCAGAGTTGGTGCATTATTTCATAGCATTGGCATGATCACCAAAGATCAAGTCTCTAAAGACCTATTAGTCTAGTAGCCTTGGAAACACTAGATACATTCATAAATGTTACATTACATCACAAAGTGAAAAACTACATTAACATAGTCTGCATTTTCCACACTCATATCCCCTTTAGACTATCCCTGTAGGTCATTCCTATAATACTTCATCACATCCTGGAAAAATTAAAACATTGAAAGGGATGATCTCAGATGCTCAGTAAGGATAACAATATAGCGGAAGCTTTCATCAATAAACATAATCATTTATGGCAATGTATAACTAAAACAAAAGCCTTTTAAACTTCAACTTCAACATAATATGGAAAAAGTATAATGATATAATGCCATTTACTTCATAACATGGATATTCTACTGGTCGAATAATCACATGCAATATCAATAACCACTTTCATAATGACATAATGCATAATGACATACTATCATAACCTCATAGCCAAGGCCTTGTGCCCAGACCACAAATAATATTTTCTCAAGGCCTCGTGCCAAGACACTAGTTTGTCTCATGGGAGCTAACGATGCATCGAAGAGCTATAGCGGGCTCCACCTGTCACTTATTAAGTCCAATGAATTCCTCATATGAACAGGTTTAAACATATCATAAACCATAACATAATCGTATCACATAAAACATGCATAATGGAAACAAAACATTTCCACATTTCAATCACAAGATATCAATAAAACACATTGATATAATAAAAACACTTTCAAAACCATTTTCATTACCAAAATTAATGAAAATTAAAACATTGTATTTATTTTTCATTAAAAAATGTTATGGCTTGTAGGGGAAGCCGAAACTCAAATAATGGTCACGGCGGCAGAGAAGTCATTGTCGCCGCATACATAGGACAAGAAACACATTACTTTTTTCCTTTAGTAAAATGCTTTGTATAAAAATATTCCTTTTGAATAAACGTAAAAGTCATAGGGGTTTATACACCGTATAAATGAAATCTGTGTATAAAACAAAATATGCCTCAATGAATGGAGATTGAGATGAAGTCCCTTAAAAGATCATTTTTTTAAATAAAATAGATCTTTTATGTGTATTCACTGTAAGTACACATAAAAAAGTACAAATACAAGATAGGAAATAATAATATCATGACATAATTTGATTGTAGGAGATTAACCCAAAGAATAGAAATTGGGTTAAGAAGTTCCCTTACCTTGCGTCCTATCTTGACTCGACCATTCTTTAACCTCCTGAATAATAAACTAGAGTTAATTCATAATTCCTTAAGAACCTATTTCAAGTTTTTTATTCCTTTTATATCACTTATTACCATGTCATGAACATTATGTAATTATTTAAGTTAAGAACGGTCGTTTTGTCGATCTTTGGTACTTGAGTCAAAAATAGACTTCATATAATTAAAAGTTGCTCATGTGGTGAAATATCCATTATATACAGAATTATATTCATGATATAGATATCATATATCTCATATATATCCAGTATGTACATTCATTCATAATATTACATAACATTTAGAGGTAAGAAATGAAATGCACCGTTCATGGAGATGGTAAGCCGTACGTACGCATGAATGCTACTTTAATTTCTATTTCGTATTTAATGGAATGAAATCATAATGATATAAAAGTATAATATAATTCCTGTATAATATATTGTATAATACCATTTACTACATCTTTTATACATCTCACATATGGTATTAACGATTCAAATCACTTTGAGGGGGTGGTAGTCAGCACTTCCTAAAATGAAAATATCGCATTTACCCATAATGGAAATCATAAAGGTATGCCATAAATGAAAAATAAAGAATCTTAAGTAAAACATAAACAATTTATATATCATATATAAATATAGTTACATCTTAATGGCCACCTTTGAAGGTGTTATATGAGTGTTGAACAATCATCGTTTCGTGCGGCAGAAATTCCCCATCCACAGAAACAGTATGTTCATTAACCATTAGATGTAGGTGTGTGTAAGTGTAGCTCTAATCCTTATTATAACAACATCCTAGTATATTTAGGATACTGTTGTTGTTATAGAATAAATGAATAAAAAGAGTTTAGGGGGTTGGAAAATAAAAATAAAAGAACACAAGAGAAGACATTACCTTAAAATCGGGTAACTCTTTTTTATTTGAGCCAAAGGCTTACTTGGGAAGAGTTCTTCGCAAAGTGAGGCTTCTAAGAGTAAGAGAGGGAATTTGGGAGTTTATTTGGGCAGATATTGTCTGAGCAAAATGGCTTGAATTTGTGAATAAGGTGGTATAGGTGGGGGCCTTTTATAATAGGAGAGGAGGGGCACTCTTGGAATGTCATGAAATGTTACTTTATTAAGAAATGCTTTTCGGATTCTAAATGTCCCACAATGATATATTTCAAGGCTAAGGTGATAAGGTTTAGAAATATCCTCATCTAATAGGTTTTTGACATGTGTACTCCTACGATTTTACATTATCCTTCCATTTTATTAAAATCGTTAATTAATGAGGTAATCGCTTCATCATCATGGTGTCATAAATAATTTAATTTATTTAATGTATAAAAATTATAAAAAAATATCTTGATGTAGGAAATATTTTTATCTTTGTAATGAATATTTATAGTCAAAAATATGACTTGTATAACCCCATTTAAAAATTGTTTTAGTAAAACAACTCTTGGTTGTGACCTTTTTATTTTAACATTAAATAAAAAGTTATTTATGTCCTTTTCCTAACAAAGTGGCTCCATGAGGTCCCGAAGTTGACCCATGGATTTTTTTGGTCGGCCATGACACATCCAATAGGGGTATGACAAGTGTAAAAGTCATTTAATATTTTTATAATACCATTTTTACCTTAAATTTCACTAATTACCTTTAATCCCGATTAATTAAACTTAAAAGTTACTATTCATCAAAAAATTATTTTAATCCCATTGAACCAAATTTTCCTTCCTAATGACAACCATGTATGTAGGCTTTTTGAAAATCATATCACAGAAGTGGTAATATTTCATTTAAATGAAAAATCAGTTATTTAACTACCACTTAGTGGGTTCACTATTAATCAACAATTTAAGTTTTTCAGAACAATGCAAAAATTTCACCCTAATCTATAATTGATATTACGAATTCAAAAATTATGTCTATTTTATGAAATTACAAATATATAAGTTTCATTATTTAATTTTATAATTAATTCCCGCTGTCACAACAAATAGCGTGTTTTTAAAGAAACAATATATATCAAAAGATTGACAATTGTTTATGTCCAATTTCAAAGTGAAATTAATTATAATGAACACCATTTGATAAAATGGTAAAAATATATTCTAATTATACATTAAAATAAGTAAATAGTATAATTTATCACTAGAAATTATTTTTATTAAAAAAGTTGTTTTATGTTTTTTTCACTATTCATAAAAATTTGGAAGTTCTCAGAAAATTACAAAAAATTCAACATAGGCTAATTTTGACATTCAGAATCCAAAAATGAAGTCCATTTTGAAATATAAAATATATATAATATCAAAAAGTGGGTATTACTATTCATAATGGATATTTTTATTAGCTGCGGTGTGTTAGAATCTCGAACTTGCGTACAATGCACGCTATTGCATTATTGAAAGAGAAGTGTATCGTGGAAGATCGGGGTGTTACATTGTCCCCTCATTCAATAAATTGCGTCCTCGCAATTTGAAATTTTTCTTTGAAAATAAAAGGCTGAATATACAAAATACCTTTGTGGAAAACCCACATCGGAAATAAGGTTAATAAAAATATAACTTTAAAAGAAAGAAAGATAAGTACAAAGGTCACCCGAGATAGCCCATAACAGGATTCTATAAAAATATTGATATGGAAGAAAAACAAAACATCAAGGTCTGATGGAGAGTTGTAGAAAACTAGATTAGGAGAAAGTTAACCATAAGAAAATCACAAACTTGTGATTGGTTAAACGGTCATTGAATCCCCAGTTGGAAAAGTTAACCGGCAATGTTTTTGTTTTAAGTTACCTTTTATAAAGTTGAGGAATTTATTTAGGAGATTTACTAATAACGTAATGGAATATACATACTTGTCATGTAGACTTTCATTTAATAAATTTTTACCACAAACCCCTCTTTCACTCTAATAGGTAATAGAACTAAAAAATATTCTATTTATCCTAATTGTATAAGGTTCTAAATATTAACACATACCATTTAGATTAGTAAAACTATTTTTTAATAACGAGGGACTTCCTGTAGGATAGTGGTAGGTAATAAAGGTCTGTCGCATTATGGTTGTGGGTTCGATTACTGCAGCTTTGACCGATGCGACGAGTTATGCCCCACCCTGCAGGTTGTCCTTTTCCTAAAACTATAGTATTATAATATTCCAAAAAATAATCTTCAGAAATGTTTTAACCTTAAACAATACTATCCAAAGTTCAACTTAATTCATTCCAACCATTATTGTTATCCAAAATACCTCTGTCCAGACATTTTCTAAAAGGTCTCTAAATTCCAAAATCAATTGTAACCTCAGATTCCCCAGACAATGTAAAGTTTAACTTATTGTTACGTACTAAAAATATGATTACCTTCATCATATTAAAACCTTAATGAAAAGAACAAGTACTGCAGTACAATCCTTATATATATATATCACATTATCCTTATAACCAAAATATAATCCTTGAGTCCAAAAGCACCAATACATTAATTATTCCACTTCAACTGTAGTAACAACATAAGATTGTCCTTGATCCCTTTGCCTTTTCTTAGGTATGATTTCCTGACACTTAGGACATTCATTTGCATAATGACCCATTTCCCTACAATTGTAGCATTCAACATTGATAGCCTCTTTCTTTCCCATGCAATCACGAGCCTGGTGACCTTTTTCTCCACATTTATAAAAAACTCTCATTCCTTTTAGGCAAGCACCGGGGTGATTCTTCCCACAATTATCACATAATGGAAAATCCTTCTTTCCCTTTTTCCCTTTATCCATCTCTTATTCCACCGTTCTCTTCTTCTCTTTCTTTACTTTGTTGTCATATGACTTAGAGAATTCCTTTTTTGTCTTCATAGCACACAAGACAATATCTTCGTACGATGAGAAGGATTGTGATACTAAATCTCGACAGATAAATGGTTTTAACCCATCAAAGAAACGATCAATCTTACTCCTTGGGTTACGTATATAATCTAAAGCATACCTCGCTAACCTTGTAAAGTTTTCCTCATACATTGCGACATTCTCATCCTCCTTTTGTCTCAGACTCAGAAATTGCCTTTCTATATCTGCTTGATGGTCATGAGGAAATTATTTTTATAAGAAAAGATCTTTGAAATCCCTCCATTCTATATTCGATACGTCATCATCTTCCTTTGTGTTTTGAATCAATGACCACCATTGATCAGCATCTCCAATGAGGCGGTAAACTGCCATGATAACCTTCTCCCTTTCGCTACTCCCCAAGGCGTGGAATATTTTCTCTAAAGAGTTTATCCATTGCTCAGCTACTAATTTATTTGTACCCCCATTAAATGTTGGCGGTTGTTTCCTCATGAAGCCGTCTAACATTGATCCTCCACGTTGCGGATCAGGGTGCTCCATACGAGTAAGGTTATTATTCATAACCTGAGTGAGTTGTCCCAGTATGGTAATAAGTTGATCAACACCAGTTGTATCTCTAGCTCCACAATAATTATCTTGAGCAGGAGGGCAATCCCTACACGGAGTGCGTGCATTGATACGGTTTCCATTCCTTCCACTAGGCGCCATTTCTAAATAATGGCATAAACTAGATTAGTTTATGAATTAAAATACATAATTCCATACTTTTAAAACACTTAACACTAATTGAACTATTTATGGATATAATCCATAATCATAAAAAAATGTTTTCTTTGAGTAAGTATATACACATAACCCTTCATAGTGGTATGTAAAGAAAATGAGAATTATCCAAGGCATATCCCCCAGGAGTGTCGTAACCAAGAGTGCAGCGAGGCCCGTTGTCGTGCACTAGTTCCCGTTCGAGTCTTGCTCAAAGCGGTGTTTTCAGGTTTTACCCCTAGGTACATCTGTTCCAGAGCCGCCTCTACCTGCTCGTATCCAGACAGGGATGTATTGCATGGAAAACTCACAAAATCTCTATAATAGCAAAATTCTAGGAAGTTCTTATATACTAATCCTCAAAGTCTATCTTTGGGATATATGCTCTAATCAGAGTTTATCTAAATCTAGCTTCCAAGGTTAGTTCTAAACTTCCTCTGATACAAACTGTAACGACATGACCCCAGCTACCCAGAGTCGGTGCATTATTGTGTAGCATTGGCATGATCAAAAAATATCAAGTCTCGAAAGAACGATTAGTTTAGTAGCCTTAGAAACACTAGATACATTCATAAATGTTACATTACGTCACAAAGTAAAAAACTAAAATAACATAGTCTGCATTTTCCACAATCATATCTCATTCAGACTATCCCTGCAGGTCATTCCTATAATACATCATCACATCCTAGAAAAATTAAAACGTTGAAAGGGGTGAGCTCAGATGCTCAGTAAGGATAACAATATAGCGGAAGCTTTCATCAATAAACATAAACATTTAAGGCAATGTATAACTAAAACAAAAGCCTTTTAAACATGAACTTCAACATAATATGGAAAAAGTAAAATGAGATAATTCTATTTACTTCTTCACATGGATATTCTACTGGTCGAATAATCACATGCAATATCAATAACCACATTCATAATGATGGAATGCATAATGCCAGACTATCATAACCTTGTAGCCAAGGCCTCGTTCCAAAACCACAAATAAGATTTTGTCAAGGCCTCGTGCCAAGACACTTGTTTGTCTCATGAGACCTACCGATGCATCGAGTAGCTATAGCGGGCTCCACCCGTCACTTATTAAGTCCAATGCATTCCTCATATGAACAGGTTTAAACATATCATAAACCTTTACATAATTGTATCACATAAAACATGCATAAAGGAAAAATAACATTTCCGCATTTCAATCACAAGATATCCATACAACACATTGATATAATAAAAACACTTTCAAAACCATTTTCAATACCAAAATTAATGAAAATTAAAACATTGTATTTATTTTTCATTAAAAAATGTTATGGCTTGTAGGGGAAGCCGAAACTCAAATAATGGTCACGGCGGCGGAGAAGTCATTGTCGCCGCATACATACGACAAGAAAAACATTCATTTTGTCCTTTATTAAAACACTTCGTATAAAAATATTTCTTTTGAATAAACGTAAGAGTCAAAGGGGTTTATACACCGTATAAAGGAAATTTGTGTACAAAACAAAATATGCCACAATGAATGGAGATTGAGATGAAGTCCCTTAAGATATCATTTTTTTAAATAAAATAGATCTATTATGTGTATTCACTATAAGTACACAAAAAAAAGTACAAATAAAAGATAGGACATAATAATATCATGATATAGTTTGAAAGTAGGTGATTAACCCAAAGAATAGAAATTGGGTTAAGAAGTTCCCTTACCTTGCATCCTGTCTTGACTCGGCCATTCTTTAACCTCATGAATAATAAACTAGAGTTAATATATAATTTCTTAAGAACCTTTTTCAAGTTTATTATTCCTTTTATATCACTTATTACCATGTCGTGAACATTATGTAATTATTTAAGTTAATAACAGTCGTTTTGTCGATCTTTGGTACTTGAGTCAAAAATAGACTTCTTATAATTAAAAGTTGTTCATGTGGTGAAATATCCATTATATCCTTAATCATATTCATGATATAGATATCATATATCTCATATATATCCAGTATATACATTCATTCATAATATTACATAACATTTAGAGGTAATAAATGAAATGCACCGTTCATGGAGACGGTAAGCCATACGTACACATGAACGCTACTTTCATTTCTATTTCGTATTTAATGGAATGAAATCATAATGATATAAAAGTATAATATAATTCCAGTATAATATAGTGTATAATACCATTTACTCCATCCTTTATACATCCCACATATGATATTAACGATTCAAATCACTTTGAGGGGGCGGTAGTCCGCACTTCCTAAAATGAAAATATCGCGTTTACCCATAATGGAAATCATAATGGTATGCCATAAATGAAAAATACAGAAGTTTAAGTAAAAAATAGAAATATTATATAACATATATAAATATAGTGACATCTTAATGGCCAACTTTGAAGGTGTTATATGATTGTTGAACAATCATCGTTTCGTGAGGCAGAAATTCACCATCCACAGAGTCAGTATGTTTTTTAACCATTAGATGTAGGTGTGTGTAAGTGTAGCTCGAATCCTTCTTATAAAAACATCCTAGTATATTTAGGATACTGGTTTTGTTACAAAATAAATGAATAAAAATATTTTAGGGGGTCGGAGAAGAAAAATAAAAGAACACAAGAGAAGACATTACCTTAAAATCGGGTAACTCTTTTTTATTTGAGCCAAAGGCTTCCTTGGGAAGAGTTATGACCAAAGTGAGGCTTCTAGGAGTAAGATAGGGAAGTTGGGAGAGTATTTGGGCCGAGGTTGGCCGAGACAAATGATTGAAAGTGTGAATAAGGTGGTAGAGTTGGGGGCCTTTTATAAGAGGAGTGGAGGGGTACTCTTGGAATGTCATGAATTGTTACTTTATTATGAAATGATATTCGGATTCTAAAGGCCCCACAATGATATATTAAGAGGATAAGGTGATAAGGGTTAGAAATATCCTCATCCAATAGGTTTTTGACAAATGTATGCCTTAGATTTTACATTATCTTTCCATTTTATTAAAATCGTTAATTAATGAGGTAATCGCTGCATCATCATGGTTTCATAAATAATTTATTTTATTTTATGTCTAAAAATTATAAAACAAATATCATGATGTAGGAAATATTTTTAGATTTCTAATGAATATTTGTATTCAAAAATATGACTTGTATAAACCCATTTAAAAATTGTTTTAGTAAAACAACTCTTGTTTGTGACCTTTTTATTTTAACATTAAATAAAAAGTTATTTATGTCCTTTTCCTACCAAAGTGGCTCCATGAGGTCCCCAAGTTGACCCATGGATTGTCTTGGTCGGAAATTAAACATCCAATAGGGTTAGGACAAGTGTAAATGTCATTTCATAATTTTATAATACCATTTTTACCTTAAATTTCCTTAATTACCTTTAATCGCGATTAATTAAACTTAAAAGTTACTATTCACCAAAAAATTATTTTAATCCCATTGAAGCACATTTACTTCCTAATGACAACAATTTATGTCGGATTTTTGAAAATAAAATCACATAAGTGGTAATATTTCATTTAAACGAAAAATCAGTTATTTAACTACCACTTAGTGGTTTCACTATTCATCAAAAATTGAAGTTTTTCAGAACAATGCCAAAATTTCACCCTAAGCTATAATTGATATTCTGAATTCAAAAATAATGTCTATTTTATGAAATTCCAAACATATAAGTTGCATTAATTAATTTTATAATAATTCCCGCTGTCACAACAAATAGCGTGTTTTTAAGAAACAATATATATCAAAAGATTGACAATTGTTTATGTCCAATTTCAAAGTGAAATTAATTCTAATGAACATCATTTAATAAAATGGTAAAAATATATTCTAATTATACTTAAAAATCACTCAATAGTATAATTTATCACTATAAATTATTTTTATTAAAAAATTTGTTTTAAGTATTTCTCACTATTCATAAAAATTAGGAAGTTCTCAGAAAATTACAAAAAATTCAACATAGGCTAATATTGACATTCCGAATCCAAAACTGAAGTCCATTTTGAAATATAAAATATATATAATTTCAAAAAGTGGGTATTAATATTCATAATGGCTATTTTGATTAGTCACGGTGTGTTAGAATCTCGAACTTGTGTACAATGCAAGCTATTGAATTATTGAAAGAGAAGCGTATCGTGGAAGATCGGGGTGTCACATCCTCTCTAAATAGACACTTTAATTTTATCTAGGAGAGAGATGTTTCATCATGTGACTAAGTCACCAAGATCCACCATCACCCTGTTAAGACTCGGAAACACTTACTACAAGGACTTTCATCTGGTCGGTAGGCATCATCACAATGTGATAAACATAAGTGAATTTCTCTAGCCAGTCCTCGACCACCTGGGGCTCTAGATCACCCCGAAACCTAGGAGGAAGCTGCCTCTAAAACTCCTGAAACACATTCAGCTTTCATTCATACTTATCTGATAGTTCTGGTGCAATCTACTACTCAACTGGTGGTGGTATTGATGGTAAACTACCTAGAGGTTCTATCTCTAGAACAATCTCCTGTAATGATGCCTCTTCAATAGGTGGATCATCCTGATGATCATTTGGTAAAATCCTATACATTTATCTATATGGGGGAATATTAAAATTTAAACATGATATACAATGCTTAGATAGTATATCTAGGGAGCTAAATAATTAATGATATGAAAAAATAACCCATTCTTATATGGTGAAAACCATTTTTTCCTAAAACATGAGTTTTCATGTACTGAGTCGAAAGGTATCTGATTAGTGTCTTAGTGCATAGATACATTGGCCGATGCACCAACTTTATATTCCATGGCTTGAAATCTGAACTCAAAACACTAAACACTATTTCCCTAAATAATTCTTACCAACTCAGATCTGAAATTATAATTTACCTCCTCTGATACCAATTTGTCACAACCCATCCTAGAGGGTCCCATTTTGGGACTTTCCAAAGCCATCCTCCAATAGTCTAGGGGTTGGCATATCCCACAAATGGGAGGCATTATCCAAATGTACCTAAACACACACAAACATCTTCAATCCCACAAAATTATTAAATTTAAAAAAACTAAAATTATTCATTCATACATTTATGATCCCATATTAGTGTATGATAGTAAAATACTGAAAATAAAAAAGGGTCCAAAAAAGAAAAACCCTAACTGTATAGAGTCCATCCTTTTACGAGGGTGAAGACTAAGTAAAAATTATTCTCTAGATAAAGGCCTTGATCTGTCAGGTCCTGCTATTCCCCACCTTCTTCCTATACACCTTGGACACTTTCAGATGGGACTTTTTCTACACTAGACATCACACGTGCATGAAAATATCATACATGGTCTATTATAAAAATAATCAACATGACATGCCAGAAACACTAAACACGGTGCAACAAGAATATTCAAGTCATTACAATTTATAAAAATCATTGTATAACTGAAACAAACAACCCAATTATACTCACGAAAGAGACCCCACCATCAGGTGATCATAACCAGTTGTCAGCCATTGGACTTTGTTCGAAGTAATGCTCATTTTGGGAGAACTCACTTGCCAAGGTATGCTACCATTAGAGACAATCGGTGTAGAGGTCTGAGGAATTCAGCCCCGCAAAAGGAATATCTTTGATCTAAGGGTAAAATGATACACAGATAGGGGGTCACTCTCAAAACCACTGGGTGACACCACAAACCAAGTATAGATCAACCTTATACACAAGGGATCATTTGCTTATGATTACACAAACCCTAAAGATATTGCCTTATTAATAGAGTATATAATCCCTACTCAAAGTGGTTATGTCTATTACACAAAATCTAACTTCATATGATAGATTATCCCTCTCTAGTATAATGGTGAGAGTCCACAACTCTATCTAAGACCTTGCCTCTATAGAGTATCACATTCTAGTGATGTGGATGTAATATTGCATTATACCCTAAAGGGAAATTAACAAGGGAAAAAACTCTACTTGTACTAGTCTAAACTAAAAAAACAAATATCCTTTATCACTCTTGATGGTAGTACACATTATTTTCCAATTGGTATACGATTTTTCCAACTATCCCAAGTCTTGGTCATGTTGAATATACTCACATAGAATATAGTCATTATATTCACATCATGAAGAATGATATACATATTGTGTAGAGACACATGGTATCATTCCAGTGGATCCAAGACATGTTTTTCTACAAACGTCATGTTTGGGTACCAGTCTAAGTACACCAATCCATGTATGTGTCGGAGTATACTGTGTGAACATGCGTGTTTACTTCAACCAGTGTCTTTGTACTTTTATGTACACATCTTTTCAACTATGGAGGGTGACACAACAACTGATAGGGGTCACACATCTTATGATAGGGTTCAAAAGGCATGTGATACATATCTTTAGATCAAACCCTAACACTGCACCCAGGGGGAACATGTTGAATTTAATCATGACATAAATTATGTGTCTCTTATAAATTTTCACATCCATTGGGGGTATCTTCCATGTAGATCAGTACACAATTAAAACCTCCAATATTCCCTAAAAATATAGATTCGGTTTCATCCAATCCTATATTTTCAGGATCTATGGATTCTAGGATCGAATCCTCTCAAAAATCACCTTTATCGACCCATTTTTTTCATGTGTCAAAATAAAATTTAATGGATACCGAATATATGTTTGGATCCACCATAGGTCATCTAC
Organism: Viscum album; assembly: GCA_963277665.1. Lineage (NCBI taxonomy): Eukaryota > Viridiplantae > Streptophyta > Magnoliopsida > Santalales > Viscaceae > Viscum > Viscum album. Next base: position 1,651,369,686 of record OY728132.1, on the reverse strand, counting down.
CACCTTCACTGCACCCTGATCACATAACCAATTATGAACTAAACGTGTGGTATCGATCTGTTGCACTGAATAACGGTCAAGAAATGATTGAATACTAAGTATTTGTAAAACATTACGCAAAAACAAATTGCCCACAGTGAACACGTGCATAATTGAGGGAGAAATCCACAAACCATAAAATTGAATAATGATCCTCAATCATTATTCCTTTTTGCATGATTTGTTGTTTTAGAAAGGCTGAACAAAGAAGAATAAATCTATGAACTGAAATCAATTCCATCAACATGAAATATATCGATGATGTGCATATAAATATATATTAACTGAATTAACATGTGTTCATTTTGGATTAAGAAAGGGATGGAAATCAAAAGGAAAAATATCCTTCTATTATTTGGATCAATCATTGAGGAAGAATGTTTTTGTTGTCATCGTTGATGAGGTCCACCATTTCTATTGCCACAATGATCTAAAATCTGATCATGATATGTCATTGTTTTCCTCAGTGAATTTACTAGGGATATCTCCAATGATCCTCTATTGTTTCTATAGTAATACAAAAAACCATGGATTTAAAACATAATAATTTATTAATTAACCATCTATCACAAAATTAATAAAATGATATAAAATAATTTTTTTAAAAAAAATTATTCATTTTATGCCCATGAAAATATTTTCACAAAATGACCATGTTGACTAATGTTAAGTCATAACTTGGGTAAAACAACCATTTTATACTCAATGGTATAATCATATTTATGATCTAGGAACTCATTTATATTTTATTCCAGATTTTTAGTAAAACCACATGTGTGTGATATTTAATATATTAAATATATTTCAAATATTTATTCTGGACACACTAGGCCTATGAATCATATGTTGTCTCAACACCTGGTCTTGAATATTGTCCATATAAATTTTAAAAACAATACTTGGAAAATAAGATATGTTACATTTTAATTATGGTTCTATGATATAACACGACATCTTTTAATGAAATTAATGATGAAGAGGTTCCATAGTAATAACCGTACCGACCCTGACCATAGGGGTTTAGCCAAATCAAGTAATAAATATAGCCTATATATAGAGGTATTATTGTAATACAAAGAGTTTCATCTATGTTTTTCCAAAATAATGAATCTAATTGAGTCCAAGGAAAACAACCAAGGTAAAACAGGATATGCAATGGCTAGTCCAAAGGATTTATATAAGGCATAACATATCAAAATGAGCCTTCTTGGATATAAAGAGTGTATCCAAGACTCCCTATAATAGTAAGGTATGGATCTTAAATTTCCCTACTAAGAATCCCCTGATAAGTAAATATACAGTTCCAATATGGGTAACACCCTTGGTAATAGGTATCTTCAAATTAAAATGGATTCCATGAGTGACCTTCTCTCAAGAATCCAAAATCTAACTTCAGTCTTACAAATCATAAATTGATGTTAAGTTCCATATATAATTAGGTTGATTGAAATAGATTAATTTTATTAATTATACCATTTAATAATGAAACCCTTAATATACATAAGGTTCAAGAAATTTACATTCATTTCTGTGCCAATGTTAACATGGCATGAAACCTTTTTGTCCTTTCATATTTATTTTCATGGATTCCTAATTTACCTTTCATTAATGGAGGATAGTTTTATAGGGATGAGTAACCTTATTGAATTTAGTTTTAAAGAGATGAGCCATGTGATATCAAATATACATACTTTCCAATAACGATTTTGGATTCATTGATTATTTTTAAACACATAACATAGAATTTTCATGTGTCTCTAACAAATAAAATACATCTCAAACCCCAATTACATTGTTATTTAATAATGTGTGGATTACCATTAGTATGTTCAAGAAACATCACACATGAATGGTGGATAACATGTACATAATAGGAAAATAATACAATAAACTATTTTAAGACCCCACTTGGGGTGGTCGAAGTTGTCCATGTAACCACCAACGATGAATAAAATACCTGGAAAGGGTCTTAGAACATGGTTGTAATGTCTAAAATTATGATATATTAATGAAAAAGGTTATTCCAAATGAAATTAGTCTATGCACATAATAAATTATAAAAGTATGAAACTTGAGGGTTGAATTATAGACCACCTAACTTGTACCTGTATGACTCTCCTCATCCTGTAGCACCCTCTTGTTTGGAATCAATTGGATGATATCCATAGAATAAATCAATACTATAAAAATAGGGCATATGATCCCACACCAGAAAAGAATCATCATTAGAAATAAAAATGTTAAATTAATTAAATGAAACTAAGATCGTACAAGTATGCATCCAACAGAGTAAAATGGGGCGAAATAGACACCATAATGGATATTAAGATCAAAATTTTTCGTAGATGCATTTTAGGATTCAAAAGGGAGAAGCAAGGGGTGGTTGTCCATTGGAATGAAAGATAGATTATTTCAGTTTTAATTAAACATATAATTAGTGTTATTTTCATAAAATTTCCCAAAAATAAGCCTCATATGGTTTGGTTGTACGATTGGCCAAACAGGGCCCCAAACCGTGTGCCTTCTGCGATAGATAGGGATCACCCTAATAGTCATGCCGCATGGCTAGGGAAACTGTGTTCCAACTATGTGAAACTCATTTGATAAAAACTATGTAATTTTTTTCACTATTGTGAATCATCAACACATGGTTTGGGGAAACCATGGGTCCTATAGTATCTCATTATGTAGCCTCACATGGTTAAAAATAACTGTGTAGCCCGACCAACATGGTTTCTACTAACCGTGTGACCATAATATTTCTCCCAAAAAAATTTCAAGCTCTAAACAATCCCCATACAACCTTGATACCTTCTCGAATTCATTAGGAATCCATATTTCATCCAAAATAGTTTATTAGCACAAATTTCAATCAATCTATTTATGCGGAAAATATTGAGTTCTTAAATGCTACTGCAAGATGATTAGTTACTAAGATATGATGGAACTACAAAATAAATGAAGGGACCACTCTATAAAAGGGCTAGTTGAAAATATTTCCAAGAAACATAGTAATTTATACACCAGATATCTAATAAACATGGAAAAGGACCAGGATGTAAGTGAAACCACCATAGTATAGAATTTGATATATAATAATATAACCATGATAAAAACTATATCAACTGTCTAGAAATCCCAAAATTGTCAGTACCACATAATGTCATCCATTATTACTCTATATATCAGCCAATCATCCATGCCATAGTTATTTCAAGAAATGAATAACCACAAAACCCCACTCCCACATGACCAATGTTGTAGTTGATCTCTCCACACTACAAGCACACTCTATACATTGAATCATGTGCCTTTATGCTAGAAAATCATTCCCCATTCAAAATTTCCATTGAAAATCCACCATCGACTCCCCCGCTCATTCAAAACAACACTCAAACACCACTATCATTTGAATTTCCACAACATAATGGGATGGAAATTCTAGGTTTTCACTTTCTCCCTCCCTATTTTCATTATAAAATCCAATTATATACATATTTATTATAACCACAATGAAAATTTTCCATATTTAAAATTTTTAAGATCCCTTTATGTTCATCCTTAATATTTTTATTTAGTATTATTTCCTCTCATAGTCAAATATCCTCTAAGGATTATACAATAACATTAATCTAAGATATAGAAACATATATTTATATTCAATACTCCTCAAATAACATCCAAGGATCATATCATTTCTTAAAAATCATCTCAAAAGATTCTTCGTAAATCTTAGTTTCCATAGTTTAATAATTCTTCCAACAATTTTTTATTCTTGTTTTCTATATATGTTATCCCATGTGTAAATCAAATAGGATTAAATTAATATATATCAGGGAATATTCTTGATCTTCAAATCTATAAACAAATCATGGTTTCAAAAGAAAGTAATTACCAACATATCCAAATATTTAAAAATTGAATAACAATACATACTCATCTAATTTAATATTACATTTCACATACAACAACCCTTTAGAATTACATATCATTAGAAAATGTCTTATATATAAATTTAAATCCTTAGGATAATATTATTAATCAAGATAGTATATTTTACTTGAGAAAAATTTCATGATAAATAACATCTTAAGAATCATAATTTATATTGCTTATCCAAAAAAATATTCTTCTGTATGATATGAAACATTAGAGTTAATCTGATATGTCCCCAAATAAAAAAATATGCTTTGTGATATTATTATGTATCACTTTGTAGACTCAGAGTAACTCTTACATGTCTTAGTACTTTTCAAATTATGATTTTATGATTTCTCATGATTTATTTTTCCCTTTTTATGACATATTTAGGTAATTATATTATATATTTAGATTAATATATAAATCATTAAATCAATGCAAAAAACTTCATGGCATATTCAATTTTTTTCAACCAAATAATAATGATTCTAAGACCTCATATAACCCATAAAATCCTATCCAAGTATTTAAATGATCGTCCACTATATCAATTTATTCAAATCATATTCAATCAAAATCAATAAATCATCATAAAAGTGATACTTAATTGTATTAAAATTAACATTATGATGGATAACAAAATAATAGATCTATTAAAATTATAGAAAAATTTATTCTTATTGAATTAAATATATCTCCACATCTTATTCATACATACATCATATATTTTCCAATATCATCTTTCCATACATAGAAAACATAGAATATTAATCATTTATAGTAATCTCACGTATATTTTGATCATGATTTATATTCATATCTCATAAAAATTCATCTTCATCTAAGATATTCTAAATATATTCCACAAATGATCCTTCAAGATTAAATAATAACTCAATCTTCTCTTATATTAGAATAATTTTACAAGATTAATGATTCCCCATATTGATAGTCATATTAAAAAATTCAGCAATTTCGTGAGTAATTAGTATTTAATCAATTATTTTGGAACCATGTATTTTATTCCAAAATAATTAATATGGAATCCATTTTATGATACTCCCTTGGAGAAAATTTTTTCCATGGGTGGAAAAGTAATGTTTTTCACGAGGAAAAGAAATTTGGTTTCTATGAGCCACATTATTTATGACACATAAAGGAAATAGGTTCTAAAAAATGTTTCATTTTCTAGTAATGGTTTGTGGGAACCTCCCACTGATATTAAATAATTTATTTTATCCATAGTCAAAAAATTAGGTTGTTGAAATCATAATCCCCTTTTTGAGTGAAATTAGGTATATGCATTCCATAGAAATCATCTTAATGTGGAATCCTATTCAGTATGTACATTATAAATTTCACATGATTCAATTTGACTACTTATGTGGCCAAAATAGACCTTTGTGTCAAACATTATGGTCATTTAACATTGTCTTTCATCTTACTATAAGATAAGAAAATAAAAAAAACAATACTTTCATAACGGAACCCAACACTTCATAATGAAATCCAATATATCACGAAACCACACTTCATGTCATATAATAATTTTTCAAATAGAAAATTTTTTTTGGTGATCCCAAAATATTCATTTAAAGTTTTTCAGCTCTTTCACTGTTGAGTTTCATCTAAAACGAGCAATGGTAATATTTTATAACCACCTAATTACATTATAGGAACATAACATGTTCATAGATAGGTATCATTTGTAGTGAATTATGGTAGTAACTTGTGGTAGCCTAGTTCCATTTATTTTACCTATAATTTGAGGCCCCCTAACACTACTGTCCATAATCACAACTTGATGTCTGATGTGAAGATAGTCATTCTCATCGAAGACAAATAAATAAGACGTAGATTCCAAAATATATCCTCCCCTATTACGTACGTGTTACCCAGAAAGAGATAGAACTCCTTCAATTATTACAATGATTCAGAATGTTTAGTTCTAAAAAAATCTCAACATTAATAGCTAGCCATTTCAAAATATCCAATGATAAGTCACTATGAATACTATAAGTGATAATTGATATTGGTAATGATTAATATACATTTGTGATTAGATGCCTGATGTATTAGGAGGTTCATACATGAAAAAACATAGTGAAAGTAGCAGGATTTGATGAATGATATATGAGAAATCAAGGGAATAAATACCTGGTTATTATTATTTTGACCATTCTATGTCATAAGTGAATGGAAGAATTATTCTTTAATTTTATAAAAAATGATCCATTATTGTGAAATATTGACACAAACTCTATGGTACATATTAATTTATATAAGGGAACCACTAGATTATTTTTTACATTATAAGGAACTATAATGGGATGGATTCCACAATATCAGTATATTATAAAACTATGGACCATAGAAGTAGAGTAAGTTTCCATTATATAATTAGGGGTGGAGATAATCAAGATGATTAAATTTTTAGAGGGAAACAGATAACATTAAGAAAATAAAATTTTGTTTTGTAATAATTTTATAATAATTAGTCTCCAAAATAATATTATTTTTGACTCATACATGAAGCATATTCATCTATAGTATCACAATATTTTGATGATTGTTGAGGAAGACATGCATGATTTATTGAAAATTGATGGATTTTGGAACACAGTGGAAATAATATCCAAGGTTATAGTCTAGGAATTTCTTGGAAGACATTTTTTCTACAGGGTACTTGAATTATTAGGGATATGAAGATAATATAATTAATATATTTAGAAATATAAAGAAGAAATTAACATCATTAAATGTGAATAGTAAACTTTGTAGATGTCTTGAAAATGTTTCTCATATGTGAGATTGTTAGGCTTTTGTGTAAGAAACTTTTTTATCAATCTGTTTCGTAGAGTTTTCAAGGAAGGATTCTAGAACATGGTGTTGAAAATGAATTTTCTCAGTCACTTATCTTGGATGTCCATACATATTGAATCAAGTTCTATATGTTTTGTGGTAGTGTGTTTTGGACTAGTATATTTTTTCCCAAAGTCATTATTGGAGCCAAAGAAATTAAGTATTCTAATAATGGTAGAATTTGTCAAGAATAATTATTCTATAAATGTTTTTTTGTAGTAGAATTTTAAAAATTGTCATTTTTAATTATAATTCATCATTAAATTTCCTAGTGGGGTTACATTATTATGGTATTGAAATTTTATTCTTGTGATCCTCTAATTATTTATGGTAGTGTTTATAATTTACGGAACTTGTAAGACATTGGGAAATTAACTTCTTCAATTATTTAATAGAATGTTTTCAATTTTTCACATGGTGTTGGTTTTTTATGAATCATGTAAATAACAATTTTTTCATGTCATGAAGATTTCATCTTCCCTTTTGTGTATTATTTATATTTCATTTGTAGTTTTAAAACAGTGAATTTTGGAAGACGGATGGGGTTAAATAATTTTAAATTTGTATACATAATTCACATGGGTCTCACATTTTATAATTCCCAAATCCATTTTTGAAAGAGAGGTTATAGGAAAAAAAATTTATAATGAGACGGTTTATGACAGAACACACAAATACCCAAGTTAACATAATGTTAAAAATATATTGTTTAAATGATAGATGTGCTTTGACAACCACAATTTGTAATTTATTTTATGTTTTATTTTTTTCGGTAAATGAATTAAAATAATTATTAGTATATAAATGGAGGTCTTATTTATTTTTTTGGTTCCAACTATATTAAAAAATTACTCTATAAAAATTCACATCATTTTTATAATGAAAATCTCATTATTGGTACAATCAATAAAATGAACGAGTTTTGCATCGTTGGATAATAAACCCACACTTATTTTCATTGGTTCAAATATAAAAATTATTTTTACCGGTTTTTTGATATTTTTTAGCATTTAAAAAATTTTACAGTCGTTTCATTGCGTAATTTTAGTTGTATTTATTGATGATTACACTAGATGGAGTGATATTCTAATAAAAATTAAAAACTATGGATTATGGAATTTTGGTTGATGTGGAATGATGAATTTTTACATTAAATGAGATGTGAATAAACATCCTATCATAGTGGTTGTAATTGCGAATAATTTCATTTAGTATGTAGTTGTGTTTTATGGGGGGAAATGGTAACCAATTAGGTAGTGGAAATGGGGTTTTAATATTACATTTCATGTAAATGAAGAATTAGATGTTTTTTAGGATGTTTAATATGGTTGAATAATAGAGTATAAAAAATAAAAAAATACATAATAAAAAATAGACTTCCTATTTTGCTTATAGAATAAGGTTTACAAATTTATTGAAATTTAAATATTTTTTTATGCTTGTTTTGATCATCATAGTTGAAAAAAAAATTCTGTTTTTGTAAAAATATAACATTTCTATAAATTTGAAAATGGATATATTTTTTGGAAGTATTTTTTGATATTCGAGCATGATTATTAATGATATTATATGATCAGTTCTATAGAACACGTAAATATGAAACATGTATTGGTTTTTTGTATGGAATAATAAAAATAGATCATATATATATTATTATTTTTAGTAGTATAATGAATAAATGAATAAATGATATAGCATGGATGATTTATCTCATAGTTCATGTTACTACCATGGATATATCTTTACAATGTTTTATATAACAAGTAGGCTATTTTTTTTATATAAAGAAGGGTCTTCTTTATGTATCTTGGTATAATTATGTGTTTCATTGACCTTTAGAGTAATATGATTTTCTATTTTTCCTAAACTTGTTTTTTCAAGTCATTTGTTTTCCCATATGGTTTGACGTTACAATCTTCTGCATCACCAAATATAATCTACCTATATTTAGAATTTGGATTACCATTTTGAAATCATATGTTTTGGGATTCATAGTGTGTAGTATCTATTTCATTTTCATCATTTCATGGGAATTGTATGATCTCATATATATATATATATATATATATGATAAATATATAAAATTTCATGACATACTACCCCAAAAAGTACCCCATAAATTTAATCAATGATAAAGTGAGATAACATCCCATGATTCCTACATTCAGTAAGTCATAGGTTAGTGACTAGCACCAATGGTATAAGCATTTCACACATAGATTTAATTTCCCCAAATGAAATACATATCATAGGATATAATAAATTAGTGGTCAAACAACTCCAACACATAATGTAATGGTAAACCAAAAAACATCCCACAATGCATGAAAATGTCAACAAATACACATAATAGTCTCCAATTAATATAGAAAATACAAGTCCCTTGGTAGTGACACAAAATAATCCAGACCATCTAATATTGTAAGGTCATGATCAGTCTCTAAAATCATCTTAAAAACATACAAAGAAGGTCATATATATAGTGTGTAAATATAAAATGCATACTATGTAAGATCATACCCGAGGTCTCTCATGAGAATGTCAAAATAGAAAACTAATTCTCCAATGAATTAGTAGTATAAACAACACACACAAAAATATCTGAACAAACTAATATAGAATGACCAAGAAATTTATTCCAAATAATGAATAAAATATTCTAACATAGTATAAAGGGGATATTAATTAATGTTTCCCCAAAACTTCCTCCCCATTTATTTTCCTCTCGAACTCCCTAACATCAAATGGCATGACGTCCAATCCCTTCCATGCATATCTTAAAATATTTTTGTTTATTTCTTATCTGGGTTCGGATTAATCCCTACCTACCCCATAATCCGAAGGTATAACACCTCATTCTAGAATATTTCATCATCCATACATCATAACCTCACAACATAACAACCTCATCAATATAATTTTGTCTTCTATATAGGGTAATAAGGATTCATAATACATAAGTACATCAACCTCATCTAATTAATTTTGTCTTCAATATTGGGTAGTAAGGTATCATAATCCTCAAGGACATAAACCTCATTCCTTCCATTGATCATTCATGACCCAACCGTATATCACATCCCTTAAATCACTAGGTGATATCGAACACCAAATTGCCATCACTAGTAATATCAATCGCTGACCTATCATCAAAACATTCCAAAGAATATAGGGTAAGTAAATATATGAATCCATCCATTTCACCACCATCCAGGATGATAGGGTAAACACCTAAAACACAAATAATATGGAATTATATAATGTTGTACAACATAGGTGGCGTGTTTATAAAATTACATGAAAATACAAGATAGGAAAATAACACACATTGCCCAACCTATGGGTTGACATCTCCTACACTATAATACACTATAACACACTAGAACACCACCATTACACCTCATGGAATCTGTCATATCTATTTCCACCACTCAATGTTTCACACCACATAACCAATACACATAACCACAAAATTTAAAATTCATAAAACATGCCCATATATTTTCTAAAATTAAGTACTTTCATTCCACCCATACAACATTAATATACAAAATACTAAATTAAATTTTTCAAATCATAATTTTACCAACTCATTTTCCATTTACTAACCCCTTCGACTTATAATTAAATTTACCTAAGCCTACTACTAGAAAATTAACATTACTCCATGAAATTAAATCTAGTATTTCTGTCATTCCATGGATAACTGGTCAACTCAAACAACCGCACCACATAGCATATCACCCTTATCACATAATCCAATTATTTAAAACACATCTTTTTAATAAATTAATTCTACCCAACCATCATGATAAAAACCCACAACCTAACCAAAAATATAAACTATAATCACATCTAAATCCAACAATTCATCACTTTGCTACCAAACACCTTTCGTACACAACTCTATCTCTACTATCACTAAACATGATTTAGGATCGAAATATGAATTTAAATTCTCAATTACAAGAGAGGGTGAATTTTAAGGTTAAAAAAATTCATATATAACCTTAAGGAAAACTATGTTTAACAAATTTAATCAAGGTAAATTCACCGGAACTCTTTTAGTTCTACAAACTTACTAGGTTCTGGAAATGTGGTTTGAGAAATGAAACATCAGGATAGTTTACACGGAAAATATTATACCTTAAAGAGTATAGAATCATACTCATGAGAGTGTAAAAAATAACAAGAATGTATAAAATGATTATACTTTATTTCTTTGTCAAAATATAAGAGAAATAAACTTGAAACAAAACTAGTATCAAGTATGAAATACATCAACACAAAGTGTAGGGTATCCAACAAATTTGGATAAAGGTCCCCTGATTTATACATTCAAGAATGTTTGTATTACCCACACCTGGTAAATCCCTCGATAGAGATATTGGAATCTGTCTGCTACCCCTGAAAAACCTCAAATATTAAGGTAATTGGAACCTCTATCTTCCTATCCCTGGAAGTCCTCAAACATTAAGGTAGTCTACACCTCTATCTTCATATCCCCAGAAGTCCCCAATTGTACATAAAAAATATTTCAGTTGCACGAAGCAAGCTGAAAAAGATGTTCAGTACGTACAAGGCATGAGAGTCTCTCTCTATAGAAATCACTTTAGTAGCATGAAATCTATAGTTTTATGGAACTGTTATTGAGATCATTCAAATGAGATCAAATTTATTTGAACATCTCCAATGGTCAGCTCCTTCCTCAAATGGTCATATTTTTCCATGTATTTTGGAGGGACATTTACTTGGGTCACTCAAACAATGGTTAGTTATAAACAGAATATACGACGTTGTTTCATAACAATAAAAAGTGTATGAAAAATAAGTTTTATTGACGAAATCTCATTTATCAGAGGCTAAGGAAAAATAATGTTCAGATTCTAACCAAGTAATCATTTAGAGACTATAAATCATGGATAATCATGGTCTATTTTCCAGTGAATTAGAAACCTGAATGCTATGAAATTCAGAGTCGGAATTCAGATGCTTTTGGAGTCTAAATTATATGGAATTAAGAGTCTGAATCCTGTGGAATGGTAAGTCAAAATTCTCAATAATTCAGTGTTTAAATTATGAGGAAATCAGAGTCTGAATTTTGAGGAATTTGGAGTCTGAATACGGATGAATTTAGAGTCTGAATTTCATAGAATTCAGAGTCCGATTATCCACGATTTTCAGAATCTTAATTTCCAAGAATCTAGAGTCTAAATTTCAAGGAATTCAGATATTGAATTCAGAATGTTAAAATAGAATACTCCATATCGAGTAATTTATAAGATTGTGAGGTTTTAAAAGTGAAACTGAATTTTAGACGTAGGAATAAAATTGAGTTAGATTTATAGTAATTATAAAATGAACAATGAAAACATATGTAAGGAATCAATTCCCCAGCGGAAATAAAAATTTTACTTATTAAGATAATTTGTAGGGAAAATAATTTTCCTTAAGATAGAGTGTTTGTGATTTTCAAAACATATAGAAATGGAAAAGTCATAAAGAGATCTTATTGACTCAACAATCTCCCCCTTTTTGAAATGCACAAACATCCTTAAGAAAAAGATTATAAAGACTTAGAGTTGTTCTTTATGGACAAGAAAATATAAACTTTTCTCCCTTTACATAGAAATCATAGTGAATAAGACTAACTCCCCCTTAGGTTTTGAAATTTATAAGGATCATATTCTTGATTTCTCGAATGATATTTTACATTTTCTTGCATATGAAAATCAAATTTGATAAGAACTTCCCCTTAGAAGAACTCCATTGTACTTAGGTAAATCTTTTATCTACTTAGTATTATTTTTATCATTCCTTTCCCCCTTTTTTTATGTTCAAAAAGAATTAAATATAATGGAAACAAATATAGTAGATAAAATATTAGTACTATACAACAAGACGAATGATGAAAAAAATTCATTATGATGGGAAAAATTTCTACAAAGAAAAAAATACAACAAAATATCAGATTTGAGAAAAATTATCCTTCTTTCCCCTTCGAAATTAACTTAATTTCAATGGTTTTTATCTTCTTTATCTCATTTGGATCTTCTTCCACACTCTTGAGCATTTGATCTTGATCTTCATTTTTCTTCTCTAAGGCTTTGATCTGTTCTTCTGGATCCTTAAGAATATCTTCTTATGACATCAAAAATACTTCCTTCTTATCAATAATTTCTTCAAACTCTATTCTAATAACCCCTTCCGTATTCCAATTCATTTCTACTGAATTATTCTTCCCATTCAGATCATTTACTTACGGCTTCCGAGTTATCTGTTGGAGACATTGATTTTCCTTAAAACTCATAGTAAGATCAATAATTTTCCCATATTCAGTTTCAAAGGAATCCTTCACATGTTAATGGAATTGATCAATAATTCTCATCTCTTGGATTTCTTTCCTTGACCAAATAGTGATTTCCTTGCATGATCATAAGCGAGCTTCATATCCAATGATTAATGTTTTGAAATAGGCCTCATGATTTAAAAACTTATACATAAGTATTGTAAGTGAATCAGATTTATGATTAAACAAATGTTGAAGAATCTTTCACCTCAGGTATATATTAGAAATAAGGTAATGGTATCATCCAGATTCATTACTTATTGATGAACAAAACAATGTCGAATAGAGGATGATTCTGAATCAGATTGTTTGTTTGGAGAGGATTTTTTTCTTTCTCTTCATCTTTTATCTTCGACAAACCACCAACATCTTTCATTCTCACTACAGATTTCTTAGGTTTATCAACTAACACATGATTTCCCTTATAATCTCTTGGAATGATCTCTTCTACTTTGGGTGATTCGTGCTCACTATCTGATAATTGAACTATCTTGTTTTTCAAAAGATTTTCTTCCTCAACACCTACCACAAATATCCCCTGGTTGAATAAAGTCACGGTTAACACTCGCTTCTTTAGATATTTTATTCACTTCTTCCTGGCTATTTTTTTTTTCATTTACAGGAGTTTTATTTTTTGAAGATTTTGCTTAAGAAGTTTGGGTTGATTTTTTTCATATTGACTCTTCTTCTCATGATATTACTCTAGTTGCCTTATCATTTCATCTATATCACCACTTCCTTCATACTCTTCTTCTTCCACTTCTTCCCCTTGAACTATTTCCTCTTCGCATTCTAGTTTAGGAATCACCATCTTCTTTCCCAGATTCACTGGAAGTGATATTTCTAAAAATGATTTTGGTATGTGAATTTGTTCAAACGCTTTCTCAATATCCTTAAAAAGGGATTGAACTAACTCAGATTCATAAATTTTCATCCTCTGCTTCTTTTCTTTTTCTTGCTTCTCAATATTTTCCACATCCTTAAACATCAATGATTTTTCCTTAGTAGAGTCCATGCTAGAACTTGGATTTCCATATTTCATATTCTTTTATCCTTCTCTCCACTTATAAACCATTCATCGGGATAATACTTTTTCTTATTTGTCTTAGGTGGTGATGATGGTGTTTCCTTATCCCTAAGTTTTTTTTCTTTCTCTTGCCATTCATTCATCTTCCTCTTCTTTCCACCCTTCTTGCAACTCTAAGTTTATTCTGTTTTCTTTGATAAAGATCCTAATTGTTATTAATGTAGCTCATAAAATTCTCTAGATTTATTAGAGAATCCAGCCTTCATCCTTCTCAATGTCTCATCACTAAACAGGATAACCTTGTAATTTCATGGCTTAGAACTGCAAGAGATTTTAAAATACTCAATACAAACAACTATAATCTTGGATATAATATATAGATACATGATTATTGGAGACTTCAAATTTCTATTCTTTATATTATCAGTTTTAATCAAAATATACTTCAAAAAATTTATCTTCTTGAGGTTTACCTAAAAATCCAATATATAGATTTCACTTTTCATCAAATTATCCTTATCCTCATTTATCAAAATAATAAAACCTTGAACAAATAATTATAGAATCTTGAAATTTATAGGGAGATGGAAGATTTTTGTAGTCTTCACTTCATTCAATCCAAGGCACTCTAAAGCCTTTTCCTTCTAAAATGAACCCAATACATCCAGTAATTTATGGGTGAGAATTTTAACATCACCTTCATATGGAATTCCAATTAGACATTTATCCTCATTGTAGGAATGGGAGTTGTTCATTCTATAACCCTTGATGGAAAAGTTGTCCCTCCCTCCTTCATTGATGAAACTTACTGATTCATATAATTAAATCAACAACTCTGGATCAAAATGATCATATTCCTTTGGTTTGGAGATACATAGGCTCTCCCATCCATTCAACTTGATATTATTTGAAATAATATATTCATACATAGCAATGAAATTTAGTTCGAATGACCTCTCTCTTAATATCATCCATTCAGAGATTTTGTTTATTGACGACATTTATTTCTGAGGATAAGCTCACACAAACATTCAGAATTGATTAAAACGTGAAGTGTGAGAATAGTGTTAAGTAGAGGATCAGTACTTTATCATACCAAAGCTTTAAATATCGATGTTGGAAAAACATCAGGGGTATTTATATAGGTATTTGAGAGGATGGTTCACATTCTGTGATGGATCCAACTGTTGAAACAATCTTGATTGGATTTGACAGTTGAGATGATAGGTGAATAAGGAATTTGGTATGTTCTAATATTTTTAGGATTTAAAGATAAAAATTCATATTTAAGGAAAATTGAATCTAAAAAATTTTAATAAAATGAAAATACAAACAAGTAAAAAATAAAAAAGGTTAAGAAATTTTATGAAAGAAATCATATCTTCTGGATTGCTAGGAAAATTATCTGTAATGAGGAAAGTTTTTCTTGAAGAACATTAGACAGAGATTTTTTTTTAAAAACATTCTTAAGATATTTTGATTATGAAAAAAATTGATTATAAATACTTTGATTATGAAAATTTTATTATGAAAATTTGTATTGAGGGAAAAAAATTACTAATACGCAAATGTACTCACCCAATAAAAAGGAATTTCTTACTGTAAGGAGATATGTTTCAACATGAAATTAATATAGAATATTCCATTACAGTTATCATTCCTAAATTATATTTATTGAATTCAAATATTATGATGGGTAAGGATTTTATGAAAATATCAGCATGTTGATCCTGTGATCTGATGAAGTAAAGAATGATATCTCGTTTTTGTGTGTGATCCCTAAGAAAGTGGTGTCTAATATCTATTTGTTTTTCATGAGAGTGATGTGAATGGTTTTTATTTAATTAAATGGAACTATAATTATCACGGAATATATGTGTTTTGGTCAAACTCATACCATATTCTGTGAGTGTTTGTTGCATCCACAATACTTGGGCACAACAACATCTAACTTCTACATATTCAGCTTTAGTAGTGAAAAGTGCTATTGATTGTTGCTTTTTTCATGACCATGAAACTAATGAATCTTTTATGAAAATACAATTTCTAAATGTTCTTTTTCTATCCATTTTACATCCACCAAAATTATCATCTGAAAAACTTTTTAAAACAAAATCATTTCCAGTATTATAAGAGTCCTAAATCCATGGATTCCTTTAAATAGAGAAAAATTATTTTCACTGCCTTTAAATGAGATTCTTTAAGATTGGATTGATATATTGCACATCAGATTTCCGAAAACATTATGTCTGGATGACTAGATATCATGTATTGTAAACTTATTATCATACCTCCAAATGATGATTGATATACTGGTTTCCTATCTTCTTCAAGATTAAGAGAATTTAAGGTACCCTTGGGAGTTCTAATACTCATATTTTTGTTATATCCATAATTTTTATGAAGATCCTTTATATACTTATGTAGAGATATATAAGTTCCTCAATGTTTTTGAGAAATTTTAAAACCTAGGAAAAATGTTAACTCACCCCTCATACCCATTTCAAACATAGATTTTACTAGATCTGCAAAGGAATCAGTTAAAGATTGCTGTGTTGGACCAAATATAATTTCATCAACATAAATTTAACGAATCAATAACTTTTTCTTAACATTCTTTATAAAAATATTTTAATCAACATTTCCATTAATAATTGGTTTGTAATAATAATCTTGTATGTCTATCATACCAGGATCTAGGTGCTTTTCTTAAGTCCATATAAAGCTTTGATAAGTTTCAAAACATGTTCATGATGTTTTTTTGTCTTCAAAACTGAGGGGTTGTTCAAAAAAACATCCTCTTGAACATATCCATTAATGAAAGAACGTTTTATATCCATTTAAATATGTTTTAAATTAAATAATGCTGCAAAGGAATGTAAAAAATTAATAGATTCAAGTATAGCTACTGGATAATAGGTTCCTTCGTAGTATATTCCTTCTTGTTGATTATAGCCTTCAGCGACTAATCTAGCTTTATTTACTACTATGATTCCATTTTCATCACACTTATTTTTGAACACCCATTTTAGTCCAGTAATAGAAGTTTCCTTAGGTCTTTGAACCAAGGTCCAGTCATTATTCATTTCGAATTCATTTAGCTCATCCTGTATTGCTTTTATCCAATCAGCATCACATAAATCGTCATTAGTGTTATTTTTGGTCCTAATTGAGCAAGGAATGATAGATGTTCTACTTAATTTATTCAGTATATTCTAGCCCTTACAGGTTGATTTACAACTCCAATGATACTATCACTAGGATGATTCTTAAGAATCAACTGATTTGGGTTTTATAAAACATGTTCATCAACATATGGTAGGAAATATTCTACGGTAAATGCTTTAGAAACATTCTCTTGAACATTTTCCTTGTCATAAGGATCTTCTGTCAAGGTTTGATAATCAGTTTTTTTAAAAACAACTAAGGACATAGGTTGAGGTTGTTTAAAAACAAAAGGATTAGTTTCTTCAAATTTAACATGTAGTGTTTCTTCAACAGTACATGCATTTTTATTAAAAACTCTATAATCATTAGAATTTTTGGAGTTGAATAAGAAAATCCTTACTTAGATTTGGTTTCTAATTCATGTAAATTATCTTTAGTATTCAAAATAAAAACTTTGGAACAAAATACTTTGATGTAGGAAAGTATAGTTTTACTAACATTCTACAATTCGTAAGGGTTTTTTTAAGAAAAGGTATAATTAACATATGATTTATAGTATAACAAGTAGTACTTACATATTCATCCCAAACTTATTTAGCTATCGAATATTCACTCAACATGATTTTAGTTACAGCTTGAAGAATACTAGTTCTTCGTTCAACAACACCATTTTGTTATGGATTTCATAGTGGTGAGAAGTTATGATAAATTCCTTTTCTCTACAAAATGTTTCAAAATCAAAATTATGAACTTTCCTTCATGTTCACTATTAATAGATATAAATGAAAGGTTTTTCTCATTCCTAACATTGTCCCTAATGATTTTAAAATATGAAATATCATCATATTTCGTTTCCTGAAAATAGTCCCACGTAAATCTAGTGTAATCATCAAATAGGTAAAATACATAACATTTGGATCTAATGCTTCTAGTTAGTGTTGGACTGAAGAGATCCATATGCAACAACTATAATGAATCAATAGTTTAGACTTCACTGATTGATTTAAAACATGATTTATGTTTAATTCTATATTTAAAAGAATCATAGACTTTTGAAGAATCATATCTAATCTTTGGTAGATCCTTAACAATTCTTTTCATGGATATTTTACATTGGTTCTTAAGGTTGTCGTGTCCTAATATTTTATTCCATTAAAATTATTGATCTTCCATTTTCCATAAGGCAAGGTGGATATTGGATCTTAAAGACTTATATGTTTAGTGTGTATATATTCTCATACATATGGGAAGAAAGAATAAACTCTTCCATGGAATTTTTTACTAAGCACTTATCACAACAAAAATTCACAAGGTAACCTTCATCAAATAATTGAATTATGCTGATGAGGTTGTGCTTAAGACCCTTAAAAAATAAAACATTTGAAATATATGTTTTTCCAAGAAGAAAAATGTTATCTATACCAAAAATTTCTCCTTAAGCATTATCTCTGAATGTTACTTTTCCTCCTTTCGTCATTATAATCTTTTCAAAGAAGTTTTTGTCACTAGTCATATGATGAGAACATCCACTAACCATGTACGATGTGTTTCTATTGGTACTTTCTTTATTTTTCTTGAAAATAAGAATGTTATACTTTCAAAATTCAAACTTTCTTGGATCTAGAAGTTTCATAAAGTAAGATTTTAGGAATCCACATTTTCTTAGAAAAATATGCTTTATGAAAACCTGAAGACTATGTTTTATTTAAAGAATAATTTTTTTCCAATGTCCCCCACACTAAAATTTAGTACATAATAGAGCACTTTGAGGAACCAAATAGTTACTAATGAAAACTGGCTTAGAATGAGTATATAAAAATCCACAACTATTTCTTAGAGGTTGAATTTGGGAATACATCTTATCAATGTTTTCCTCACCAGAGTTAATGTTTGACAAACACTTCCTCAAGGAAAATATTTCCGAATTTAGTTTAATAACCATGTTTTTATCATAAAAAACATTATTTTTAGAACAAGAGTTAGTATCTAAAATATTTTTATTAGAAATTACATTTTCAATATCCTTAGAAAGTTTATCTTTCAAATAATTAACTTCTATAAGGATTTTGGAAATAATTTTAAAATCCAAAATTTTCATATCAAGATCTTTAGAAAGATCTGATACTTCTTTAGTTAAAATATTAATTCTATAATTTTCCTTATCAATATTTTTCATGTGTTTAGAATTTTTATTCTCATGATTTTTAGAAAACCTAGATACTTTTTCATAAGTAGGTAATAGTTTATATTCATCAAAAGTAGAGTCTTCATCTGATGATTTATAGTATTTATCATCAGTATAATTTTCATTCAAAGATACATTTATAATAGATTCCGCATTTTGTCCCTTGGACATTAGGCTATGATTTTTAATGGGTAGTCTGGTTAGTTGACCAAGATTCTTCTGACTAGAAGATTTATACATTGATGATTCATCAGAATAGTCACCCCCACTGGCACTCCAGGTTTCATTGGCTTTCAAAAAATTATTAGCATTAGCCTTATAATACTTATTTCTATTCTTCTCGAATTTTTTTTCCTTTCTATCCTTTTTCTTAAGCATAGGAAAATCCTTCTTGATTTTCTTACGCTTTTGCATTCAAAAAAAGTGACTTCCATGTCATTCTTTTCCTTCAATTCTTTCTTCTTATATCTTTACTAAATGTAGTTATTTCAAACTATCTTGTTCATCCTTTGAGAAAGATTAGCTATTTCATCCTCACTATGTTCTCCTTCACTAGATTCAGATAAAATGATTATTTTCATAGTCTTAGATATGGTAACCCTTTCGAGAGTCATGGATTTAGTATTTGTAAATGATACACTTCCATTACAATTTTTCATCATAATCATATCAACACCTCTTTTAATTATAGTCTCATGTTGAATAAGAGTTCCAAAACTTCATCAAGTTTAATTTGAGATACTTTCCTATTATTATTAATAGATGTTCACTTAGATTCCCACTACTAGGAATGATATCTATAATCTTGTCCACAAGTGCCTCATCATCTAAACCATTCTCACCCATTGACTATAGACTGTAAACAATTTTCATAAACCGTTGTTATACCTTTCATACTGGCTCTCCATAATGAATTATAAATCCATGATATTATTCTCTAAGAATAGCTCTTCTAGTTTCTAAAATTTTAGATGTACCAAAATAAGTAACATTCAATTTCTTCTAGATATGATTAGTAGCATCACAAGATAAATCTGAATATATGGATTCCTAGTCTTGAAACACAACAAAGTATTGTGTACCTTGTAGTTTAGTTGATATTCAGACCGTTCTTGATTAGCGAATTTTTTGACTTCATTATCATAAATCTTGTAATCTCCAGTAAGTATAAAAATATTTTCCACTCAAGTATTAATAAAAAAAGTCATCATACAATCTCTCCAATATACTTAATCATTCCCATCAAATATTGGTAGTCTGGTAGGATTTAGATTTTAAATCGAACCAACATTCATTCCATCCATCTAGAAGAAAATATCAATCCATAAGAACTTGTTAATAGAAAAATATTGTAAACAGGGATAAAAATCCTAAGCAAGAAAAATACTTAGAATATGAAAAATGTAGCAAGAAAACATATATGTTCATATAATTATTTTAGAGACCTCCTCTAATACCAATTGTTGGATCGAAATATGAATATAGATGCTAAATTACAAGAGGGGGTGAATTGAAAGATTAAAAACTTTTGTTTTTTGCCTTAATGAAAACTATGTTTAACAAAGATAAACATGGAAATTCACATGAATTATTTTAGTTCTACAAAGAATCTAGGTTCCAAAAATTTGGTTCTAGAAATGAAACATCAGGAAATTTTACAAGGAACATATTCTACCTTAAAGCATTTAAAATCTTAATTTTCAAAGTATAAAAAAGAACAAGAAATTATTAGAAGGTCATAATTTCTTTCCTTATAAAAATAAAATTAAAATAAACATGAAATAAAACAAGAAATAGGTATTAAATATTTAATCCAAACAGTAGGGTATCCAACAATCGTGTATAAAGATACCTTGATTTATACATTCATGAATGTCTGTCTTACACACACCAGGGTAAGCCCTCGATAAGAATATCAGAATCATTATTTCTATCCCGCAATAACTTGAACATTAAGGTAGTTGGAACCTCTATCTTTTGATCCCCAGAAGTCCATGAATATTAAGGTAGTTACCACTACTGTCTTCCTAACCCTAGAAGTCCTCAATTGTACACAGAAACAATCAGATTCACATGAAGTAAGGTGAACAAGATGTTCAGTACACACAAGGCATGGGAGTATCTCTCTCTAGAAACCACATCAACAACATGAAATCTCTATAGTGATGAAAGTATTATTGAGCTCATTCAAATGAGCTCTTATTTATAGGCACTTACCCAAAGGTTATCTCCCTCCTCCAACATCCATATTTTCTAAGAATTTCAAAGGTACTTGTACACATTTCACTCAAACAATGGTTAGTTAGAAATAGAATATATTACATCGTTTAATAACTATAACAAGTGTTTGAGAAATGAGGTTCCTTAACCAAATATAATTTTTTAGAGTCTAAGGAAATACAATGTTTGAAGTCTAACTAAATAATAATTTGGAGACTATAAATAATGGATATTCAATTTCTATTTTTCAAAGTATTCAGAACATGAATTCTGAGGAATTTCGGAATCTTAATTTTGAGGAATCCAGAGTCGGAATTTTGAGGAATTCAGAGTCAGAATTCTTAAGAATTCAATTTCTGAATTCTTAGGAATTCAGAGTCTGAATTCTGAGGAAATCAAAGTCTGAATATTGAGGAATTTGGAGTCTGATTTATGAAAAATTCAGAGTCTGAATTTACGAGAATTCAGAGTGTGAATTTTCAATAATTCCATGTCTGAATATCAGAGAATTCAGAGTCTGAATTACAGATAATTCAGAGTCTAAATTTCAAAGAATTCAGATTCTGAATTTATAACATCATAACATAATACTCTATATCTAGGAATTTATAGGATTTTTTGTTTTTAGAAGTGAAAGATAATTTTATAGATAGGAATAAAAATGAGTTTGATTTAGAGTAACTATAAAATGAACAATGAAAATATAGGTAAGGATAAAATTTCCTTGGGGAAATAAAATTTTCCATTTTAAGATAATTCTTAGGAAAAATAATTTCCCTTAAGATAGAGTATTTGTGATTTTCATAACATAGTGGAATGGAAAAGTCATAAGGAAACCATATTGACTCAACACATTTCCCAATCCATTTCCATTGCATATTCAATAAAATAACAGCAATAAATTGCAAAAAATTCCATATTTCATATTTTTCGTTAAAATAAATTTTATTTAATGGATTTTATCTAGTAACTTCATTACTTACAATGGGTATTACCAAAATAATTGCATATTTCCTAAGACAACCAATTAAATTGCCATATATAAGATCATGATAATGTATTCAAGGAGAAATAACACAATGAACAAAATGAAGGATTCATAGTCATGTTTGCAACAGTATAAACAAGTATCCTAATATCTGTAATTTTTTGAAACATTAACAATCAATTATACATCTATAAGTAACAAAAAAAGAGTAGTAAAAAAATTAAATGATCCTATTATAATTTTTATTTAAATATTGTTAATTATATTCTCATTAAGACCCATAATATCCGACTAAAGGAATAAAAATTCATGATATAGCCACATATGATCATAAAGAAGGAGGATAAAAAGATTTTCTACATCAAAAAATTCTCTCCAATTCACTACGTAAAGATAGAGTGAAGAAGAAATGTCCCAAAAACCATGATAAAACAAAGGATAGATTAACAACCTAGATCAGAACACCCTATATCGATTTTTAAACAAAAGATATCTCAATTCATCCTTCTCTCAAATCTCAACCAACATCAGAATGAAGAACATGGTGAAAATTATAAGGGAAAGGGGAGAATTACCTTAGAATATCTAATGCATAATCTATGGATTCTAAAAATCAAAACATGTAAGAATAGAGTGAAATACACCCTAAAATCACTTATGAGTCAGCAAATAATTGACGGAAATGACTAGATGAGGATAGTGTTTAATTTAGTTTGATTATTTAATGGAAAACATTATATTATTAGACCATGGGGCAACACCCTACATCACTGTTCAAAATTACAAACATAGGATGGAACTTTGGTGTGAAGGAAGGGACCATGATGCAGTGGTCTATGATTAAAAAATCTCCTAGAAACATAGAGAGGTCTAAATAATATTTATAACAAACTTGGAGAGAGACCATATCATAAATGAAACCACCATTCCATTGAATTCAACCACTAAGATGAAGGTCATATTATAGCCTAGATCTACTGCACAACTACCCTAAAGTCAAAAAACCCAAAAAATACATCCTCTAAGAACACATGACAGAACTGAGAACTCAAAATGAAACTATTCCATAAATGGAAGAACCTTTAAAACCCCACTCTTTTAGGTACCACACTGCAACTGATATTTCTATGCCCAAACAATCCCTTTACAGTGCAATATAAGCCCTAATGCTTCAAAATATTTCCTCACTAGAAATTTCATCTATAACTCCACCATTCACTCAGTCTCTCCTTAAACACATTATATAGACACCATTATCTACAAAATTCACACATATTAATGAGTTTTTAAAATTTCTATTTCTATATTATATACCTCTCTAAAACATGCATCCCTGATATTCAAAACAAAACCTAGAATTGGTAAAAATAAATGGTCTGAACAACCACCCTATGAGGGGATTCTCAGATATCTTGTTTCAAATGAAAACCTTCCATTGTTCAAAAACAATATTACAAATGAATACACTTTTCCAAATTATTATTTTCCCCTCCATTTGAAAAATTATACATACAATGAAGGGATATACCACAACTATCTCACAATACTACCTCAAGAACACCAATAAAGGTAACCCACCGTCCATATGTATACATTTACCACTTTTGGATGAATTTACTAAAAAAATGGTTTTATGATGTTTTATAAATATTACAAGTCCTTATTGGGATTGTTTTTTTCCTTTTCATATTCTAGAATCCATAACACATGCTTCCACAAAGGGAAAAGCTACATCTTATAAACCCGAAACCTTTAAGTGTTACAACAAATTTTTAAAAAAATTTAATTAACTCTAAAAAAATCAAAACATTTTGTCCTGATATACACCATTTGGTGAATAGTAAACTACTCTAATCCACCATGCCTCTATAGTACGTCGAATAAGATAATGGTTTGTTAATGAAGATCCACCTATTGATGATCCTGGATCTATACCGGTCACTTCACAGATGTTGCATCATAAAATATATCATACTCTCCTTAGTTGATGACATGGGAGTAATCCTGAATATACTAATGGAGTTGGGACACATGGATGATGTAGTGGATCATATATAGACATAGTGTTATTTCCAACTGATAAACTACATTGTGAACATGATATAATACCTCAAAAATCTCAATGAATAGAAGATAAATCTTACTTCTTTGGCACAAGCCTCCATAGAACCTAATGAGGGGAATCCCTAAAGAAAACATGGAGTTCATCCAAAAATATTCTGGGCATTTACCTGTGATCATAATATGACAGATATTATTCATATACTTCCTTCATAATCTATCAAACTATTTACATATTCTCTGTTGTTCTCTACCCTACATCTTGATTGAGAACCACTGACTTCCCACCCTCGGTATATCACAACAGAGAATAACATTATCCCCAATAAAATGAGTCCCATTGAGAAATGTTAATGGATTATTGATATATATTTTTAATTGGAATATTTTATGAGGATATATTTTTTTACACACATATACCAAAATCCAATATGTGGTCAATTTGTATATCCTCCATTATTTGATTGGTCCCTCACATATTCTCATCTTTCTAAGGATGAAAATCATTCATAAGTCAAAATTGATATCAAACGGCATTTTGTAACCCTATCTAAACTAATGATCGAGTATCTCTACAAAATGTAATGGTCATCACTACCCATGAATCCAAACCACATAATCCCATAGTTCCTTTCCCAAACATCCATAACACTCGATTTATAGATCGCTATAAAATTATGTGACAATATCAGTAGATCCACTATCAACCTAATTGCATCACAACTTCCTTGATCCCATGTTAATATTGAAATTAAATCAGTTTGATTTATTTTGACCACTTCTACATTGGGACATCCAATGGTTGTTAAAAACCCTCCAAGAAATGTTTTCATGGATTTCCCCAACTAATAGTTGAACGCCACACCCCAAACACTTCCTCTGACCATGGCATTCCTGGCCACAAAAGGTACATCATAAAGCCATGATACATCCTAGACACCTTAATATACATAGATAAGTATGATATATGAGAATAAGAGAGAAACCACGTGTGCACCAATATTGTATCATATAGCCTCCTCTGAAACAACATCTGATTCTAACCATCCTCTGATCATCTTTTTCAGTAATATCAATGGACAACACAGTCTCGCATCACCTCCACATCAATTTTTATCTATATAGGCCTCTAAAAATTCTTTATGAAGGTTGAATATACTGTTACATGATAACCTAATCATTTTTTTTCTATTTTATTAAAATCAGGATATATATTTATAAGATCCTCTATCACTTTTTTAAAATCCTCAGTCTCCTAGCCACATCCCTTTAAGACAGCTGACTCAGCACATTGGTATCTATATTCCACATTCCTGGAGTATAGTAGATGCCAAAATCATAATCCAATAGAAAATTCTTATATATCCTTTAGTTTAAATTAAGATCCTTCTAATATAAAATTTATTATTGATTATTACGGTTTGTAAAAACCAAAAAGGCTCACAACCATAGATTCTATGAAATCAAATTTTAGAATAACTTCAAATAATGGGTTTTACCATTATGATTTTGGTATAATAACTAACTACACCCAAAAAGGGTTACCACCATCTTCTATATCAAGGTAACTCCTAAACCCATAATAGATGCAACACAAAATACCCCAAAAATTGAACTATCCTATGGAAATAGATTCACTAAGGAAATGATCAACTTCTCTTTTTGTTATATGAATTACAACTAGAACTAATTAGTCCAAATGAAATTAGAATAAATCTTGTTCAAAGAAATATATGGGGACGTATTTCTTGTGAAATTATACACATGCCTCTAATATTATCCACTATAATGAAGGAAACTCTATAACTCTTCCATGTTTTTTGTGTTTCCCTAGAAGAAAATAGCTTATACATTTATGGTTATATCACTACCCCATGTTGAGACACCGCATTACCATTGAAATGAACATAGGTATCCAAAATTTAATTTGAGAAAACATTCCATAGAGATAATGGTATTAAATTACTAATATAATAGCTTTGATATTATCGACATTACCCAACTCTAACTTCAAGTACATCAAGATGTCATTGATTGACATTAATATAAACATTTCAATG
The DNA here is from genome assembly GCA_963277665.1 of Viscum album. Lineage (NCBI taxonomy): Eukaryota > Viridiplantae > Streptophyta > Magnoliopsida > Santalales > Viscaceae > Viscum > Viscum album. The sequence continues at coordinate 1,651,342,806 of OY728132.1, read as the reverse complement.
AACACTAGAAATATGTAGTTCCTCATACTCATGAATATATCCATCACATTCATGTCACCGAATGGTTTGACCTTGAAATCAATGTTCCCCTATATTCACATTGAGGTAGTATTTGAAATATAATCATCTTTTTCCATCATATAATGATATCCTAACCACAAAACCAATATATAAAAACCAATTGGAAATTTTTATCATGTTGAATAGATCATCATTTGTTAGAATTTGGGAATGGTTAATGGTCATCACCCGATTCTACCTTGAGTTTCCTACAAATAACATTAGACCACCTCTCTTTTTCTTAGAGAAGAATACTATAACACACAAAGAAGATACATCAATTTGAATAAAACCACATTATATAATATCATCAAATTGTAGCCTCAAATAATATAGCTTCATAGGATCATTTCAATATTGGTCCATCATCATTATATATGTTCCAGGATATAACTATATAACAATATTGATATCATGTCAAGGGGGTTCATTCAAAACCACATCTGATAAAAAGTCAGGAAACTCTTACATTACACTGGTGAAATAGCACTCAAGAGATTCCACTAATATATCTTTAAATAGATCTAAAAGTGGAATAAATTTCACTCCACCTATATGAAAACTCCTCTCACGAGAAGACACAACCTTTTGGCCCACCACATCATATTACTAAACTATAATAATTAACGAATATAAGATTCTACACATAGGATATATGGAATGAATGAAAATTATAAAATTGAATGGTTGTATTTGTGGAAAGATGAAATCATCCACTAATTGGTGTTGCTCTATCAATAGTCTACCTAGAACACATAAAACAAAAAACCTAATAAAAAATTGGTTCGGATAAGACCATGGAAACATGAATCCTCTCCCCATATTTTCATAAATATTAGACCAATTTAGGAACGAAAAATGTGTGAGATGATCCTGAATTAAAAGAGGCAGGACATTAGATAGATGATAGAATTATAAGAACTCTAACAACCTATAGCCATATTTCAAAAAAAAACCTCCAGCACATGTATCTTACCATGATAAGAACCTTTATATCATTACTAATGGCCATTATAACCATGATCTAGTATTGGTAACTGGGGAGGGGGAAATCGTAAGGATTCTATCTATAAAATACATCATCCATTGGATATAGGAACAACATCAGTGGTACCTATAACTAATTCCACATCAATGGAATGTGTTTCAATTAATCAAATGAGGATATGTATCCAATCTAATACTAGCCTCCCAGATCTATTAGAAACTAATCATGGTGGTTTCCTTTAATCCTACATACATCGGATAAAAAATTATTAACTTGGTAGATTCATAGGATAAACCATTCATAGATTGACATTTCAAGGTTTGTTGACAACCATTCTCCATTCGTTAGAACACCTAATCCCTAGACATCTATGATCCACTACGTAAAGCTCTCCACCTCAAGACACCCAACTTGCTATAGTTTTGAGTCTCGATTCCTAGATAATTAATATTCTCAATAACCTTGGCCTATTAATACATAGAAAAATTCATATACAAAGTAAATAGGGTGACCAAATATAAGATAGTTTAGTGTAGCTCCTCTTCAATACAATACACTATTCAATCCTCATTGAGGAATAAATATGGATGAAAATCATGGAGGCCCATAAAATTAAACTCATGCATTCACACACTCAGGATCCCCTGCTAAGAGGAAAAAACCTCCTACCTCTTTTCTACCTTCATCATGAAGAAAAATAATTCAAAAAGGAATTACATTTGGAATTCTTCCCATAAAAGTTCTTCCTCTATTAAGAGGCTTGGGTAAAACATCCACTATTGATGTTTAAATCCTACATCTAACAAACTACCAAAGGAAACAAAAAATCATCCCAAAATTGAAATATAATGAAATTGATCTCTTTGTTTTCAAATAATCTATCTATCTATGGGTCATAGATTCTCCCTTAATAATTTTATAGGTACTACCACTAAACTAAATGGAAGGCCTACAGCCATGACTCATCATCCTCTATAAATTCAATCAATTTAAAAACAATTGACTCATCATATTAATCCTTTACCATGAAATCTACATGAAAATGATAACCAAGAAATCTTCCAAAAAATACATGGTAAATCCAAATCTTGGCGGAATACAATTTTATCATGGTTCATTTAATGAATTTAATTCTAATTTCAAAAATTCACCCCAATTCATACTTGAATACATATTAATATGATACATATATCTCTACTAGAAGAGTACGCTTCAATAAAAATAACCTCCCTTTGAAGTTCGGTAGACTCATAGTCCTTGGATTAGGTCAAAAAAGGCCATTAAATCATGTTCCCTAGTCGGTCATCCTTGACACTGTGATATACCAAGGTCAATTGGAACCCATGACCGACCAATTAAAGTAATACTAATAGTTTAGAACACTAATATGAATATTATCTATAATGAAAAACCTATAATACAACTCTATTGTGACTACCTCCCACTAAAGATACCCACTATTTTGGAAATGGAGGAAGACATATAATGACCCCAGAGTCCCATATTCTGTAGTCCATGGGTTAGAGACTTGTACTATGGGTATAAATAATTCACACAAAATAGGAATTGTCCTTGTTGAAATAAGGGATGGTATATATGATAAAATAACCATCTAGAATCTCTAACACATAATAAAATAGTAAACTATAAACATCCCAATATTTATGATAAATGTATAAAAATACATATAAAAGTCTCTAAATAATTCACTAATGACAAGTCTTATGACTAAAACTCAAAACAACTTCAATGATAAGCTAGTGATGTCTAACTGAGTCCCTAAAATTCTCCTTTAACAATGAAAAAATGTTTTTATATATATAGGGAGACCGTGACATGTTTATTAGGTAGGATCATTTCAAAGGGATCTCATGTACTCTTTAAAATATAATATTATTTCACTAGGGAAAAATGTGAAGAACCAAGATTCAACTAAATATTCCAAATAACCAGTATTAGTGTATCAATGTCAGTATCACTAAATAAATAAATTAATATATCTTTACGGTTTTATGATAATATAAAAAAATTCCCCATGTAACCAATTCCCCACAAATTTTCCACTCTCACACCACATCGTCGATATTTATATGCCCCATCCCTTCCATGCATATCTTAGTACATATCCATCCATAAATAATATGGGTTTGACACATCCATTCCTATCCAACCCTAAAAATTTATAATATATAATCCTACCATTATTCGTCATCCACATATCAAAACCTCATCATATCAAAACATCATCCAAATAACCATGAAAACCACATGCCCCCTACCATGACTGAACGCCACCATATATCACATCCTCGTAATGTCTAAGTGATGTGAAAAACCAAACCATAATAATTGAGTGATCTGAAACACTAACATGTCATCACTAGGTGATCTCCAACACCCACATGTCATCACTATAGCTGATGGAGGGTTTGTGAAGTTGTCTTAACCCTCCATCAATTTTGGCATCATCCAAAATTTCTTGGAAACACAAATAGCCCAAAACCATTTAGAATTTGCAAGGTTATCCAACATGGGTTTGGAGATAATAAAATAATATAAAAATAAAATACAGATAGATAGTACATATTACCAAGTCGATGGGTTGATATTAAAAACACTATTCTACACCAAAACACCACCATTAAACATCAAGAAATCTATTACAACCACTAAAACCACTAAATGTATCACACCACATTAACACCACCCTAACAACAAAATTTCCAATTCAAATAAAATGCTCATCTTATTACCAAAATTTACCAATTACAAGCCATTATTTTATTATTAAAATTTAATTTTCTAATTAAATTATTATTATATAGATTTCGGGATACAATTTTTTCATTTAAAAAAAATCTATTTATCTTCAAATTCTCTCAATACAATTTATACAAAAAGAAATTCATCCCATGAAATTAATTTTTATTATTTAAATTCTTTCTATGGATAACCAGAAAACTAACACAACTACAACATATAGCAATGCATCAATATTAAAAACACTTCCATGAGTACAAAATGAATGATTGTCAATTCCTAAAAACTAACCATATCACCCCCAATAACAATAGTATAACTACCAAACATCTCCACACATCAAATACCAAGCCAAATATACATCTATTTTCTACCCAACACATTCTACACTCAAGAGAGCCACCAACATCACCACACAGGCCCAACCAAGTTTCACATAACCACAAAAGATTCCCCATATAAACATAAAAACACAATAGATCATTCTAGATTCTTTAATCATATAAATGCTGCTGTTTTTTTAAAGGGATTTAATTAGAATACTTCATTACATAAGAGGGGTATTATCTCTCAATTTTTATATTTCAATGGGAATTAGTTAATTAGCAATATATATGTTCTTAACCTTTTATTTGGGCTGAGATTAAAAAATAAAAACAATTAGTGTTTAATAAAAATATTATCTAAAACATAAATAAGGTTTGAAAAATCCATGATTTTCAGAAGCATAATAAGAAATCATAACTCTATAAGCAATATCACCGAGCGTAGTAAATACATGTGAATTATCCCATTCCCATCTAATATCATTTAATATAAATTATTTATATTCTTATTATGAACTGTATTTTCCACCCAAAGGAATAAAAAAATCATGAAATCTGCTAACATGCACATAAATAGGGAGGGAATGAATATCATCTACCCACAAAAAATATTTCTAAACATCACACAATGATGGGTTGAAGAAAAAAAATATAATCAAGACCAAAATAATTCAATTGATAAAAAACCTACACCACAACTCCCTCTATAAATATTTAGTATCCTAATCAACCAAAAAATTTATATCCCTAAGCATTATATTCATTGTTACAAAAATATTAAAGGAAAAATAAGATGTAAAATAGGGAAATTACCTTATAATTTCCATCACTCATACTTAAGATGCCAAGAATAAAATCCCACATGGATAGGGTGAATGCCCTACTAATAGAACCATTCAAATTCCCAATAATCAAGAATAAATAATAGAGTAATATAGGATTTTAAGTGGTTTGGTAATTTATATTGAATAGAATATTAAAATAACATGAGGCAACACACTACTCCATGATTAAAACGTGACTCCACATGATATATCTATAGAATAATGGAATGGAGCACTCCCAAATGTGTCCGATAAAAACAAAATTTGAGTGAAAAAGTGAGGTCCACACTATATATGAAATAAAATAGTAGAAATAACATAGCACAAGTGAAACATCCACAACATAGAATTCAATCACCAAGAATAATCCCACATGATAACCTAATTATAACATGCAAACTAAGTCAATAGAACTATAAAAATATTATGTTCAATACTTCGCTACATAACCTAAAATACTTTCCACAATAACAAAGAAAATGAATGAACCAAGAAAACCCAACTACTAAAGGCTTCACATCATAATTTATCTCTCCACACCACAAGCACGCACATTATAGAATACCATAAGCCTCCACAATAGAAAATCCATCCCTAGATGAAATTTCATCTATAACTCACAATACACTCCCAACACCCTATAAATGACACACAAACACCACCATCACCAGAAATCCCACAAATTAATAGGTCATAAAATCTGATCTTTAACATTAAATATGGTGTTCCCCTATGATTTTATATCTATGAGTTACCTATTTGATTATGTACTAGTGTTAACGAATTTGAATATATGACTAATGTATTCCACCATTTAATATGTATAGAGATGTCATCGTCCAATATGGTTTCACCATTCTATCCACATTCCATTCAAATGTAAACATAGTCATTAGGATTTCAATAATGTATTTCATAACGATGATTTTTCAAGAAACATTATATTGGAATGAAATATATTTTTATGATATACTTGTTTTTGTAGGTCACACGAAAAAAATATACCAAAATAGTTTATCCCATAGATTTTTTATATATTCATTCATTTATTTCTTATACCCTGTAAGAAAGTGAACCAACAATTGAATGGATTGAGTTCATTTGTTTTTATTATTGCTTCTCCATGTTTTGAATTTAATGATATAATTTTTATGTATGTTTGTTTGGTTTCATTATTAATCTCTTTTTATTCTTGTTCATGACTTATGTGGTTGTCTCCTTGATAAGGGGAATGGGTAAAAATTCTATAAATACCATCTATTACTATAGAAATTTGTTCTATAAAAACTCATTTATATATTCCCCCATCCACATATTATTTTATAGTTTTATTCTCATTAATATTTCATTATTAGTTTATTGTTGTTGTTCACTTTTATTATGGATATATTGTAGAGTTATTATGTCTATGAAGACTTTTAACACATGGGGTATGTTGGTGGTCATTGGAATGGATGAATATTGATTCATAAACCATATAGGGTAGCTTACTATTTTTATTTTTTCTGAGTCCTAGACACTTCTCCTCAACTAATGGGATGAAGTTAATTTAAATGGATTGAGGCATAATAGGGTGATTGTCATTGTTTATATCCAAATGTGATTCTATTTCTCTAATGTTTTTTTATTATTTTTCCCTCTTTTGGTCCCTAATTAATGTTTATTTATTTATTTGGGCTTTATTTTTTTCTATATCATATTCTAAATATATCTATATGTGAGGATAATTACTTTTCCTCACCCATCTCTTCATATTGGAATATTGTGGTCTTTGAATTAAATTTCATTTGTTTTAAGTGGTTTCATGAGTTTCTTTGTTTGTACCATGTGTTTTCAAGTGTCTTGTTAGTATATTTCACATGAAAAATAACGTTCTCAATGGATTTAATGTATTTTACAAAAGTAAATTCATGTGAAAAAATAATGATGACAAATAAATTGATATATCAGGTCGATTCATGTCGTGTTTTGAAGATGAATGAATCATTATAGATTTTTTTGTGTCAAAAAAGAAGAATACACTAAGTGCGTGGTCTGAATCAGTTTGATATAGATTATTTGAACTTCCCATTATAAATATTTTTATCCCACCTATGATAGAAACACCTTGATGTGTTTTCAGTGGTCATACAATAATCATTAACAACATAAAAAATAAATTAATATGATTTATTTATCTTCGTTGAATCAAACATGTAAACATAAATGAATAATTGGTTACCTACAAAATGTATCTAATGGACTACATATTTAGTTGAATTTTTTTGATGAAACCCATGATGCTTCAATCCAAGACTCGTAAAAATAGTGGGGAACTAGATTTAGGACTTAATTTTGTAATATGATGACTCACACACGCTGAAGTGGTGTTAAAAATTCCTCTATTAAATAATGAAAAATTATGCATGAATAAGAGAGACTATATACAAAATTCCATGAAAATAATTATTTCTTTACCATCCAACATCTCCCAACATAACAGGATATAATAGATCCATTTAATAGTTCTCCTCGACACGTATGATGAATGATGATTTTATCAGCTGCATTGGGTTACATCAAATTTCTCTCATGATTTATATTTTTTAATGTTACCATTGGACTCATTGAAAAGATGTTCATGAAATTTTTAATCAATTACTCATATTTTAAACACTGATGAAAGATATGTGAGACTGATTTATCTTTCACACAACATCTTAAGAAGCTAAATTGTAAGTCATATCACACACCAGGATAAGGGAAGTAAATAAATAAATTTACTTATTCCGAATTTTGTATATAATATTCCATGATATCCACTTCCAATGTATAGTAGGCTATGATCTAGGTGCATTATAATATAAAAAATACCATATTTTGGTTCATATATAATAATCACCCACTTTCACTTTAATATAATAAGGAATAATGAAAATATATTACCACTTTTTCTAAATCCCTAGAAATTTTTTTTGGATATTTTTCCATTAAACTCTCTTTTATTTAGAACAAGAAAATTGTCCAAAACATAATTCTTATCTTTTGGAATAACCATGTGACCTCTAGTACCATATAATAAAATTATGTATATGAAATTTCTATTTCAAATATATAAAAAATAGAATCCTCTGTAAATGATTATGTGATTCTGAAACTACTAAAGTGTCCAGAGTGATATACATCAGTCATACCAATATATCTATATGACCAAATGGCCCTAAGGCCTTCTTTTTTTATTGATTTTTAATAACCACCCTTTAAAGGGATGATGGGAAACCCTTATAAGTCCCGTAGGCTTATGTGGATTACATTACCTGAATGAATTTTCGGTATTCATCCAAGACAAGAATACATAAAAATGCTCCTCCCCAACATCTAGATCATGAAGTCATATTTCCACCTTTTCATTTCTTTCTTGACAAGAAATACGCGTTCATATGTGGACATGCATAGTCCCATAGTAATATCCATACCCTTTCATTCTTCCATATCCATATAGCTTTGTTAGGGTGAAATCGCATGCTCTGAGTCATCATCTAGATCTAGTTATTTTGGTTAGTCTGGTTTCATCTGTACTGCATGATCTGAATGAGGTGGCTTGCAGGCCTTGAGGTGTCCTGAAAACCTTAATTGGTCCAAAGGCCTTGTGTATTTCGAAGGCCTTAAATACATTAACCTCCAACTGATGGCCCAAAGATTAATAGTTCTTGCTGCTACAGTACCAAATAGTACCTACTTTAGTACCTACTACAGTACCAAACAGTGCATTCTACAGTACTACTACAATACCAGAAATATGCCTCCTCCCGGATTTGAACCTCGGTCTCGTGGATGCACATGGAGACTCCTCACCAACTGGGATGAGGCTCATGTGCCTGATATCTCTATATGTACATGTAAATTAATATATATATCATATATATCATATTAATAAATATATAATCCATTTTCTATGACACTGAGTGACAAATAAGACATAGACTGATTTAAATATAGTGTTGATCATCATATTGTTTCTTGATTCTCCAAAAACATTGATATGATTGATGAATATGTTATGTTTCATTCATATAATAGATGAATAAATCACATGTCTTGCATCCCATTATTTGTGAAAATTATATAAGAGTCTAGTAATCAAGTCTATTAATATCATTAGTTTAATAAAACTAAAGTAAGAATGTGTTTTTTTGTAATACAAGTGGAAAAATCTATCATAGGATGCACTACAACTGTTGAAATTATCATCAACATACCAATCCAAACCCAAATTAGCTAATTGAATTTTGATTTTTCAAATAAAATTAATCATTTATTAGAGGTTTTCATGCTAGGTAACTCTCCAATATCAAGTAATGGGGACTGTTTATTAGAATATACCCCTATGTATATTGATACATGATTGAAATTCCATGAGTTTCACATTAGAACATTGCTACATGTAATAAGTAAATGATTATTACATCATGAATTTATTAATTGTATCATATATTGAACCTTCTATATGAGTTCATAATTCTATTCATGTTAATATTAACATATCATCACAACCCATTTAATTTAATGATTTTCATCGATTAGGGGAAAATCCATGTTATACATATGAATGAGCCCATAAAGAGCGCTTCTAACCTAGGTTTCTCTTCCTATCATCATCACCCCACGCCTCAGAATAGCTAGGATCTCCACCTAAGTGTTGATTGGAGGACATGAGACATCACTCTATCTCACGGTGATGTCATGTGACATCCTGGAACCACCTTCCTCGACTTTCCTCATCGATGTTGGCCTACCTCCTTCCACACTCCACCATTGCTGTATAAGATTTTTTCAGTTGCACACTGAAGGTCCAGTGGTTGGTTTCCAGTTTCTGTGCATGAGGGTTCTAGCCTTGAATTCAGTGTTTGCACTGGGTGGTCCGCTGTAGTCTCTGAGTTTTTGGCTGGTGGTGACATGATATATTTTATAGTTTGCATTTATTTTAGAGTAATATGGTTCTTGGGTAGGATTGGGCATGGTGATGTGTTCTCGAACATCATCATTCTTCCTTTTTTTTCATTTCAATTTTTTTGTTGCTGCTCATGTGTTTTTTGGTGTGTTTTGCAATGGTGGGTACTGCTCCTCCAGCAATCTTATGTTTCGAAGCTTCTCTTCTAGTGCTCTGGTGAAGGTTCAATTTGGAATTCATTTTTTTGCATCTATTTTTTGTTTTGGATTGTTTTGGGATAGATTTCTATAATATTTTTCTGGCATGCTTTGGGTGATATGGTGAAGGTAGGGACGATCATGGAAGAAGATGATTATGGAGATATTATTATTTTTATGATGACAATTGTTCGGGGTGAATCTATTTTGGTTCATTCTTATATTTTTGAGGTATAATTTTCTTGATGATGTCATGCGGTCTATGGTGCAAGGTTATGGTGTAGGATGAAACTTATTATTTTATTTTACTTAACAAAGAATGATTTGGTTTATGTTTTTGAGCATTAATTATGTTTGGAGGTTTGAATTTTGTGGTTTTTCTTAAGGAACAATGAATTTGGTACATGAGACATTGCAACTAGTTTATTTTCAAGGGACAGTTCCAGAGTTTTTTAGAGTAGGGAGAATTATCCTTATCATCTCTATCTGGAATTGGATGTTTTGAGAGGGTATGATTTTTACATCGGTACTAGGCTCGTACATTCTTGCATGGTATAGCTTGCCGATAAGCAATGGGATGGTGGATGCGGATTAGATTATTATTGTTGCTAGGATTGGGATTTTACTTTCTTCTGAAGAGGATTGTATTTGTCTTCTTGAACTTGTTCCTGGAGGAATGGTTTTGTTTTATGTCATTAATGTCAATATTGTTTCCCACGTTATCCCCAAAATTTCTTTTGAAATGAAAATATAATTTTTAGTCATTATATTACATTTAGGGGATCTTATAATTTTAATTTTTATGTAATGTAAAATGTTTCACACATGAATACATGATAAATGGAGATTTCATTTATAATAATAACATAATTTTTCTATAACCATTACAACAGTTTTTTCATTTTTTAAACAACAGTATATTATATATAACTATAAGTTGTTTCTAAGGTAATGGTTTCATTAATAGATATTCTATATTATCCTATGTATCCACCCAATAGATCTTTAAACCATAATTCTTTATGATATATTGTATATGATAGTATTTTTATAAAAAAATTATACCTTTGGTGATACCAGTGTTTCTTAGCCTAAGAAATAGCTCCATTTTTTCCATGATAATGTTCATTTACTCCCTCTATTCCATTAACCACCTATAGTTCAAATATAAATTACCCAATAAAACTATCTTCATTCATAGTATTAGATTCAGTTATGTATTCCTTCATTATTTTAGATCCCATTTTGATTACTTTTTTAGAACTCTTATAACATGTATTTCCACAAATTTGGAAAGACATGAACCCATATTGAGACATCATATGATATATGTAAGATTATAAACTAGATTCTATGTGTCCCTTTACCTGAACATAATACTCTCCTATAAAAAACTAGAATAAATCCATACTCTATCTCATGTACATAATTATGTTTTTTATAGAAATCAAATCACCTCCAACCGGATTACATTTGTATTGAATTTTAAAGATAATAGTATAAATAAAATCAGATCGAGTACACAATATGTAATTTACAATAAATCATATGGTGGTCAAATAAAAAATTAATCCCATCCTTTTAAATCTCAAAATGTTTCCTGAATCATACTAAGATTCATTCCATGTAACACTGGTACATACACCTTCTTGGAGTTATATATGAAAAACAACATTAGTAATTTACAATTGCATTTATTGGTTAATTTTTAGAAATCTAAAATATCTATGTAGCTTCACCCTTGTACTTAATTGAGAATAATTTACATAGACACATAATCATAGAGAAAACTATCGGGATATCAATTCGGAAAATTAGGGTTTCATCAATATACAATGTCAAAATTATATTATGAGCCCACTAATGTTTTTTATACTGAAGAAGATTTTTTGGTTTTGATAAAACCAAACTATATTATTTCATCGTAAAAATATATATTACAACTCTAAGAATCTTACAATAATACATAAATGGTTCACCGTAACAAGAATACAATATTATTCTGATTTTTTTACATCAAACCCATTGGGAAATATTATATATACACATTCTAGAATAAATTAACAAAATAGATACTAATTTTGAAATAAATTTGATATATCCCCTAATTAGTGTAATCTTATATGTAGTGAAAATTGAGAATGTATTTTATCATCACAATTTGTTAAATGGTTTCTTCATAGTCAACACCATGAATTTACATTTACCCTTTTTCAACTAGGTGTACATTATAGGTAGACACTCTATTATCTAGGTTAGTTTTCTTACTCAAACCCCACTTGAACCCAATAGTATATACCCATTTAGGTGAATCCAAAATGTTCCAAACATGATTATTGTTTGCATATTTCATTCAAAACATCTTACCTTTTGGACATTTCATAGAATCAATACTCTCATTGCACCCATGGTAGTTTTTAGGATCATCATATATAAAAAGTATCGTATCATTATTATTTATGATAAATCCATACTTCATGAGGTCATTATTAATTATTCATGATCTTCAATGTTTTTATGTATTTTTAGTTGATTGTTCTTACATAACTCTTTATTAATCCAGCTAAACATCTATAATAGGAATGTTGGATTGAAATTTAGATGTAGATACTCAATATACAAAGGGGGTAAATTGTATGTTTTAAAACATTCATTTTGATAGATTAGTTTAGTAGAATTAAACTAATTGAATTAAAAACCACTATTGTGTTAAAACAGATAACTCTAATAGAGACGTTGGACAGATTATAATCATAATAAGATGATTATAGTAGTATTCCAAAGGAAACTAATTTACCACAATCACATATTGCGTGGTAATTGATTATATTCACAATGTATAATATTATTAGAGTAATGAAAATAAATAGATTCTATCATATAGTGTATATATTTGTACTCCAAAATTTGTAAAAGATTTAATCCCAAAATAATTATAACCAGAGTAATTGATCATAATCAGAGTAATTGATCGTATTCTATGTAATTGATCAAAATCATAGTAATTAAAATGTTACGAATATATAATAGAAAATGAACAAGTGAATAATACACTTTTTATTACAAATAGTAGAATGTAAAAATATAAGTAAAGGTTTTAAAATATTTTATCCCAAAGAGAACGGTATCCAAAATCCTTAGATAAGATTCCCTTGATTTATAATTTTCATAATGTTTTTCTTACCCACACGAGGGTATTCCCTCAATGTAATTATCTGCGTACTTCTTCTTATCCCCACAAGACATTGACCAATAAGGTGATTGGTGCCTTTTTTTCCTATCCCTTGAACACCTCTATTGTACTCTTCAATAATCATCATCACACATATAAAAACAAAGAAATTGAAGATGAAAAGTGTGTCAAAAAATATGATCACAACTATATCACTTAAAATATTTTTTCACAATGCAATTTTGGTGGAGTTTTAGTACATTCATAAATAAACCACTTCCACATTATTCAAATGACATGATATTTATTTGTGTTTTCCCTAACAATCATATTCTCCTCTAATGATCAAATTTCTTCCTTAAATCTTGGAGGGACTTGGATAAGTGGAACTTCAACGGTCATATTGTAACTGAGACAATGATATCATTTTAATACAAATAAAAATAGAATACTTGAAATTGTTTTGATTGACGGATATTCTTTACAATACAATACTATTTTCTAGATGCAGTCTATTGAGTTAAAAAAATATGGCCTATTTGATAAAATACAAGAGTGAGAAGTAAATCAGTGTGACTATATTTATTTCACACAATGAGTATTATTATATTGGTAGTATGGATTCATTGATGAGTATAATGAAATAAGAATTAACGATATTGATAAAAAATTTAGTCACATTTTTCAGTTGAGTATGATAGAATATATAACAGTAAGATTGAAAAAAGTAGTCATATTGTATGTATTGATTAAGATGGAATAAATAACAGTGGGATTGATATAAATCATACTCAGAAACAGAAGTATCAATAGACAATATATGTATTTGTTTTAAAAGTGACTTTTTAAATTTCAAAAACTAAAAAATCAATATAAGAGTCAAAAGAATAATTTTGTCTCAATAATCTCCCCCTTTTTGAAAATAAAAATCCACAAGTTAAAAACATAAATGAATACAAATTCTAAACAACTTCATATTCAAAACACTTATACTTATCTCCATTTTAGTTTTTACAAACTTTTATGAATAATATTTCAATGTGATTAACCTGCCCATTAGGATTATTGAATCCTTAAGGATCATATTCGATATGAATAATCTCCCCTTACTGAGAGTATTATATTTTTAAGAAATTTTCCTATAATATCACTTCATTCATTATCTCCCTTTGTGTAATCATCCCTTTAATAAAATGTTCTTCCCCTTTATTATTTAAAAAATTGAATAGGGAATAAATTATAATACAGAAAAAACGTTAGGGAAAAATATTCAGACAAAAAATGATTTGATCATCTAAAAAATGAGAGAACGTTCATAAAAATGAGGAAAACATTCAATAAAAAATATATAGATGTTAATAAAAATTAATAAATTATTTCAAAAGTATACAACAAGAGTTCATATAAAAGTCATTTGGTTTCCTTGTCTTTGTCAGTCTCTTTATCCTTTTATTTATTTATCAAATGTAAAACATATGTCTTTACCTTCTTGAATTTTTTCATGTCTTCCATTATATTGTCAAGGGATTCATGATGTATCTGATTCATTTCTTACTGCTCTTCTATTAGCTTGTCATTATTAAGAATTCGTTCATCTTGAATAAAATTATTCTCTTCTGATAATTTGAGATTTTTTTCTTTGGCAAGAAAATCATTTGTTCTAATTATTAATACCATCAATACAATTTTAACTCTTTTTGACAAAAAAAATTTCATTATCCAAATCCAACACTTTGGTTATGAGTTCTTCAAACTCGTCAGACTGGATTCTTTTTTAAGTATTAGGTGTTTAAAATGCCTTCACTTTCTCTTGGGTTTCACTTATTTACCAATTAGAAGAAGCTAATAGATCATTTTCCAATATAATTATATATTAAATGGTAATCTCATGGTTCATGACACTTATATCAATGGTATGAGACCATCTGAAAACATTTTTGATCACTTTTATATATTCCACAGAACATTCTTCATAGAAAGTGAATTCAGATTCATGTTTCAAAAACCTATCAAAAAAACATTCATTGAGTTTGTTCTTTTGTTATTACTATATGAATGAATTTCAATCTTCACATCATTCTTTGTAAAGTAGGTAATTATCTATTCATGTCTTTTCAAAACATTTTTAATGTATTGAATAACTTTTATTTCAATAGTTCCATCAGATATAGTGTCATCTTTGTATTTAGAAAGATCACAATAGTGAGTTCCTATTGTTGTATATTCAATATTTTCATTTTCATTTTCATCAGGTTATTTTCTAATTTTCCTCTTTGACACTTGGATCACTTTATTTTAGTGATTTAATTGTCCAAAAATCAAATATGATTGAATTATTATGGAAGGAACTTTACATTAGGTTGCTTCAGATAATCATGCAAGTATTGAATCAGACTGTGAATTTTGATGCTCACTAGAATCCTTTTGTTTTGAATAATTATTCTCTTCCTCGGTGGCTTTCTCTTCATTTTTACTTTTTCCATATTAACTACATTTTCCTTCTTCATCGATGTATTCATAAATGAACCGAAATTCTTAGTTTTCTTCCTCTTGTGACACTAATTCTTCATAAACTTTATATATATATATTTTCCTTTGTCTTGGTCAATTGGTATTACTGAGATAACAGGGGCTGGATCCCTTATATGTATACATGAAATTTCATTCTATGTTGACATTAACAAAAATAAAATATCAAAAATTTTGGTTTTCCACTTTTTCTCTTTATTTTTATTTTCTTTATCTCTAATAACTTCTTCACCTGAAATGTTTTCAACAAGAGCCTCAACTGAATTGAAACAAAAAACATAATCAACATATTTTCTATTATCATGTTTTTTCCTCCATTCATCAGCCATTCCTTCACCATAAAAACTTATTCCTGGGTTTTTGGGAGAATATCAAACATGGCAATCAATTTATTTTTTGAGGTGGATTGTACTTCAGTTTCACAAACTCTTTCTTTTATTGTTTCATCTACTATAATCATAACAAAATTTTTGGAATCAGAGTAAAAACTAATTTTCATCCTTCTTATTATATCATCACTAATCCAAAAAGTAATCAGTTTTATTGGATGTGAAGCATGATGGATGCTTTAAAACATTATTCATTCAAAAATAAGATGACTTAGAGTTGTTGGAAACAATAATAAATGTGACTATATAGCTCCAAACATGTGAATTTGTACGGTTATGAAGCTATAACCCATAATAATGATTTTTTTAGATCGAAAAGATAATATAGTGTAAAAAAATTATATTCCTTTAAATTATTTCTCTCACTGCTCTGGTTATTATAAATCCTTTCATATAGAGGGAAAAAACCCAATTATTTGATAACAAATGAGTCACTTGTCATTTTTATTCATGGATAATAAAAAATGATTTCTCAGAATTTTCTCTATTAAAAGAACTCAATTTATTTGGAATTTTGTGGGATGGATAGCAATATTCTTCATTACATGGAAGGAATTAAAATCTTGCTTCCTCACTAGCTGAAAGACTAAATTTTTTCATATATTAGAATGACATTTTCAAATTATATTCATTAACATCTAAGGTTTTATATAATTGTAGTACATACTCTTAAATGACTAGTATTTGAGTTTTTGGTCTCTCAACACATACCAATTACCAAACATGGAATTGAATAATCCTTCTCTGGGTTGATTCGTGTCTCTCATACAAATCTCTTTTAAGTATTATTTCACAAACGAACATAAATATGAAAATTTAAATTAGTTCCATTTCATTTGGAGAGGATTGTAATGCCCCAACCCTAGTTACCTAGATTCGGTGCATTATTACATAACATTGGCATGATAACAAGAGATCAAGTCTCAAAAGACCAGTTAGATTATAGCCTTAGAAGTGCTAGATACATACACAAGTTTTACATTAAATCATGAAATGAAAAAACAACAAAATATTGTCCCCTATGAACACAATAATATCCCTTAGCCTATTATTATAGGTTAATCGTAATATACTCCTTCCCATATGGGGAAAAATAAAACATAGAATGGGGTGACCTCAGAGGATCGGTAAGGATAAAAATATTGCAGAAACTATCATAAATTAGAATAAATATTTAAGGCATTGTATAAGACTAAAATACAACACTTTTAAACATAATCATTTGTATAATATGGAAAGGATGAACCAAATAATTCCATTTACATATTCACATGGATATTCTACTAGTCGAATAATCTCCTCTAAAATCAATAGCCAATTTCATAATGATAGAATGCATAATGTTGGATATCATGACCACATAGTCAAGGCCTCATGACATGACTAAAAATAAGATATTGTCATGGGATTATTCCAATACACTAGTTTTCCTCATGATACCTACTGATGAATTGAGGAGCTATAGCGGAATCCACCCATCCCTTACTAAGTCTAATGTGTTCCTCGTATGAAAAGGTTGAATCATAACATAATTTTTTTTATTAAAACTATCATAGTAAATGTTAATACATTAAACATAAACCATGAATTGTATAAAAATAACACATACATAGTCAAACATATCACAAAACCTTTAATACCACACAGATGATTGTATTATAATAAATCAACATCAAACAAGTGTAATGTCCTTCAAATGATGTTGACATAGATGAAATCAAAAATATTTGAGAGATATATCTCTTTCTATTTTGAAATCATTTAAAAGTCTCATAATTACAAAAGAAAACATTTATTTTGAAAGTATTCTTATATTAATTTATGGGAATATTCTAATTTTTCATAATGGTTGAATATAGCCACACTGGCCGTGTATGTTAAAAAACCATTCTTTCTATAATTTTGTCGAAAAGGTCATTGAGGACCGTGTATGGAAATTGGTGGAAGGATTCCATTATAAAAATATTATAAAAAGTAAAAAAAATGATATAAATGTATTTAAACCATATTCTAAGAAATAGTATAAATTTTTTGAAATACATTTTTAATAAACACTATTGTGGTTAATAAATATGTCCCAGTAGATACTCACGTATAAAAAACCATAGATAATGAAGTGATTGTAGACTTAACCCTTACCATGTACTTTTACTTGATCTAGGGTACATTAATCACCTGTATAATAGTTAAATCATTGTTATTAAATTACAAAATTACAAAATACATAAATATGATATCATATATTATCTTCTAATATTGCTTTGTTAAAAATATTTTAGTAGTATTACTGATTCAGGTGTTAACTGATCTGTCTTCCTTTATATGTTTTGTTATGTGAGTCATGTTTTTTATGGATAAGATGTATTTTTTTCATGTACATAATGATATTAAGTTAATAAAAATTAATTTTAATCATAAAATGAACATTATTCTGGAATGATTACGATGGGGAATGAATCTCATTGCGTTCATGGAGACGTTAATCCGTACGTATGCACGAGGGACAATATAATTCCATTGATGGTGAAATAATATGTAATTGGATGGTATATAATCTATAAAGAATCATTAACATGTTATATTTATTATTTTCATAAATTATACTCATTATTATACCTATCCAAATCATGAATTGTTCAATAACAAACTACACCACGATGTGGAGATGATAAGACTTATGTACGCATGTATTGCGACTTTCTCATTCATAGGGTGGATAAGATAATGAATATGGTTGTTACATATTTATATTAACATCATAGTGTGTATATGTTACTGGATTTATTATTTTGGTATGGAAAAAACAAATAAATAAGATGTGGAAGAAGAAAATAACCTTGAAAGATGTGATTAAATTATTACCTCTTCTTCGGGTGCTTCCTTTCGAATTGATCAAAAGGGCTCCATAGGCTAGATTATGATCAATCTAAGGCTTCTAGGTTTAAGTGAGGGTTGTTGGTAGGATATTTGAATAATATATGGCCGAGACAAATGGATTTGGACATGTGATTTTGAGGTAAGGGAATGTACCCTTTTATTAGAGAGGTGAGGGTCACTTTAGGAAAAGCATGAAATATTATTTTATTATACAATCATATTCGGTTTATAATTGTTCCAAATGATTTATTTAGATGATAAGTTTAGGATGGGTCAAAAACCTCTCAACCAATAAGTTTTAGATAGGTTTAAGTCACCATATTAACATTATCATTTAGATTAAACTCTTAGTGAAATAGTTTAACTTTTACAATGTATTCTTGTATTATTATAATAAATGCCTAATTAACGTACTATAAAAATTCAAGAGAACCCCAAGTGGTTCATTATTGATATATTTAGATTTATATAAGTTATATTTCTAACACATTGATTTTTAATAATATTATATCAATTAATAATATAGTATTTGTTTAAAAAACTCATTTATGTCAATTTTGAAACTATTTGGTTTTTTGTTTTTGTGAAAGTCATAGATACTTAATCACTACGAAAAATATATATTAAATCAACCCTAAAATGTAATATTGACCTATAAAACTCTTTTAATACATTATAAATCTCAATTTAAAATTATATTAATATTTATTATATCAATTATTTAATCATTCAATAATATGGTAATTACTGCATCATCATTGTGTCACAAATAAATTTAATTATTTAATATCGAAAAATTAAAAATAAAATACCATTATGTAGGAAGTATTTTTATCTTTATAATTAATATTTATAGTGAAATTTATCTTATTTATGACTCTATATTAAAAATGGTATAGTTATTAAACATTGAATTTAACACTTTTAACTCTTCTTTAAATAAAATAATATTAAATTTCCTGATCTAATACAAGTGGAACAAAATGGTCAAATTTTATTCATAAGGATGATTATGGTTAATATACAATTATCCCAAAAAATAGTACATGTGATAGGGTAATTATAATTTCATTTTTTCCTTTAATTAATCTATTTACTTTTAACCGTGGTAAATAAAATTCAAAAGTAACTATTCACAAAAATTTATTTTTATCTCATTAAACCACATTTTACTTACTGTTTTCAAGCCTATCTCTCATATTTTCAAAATTCAATTCATAGAAGAGGTAAAATTACATTTATGAAAATTTGCAAATGTGCTTAGGAAGTGGGTAAAAGACGTTAAAATGTTTAATAAAAATTAATACATCTAATTTTATTATAAATAACTCCAATGAATTTAATTGAAAAAATATAGGTATTATGTATATATTTTTACTTAAAATAAATTTATATAAAATATATAATTATTTAAGTAAAAATTAGGTTTTATACAGTAACGTAGTGTTTTTCAGTATTCATCAAAAATCGAATGTTTTCAAAAAAATACAAAAAATTCACCCTTACCTAATTTTGATATTCCTAATCCAAAAATGAAGTTCATTTTGAAAAATAAAATTTATAAAATTTCAAAAATTTTGAATTACAATTCATAATGGCTAGTTTGATTGGTCATCGTATGCTAGAACTTGAAGTTGTGTACCAAGAAAGATAATGCATTATTCCAGGAGAAACGTACCATGGATGCTTGAGGTATTACATTATTTCCCCTTAAAAAATTTCATCCTCAAAATTTAAATAATAATACTGCATAAAAAGATACTTTAGGTTCTTCATCATAAGTTATTTTTTTTCCCACGTTGCCTCTTCCATCTTATGGTTTCTCCATATAACTTTTACCAGACGAGTTGTCTGGTTTCTCAACACTTGTTCTATGCTATCAAAAATCTTGACAGGATTTTCACAATACGATAGATCGTGTTCCAGTTCTATTTCATAATAGGTGAGTGCATGCCTTGGGTCAGGCATGTATTTTCTCAATAGTGATATGTGGAAAACATCATGATCATTGGATAGACCTGGATGAATTTTCAAATGTTAAGATAAAACTCCAATTAATTCTAGAATTTTGAAAGTTCTTATGTACCTTGGACTTAATTTAATCATCTTACCAAATCATACAACACTGTTCCATGGAGATACCTTCAAGAAAACATGATCTCCAACTTAAAATTCATAGTCCTTCTTTTGGATACCGACATAACACTTTTTCTTACTTTGAGATTCTTTGATGTGGGTTTAGATAATCTTTACCTTTTACATTGTTTACTCAATAAGTTCTGGGCCTACAAGTTTTCATTCACCAACATCAACCCAACAAGTTGTTGTGTGAAAACATTTTCCATATAATGCTTCATATGGTGCCATCTGAATACATGAATTGTATCGATTGTTATAGGAGAATTTTACCATAGGTATATATTTATCCCACAAACCTTGAATGTCAAGTGAGCCAGATCTCAACATGTCTTATAAGGTATCAATAGTCTGTTCGGATTGTCCATCAGTTTGAGGGTCGTAGGCAGTTCTCAAACGAAGATCAGTATTTAGGGATTTCTGAAGAATTTTCTAGAATCAGGATGTGAAACGGGGATCACGATCAGAAACAATCGATAGGGGTAAACCATGAACTATTACAACTTCATTAATATATAGACTTGATAAATGCTCAAGAGGTAAATCTTCTCTTATAGGAAGAAAATGTGTTAACTTGGTAAAAAGATCAACAATGACCTATACATCATCATTCCATTAAGAACTTTTTGGTAGCCTCATGGAGATGTCCATCATAATATGTTCCCATTTCCAATAAGGTATGGGAAGATGTTTCATGAATCCTCTAGGATGTTGTCCTCCAGTATTCACTTGTTGATAAACTATACATCTTGACACATAATCAGTAATCTCCCACTTCATGTAGTCACACCAATTATGTTCCTTCAAATTACTATACATCACAGTGCTACCAGGTGTTTTAGAGAAATTAGAGCTATGAGCATCATCAAACAATTCAATTTTTAGATCAGGTATGTCAGGAACAAAAATTCTATACCCAAATTTTAAAATTCCATCTTCATGTATGATGTTGATCAATCTCCCATCATTCACAGCATTAATTTTCTTTTGAAACTCAGCAACATCATTCTAAGAACATTATATCCTTTCTATTAAAGATGGGTTGGAAACCATTAATAAAAGGGTTGATGTTTCACATTCCATGATTATTCCCATATCCATATTTACTAGATCCATGAACATATGATCCCTTTCAACTCTCATCTGGTTCAAAACTCCATGATCCAATCTTCTCAAATCATATTCCACATTATTTTCCGTCCTCTAATGGTAGTGTACAGTGAAATAATAATCATTGAGTATTTTGAACCATTATATTTTCCTCATGTTGCATTTTTTATGTGAGAAAATATTATTCAAACTCTTGTGATCGATATACATCTCAAATTGTTCACTATAGAGATAGTGTATTCACATCTTAAAATAAAATATTAAAGCCGATAACTCAAGATCATGAGTATGATAGTTTGTTTCATAGATTTGTAGCTATCGTGATGCATAAGAAATAACTCCATCATTCTGCATAAGGATACGACCAAGTACATTCTTTGAAGCATCACTATAAATTAAAAACCCATCATTCCCCAATAGTAGAGTCAAGATTGGAGAATTGACCAATATTCTCATCAGTTCTTCAAAACATTCATCAAACTCTTTTATCCAAACAAATTTAACCACTTTATGTGTGAGCTGGGTTAATGGGTTAGCCAATCACAAAAAATATTGGACGGAATGCCGATAATAACCAGCTAAACCAATAAAACTAATAACCTCATTTATACTCATTTGTGTTGGCCATTCTTGTATTTCTCTTTTCTTAGAAGTATCAACTTTTTATCCATCCTTAGAGACAATATTGACATGTAAAGAGATCTCGTGAAGCCAGAATTCACAATCGCTAAACTTCCCATATAATTAATTACTTCTAATAGTCATTATAATAGTGCGCAAGTAGTTTTCATGATATTCCTATATTTTTGAGTAAACACAGATATCATCAATAAATACCACTACAAAGTCAATAAGACGTTCAATGGGAAATATATTCATTAGATCCTTGAAGATAGAGGATGCATTAGTTAGTCCAAAATGAATTATTGTAAACTCATAATTCTGATACTTGGTATGAAATCCTGTATTGGGAATGTATTCCTTCTTCAGACGCAACTAATGATATCCAAACTAATGTTCAATCTTTGAAAAATATTGAGCTCCATTAATTTGATCAAATAAATTATCAATGCGATGTAGGGGATACTTTTTATTTACTATTATTTCATTAATCTCCCTATAGTCAATGCACAACATCATAGATCCATCTTTTACTATAACTAAAAGAAAAGGGGATCCCCCTGGAGAAACACTATGGAGAATAAATCCTTTATTAGGAAATTCCTATAGTTGTTTCTTTAGTTCTACTAATTCCATAGTGGCCTTTCTATAAGGGGTATTCGATATGGGCCTTGAAAAATTA
Source organism: Viscum album (assembly GCA_963277665.1). NCBI lineage: Eukaryota > Viridiplantae > Streptophyta > Magnoliopsida > Santalales > Viscaceae > Viscum > Viscum album. Next base: position 1,651,319,205 of record OY728132.1, on the reverse strand, counting down.
ATTTAATTATTGAAAAGTTCAATTTCTTGTTCTAGAGGATGTCCAGGTAAATCATATTGAAATACATCAACATATTCTTTCACAATAGGTCTGTCCTCTATTTGATCACTTCATTCCTCACCCATAGTTATTTCAATCTATTGAATTTAATAGATCTGTTGAGGTTGGATCATGATAAGAATCAAATGGTGAAATTTTTTCTCTAAAGATAATGTACTTTTTATCATCACCAAAAATTTTAACATCATTCTTCTTACAAAAAATTTTAACATCATGGTCTGAAATACAATCTATACTTAGGATTTTATCAAATTAAATCATGTGTATGACAATGATATCAGTTTATAAATCACATTTATATGCCCTAATGGGAACTTATTCACGAAACATTAGTACAATGATACTTCCCTTAAGAGTTTCTATTGAAAACTCCCTTGTTAAATCCAATTAAAAATACCTATCTTTCTTAGTAAACAAGGAATGTCACGACCCGACCCTACCAAGACTCGAGCTACAACTACCCAAGCCCGCCTACATAGGCCAGGGGCTGGAGACAAGCATCGAAGGCATAACAACTCGGGGAGGCCATTGCCTGAGTACCTTCACACACACATGAAGACCACTCAATGAAGAAGTTCAGAGTAAAAGGAAAAGTAAAGTACAAATTGCTATAAACAACCACAAAAGTGCATTGACCTCTAAACAGTATAAAGTAAAAGTTGAAGGTATACTAAAATTAAAAGGGGAAAACACGCGTCCAACCAGAAAAGTGCCACAACCTGGCAACAGGTAAACAAAAGTAAACAGTTGGGAGTGTCCCACAACTAGAACCCAACTATGACCACCGCACGCGGTCCAAGATCTCGAACTCCTAAGCTTTACTAAAATCACGAAAAACATGTTTGTTGTATGCAAGGCCACACTATGTGCGGAAAAGACCAAGATGAGTTGAGTATAAAAATACTCCGTAGGATGCCCCGAAGGCTCAAGGGAGAAAAAAAATGAGGTAATGAAGAGGTGAATATTAGATTGAACAGGGAAAAGTAAAGGAGTACCACTGATAGTGCAGTATAGAGTATAGTAGAATAATAGCTTAACCCAACAAGAGAAAGGTAGTAGACTTGTCCAAACACAAGGAGGTCGAAACAGTGAGAAGATAAAATTCTCATCGAGACTTCTCTACCTATACTAGGAGAGTATATGTGTCCAGCCATGAGAAGCTAGACACAGAAATCAGGAGGCATACCCCACACGTCTTCGCCTCTCCTAGAAAGAGATTAACCAAAACCCTATAAGTGGGTACTAGAATAGGGTATATACATATCCATATGCTCAAACAAGGAACCCGAACACGATCGTAAGTGGTTCTACATACCGTAGATCATCCAATTAAAGTGAGTAGCCAACAAATCCTAGAAGTAAACACCATCGATGCCCAACATCCCACACGTCTACCCCAAAATGCAAGTCAAGGGGCTCAAATCCCCATACCTCGATATTATCCACTTTGGGGGCACTAACTCTCCCGCACGGTTTTAGGTCGCGTCATAAGGATATATCTTTGTGGGGACAGATCCCCTCATTCTTGAGAGTTTGGGGAAAAGTCAAGCCACACCTCCTCACTGTCACACGGATGATAGGTCTTCTCAATGTCGACGGGTTCCCACTTCCCAGCCACTCGAAAGGGTAATCCACTAGAGGAAGACACAGAAACAGTCGACGACGGGTCCAAATGCCCAGCCCCGGGAAAGGGTGGTCTACTGGAGGGAGGCTCGGAACCGTCATAATGGACCACTTCCCAGCCCAGCTGGAGGTAAACACGGATCTTCTCTGGCCATCCCTGTTGAACGGTACCCCACTAGCCATCCATACTGGATGGTACTGCGCTAGCTATCCCTACTGGATGGTACACCACTGTCCATCCCTGCTGGATGGTACCGCACCGGCCATCCCTACTGGATGGTACCTCACTGGAAACCAGAACACATAGTGGGAAACATGTCATGATAGATCGTGAATGGAAGATATGATCTTGGTACACAGCTTGAATGTCTGCTCACTGGGCTCACTAGGGGCTCCTTACCCTACTGGAAACAACCTCCATGGTAGAGGATCGGTGCCCTCGTAATGTGTTGGTCACACCAATACCCAAAGAGCCCTACAATGGAACATGAAGGTTCATGAGGATATCCCCGGGGCTCTTGGGTCGTACATGCCCCAATCTGCTGATTCTACTATCAAAGCGGACTGAGACAACTCACTCGAGAAAGTTGGAGCACACCCACACTACACAAATGTGCGTACCTGTAAATGATGTCATAGTCCGGTGAAAGGGACAAAACACTGAAACCCACCCAGATGAAATAACAGGGGAACCAAAATAACTATGTTAGTTAAACCATCTAGAACAGGAGGACCCTCTACATCACGAGAGGTTAAAGGTACGTATAGTAGAAAACAACACACACATGGGGTCCACATGACCTGTGGCCCAAAATCATCTCCAAACCAAGCACAAAAATTTTCTCAGGTACAAACTACAACATGTACCTCCAAGCATTCACGTATACTCCCAGAGTATATCACATCTCTAGCTAAAAGGCTATCGAATGCATGGAACCCAAACCCAACGTGAAGGGTGGAAACATAATTTCACTAACCTTCTTCCTCCATGGCACAAGCATGGACAACCATATCTATTCAAACATCAACTCCACTCTCACCGGAGTGAACGCCATCACATGCCAAGGGTTTACTTCCAAGCATAGTAAGAAGAACTGCCACCAGAGCACCTTCCATGCTTCCACATGTAATGAGATCTCGAGTGAGACACCGAACATCCAAAAGGATTGTACCATTATATTCCTCATGGAAAAACACACGAGAAATACTGTTTACAGGCCTCTAATGGAAATCCGACGGAAAATCTGTCCAACACCACTTTACCCCCGAACGGTGTCCCGTTGTCCCGACACTCAGCCCCGAAAACAGTTGGGCGAATCACACCATTGCGATCTCCTCCGAAAGACACATCAAATTGACTGATTACTTGTGTGTAATGGATATCCAAAGAAAAAGATGCATTTTGTCATACTGAAAATGAGCGGTGCTTCATGGGACTCGCATCCCAGTCCCGAAGCACAACAAACGGATCACACTGTTGCGATTATCTAAAAAAACTACACATTATTAACTAACCACTTGTTCAAAACAGACACCCTGTGATAAAGATGGAAATCGCCACCATCTCCCAAAACATCACTCCTGGGGCCTGCACCATCGTGGAGAATTATAGCGGTCAGGTTACACCATTGTAATTCCCTCGGAAAAACACACAAAATCAACTGCTCGCACGCCCTGAAAAGACTTCCAATGAACATGTTACAAAATGTTTCTCATAGCTCAAATTATGGGCCATGGGGCACACGCATCCACTCCATATTCAACGGCCAAAAACACCTTGGAAATATTCATCTTGATTCCAGAGTCACAAAACCGCTGACGGTGCACAAAATGGATTCCGGATGTGTTCGTTCCATCCAAAACAAAACCTTCTGAAAAAACGCCAAACTACTAAATGTACGCATCGTGGAAGTGAGCCCCTCTTCTTGGGAATTAACAATCCCCAAGACCATCTAAAAAATATCTTCCCGAGCCGAGGATCATACTACCATAGATGACAGACAAAATGGACACCCGTAGTGAAGATTATGGGTGTCCGAGGTTGAGGGGACGAATCCCCTTGGGCTGGACCGGCCTGGGCCGGCCGGTCCGCCAGCCCGTGGACCCATGGTCCACCAGAGCACCGACCAGCCCCCATGTCTGGTCTTTGTTTCATGTAGATACCCACTGAGTGTGGGTCTCAGTCTCATGCGCGGAGTCACAGCCGTGTCCCTGGTCCACCCGAGTGCCAACATCCCTGCTGACACCATCTGCCACCTCCCACGCTTGCTCTCCTGGCCGCCTACCACGCTTCCTCGCCTACCGACCACCTGGACAACCTCCGCTGCTGAGTAACCGAAGGATGCCTCTTTCTGGACCCATGTCACGCCTTCTTTAGGCCTCTCTGGGCCACCGCTGAACATTGTCAGACCTCCGAAAAAACACTCAAAAAATAAAAAAACCCCAAAACATCATTGGATTATTGCGATCGCCTCGGGACCCAGGATTAAATTCTGAAAAGTGGACCAGAAAGCTCCGAAAATATGCTACGCAACCATAGGAATCACTTGAAAATTACACATCATTTTGAATATTCAAATAGATCTCAAAGGAGCGGTTCAAAATTAAATTACGAAACGATGATATCCTACCTCTTTGGGTGTAGCCTGATGCTTTGCTGTTGAACTGCTGAAGTCGCGCACCAACTTGGGGAGGAGAGGATGGAGGAGGTCTTGTTGGAGGATATTCTTAGTTATAATTTTTCCTCCAGGAGGTGAAAATGATGGAGAGGGGATGGGATATGGCTTAAATAAAGAAAAATAATTAAAATTTTAATTAATTTAAACCCCCAAATTAACCCACATATGAAACCTTGATGGGGTTGAGGTTAAGAAACCCTTAATGTAAAAACCACCTTTCGAGCACAACGACGATCTCAGAATTTTAATCTGAGGCTTCTTTTGAAAGTTATAAAACTCAACCCCTGATACCTCTAAATTACAAAAACTCCACTAGGCCATTTTCCATAGAAGGGTCGTTCCCGAAAATATTACACGCCTCCTAGGGAAAACGACATTCTCTAGAATCAACGGTGCCCTTGGTATTCCCATACGAGCACCCGTTTAAGAGTTACTTGAGTTTAACCATTAAACGAATAAATTAATTATTTTATTTATCTGTTTAACATTTCGTTAATGGGCGAGGGGTCACAATTCCCCATGCCGACATCTTTTATGTCGTTATAGGGGTAAAGATCCCATTTTGGACCCATCCATACTCTCAGATTTAGAATCTGAATTACCATTTAAGCACTATACCATTTATTTTTCGTTCCTTGTGCGAACGCACTGAAAATTTAATTCTGGCCGCACCAGGGCTCGGAATCGTATGTCGTCTGAAGGTGCTTCTCTAGAATAACATAAATAATATTCCAAAGTCTTTTAGAAAAAACTGGGTTATTACATTATTCCCTCCTTCTATATTTTCATCCCCAAAATGAAAAACTAGGGAATGGACTCAGGGTACTAACCCCACACCTCGATTTCCCATACCCAGAAAAACTCTTGCACAATCACGCATCACCACACACATACCAAAGGATTAGATCAGTTCATTTGAGATCATCCCTTTCTGATGACATGCATAAGAGCATGCACACATCTCCATAGACATTCCACATGGGAGACGCCATTCACCCACTCTCGACCTTGGGGTTAGGGCCAGGCGGTAGGGAACTTCACCATCCCTTCGCACAGTCTCAAATGGACCGAAGGACCTTGGGGATAGCTCATCTCCACGGTTGAACCTCTACGTCACACGTCACGACTGGCATCACTATTTGGACCTGGAACAATTCTTGGTGATTCCCTCATTCAGAATATCCATATAATGAAACACAAAAGAATATCTGGTCATGCAAGATTTCACGCCTTATATTCCACTGACACAGGGGAACACTGATGCCCCACGTCACCCTGGTAACAACTCAAGAAAGTTGAATGATGAAAAAGAGCACTTAATGAACAATGTCTAGAAATTCCACTACAAAAATTAGAAGAGCTGTAGAGAGTACTTCTTATCACCTCATGCTCTACAGGATCGTAGACATCCGAAGCTCGCCGCTGTCCGTGGTCCAAACTGTCAGCTCCTAGAGCTTCACGTGGACCGCCTGATGGTGATGGGAAGACCTAAAAATGTATTCCCCGACTTCCAACTCCTCCCACTACTCCACTAGCACTGCCTCTCAAGGGACTACTCTGATCACGGCGTTGCCTCTGTCGTGGTGGTGCACCTGCTGCCTGCCCGATATTCTCAGCATGCCTGGTTGAGAAGTCTCATACCACATGACCTCACCCATAGCAAGAATAACACCAACTCTATCCGGGCTACACTGGTCCCCTCTGGCACCACTGTGTTGTACGACCACTCCCCTGAGTCCAATTATCGAAAATCCACCTGCATCGAGGTTCTGTCAGCCAACGCCTGCTAGTTGCGGCAGACGTCTCAGCTCCGTCGCGCCTACTGCCACCACCAACTGTAAAGCGTGAAAAGAAGCTCTTTATCACCAGCACCTACTCTAGCACCTAGACTTAAGTGGAAATGCACAAGGGTACTATGACAGCATGAATCAATCTGCGGAAGCCTTGCTTGATCTTCCACGCTCGGATGCTACCTTCGTGGACCAAGTCTGGGTAAAAATATGCAATGTCTGCGAACCTAGTCGTGTACTTAGTTACCATCATCCCTCCATGCTGAAACTGCAGGATCTTTTGTATCCGAACAGAGTTAAGAAAGAGGGGTGAAACTCCTCACAAAACAGTAGCTGAAATTCATCCTACGAAAGCGACTACTCATCAAGTAACTGAGTCAATAGACTCCACTAATGTCCCGCTGCTTCGCGGAAAAGGCCGGCAGCCAAAGCCCCCATCAGATCTGCCGGTTTTTGTGCAAGCCTGAAGAGGCGAACCACTGTCTCTTTCCAAAACTCTAATACCTCAGGGTCTGTCTCACCACTGAACCTAATCGGTCTCTGTCAATGGAACTCACGGAGTGCGTTCAACCTGCTCTCAAACTCAGTCTTCTCTGCTGAAGCTATCTGCTGCTCACCAGGTGGGGGTGCTCCTACCAACCCACCCGGAGAAAGGGACTCACATAATGGGTCCTAGACTGAGGCCCCGTCGCTCAAAGGGTCTTCTCCATGAACCAAAGCTGGTATCTTGGATGACTGTCTTCGCGGAAAAATCCTGAATATTATCAAGGAGTGTCGCGGTCAGATGAGCATATGTGTATATAACAACAATGACAATGGGGTGCTAACTCAAGAAGGGCAGTCAAAGATTCAATCCTATGTGATACACAAACCAATTATCCTTGTAACATGTTTTGCAGCATGCCGAGTCGTCAAGTGGGTTATCAAGGTCCTAGTGAATGGATACATCAGCCGCCACACCATCACTGGACTCCCTGGCCTGAAGGCCACTCTCAAGACATGTTGAAACGTTTTCCCTAGATCCCAAACAATTCTTTTTTAGGGATGTCCGAACTATGTCCCAACGAATGAACCACCTCTAATACCACTTTTTCACGACCTGACCATACCCGATCTCGAGCCGTAACTACCCCAAGCCCACCTCCATAGTCCAGGGGCTGGCGACAAGCACCGAAGGCTTAAGAACTCGGGGAGGCCTTTTTTTGAGTACATGCACACACACATGCAGACTACTCAATGAAGAAGTGCAGAGTAAAAGGAAAAGTAAAGTAAAAACTGCTATAAACAACCACCAAAGTGCATCGACCTCTAAAGAGTACAGAGTAAAAGCTAAAGGTAAACTGAAATGAAACAGGGAAAAACACACGCCCAACCAGAAAAGTTCCAAAACCCAGCAATAGGTAAACAGAAGTAAACAGTTGGGAGAGTCCCACACCTGGAACCCAACTATGACCACCACATTCGGTCCTAGCTCCTGAACTCCTAAGCTCCACTAATGTCATGACCAACCTGTCCATCATCTGCAAGGGAACACCAAGTGCGGGAAAATCCCAAGTAGGGTTGAGTATAAAAATACTCAGTAGGATTCCCCGAAGGCGCGATGGAGCAACAAAGATGGTACTAAAGAGGTAAGCAGTAGATCAAATAGGGAAAATTAAAGGAGTACCACAAAGAGTGCAGTATAGAGTATAGTAGAGTAACATCTCAACCAAATAAGTGAAAGTAAGTAGACTCTTCCAAGCATAAGGAGCTCAAAACGGTGAGAAGGTGAACCTCTCATCAAGTCTTCACTACCTATAGTAGAAGAGAGGACTCTTACAACCATGAGAAGCTTGACATGGAAGGAATGTGGCATAACCCATGTGTCTTCACCTTTCCTGGAAGGAGAGGAACCAAAACCAAAGAAGTGGGTACTGGAAAAAGGTATATACAAATACATATGCTCAAATGAGGAACCCAAACAAGATTTTAATGGTATATCTATCCCATCGATCATCCCAAGAAAGTGAGTAGCCAACAGTCCCAGAAGTAAACACCATCGATGCCCAGCATCTCGCACGTCTGCCTTGAACTGCATGTCACCAGGCTCAAATCACCGCACCTCGTCACTATTCGCTTAGGGTGTCACTGAATCGCCCACACGGTTTTAGGTCGCATCACAAGGACGCGTCGTGGTCAGGAAATCCCCCCTCGTACTTGAGAGTTCTAGGGAAATTCAAACCACACCTCGTCACTATATCATAGTCGAGAGGTCTTCTCAATGTCCACGGGATCCCACTTCCCATCCCCGTGAAAGGGTAATCCACTAGAGGGAGACCTGAAAAATGTCATCGAAGGGTCCCAATGCCCAGCCCTGTGAAAGGGTGATATGCTGAGGGAGTCCCAGAACTGTCATCAGGGACCACTTCCCAGTCCTTCTAAACGTAAACCTGGATCTGCTATGGCCATCCTTGCTGAATGGTACCCCACTGGCCATCCCTGCTGGATGGTACCCCACTGGCCATCCCTACTGGATGGTACACCACTGGCCATCCCTGCTGGATGGTACCACACTGGCCATCCCTACTGGATGGTACCTCATTGGTAACTGGAACACGTAGTGGGAAACACGTCACGATAGATCGTGGAAGGAAGATATTATCTCGATACACAGCTAGGGATTCTGCGCCTAGGGCTCACTGGGGGATCCTTAACCTACTAGAAACAACCTCCTGGGTAGAGGATCAGTTCCCATGTAATGTTTTGGTCACACCGATACCCAAAGAACCCTACCAGGGAACACTAAGGGATGTGAGGATCTCCCCGGGCCTCTCGGGGTGATACATGCTCCAATCTGCTGAGTCTACTATCGAAGAGAACCGAGAAAACTCACCCTAGAAATCGGGAGCACACCCAGACTATACGAATGCAGGTAGCCGTAAACAATGTCGTAGTCTGGTGAATGGGACACAACACTGGAAACCCCCCAGCTGAAAGAAGAGGGGAACCAAACCAACTCTGCCAGTCAAACCATCGAGAACAGGTGGACCCTCTAAATCACGAGAGGTCAAAGGTACGTAGAGTAGAATAAGACACACATATGGGGCCCACACGACGTGTGGTTCAAACTCATCTCCAAACCAAGCGCACATACATTCTAAGGTACAAACTACAACATGTACCTCTATGAATTCTTGTATACTCCTAGAGTATATCACATCTCTTTCCAAAAGGCTTTCGAACGTATGGCACCAAAACCCAACGTGAAGGGAAGAAATGTAATTTCTCCAACCTTCTTCCTCCATGACCCTAGCATGTCCAACCATATCTCTTAAAACATCAACTCCACTCTCATATGAGTGAACACGATCGTACTCCAAGGTTCACATCCAATCATTACAAGAAGAACCATTACTAGAGAACCTTTCATGCTTCCACATTTAATGATATATCGAGTGGGACTCCGCACATCCGAACGGATCACACCATTGTAATCCTTGAAAAAAACACGTGAGATAGACTATTTACTCACCATAAATAGAAATCCAATATAAAAACCATCCAACACCGCTTTACGCCCAAACGACGTCCCGTGGTCCTGAGCCTCGGTCCTGAAAACAGTCGGGTGCATCGTACCGTTATGATCTCCAAGGAAAGACACATCAAATTGACTTCTTACTTGCGTGTAATGGATATCCAGAGAAATAGATGCATTTCGTTGTACCGCACACTAGCGGTACTTCCTGGGACCAACATCCCAGTCCTAAAGCACAACGAACAGATCGCACCATTGCGATTCTATGGGAAAACAACACAAGATTGACTAACCACTAGTCCAAAATGGACACCCGGTGATAAAGATGAAAATCATAATCAAATCCCAAAATGGCCCTCATGGGGCCCACACCATCATACAAAATTATATTGGGTGGATTGCGCCATTTTAATTCCCTCGGAAAAACACCCATAATCGACTGCTCGCATGCCCTAAATGGATGTCCGATGAAAAAGTTACAAAACGCTGCTCACGGCTTAAAAGACGGGTTGTGGGGGCCACGCCTGAATTTCATATTCAATGCCCGAAAACCCATTGGTAATATTCTTCTTGATAACAGGGTCACAATGCCACTGACAGTGATTAAAACGGACTCCTGATGTGTCTGTGCTATCCAAAACAAAAACCCCCAGAAAAATACCAAACTAATTAATGTACACGTCATGGCACCGATGCACTCATCTCGGGAATTAAAAATTCCCAAGGCCATCTCAAAAAGTGCTTCCCAAGCCGAGGATCACACTACCGTAGACTTAACAAAAAACGGACACCCATAGTGAATATTACGGGTGTCCGAAGTCGAGGTGACGAATCTCCTTGGGCTGGACCGGCCTGGGCCGGCCGATCTGCACGGCCTAGGCCGGCCCGCGCCGGTCGGCCTGACTGTGGACCTGTGGTCCACAAGTGCACCGACCAGCCCTTGTGGCCAATATTTCATTCATGCAGAGACCCACCACGTGCGGGTCTCGGTCTCCTGCACAGAGTCGTGGCCACGACCCCAGTCCTCCTGAGCACCGACGACCTTGCGGACCCGCTGACGCCCGTGGCCGCCTCCCATGCTTGCTCGCCCGGCCGCCTGCCATGCTCCCTCATCGGCCGACCGCCTGGCCAACCTGCACTGCTGAGAAACCTAAGGATTCCACCACCTATAACCCTATCACTCCGCCGCTAGGCCTCCCCACACCTTCACTGAACCTCGCCAGACCACCGGAAAAACACTCAAAAAAAGAAAAAAACCCCCCAAAACTTCACCGGACGATTGTGATCACATCGAGACTCAGATTTCAATTCCAAAAACTGCATCAGAAAGATCAGAAAATATTCTACACAACCATAGTCTTCCCTCGAAAATTGAAGAGCATTTTTACAATTCAAATAGAGTTCAAAGGATTGGTTTGAAATTAAAATACGAAACAAAGATCTTCTACCTCTTTGGGCGTAGACCGAAGATTTTCCGCTGTTCCTCTAAATTCGTGCACTCACATAGGGAGGAGAGGATAAGGGAGGGCTTGTTGGAGAAGCTATTTGGTTGAGAATTCTTCTTCTAGGAGGTGAAAATTAAGCAGAGGGGATGGGTTATGGATTAAATAAAGAAAAATAATTTAAATTTTAATTAATTTTAACCCCCATATTAACCCGCATCTGAAACCTCAATGGGGCAAAGGTTAAGCCTCCCATAAGGTAAACACCACCTCTATATCACAAAAGAGGTCTCAGAAGTTTAATTCGAGGCTCCTTTTGAATGTTATAAAACACAACGCCCGATGCTTCTAAATTAAAAAAATTCCCCTGGGGCCATTTTCCCCAGAAAGTCCACGCCCACAAAGATTACAACCCTCCTTGGGAAACAACTTGCTACAGACTCAACGGTGCCATCCGTTTTCCTATCGAAGCAAACAATTAACAGTTACTTGAGTTTAACCACTAAAAAAATAAATAAATTATTTTATTTATCCATTTAACATTCCGTTAACGGGTGAGATGCCCCAACGTCTCGTTATGACATGTTTTATATCGTTCCTGGGGTAAACACCCCATTTCAGAACCATCCTTTCTCTCAGATTTAGGATCTAAATAACCGTTAAGGAGTCATCCCATTTATTTGGCGTTCCTAGTGTGAATGCACTGAAAATTTTATTCCGGCCACACCGGGGCTCAGAATCGTATGCCGTCTGAAGGGGCTGCTCTGGAATAACATCAAGAATATTCCAAAGTCATTTGTTGCAAAAACCAGGTTCTTACAAGGAAGACATTAAATAATTCAATGATCCAGAATTAAATAATGGATTTTCTAAATTTGAGGAAACCATTAAATTAACCTCCACCATGTCATTCATAGCTTCAACCTTAGCAGTAGTGATCGCATGAGGTTGGAATTTTTCACTTAGACTTTTCATATATATGTTTCCTTGGCGCTTAGGAAATTTATTTGCATAATTCCCCATTTCTCTACAATTGTAGAATTCAACATTAAAAACCTATTTCTTTCTCTTGTAATCACAAATATGGTGGCCTTTTTCACCACACATGTAATAGGCTCACATTACCTTCAGGCATGTACTTGGGTGTTTCTTCCTACATTTACAGTAGAATGGAAATTCAATATTTCTCCTCTTCCCCTTATTTCAATTTCCATAGTGTTCAGCAGATCCCTTCATCTCTTTTTTTTTCTTTAATTTCGTAAGACTTAAAGAATTTCTTTTCTATCGTAATATCACATCAGACAATATATTCATATGAAGAGAAGGATTTTGAGACTAATGCTCGATGAATAAATGGTTTTAACCCATCAAATAATCGATCAGTATTACTCCTTGTTCCACTAAGGAACATATACATTGCTCAGCTACAAATGTATTTGTAGTCATATTGGATTTTGGTGGTTGTTTCCTCACAAATATGTCCAATATAGATCATTCGTGTTGTGGATCAGGGTTCTCCATACAGGTAAAGTTATTATTCATAACCTAAGGGAGTTGTCCGATTATGGTTATAAGTTGTTCAGCACCGGTTTCATCACCATCTCCTCTATAATTATCTTTAGTAAGAGTTAAATCCCTACATGGATTGCATGTATTGATATGGTTTCAATTCCTTTTACTAGGTTCTATTTTTGAACAATGGAATAAACTAGATTATTTTATGAATCACAATACATAATTCCAAACATGTAAAATACATAACATAAATTGAATAGTTTATGAATATTATCCATAATCATAAAATAAATTTCTTTGAGGAAGTGTTTACTCATAAATCATTCATAATGGTTTGTTATGAAAATTTAAATTATCCTAATAATATCCCCTGGTAGTGTCATAAACAAAACCAAGGATCATTGTTGTGTACCAAGATACCCCGGGTCAAGCCCAAAAATCCTTGTTAGAGTTTTCCCTCCTAGGTACAATTGATCTAGAGCTGCCTCTACCTACTCATATCTAAACATGGATATATTTCTTAGAAAATACCCAAAATGTATACATTACCAAAATTATAGGAAGTTATTCTATTCTAATCTTCAACGTCTATCTTACTGTAATGATATATAATCAAATTTCATCTAAATATAGCCTCCTTGATTTGTACTAAACATCTTTTGATACCAACTATAATGACCCGACCCTAGTTCCCCAGAGTCATTGCACTGTTATATAACATTGGCATGATCACAAGATATCTTGTCTCGAATGACTGATTTTTTTAGTTTCCTTGGAAGTGATAGATACATACATAAGTTTTACATGACATCATGAAATGAAAAAACAAAAAAATTGTGTCCCCTTTTAACACATTTATATTCCTTAGCTTATTCGTGCAGGTTAATCATAATATAATTCTTCACATCTTGGGAAAAATGTAACATAAAAATTGGTGAGGTCAAATACTCAGTAAGGATAAAAATATAAAGGAAAATATCATAAAAATGCATAAACATTTAAGGAAATTTATATGACTAAAACACAAGCCTTTTAAACTTAAACATCATCATACTATGGTAAAGTTAAATCAAATAGTTGCATTTAATTATTCACATGGATGTTCCACTAGTTGAATAAACACATATAATATCAATATCCAATTTTAAAATGATGGAATGAATAATGTCAGAAATCATAACTACATAGTCATGGCCTCATTCCAAGACTAAAAATAAGATTTTGTCAAGTCCTTCTTCCAAGAAACAAGTTTGTTACAGTATACCTACTGATGCATCACTGGTCTATAGTAAGCTTTATCCATCATATACTATTCCCAATGCATTCCTCGTATGAAAAGGTTGAAATATAACATAAACATTTTTATTAAAACTAGCATATGAAATATTAATATGTTACTCATAAACCATTAATGTTATAAACATAACATATCCATAGTCAAACATATCACAAAATCTTCAATAAAATTAGGAAATTGTATCATAATAAAATAAATTCAAACAAGTGTAAAATCAATCAAAGGATGCTGACATTGATTAAATCAAAACTATTTGAGAGAAATATAAATTTCTATTTTAAAACCATTTAAAAGTCATATAATTATAAAAGAGAACATATATTTTTAAAATATTCTTATAACCTTATAAGGTATGCTTTGAACATGTTATAACGGTGGAAAATAGCCACACACACCCTTTAAGATAAAAAAAATTATTTCCTTAATTTTGCCAAAAAGGTCGTAAAGAACCTTGTTTAGAAAATGACGAAAATATTCCCCTATAAAAATTTTATATAAATTCAAAAAAGTATATAAATGAATTTAATCCATATTCTAGGAAATAGTAAAAATATTTTGAAATACAGTTTTAGGAAACACTGATGTGGATGATAAAGAAGTCCGAGTAGATACTCAGGTGTAAACAACCTCAGATAATGAAGAGATTGTATAATTGAACCTTACCTTGTACGTTTATTTGATTGAGGGTATGTTAACCTCCGATATAATAGTTAAATATTTGTTAGTAAATTATCCAAGAACCTCATACGTAAATATGATATCATGTATGAACTTTTAATATTTGTTAATAATATTTCCGTAGTATCATTGTTTCGGGTGTTAACTGATTCATTTTACTTTATATATTTTATCATGTAAGTAATATTTTTTGGATAAGATGTGTTTTATTCATAAAATAAATGATATAATGTTATTAAACATTATTTTTAATCATAAAATGAAAATTATTCTGAAATTATTATTATGGGGAATTAATCTCATCACATCCATGAAGACGGTAATTCGTACGTACGCACAAGCAACAATATCATTCTATTGATGGTGGAATATTATGCAGTAGGATGGTATATCATATATACAAAATCATTAAATGTTATATTTATTATTTACATCAATTATAATCATTATTATACCTATCCAAATAATAAAGTGTTGAATAAAAAACTACACCGCGATGTGGAGATGGTAAGCCGTACCTATGCACGTATGTTGTATTTTTCATTCATAGGATAGATTGAATAATAAATATGGTTGTACCATACTTATAATAACATAACAGTACATATAAGGTATTGGATATATTATTTTGGTATGGAAACAATAAAGAAAGATTAAGTGGAATAAGAAATTAACTTTTAAAGAGGTGATGAAATTATGACCTCTTCTTCGGGTGCTACCTTTGGATTTGATCAAAATGGATACTTAGTTTGGATTCTGATAAATGTATGGCCTCTAGGTTTAATTTAGGGTCTTTGGGAGGATATTTGATCATGGGTTGGTCAAGCCAATTGGATTTTGATTTGTGATTTTGAGAGATGGGGAAGTATGTTTTTTAAAAGTGGTGAGGGTCACATTATTAAATGACTGAAATATTATTTTATTATACAATCATAGTTTGTTTAAAATGGATCAAAAACGATTTATTTCTAGGATAAGGTATATACGGGAATAAAAACTCTCAACCTATAGGTTTTAGACATTTTTAAGTCACCATATTAACCTTATCATTTATATTTAACTCTTAGTTAAATTGTTTAGATATTACCATGTATTCTTATATTATTAAAATAGATGCTTAATAAACATAAAATAATGAAAATATAACCCGTAGTGGTTAATTATTGATATATATAACATTATATAAGTCATTTTGTGGAGCCTTATATTTTTAGGACTATTATATCAATTAATAATATAGTATTTGTTTTAAAAACTCATTTATGCCAATTTTGACACTATTTAGTATTTTGTTTTTTTGAAAGTCATAAAAACTTTATCACATCAAAAAAATTATTTAATCAACCCTTACATGTCATATTAACCTAGAAAATTTACCTACTCCCTCAAACTTATCAATTTAAAATTATATTAATATGTATAATATCAATTTTTTTATTTTTCAAAAATAAGGCAAGTATTGCATCTTAATTGTTCCATTAAAAATTGTAATATATAATGTATAAAAATTTTAAATATAATACAATTATGTAGGAAATATTTTTAGCATTATAATGAATATTTATTGTGAAATTTATCTTATGTGTAACTCTATATTCAAAAGATTTTAGTTATTAAAAATTTAATTTAACACTTTTAACTCTTCTTTAAATAAAATAATAATAAATGTCCTAATCTAATCCAAGTAGACCAAAAGGATCAAAAATTAATCTGAAGTATTTTTTGGGTTAGAATAATCTTATCCAATAGAATTTGGACACCTGTTAGTTTAATTATAATATCATTTTTACCTTTAATTTCTATTTTTACATTAAATCGTGGTAAATAAATTTAAAAGTTACTATTCAAACAAAATTATATTCATCTTATTGAACCAAATTTTACATTCTGATATCAAACATGTGTCTTGGATTTTTGAAATTCAATTCATAAAAGCAGTAATAATACATTTTATGCAAATTTGCAAATGTGCCTACAAGGCGGGTAAAAGACATTAAAATGTTCAATAACATTTTATACATATAATTTTATTATAAATTGACTACAATTAATTTACTTTATCTTATATAGGTATTATGTATCTATTTTGAAGTAAAATAAATTTAAATAAAATAAACATTTATTTTAATATAATGTAGGTTTTGAATAATAACCTAGTTGTTTTCACTATTCATCAAGCATTAAAAGTTATCAGAAAAGAAATTGAACCTAAGATAATTTTGATATTCTGAATAAAAAAATGAAATCCATATTGAAAAATAATATTTATTAAATTTCAAAAAGTGGGTATTAATATTTCTAACGGCTAGTTTGACTGGTCGTGGTGTTCTAGAACATTAAATTACGTATAGCGTAATCTATTGCATTATTCATAAAGAAACATACCAAAGATTCTTTGTGTGTTACAAGGTTGATATGGATTCATGCACAAATATATAGGAGTAACCTTGAATATGGAAAATATAAGACTCATCTAATTGATGGAGGGTAGAGCTTTTCAATGGTCATTGGAATTTTCATTGTGGGACAGGAAGGAGGGTTCCCTTCTTATAAGCATATAGATGTGACCATTGGAATTATATGATTCAAATTAGATCATGGAGATATAATGGTTGAAAATTATTGAACTCCTGAGGTTATTATATAAAAAATATGAAAATGAAATAATGAAACAATTATATCATATTTAGAATAAATTTGATACACCATTTCAAAATAAATACTAAAAAATATAATTGTATTGAAATCGAATAGAAAAGTATAAGGAATTGTACCTTTCATAATCTCATTATAGATTTTTTGGTTTCATGGAATATGATTAATGTAATATTGAAAAAAGTAGGGATTGATAAAAAATGTGAGATTGATAAAAAAATGTGACATTGGCCAAAAAATGTGTGATTAATCAACAAAATGTGAGATTGATAAAAAATGTGATATTGATCCAAAAAATGTGACATTAATCAAAAATGTGATATGGGCCAAAAAATGTGTGATTAATAAAAAAATGTGTTATTGATAAAAAATGTGATATTGATCCCAAAAATGTGAGATTAATCAAAAAATGTGACATTGGTTAGAAAATATGAGATTGATAAAAATGTGAGATTGATAATAAAATGTGAGTTTGAACAAAAAATGTGCGGTTGGTCAAAAAATTTGATATTGATCCAAAACATGTTATATTGATGAAAAAATTTGAGATCGATCCATAAAATGTGAGATTGATCAAAAAATGTGGGATTGGTCAAAAAATGTGAGATTGATAAAAAAATGTGAGATTGATCAAAATAATGTGAGATTGATCAAAAATTGTGAGATCAATCAAAAAAATGTGAGATTGATTTAAAAATGTGACATCGATCAAAAAATGTGAGATTGATCTAAAAATCTGAGATTGATAAAAATTGTGAGATTAATCAAAAAATGTAAGACTGATCAAAAAATGTGATATTGATAAAAAATGTGAGATTGATCAAAAAATGTGAGATAGATAAAAAAATTTCAAATTGGCCAAAAATGGGAGATTGATAAAAAATGTGGGATTGACCAAAAAAATTACTAGATTGATAAAAAAAATGTGAGAATGATCAACAAAATGTGTGATTGATCAAAAAAAGTGAGATTGATAAAAAAATTGTGAGATTGATCTAAAAAAGTGATATTGATCAAAAAATGTGAAATTGATCTAAAAATGTGATATTGACAAAATAATGTGAGATTGATCAAAAAATTATGTGATTGGTCAAAGAATGTGAGACTGATCAAATAATTTGATGTGGAAAAAATGTGGGATTGATCATAAAAAAATTAAGATTGATCATAAAAATGTGAGACTGATAAAAAAAATGTGAGATTTATCAAAAAAATTATGCTCCCCCTTAAATAAAAAGTTTTTTAATTTAATGAGACGATTTAAACAAGAATTAGATTCGAATTATTACATTATAGTGATCACTAATAGATTCTCTTTAATGTATTCAAATATATTAAACGGTTGTGGTCTTGTAAATATATATAAAATTATTTATTGTGTTCTAATGAGTTATTAAATGATATCTTCTTTTTTGTGATCTCTAAAAAAGTGATGCCAAATATCTATATTTTTTCATGTGAGTGATGTTATGTAATTTTACATAGGAAAATGGTTATAGTGTTATCACATAGAATTTTAATTTTAGAAAACCCATGCCATAGTTAGTGAGTGTTTGTTGAATCCACAACAATTCAACACAACCGCTTCCAACTGACACATATTTAGCTTCATCAGAGAAAAGTGATACTATGTGTTGATTCATAAGTGACCGAGAAACTAATGAATCTCATAAAAAATGACTGGTTCTAGATTTACTTTTCCAATCCATTTTATGACTACCAAAGTCTGTATCCAAGAAACGTTTTAAAACAAAATCATTTCCATATGAATAGAATAGTCCTAAATCCACAAAATATATAAGATAGAAAAAAATATTTTCCCTACTTTTAAATGGGATTCATTATGAATTTCTTAGTATCATAGACATAATAATATTGAAAACATTCCATCTGTATGACTATTTATTATGTATTATAAACTCTTATCATACCACTAAATATAGTTCAACCAACTGGTTTTCGATCTTCATCGATATTAAGGTAATTTGACGTATCGATAGGAGTACAAATACACTTATTTTTGGTATATAAATACAATTTATGCAAATATATTATATAAATATCATGATATATATATGTTTCTTTCAGTTTTTGAGAGATTTGAAAACCAATAAAAAATGTTAACTCCTACGTCATACTCCTCTCAAACTTAGATTTCAACAGATTCACAAAAGAATATATTAAGGATTTGTGGTTTTATATAAATATAATGTCTTCCAAATAAATTTAAATTATAAAAAAAAATTGATATGTTTTTTATAAAAAGTGTTGGATTAGCAGTTCCCTTTTTTGAGAAAAGTATTGTTTTCAACAATACATGTTAATGTTATTTAAAGGGGGAGGTTATTGAAAATAATACTATGTCCCTTTATGATAATTTTGATGCACACAAATACCCTTAGTTATTTTCTAATGATTTTATTTATTATTTTGCAGGAATTTATTAATTTATTTTACTCTTGAAATAATGAGAATCTATTACTTATTCGGAATCTGCTTTAAGCGCGTTCTGGAATCACTGTGTATACCTTACGTTGATAAATATAGCGCGGAATCTGCTTTAGCGCATTTTGTAATCACTGTTCATAACCTACATGGATAAACGTAGCGTAAGGATGAAAATCGTGTATACATTTTGAGATAAGAGAAAAGTATGGTTAAACAACCATACGTTTTAGCAAAGTAGGGAAGGATAACCTTGCGTTAGGAAGGAACCTTACGTTTTGGTTATCACCAAAGATTGGATGAACCGTATGTAAATTATAAGCATTACGTTTGTTTCTCAAAAGTATGGTTCATCAAACTTACTTTTGTAAACAACCATACGTTCTTGGAAAAGTATGGATCAAGTAAAAGTATTGATCTTTTACCATACATTTGAGTGTTGAAGAAAAAGTATGGATGATCAACCCTACGTTTATGTTCAACCTTATGTTGTCAACCATACATTTTTGTTCAACCTTATGTTGTTAACCTTTCGTTTGAAGACTATGTTATTAACCCTATGTTTGGAGTCCACGTCATCAACCTTACTTTTGGCGTCGAAAATTTTGACAGACGATATTTATGTGCCGCTATCAGTAAGACGATTTCTAGGCAGATTTCAACCCAGATTTATAGTTGTTTTTGAAGTATGACTTTGACTGATTCAAATACATGTTATTTATGGGTTTAAGATCAAATTAAAAGGATCTTTTTATGCCGAGTCTTAAGGGAAGTTATGACTTCTCTGTAAATTCAAATTTTTGACAATCACGAATCAGAAGGAGACTTTTATGGATCTAAATGTGCATGAGATATGCATTATTATATATGTTCTCTCTAAAAGACTTGATACATGAGTATGTGATTGATCTATTGTTGAAAAAGGTGGAAAACAGATATTGAAACTATTCACGTTGATCTGCTGATTCAAAAAGGTGTGTCAAAGCTCTATTCTTTTAAGAAAAAGGAACTCGATAGAAGATTCACCTGTTCTACATAGAATATCTAATGTGGATCTACTAATTCTAAAGTTATGAACTATATCTCTATATCTACTGCAACTGGATCAACTCAGAACTGGTTCGTCTTGAAGATCAATATTGCGGGAGACTTCGATCCATCTGTTTTCAATTGCATTCTTTTGCAATTCTGAAGATAAATTAGAAATTTCTTTCTGAAATTATTTTTTATTCTTGAGTAACTAGCTTCTCGTTCTAAGCTGTGTAGGTTCTTGTTTGAACCATAAGGGTTTGTTTTGCCTTGGATTGTAAAGGTATAAACTGCCTGTACTTAGTTGTGAATCGTTTTGTGGAAAAGAGGACCAGATAGTGAAAATCACCAAGCTCGTGGAGTTGAGCGTTAGTGGAGTGGACTAGGGGCCTTCTGTTCGTCGAAACACTATTACTCTTTGTGTTCTTAATTTTACATATTCCGCTGCAGGATCAAATATGATAAATTATAAACGACAGAACTCGTTCAAGGAACGATTTATCGAAAAATTGATAAAGACACAATTCACCCCACTCTTGTGTATAATCTGTAGATTCAGATCCAACAATTGGTATCAGAAGAGGAGCTTTGGATAGATCCCTAGAAAGCTAGAAGAAATTTATGGATTATACAACAAAGCATCATTACTGATACAAGAGAATTGATGTCGATGGTTAGAGCACCGTATTTTAATTGAGACAACTATGATTGCTAGAAATTTAGCATGATAATATATCTGAAAATCCTCGGATATAGAGTCTATTCAAAGATCTTGAATCCTTATGAAATTCCTGAAATTCCTGAGACATGGAGTGCTGCTATAGAGTCAGATTATGACATGAACTCGAAGGCTATAAATGCAATTATCTGCGGTCTAGGACTAGATGAATTTAACAGAGTATCTCAATGCCCGACAGCATATGGGATGCGGAAAACAATAGTTGGGTCATATGAAAGAAAAGACGATGTGAGGAAAATGAGATATGTAACTACAAAACTGAAATTTGATACATTCAGAATGGTTGACGGCGAGCGCATTACCCAAATGAATGGGAGATTGATAGAAATTTTCAATAACATAACTACTCTAGGAGATCCTATCAAGAAGGTTGATCAAGAATAAAAAGTACTGAGAGTAATTCTTACTCGATGGAATGGTTTCTCTGCTGCAATCAGACAATCAACACATGGAAAGGATTTAACTATGAGAGAGCTGATTGGTACACGGATGATGTATGAAGCTAAAATGCAAGATGAGGCTAATGAACATAAAGTGCTTATCAAAAGAGAAGATATTTCCTTGATGGTAAATTAACAACAAAATAATAGAAAGATGAAGACCAGAGAAGCCAAAGCTAAATTAGAAGGCTCTGACTCATCCAAATCAGATGAAGAGCTGGCTCAACTGGCCAGGAAATTTAGAATATTCTACAGCCAGAAAAGTGGCTTCAAAAAATACTTTAAGAGAGATGATAGGGAAGTAAGATGTTATGAATGAAAAAAGATTGGACATATCAGAACATATTTCCCAGAATTGAATGATGCAAAGAAGAAGAAATTTTTCAAAACAAATTTCTTTGAGCAGAAAGAAAAGAAATCTATGAAAGCCACTTGGAGTGTATCTAAAGACACTAGTATCTCTTCTGAATCATGCTCATAGAAAGAAGAATTCAATCTAAAGGAAAACATGTGTTTCATGGAAGAAACTAATGAGGTACACTCATATTACTCCTCTGAATCAAATTCTCAATCAAGCTACTCAAATTAAAAACATGCAACCTACTGCAATATGCTTGAAGAAAGATATAACTCACTATTTAAGAAACACAAGTCACTAAAAAATAAACATAAAGCCATTTCAGATGAAATAAATACAATGATAAAAATACATAAAGAATTAACTGATAAATACAATTCTATTAACACTAACTATATTAATTTTGAATCAAGAATAAAAACATTTCAGGATGAAGAAGAATATTAGAAACAGGCTGTATTGGTTTTTACAAAAGGAGACAATTCATTAAATGAAATTTTTGGAAAAGTTTTCATTAAAAAGGAGAGATTTGGAATTGGTAGTAAAGGAGAAAAAACAAAGCTATATAAAATTTATTTTGTTCCTAACTCTAGAAAAGATAATTGTAATTTTTTTGGGACAAAGGGACATATAGCTAAAAACTGTTTCTTAAGGCAACCACAAATTTGTGGTATTAAGAAAGCCTATGTTTCAAAAGACTTATATGATTCAACTTATTTTAAAAGAAAAAAGAAAATCTAGATACCCGGATCATTTCTAGCTAACACTCCTGGACCCAAAAAAATATGGGTACCAAAGCAATTTGTTTGAATGTCTTTACAGGTAGCAGGCCACTAGAGAAAAAAAGATATATGGTACATAAACAGTGGCTACTCAAGACATATGAGTGGAAACTCATTGAATTTTTCATCACTCAATCAAAAGGAAGGAGGACTTGTCACATTTGGTGACAATACGAAAGGAAAAATCATTGGCATTAGAACCGTTGGAGATCCAAAAATAGTCTCAATAAACAAAGTACTTTATATACAAGGACTAAAACACAATCAGATAAGTATCTCTCAACTTCGTGATGATGGATATAAAGTTTATTTCACTAAAAATTTATGTATTGTTTCTAAAGATAAACTATTTAAATTTAAAGCACCAATAACTAAAAATTTCTATAATTTGGATTTATATTCCTTGTGTAAACAACAAGGAAACTGTTTAACTTCTAATGTAAGTGAATCCTAGATCTGGTATTGGATACATGGTCATTGCAATGTATATGTTTTAAATAATTTATCTAAGAAACATTTATTTTCTGATTTACCTTGTCTCAAATTTGAAAGTGACAGATTTTGTGATGCATGTCAACTTGGAAGGAAACACAAATCATCTTTCAAATCTATTAAAAAGGTTTCCATATGTAAACCTATAGAACTTATTTATATGGATTTCATTGGACCTTCAAAAGTAGAAATATTAGCTGGTAAATTATATGTATATGTTTTAGTTGATGACTATTCAAGATTTACATGGATTTTCTTTTTGAAATTTAAAAATGAAGCTTTTACTTTATTTGAATGGTTCTACAAATCTGTTCAAAATGAAAAAGGTTTCAATATTATCTCATTGATAAGTTATCATGGTGGAGAATTTGAGAATCTGGAATTTAATTCCTTTTTCTCAAATATGGGTATTAAACATATGTTTTCTGCACCAAGAACACCTCAATAGAATGGGATTGTAGAAAGAATAAATAGAACAATTAAAGAAATGTCTAGAACTATTTTAAATTAATATAGCCTACCTATATATTTCTGGGGAGAAGCTGTGAATACAGCTTGTTATATAATTAATAGAGTTTTAATTATACCTATTTTGAAAAAGACACCCTATGAACTATGGAATAAAAGAAAACCTAATGTAAATTACATTAAAGTTTTTGGATGCAAGGTTTACATCTTAAACACCAAGGATAATCTTGGTAAGTTCGATCCAAAATCTGATGAAGGTATTTTCTTAGGATATTCTGCTACCTCCAAAGCTTATAGAGTTTATAATATGAAGTCAATGACTGTTGAAGAATAAGTTCATGTAAAATTTGATGAATCTGATCCTTTTGAGAAAAAGACAGAACAAATGGATGAACATGACCCTAATGATAACATGAGACTTGAGAACATAAAGAATGATTTTGAAAATAATATAAAAGAAATTCAGTTCAGTTCAGAGGAACATGATACTGAAGAACCTTTAGATGTATTACCTAGATAGTCTAGAATCCTAAAGAGTCACCCTTTAGAAACTGTAATAGGTGGCCTAGAAACTGGTGTTCAAACTAGAAGAAATTTAGGAAACCTAGTGGAATTATCTGCCTTCCTATCTAAAAAAGAACACAAGACTATAGAAGAAGCTTTAGATGATAAAAGCTGGGTAATAGCAATGCATGATGAATTAAACTAGTTTAAAAGAAATGATGTTTGGGGATTAGTGCAATGACCTAAGAATTATCATGTAATAGGAACCAAATAGGTCTTTAGAAATAAACAGGATGACCAAGGAACAATAACTAGAAATAAAGCAAGATTAGTAGCTAAAGGATACAATCAGGAAGAAGGAATAGATTATGATGAGACATTTTCACCTGTATCTAGGTTAGAAGCCATTAGAATCCTTTTAGCCTATGCATCTTATATGAATATTAAATTATTTAAGATGGATGTTAAATCTGCCTTTTTAAATGGTTATTTAATGGAGGACGTTTATGTTGAGAAACCTCCTAGTTTTGAATACTCTCAAAAACATGATTCTGTTTTTAAACATACTAAATCTCTTTATGGCCTTAAACAAGCACCTAGAGCTAGGTATGAAAGATTATGTTCTTTTCTTTTGAAAAATTATTTTACTGTTGGTATGGCAGATCCAACACTATTTAAGAAAACTATGAAAACTAATGATTTATTGGTTCAAATTTATGTTGAAGATGTAATCTTTGGATCAACTAATAAAGCTCTTTGTCATGAATTTTCAAAATTAATGCAAGAATAATTTGAAATTAGTATGATGGGAGAATTAAATTTCTTTTTGGGTCTTCAAATATTTCAAAAATATTTTGGAAATGTTTTAAATCAAATCAAATACATTAATGATTTACTTAAGAAATTTGGACTTTAAAACAGCAAGACATTTACAACTCCTATGTTTAATAATATAAAACATGACTTGGATGAAACTGGAAAATCAGTTGACAAAAAGTTATATAGAGGTATGATTGGTAGTTTTTTTTATCTTACTACTAGTAGGCCAGATATAATGTATGCAGTATTTCGTTGTGCTAGATTTCAATCAAATCCTAACGAATCTCATCTAACTGCTGTTAAGAGAATTTTTAGATTTTTAAAATGAACTGTTTTTCAATCTCTTCTGTATCCTAAAACTTATGAATTTAATTTGATTTCATATTCAGATGCTGACTTTGGAAGTTTTAGGTTAGATAGAAAAAGCACATCAGGTACATGTCACTTTTTAGGGAAGTCCTTAGTATCATGGTATAGTAAGAAACAACATTCAGTTGCCCTGTCAACAGCCGAGGAAGAATATGTTTCTGCTGGCAGTTGATGTGCACAATTTTTGTGGATGAAAAACACTATTATGGACTTTGGATTTAATTTTAATAATACACCTATTTTATGTGATTATACGAGTGCAATTAATAATTCCAAAAATCCTATTAGTCATTCTAGAACTAAGAACATTGATATAAGGGATCACTTTTTAAGAGATCATGTTATTAAAAAAGATATATTTTTAGAATTTATAAATACTGAAATTTAATTAGCAGATATTTTTACTAAACCACTTCCTACTACAAGGTTTAATTTTATTAAGGAGGAGCTAGGTTTATTTAATTTTAAATAATTTTTAAATTTTTATTTAATTTTATTTATTTATGTAAATTTTGTCGAATACTGTTTATGTTTTTCTTTCTTTCGTCATATGAAAAATTTAATTGTTTTTAAATATATGTAATGATTAGTGATTACATGGGAATCAAGGCTGTTAGAGCCTTTTCGACTTCTAAACTCTTTCACTTCTATCGAAACCCTTTCAAAATCTGAAAATCGCACATCTTCTTCTGAAACCCTTACCTTGGAACTTCTGAAACCCTAACCATCAAACCTTCAGAGACTCTTGCGGAAATGGTAAGGACTAAAAGATCCAGTGAGGCCGAGCCAAGCAATTCCAAGAGACAACGCACTGAGTGTAGAAAAATCTTACAGGGTAAGGTAATCGATCTCGACTGGTTATTCCAGACAAATCTGTTATTGAAGCAAGCGATGTCGTTTCAGAATCTTGAACAGATGTTCAACGGTGAAAATATGGAATTTCTGTATGAAGTAGAACATAGATACTTCTTCAAAGCTATAAAATTTAGTCTGGGAGATAGAGAGGATAGTTTGATGGCTAAGATAGTGTATAGGGATTTCTCAATCTCTTCAGTAGAGATTATTCAGATTCTCAACTACCCTCATGAGGGAGTTTTTCATTTCGACTTGAAGAATATAAGAGATTTTGGGCATAAATCCAAAGATATGATGTCTTTTATTTTTAGTACCAAGACAATAAATAAAATGTTTGTCAAGGATTTGGAGCCTGATCAGAAGATTTTCGTCAAATTTATTCAGACTGGAACAGCTCCACAGATGGCAGAAATGGAAAAGATTTTGTACCAAGATATGTATATAATGTTTCTTATGTTATGTGATATTAAGTTAAACATTCCAAGATACATGATAAGGGATCTCAGTTACTTCTGTCAAAGAGAGGCCATGATGAATTTCTACCATTTTGGTAGATTTATTTCTAAACTGTTGTTTAAGAAAGACATGGTGAGACAAGTGGATGCTAGAGTTAACTGTCATCATTGTAATACATTTAATGCTGGAACATTGAGGAAAGATGGATATTTCTAGAGTACAATTAAAGGAAAAAATTTCCAGTAGGAGCTGAGGAAGACTCAGAGAGTGCTCAGGCACAACCTGTTTAGTCAAAGGAGGTACAAGCTGAATCCAGAGTTAGTAATGTAGTAAGAAGGATTCGCTTTTAAGTGGCAGATGTTGAGGAAGACAGAAGTAATGAGGGACATCAATCCAAATGAAAAATACCAGTAAATGAGGAAGTCACTTCCACTATATTGGAAACTACAATAGAATCTTTATATTCTTATTCTTTTGTGAGGGAAGCTATTGTTGATAAGACCATGGAATATGTTACTGAGAGAAAATCCCCGGTAGAGGAATCAAGAGCTCAAGAAGAAACTCAAAGGGAAAATCAGGAACATATTGTAGTTGATGTTTAAGTTTCACTTCAACATGAACAAGAGATGGAGGTAGTTCCTGGAGAAGAAGTGGCCAGACCTCAGGAAACATCTAAAGATATTGTTATTGAAAACCCAATCGAAGGCATAGATGCTGATGATTGTTGTGAGCATGCTTATGAAGCTCACACAGAGGTACTTCAAGATGATTTTTCTGTGGAGGAGTTTAAAAACACTATGGAAAAATATGTGGACAAACCTTCTCAGGATAGAGAAAAAGAGAAATCTCATGCTGAATCATTGCCTTTGGTACTGCTGCATCAACCTAAGACTGTGAATCAGGTACAGGGTGCATCTGATTCAATGAAAGAATAATCTGAAGAACTGTACAGAAAGGTATCTCAGTTCGAATCTAAGAATGTTTCTCTGCAAAATACCTTCGACTTAGAACATTTGATATTTCAAAAGCTGAAGGAGTGTACAGTTTCAAGGTAAGAAGTTGAAATGTTTAAAGAGGATATGCTGACTGCTGTTACACAATTAAAATATGAAATGGTTATGAAGTCAGATTTATCAAATTTGAAGTTTTTTATGGAGAACCAATTTGCATCAGTTGCAAATAATGCTGTTAGTGGAGCAGTTACTTCACCGGATTTAATCAGAAGGTTTCAGGCTATCACAACTGTGATGATAAACATGAATGACAAGATACAAGATCATCAATATAACAGTGATCCTTTGTCAGTGTTGCTGGACAATAATAAGTTCTTAGTGGATAAA
The DNA here is from genome assembly GCA_963277665.1 of Viscum album. Classification (NCBI taxonomy): domain Eukaryota; kingdom Viridiplantae; phylum Streptophyta; class Magnoliopsida; order Santalales; family Viscaceae; genus Viscum; species Viscum album. The sequence goes on along the minus strand of OY728132.1, from coordinate 1,651,290,857 downwards.
TTGACATCTACTGATCCATCGAACCGTATTCTGTTAAATTAGTTATCAGAGAAGCTGTCAGTATTTGTTGAAAAAGAGGAAAGGATGCATGAGTTTTTCAGAGTCAATTTAATTGAAGATATTCATATGACTCAAGAGAACAGAGAGCTCATTATCAAGCGTGGAGATGGGATGATGAAGAGACTTCAGGAGCAGTTTAAAGAAATCAAGTCTGAAATCGAGAGGAGATACACCCTGTTTCCTATCTTACCTAAACCTTTATTCATGTGTATTTCATTGTCATTTATATACTAGTGTTTTTGAATGAAAATTTTCTTCATTGTTTATTTGTTTCTTTCCTTATTTGTTTTACTGAATTTATTTTTGATATGTCAGTACTCCAGATTTAATTATTGATAAACAGTTCATAATTGCATTTACTAATAGATTAGTTCTATATTAAAAGTGTTAAAATATATGTTTTTTCATTCTTCTTGATATCACAAAAAGGTTGAGAATTTGGACAAACACAACATCAAAACCTATATTTTCTTTAGGGGGAGGATTCATTTTATTGAGGGAGAGAATTAAATGAGAAATTTGGATTTATAATTATCTTTTTGGTGGAGAAGTTTTTATTTAAAACATTATAACTAATTTTGAAAGTTAATTTTTGTTTAAATAATTTTAATAATTTTATGGGTTTTGTGATCATCAAAAAGGGGGAAATTATTGAGAAATGTATTGTTTTCAACAATATGTGTTAATGTTATTTAAAGGGGGAGGTTGTTGAATATAATACTCTATCACTTTATGATAATTTTGATGCTCACAAATACCCATAGTTATTTTCTAATGATTTTATTTACTATTTTGCAAGAATTTATTAATTTATATTACTCTTGAATTAATGAGAATCTATTACTCATTCGGAATCTCCTTTAAGCACATTCTGGAATCAATGTTCATACCTTACGTAGACAAATATAGCGCAAAATCTTCTTTAGAGCATTATGGAATCACTGTTCATACCCTACGTGGATAAACGTAGCATAAGGATGAAAAGTGTGTATACTTTTTGAGATAAGAGAAAATTATGGTTAAACAACCATATGTTTTTTGCAAATTATGGAAGGAGAACCTTACGTTAGGAAAGAACCTTACTTTTTGGTTATCCGCAAAGATTGGAAGAACCGTACGTAAATTCTAAGCAATACGTTTGTTTCTAAAAAGTATGGTTCATCAACCTTACTTTTGAAAAAAAAAACCATACGTTCTTGGAAAAGTATGGATCAAGTAAAAGTATGGATCTTTTACCGTACGTTTGAGTATTGAAGAAAAAGTATGGATGATCAACCCTATGTTTGTGTTCAACCTTACGTTGTCAACCCTACGTTTGTGTTCAACCTTACATTGTTAACCTTACATTTGAAGACTATGTTATTAACCCTACATTTGGAGGCCACTTCATCAACCTTATGTTTGGCATCGAAAATTTTGACAGATGATATTTATGTGCAGCGATCAGTAAGCTGATTTCTAGGCAGATTTCAAGCCGGATTTAATGTCGTTTTTAAAGTACGACTTTTACTGATTCAAATACTTATTATTAATTGATTTGAGATTGAGTTAAAAGGTAATTTTTATGTCGATTCTTATGTGAAGTTATGACTTCTCTGTAAATTCAAATTTTTGAATATCACGAATCAGAAGGTGACTTTTATGGATCTAAATGTGTAGGAGATATGCTTTATTATATATTTTCTCTCTAAAACACTAGGTACATGATTATGTGATCAATCTATTGTTGAAAAAGGTAGAAAACATATATTGCAATGATTCACGTTGATCTGCTGATTCAAAAAGGAGTGTCAAAGCACTATTCTTTTAAGAAGAAGGAACTCGATATAAGATTCACCTGTTCTACATCGAATATCTATTGTGGATCTACTACTATTGAAGTTGTGAACTATATCTCTTTATTTACTTCAACTAGATAAACTCAGAACTACTTCTTCTTGAAGATAAATATTTTTAGAGGCTTTGATCCATTAGCTGTCAATTTCATTATGTTGCAATTGTGAAGATCTACTGGAAATTTCTTTCTAAAATTATTTTTTATTCTTGAGTAACCACCTTCTCGTTCTATGCTGTGTAGGTTCGTGTTTGAACCAGAAGGATTTGTTTTTCCTTGGATTGTAAAGGTATCAGCTGCCTGTACTCAGTTGTGAATTGGTCTGTGGAAAAGAGGACTAGATAGTGAAAATCACTAAGCTTGTGGAGTTGAGCATTGGTGGAGTGGACTAGGGGCCTTCTGTTCCCCGAACAACAATACATATTTGTGTTCTTGATTTTACTTATTCTGCTGCATGATCAAATCTGATAAAGTATAATGGACAGAACTCATTCATGAAAAGAGTTATCGATAAATTTCCAATGACACAATTCACCCCCCCTCTTGTGTATAATCTATAGATTCAAATCCAACACCCTTAACATAATCGTTTTGTAACAAAAATCATGTATGTCTATCATACAAGAATCTAAGGGTTTATTTGAGCCATTATAAATCATTGGTATGTTTTTAAACATATTTAAGATGTTTTGTATCTTTAGAAATAGAATTTTATTCTAAGAAAACTTCTTCTTGAACAAATCTGTTAAGGAAAGCATAGTTCACATCCATTTGGAATAGTTGGAAATCAAATAATGCTGCAAAGGCTTGTTGGATTCGAATAGATTTAATTATTTCTACCAGAGCATAGGGTTATTCATATATTTTTCCATCTTGTTGATTATAGCTATGAGAAACTAGTCATTCTTTATTTATTATTATGATTTTGTTTTCATTAAATTTGTTTCAGAACTCACATTTTACTGCAATAAGAGAATTTTTTTTTGGACTTTTAATCAAGGTCTAGATTTTATTCCTTTCTAATTAATTAAAATAATCATGAATTTATTTTATCCAATTATCATCCCATAAGCCTCATCACGACTTTTTTGTTCAATTTGAGATACAAATTTTATGTGTTATCCATCATTTCTTAAGGAAATTCTAGTCCTTATGGGTTTATTAACATCATCAATGATATTCTCTCTATGATGATTCCCTAGAATCAACTGATTCGGGTTTTGAAAAACCATTTAATCAACTTAAGGTAGAATTTCTTCTAGGGTAAATACATCCAAAATAATTTCTTTGGTATTTTACTTATCAATCGTGTTTTCTAACATAGTATGATAATCGGTTTTTGAAAACACATCCGAAGATGTTGGTTGGGGTTATATGAAAATAAATGTTCCAGTTTCATCAAATTTAACATATATCATTTTCCCAACTGTATAAGATGTTTTATTAAAAATTCTATCAGCCTTAGATAAAGTTGAATATTATAAAAATATACCTCTTATCAGATTTAGGTGTGATATTATGTATTCTATCTTTACTATTTAAAATAAATATATTTCATTCAAATACTTTGATATGAGAAACATTAGATTTTCATCTTGTCCATAACTCATAAGGTGTTTTATTAATAAATAGCAATAGTTAAACTCGATTAATAGTATAATAAGGAGTAATAATAGGTTCAACCCAAAAGAGATTAGCAATTGAGTATTCACTCTGCATGTTTCTTTTTATTTCTTTATGAATTCAGTTTCTTCTTTCAACAAAACCATTTTGGTGAGGAGTTCTAGGAGATGAGAAATTTTGAGTTATTCCTTTCTCACAAAAAAATTTTCAATTTCTATGTTTTCAAATTGACCCCCATTAGCACTAAGAATAGTTATCAATGGTCGTATTTTCTAGTTTTTAACATTTATTGTATCAGTTTTGAAATAAAAAATGGCATCAGATTTTACTGTTAGATAATCGACACATATAAATCTATTATAGCATTCAACGAAAACAATTAATGTATTTTCCTCCTATAATTCTAGTTTTTTTTGGACAAAAAAGATCCATATTTACTTGTTGTAATGCATTATATGTTGAGAGTTCAATTATTGATTGGAATCATGATTTATGTTTCCTTCCATATTGATAGGGATAAAAAAACATTAGAAGAATCAAATCTATGATCTAGTGTATCATTAAAATGTCTTTTCATTTACAGCTTACCTATATTCCTAAGGAAACAATGTATTAATCTTCTATTCCATAACCAAGATTTTTCTTTCATTTCACTAAGTTAGGTACGTCATGGAACCTATGTTGTTATAATTGAAGTGTTTTGGAATTATCAGGCCTTTGGGAGGAGATAATGAGTTCATCCTTTAATTTTTGTACGTAGAATTTATCATTCCTAAAGTTCAAAAGTTAACCTTTAATACATAATTGACATATATATATAAATATGTGATTAAGACCTTTAAAAAATTTGAAATTTGAAATTTAGTACTTTCAAATAAGACAATGTTACCAATACCAACAATTTATGCTTAATCATTACCTCTGAAATTGACTCTTCCACCTTTCATATTAAAAAAATTTCAAATAAATTTTTGTTACCATTCATGTTCTTTGAACTTCCACTATCCATGTACCATTTATTTTTTTCATACATTCTTTATTTTTTTGGAAATCAAATAGAAATAATTTCAAAGTCCAAACTCTCTTGAGTCCATAATTGTAAGGATGTAAAATATTAAGAGTCCACATTTTTTTAGAAAATTAATCTTTTTGAAAAACATAGAATTGGATTTTATTTATAGAAAGTTTGTTCTCCCAATGTCCACCACCTTTACACTTAGTGAAAAAGGGTCACACTGAAGAGTAAAATAGTTATGATTAAAAACTGGTTTTGAATGGGAATAACCAAATCCAAGAAAAATTCCTAAGAGGGTGAAGTTGTGAATAAATTTTATCAATATTTTCTTTACCAGAATTAATGATGGATAATATTTTATTTAAGGAAAAAATTTAAAACATTAATCTATTGACTAAATTCTTATCATTGCTGTTATTAGTATTAGAAATTGTGTTTGTCTCTAATTTTTTTATAAAAATATATTTTTTTATATATTTTTAATTTTTATCATGCTCCAAATTAACTCCCTATAATATTTTTTTAAAATATAATCAGTTTAAAAAGAATTTTCATCATGATTATTAGAATAATATGATACTTATTATGTAAAAATATTAATTCTATAATTTTCCTTATCATATTTCATTTTAATCATACTATTTTTATTTTAAAGAAACCTATCAAACCTAGATACTTTTTCAAAAGTAGGTAAAAAATTGTATTCTGATGAGGATGATTCTTCATCTTAAGATCACAATTTTATTCATCAGGATAATTAGATCCTAAAGATATATTTTTAAGGATTCATCTGTGTGTACCTTACTAATGAAACATTGGTATTCAACATGTATTTTGGTGATAAAATCGATATACTTTTTTCTAGAAGATGTATTTTCTAGGGATTCATCAAATCAATCTCCACCAATAACACTTATAGTTCCATTTGATTTCCATACCATCTTTCATTTAGACTTATAGTATCTTATTTTATTCCATTTAGAGTGTGTTTCTCTCCTGTACATTCTTGTTAGCTTTGGATAATCAGGTCTGATATTTCGAGCTTTCTTGAATTCATAACATGTAATGTCTTAATAATTTTTATCCATCCTATATTTATTCTTATATTTGTACTAAAAATTATTCTTTCCAATAATCATGTTCTTCGTTCAAGAAATATTTGTGTACTCATGCTAGGATTGTTCAGATTCACATGAGTCTGACTGAATAATAACAGTTTTAGACTTTATTGTCATAGAAATATTCTCAGAAGTCTTGGATTTTATATGATTTCAATTATATGTAAATGAAACACTGCCATTTTTTCATAATATTATCAGCATATCTCTTCAATGTCTTCTAATGTAGTAATAGTGTCTCAAATAAATCAATAAGTGTAACTACTGTAACTTTCATAGACTCATCAACAACTATTATTTTCTATTCCTACTCATTTGGCATGATGTCAATAATATTTTCAACAATAATTTCATCATCAATGACTTTTTCTCCCATTTATTGTAAACTATTCACCATAGTCATAAATCTTTTTCAAAACATTTAATATTGGTTCTTCATAAGGAAAAACAAAACCATGGTAATCAGCACTATGCATAGCACTTATTGTTTGAATAACATTCGATCTTCCAAAATAAGTAAATTCAAGATTGTTTCATAAATTATTTGTTGCTTCACAAGAACATTTTTGGATTTGTATATGCTTTGTCATAGAACACAATAAAGTATTACACACCTTATAATTCAATTGATATTCTTTTTTCTCTTGATTGGTAATGGTTCTGACTTCCTTGTCTGGAATCTTATAATCTTCAACACTCATAACAAAATTGTATACTCTAGTGTTAATAAAAAATTTCATCAAATGATCTATCTAATATCATAATCATTAACATAAAAAATAGGTAGTATTTTTGGATTTATAATATCAATAAATACAAAGGTGATTCCTATCACGATACAAAAAAAATTTCTCTCTAAATATAAGAGTTATATGTAATTATAAACAAAGTGTTTATAATATAAAATGAATAATAAATTGTATTCATAAAATTATAGAATGTGAATAAATAAAATAAATCTTATTACGATACCAAATGTATATATCAGTATTACATAAACCCACTCTGATACCAATTCTAGGATTGAAATTATGATGCAGATAGTCAATATACAAGAGTGGGGGAATGTATGTTTTAAAACATTTATTTTAATAACTTATTTTATAGAATTAAAATAATTTAATTCAAAACAACTATTGTAATTAAAAAAATTACTCAGACAGGTATGTAGTTCTAATTGTAATCATAATTATATGATTATAGTATTATTCCATAGATCACTAATTTATCGTAGTCTCAAAATGCATGGTAATGTATTATATTCACTATGAATAAAATTATAATAGAAATGAATATAAATAGATTCTATCATAAAACATATATAATCATATTCCACAAATTATAAAAGATCATAATCACAAAATTTTCGTAATGAGAGTAATTGATAAGAATCGGTGTAAATGATCGTAATCAGAGTAATTACAATATAAGGAATATACAATAGAAAAGGAACAAGTGAATAATCCACTTTCTATTAAAAATAGCAGAATCGAAAAATATATCTAATGGATTACAAATGTTTTAACCCAATGAAAAGGGTTTCCAACAACCTTGTATAAGGGTCCAATGATTTATACTTTCAAGAAAGTCTATCTTACCCACACAAGTGAAAGCTCTTAATATGATGATCAGAGTCTCTCTTACTATCCCAAAAATCCATCGATCAATACAGTAATTGAAACCTTCATTATTCCTATCCCCAGAAGCCCTTGATTGTAATAAAAAACAATCAGCAACGCACAAAGAAATACAAAGCAATTGAAAATGAAAAGTGTGTCAAACAAGATGTTCAAAACTATATCACTTCAATGATTTTAACACTAAGAAATTTTTTCATAGTTTTAGTACATTAAAAAATCATCCACTTCCTCCTCATTCAAATTACCTGGTATTTATAAGAATTTTCCCCAAAGTCATATTCTCCTACAATGGATGAATTTCATTCTTAAATATTAGAAGGATGCAGAAATGGTGTCAATTAAATAGTCATATTTAAACTGAAGTAATGAAATCATTTAATATCAATCAGAACACCATAACCAATATCTTTTCGATTGAAGGTAATTCTTTATAATAAATATCTATTTTATGGATGCGATAGAGTATGTACGAAAAAAATATGGCCTATTTGAAAAAATAATAGAGTGAATAGTAAATTGGTATTACTATATACATTTGAAACAATGAGTATGATAATCTATTCCTTACAGCTTTATTGGTGAGAATTATGAAATACACCGTAGTGAGATAGGTAAATATTGTAGTGAGATTGTATCTCTTGAGTAGATGGAATACATAATAGTGGGATTGATAAAAATCACAGAAAGATTGTATTGGATGGGTATGATGGAATAATAACTATAGGATTGATAAATACCATAGTTAGAAGAAGAAATATTAATATATTATATATGTATTTTTTATGGAGTTTTTGATTACCAAAACAAAAAGTAATAGAAGAGTCAAAATAATATGTTTGTCTCAATAATTAACACTTCTTGTTTGTTTTTCATGAACATCTCTATATTCAATAATTCTTCCACTAAATCCAATAGTGATAAATTTTTTCTTTATTGATATATTAATGAGGATACAAATAAATATTTCTGAGTAGGATTATAAAAATAATAACTTAAGGAATCTATCTGAAAACAAATAAATAAGCACCTTTCATTTTTGGTTCCAATATTACCAATAAAAAATGTCGTATAAATTTTTCAAAACAGAAAAATAATTATGAAATAAAAACCTCTAATATCCATATAATATATATTATACCGTGCATATAAGACATATTTTAGTATAATCTGGTATATTATAAAAGGAAAAACATTTAGATAATAACCCTTTAATGAAATAGCATGGTCGCATTGAATCATCATTAAATAAACCATTTAAAACAAGGTATGAATTATAATTTTTGAAAACTATTCTATTATTATGTTCTAAGAGTTATGAGTTATAAAACAAATCCACAATCACTCATATTATAAAAAAATCCTCAGATTAATTATTTGTTAACATATTCTAATCGAATTATTGTTATACCATTTCTTAGGTGATTTTGTATGTTCTATTGAAGCCCTTTAATTTTTTTAAATGTTGCATTATCGTCTATTGTTAGAAATAGATATCCATAAAAATTATAATCATAATTAAAGTTAACAAATTAACTAAGACCAAAACTTTCATATATTTTTTGTAGGCCCACATACATCATTATGTTTGAGAACCAATAGTCCCTAATACCTTCTTTCTTTTCAGCTAAAAGGTTCTTTTTCCATTTTGTCTCATAAAATATATTCATAATTATCAAATGATTCATAATCAAATGAGTGAAATAATTCATTTCATTGAATTATATATATGTGTTTCACATTCTATAAACCCAATTTAACAATACCAAATATTGGTTTGATTAGATTCAACATCATCTATTTTTTAAAATGTTAAAATCTTGTTTATATACATCAATATTGTGTAAAACATTTACTATATTCTTGATGGAATAAAATATTTCACTCTTATATACACACCAACTATTTTTCATAACAGTTTTTGAAGATCCATAAATATTAAAATAGTATTTAGAAATAAAATTTTTATTTATAGCAGTAGGATTATAATAGTACCCGAATTCCAATATTTATCCACTTAGTAAAATTAGATTGTACGTTTTGAATACTATTGAAGATGTTATTACCCCATTACCAAGAAAAAGATTAAATTCACCCTTTTAAACATCCATATGTCTTCAACTATATGTTTTTCATCACAAATGTGTAGAAAACACCCTATATCTAATACTAACAAGTCAGAGATTCAATAATTGAACTATATAAAATTCATAATTTGATGCTCAATATTCCCCTCATTAGAAGTAATTCTCAAAACAGGATTCCAATTTATAATGATTCTATCCACCATATATATACCATATTTTCATATCATTATCATGTAGTAAGTCATAATGTACAATAGTGTAATATCTATAGGATAGTATCATCTATTATATCATTTAGTCAACTTCTTTTCTTTAATGTACTAACAATAAAATTTATTAAATAAAAAATTCATAAATTAATTCTAAATGAAACATAAAAATTCATTCATATGAATTATATGACATCAAAAAAATGTGAATTAAGATAAAAATTTCATGCTTAACTATTGTATAAAAATGTTTAATCCCTTAAAAACAAGTCTTTGATACTCCCAATGGGGTTGGAATCACATTCCCTCACAATGAAATTTCCACATTGGAATCTACATAACCCTATAAAAGAAGTCCCTTACCCCAAAACATGTAATATTAGACTCTTTAAAATTGTAAATGGTCTCTTTGTTATAAAAATTCACTTCATCACTTCTCATGTGTGAAAGATCCCATGAATCTTTTAACCTATTGACATTTTCATTGAAAGAATTGATGGGTTTTGGGGAATGTCTAATGATCATTAATAGTAAAAATTCCCATGAAAATTGTTGATATATATAAAAATTATTAATTATGAAAATAAAAATAATGAATTAAAAACATTTCACACCCAATAGTGTCCTCAATTTTTATTATATATTTTTTTAATACCAGAGAGATGAAAATAATGAATCTTTCCTCCAAGAGGGGGGTACTTACATTTGGATCCATGTTCATTACATGAGGATTCCAGTTTAATAAAAGGGTTAAATATAATTTTATTATAAATGGTGAACATAATACTAAGAAGATGAGATCATATAGAATTAATTACATGGAACTAATGATCACCACATCATCCACTGCCGCCCAGATGAATAAGTTAAAATCACATACCATTTATAAGAAAGTTTCACATATTCAATGAATGAAGATAATGTCTGACACATTGGGTATCAAAAAATACAAACCTTGATTGTTTTCCAAATTATGTAACCATTCACCTTATTTAGTTGATATTTTTTCCATGTGTAGCACACCCTGGATTTCAGGTTGTTACATTTTGGAGTAGAATAAAATATTCCAATTGAGTCCCATTTTTATAGAACCCAAACTTATACTTGAGTTTCAATAATACGAATGTTTATAAATGATTTTTTTATATGAGTTTTGAAATTTTTTAGAGAGTATGAGTGTTTGGGTGATCATCAAAGAATGAATGAGTTTGTCAGCCCATGGTAGGGATCTTTTATAAGTTATTCATGTTTTAAAGTATAGATTCACCACATGAAAATTTGGGATGAAGGGGTGGGGTACTTCATTGTGGTTCAAATTATTAAGGGTGAATTAGTAGTTTTAAAAAATAGAGAGGGTCTGGACCACCTTCATTTGTCCAATCAGTTCGTGCACTAGATTTCGAAGGTTCAAAACTCCCCTTATGATTTCTCCACACTATTTTATGAAATTCCATTTGTGAATTCATTGAGATATAAGGAGGTTTTTTTCTCTAATTCCCTCCTAGATTCCTTTTGGTTATAGCTACCAATTTTAACATGACATCATATATGACTTCAATTTCAATTAAACTGGAGGATCATGGAATTGCCCACGTTGGTTAGGGATTGTTCTCATCTTTCAAAAAGGACACCCTAAGATAGAATTTTCACAATGATGAATTATTTTTTATTGAAGGTTTGTTTTATGATGAATTTATTTATTGATTTTCCTAAATTAATTTTTTTGGTGATTAATTAGGGGAATTTCTATAGGGATTTTAGCCTATATGGTTCCATGGGAACACCGTGGACCTTCCAGATGTTCATGGTCTTGATTTTTGTGTGGCACAGAAACCTAGTAAACAAGACCATGGTAGGATTTTAGTTAGAAAGGATGAGTTTTTATGGTGTTTGGTGAGGGATTAACTTCAATTATCAAGGTTATTGGACCCGATAATAAAATAGCATATTTTTTTATAATCATGGGTTTTCAAACCTAGAAAACCAAATTGGTTTGAAGAATGGGGTTTATATTCCAAGGATTCCCATTATAGGTTTAATTGGATATCACTAGGACTCGTATTCCTGGAATAATTGATTTTACAAACATAGGAGAATGTGTGTAACCTATAGATAGTGTCTCTAGGGAGTGGGTGTTGACTAATATATAGAGATACATTTGTGAGATCTTGGGATGTGATATGAGACCTAGAAAAACCTTGGTTTGGTTCCTTGGGCCAGTGGGCAATCTTGAGAGTCTTGGGGCTGGGTGACGATAATAGAAAGAAGGTTATGTGTCCCGATGGACAAGAAAACTACTCATGAGTTTAACGGAATGTATTGATATCTTCATGGAGTGAGGGGAGTCATTATGTACATGTAATTCAGATTCCATGTGGCTTACAATAAAGTAGATAGGGGTGATACCTTGGTTACATTACGATGAGTGTTTGGGGACTTTGGCACGGTTGAACTATGTCTTAGAGTATGGGAATGTGGGATGGTCCATTGGGTATTAATTCAACTAATTGATAATAGATGTGTGATTTAATTAGTGTTAAAGATCCCTGAATAGAATAAAGGACCTACTAGACCCCATCATATACATAATAGCATGTATAGTGGAAAAATTTTGGTCTTAAGAAACTAGTTCCCTCTTATCAGCTGGTGAGTTGAGTTAAGGGATGTGGACATGCAAGCTGGATGTGACCTCCTGATAATGGGTTGGTATGGGTAAGGGTGATATAACTTCACCAAAGATCATGGATATGGGTAGGTATTAATACTATAACCTAATGCATCAGTTATTGGTTCAATGACCATAACAAATATGTGTTGGGTTGGTATGAATGAATGGTGCCTGGCCACAACCAGTGTGATAAGGTAATAGTTTCATAAGGGGCCACTTCCTTCAATAGGAAGGTTTGTATAACCATATCTTGGGTGAGAGTGTGGGGGTTTACCAATTAAAATATGAATTTCCTTATGTATGCTTGGGTAAAGGAATTCTAATGGGGCTAGTTCATGGGATTATAGAAGGCATGACCAATGTACATCCCTTGAGTGAGAATTGATGGTTCAGGGCTTATGGAAGTTTCATTGTGAACATTTTTTGTGGGTATTAGGTTGATGTTCTGGATGTTTCCCTACCATCACTATTTGTGTATGGTCTGAGAATCATTTACATGTGTTATGGAAAAAAAAATTTAGTCGACCCCAACATGGTACCCAAGTAGGTATGGAAATGGTTTGGGTGTCATGGGTAGAACCAGATGACTTGAATACTATGTATACCTAATAAGGTGTCATGGAATCTTGTTTAGAGAATGATGACTGTGTGGTCTTGTTTACTATATTAATCTTTATTGTGTATACACACAACTATGTGTACTACATAATCACGAGTTATGGTGTAAATCCTTGGTGTTCTTATGAGATGGATCACAAGAAAAACAAAATTCCATATTCATAAGAACATATCATAGGCCTATTGTCATGTCATAAAATAATGGAATATTTTGTGGAATAATAATTATAATCATATAAATTTTATGTCATGGTTCACTACCAATACCATCATTACGTAGTGAACATAATCTCATTATGGAAAATCATACCTAGTTAATTAAAACATTATATTATGTGTAACTTCCACCTTATTAACTCTATCATCATTACTAATTACATTAGTTGGATATATAATTATAGGAATACTCATCCCATAATTATAATCCATTCATATTAATTCAATAATATCATAAAATAGATATCAAGTCATTATATCATATCTCAATGAAAATAAAATGGTTTCATAAACATCTAATCATTATAATCATTAAAGAATGCATTCTGTATTAATTAAATTATGGGAGGAAAAAATGTTTTCATATCAATTTTCACATAATCATCAACCATATAGAGAAACGGTATAGATGGTATCATAAGAAAATATCCTTATTGGAATATCAGAATATTCAATTGATGTTGACATTAAAGGACAACTACTATAAAATAATTATAAAATCTGTTCTTTGAAAATATGGGAAATATCATTTTCTTTCAATATATTCAAAACTAAAATTAATTTGGGAATATTGGTAAATTTATTTTAATTAAAAATAATAATGAATTTTTTTAAATAAATCTTCAATATAAATAAAGGTATTTATGGTGGGATAATCCTCTTATACCTTATATATTAAAAAATACATTTCACCCATTAGTAATAAGTCAAAAATTCCTCATTTAGATAACAATAAAAACATTTAAATAATTAAATATTTAAAAAATTAAAATATAGTTAAAAATTTGAAGAAACAATTTATTGATCATATAAAAACAATTCTTTAAAACGCATTAAAAATATAGACATGAAAGAAAAATACCCCCAAGTATATAAGGATAAATAATGTCTTTTTTTCATAATAACATTATTTCAGTTATATTTGGGTAAAAAGGGTGTCGAATGAGACGAAAATATAAAAAATAAAAATTAACCATATTATAATAATTTAAATGGTCTTATATATGATTTAAAACATGAAATTACCCAAAAGAAATTTAATCACATAATATCCATATTAAAAGTGTTATCAGATAGTTAATCCATACTGTTAAGGTAACTTTTTAACAATAATCCCCATGAAATAACTTCAAATGAAACAATTATTATTATATACATAAGTATATTCTGGATATAAAATTATAAATATTTATTATTGAAACATCATAAAATAAGATAGGTTCATAAGATAACATATATCCCAAAGAAGATGATTTGAGAAGATAAATCCTTACCACTTTTGTTACATTGGAATAAAAACTCATTGAATAAGAAAATATAAATTTTAAATTTAGATACCATGAATCTATTATGTCACATGATATAATATTTCAATGTGGTAGCAACACCACATAATCCTAAATAATTTCATAATATGAAACATGACTCAACGAAACAACTTTGAGATGAATAACTTTACCTAACATATGACTTTCATTATAATAAATCTTACATCATGTTAAATAATAATGAATTTATTATAATTCTATAAAAACCCATGTACATAATTATAATATCATATAATATACAATTATAACATTTAAAAATCCATTTATTTATAAATATTTTTTACAGTTGTTATTTCTAGGTGTTAACTGTTTTATATTTTATTTAGGTTTTGGATTGAATGTTCATGTACTAAAATATTGATCATGTTTACATCATATAAAAACTTTTAAAATTGATATATATTCTATATATATATTCATTATTTTAATATTTTATCCATTCATAAATGTTTCAGATTGAAAAATGTATTCCCACACTTATGGAGATAGTAGTCCAAACTTACGCATGAACACTTTTTTTTAATGAATGAAATGAAGGAATGATAAAAAATATTTTATTCATATATAATATTATTTAGCTCATAAATATCATATATATTTAATAAAAAATTAATTCTAGAAATCCATATGAGGCAATGACTAAAATTGAATCATATTTCTTTGTTGTGGTTATAGTCTACATGTACAAACGAGTGGTAGCTTCATTCCCCATTAGATAGAAACAATAATGAGTATGATTTTTAATATAACATAATAACATACCATTATATGGGAGATAGTTATAATATTATATAATAATTGTTAGGATTCAATTTATGGACATATAAGGGGATGTAAATTTAAAATTCTCAGTTAAGTCGATTAACGCCTCTGTGAATACTCTCCTTTGGATATATAATTAAGGATCTTAGGGATATTTTATTAAGAGTTAAATCAAAAAAATAATGTATATTGGAGTTAATAAATGTTTTTTGGATGGTTTTGGTCAAGATATGTGGCTCAATAAGTGTGAGGAATGGAGGATTGGTTGGGTCCTAATATAAGAGAGGATATGTCCACCTTTGGAATTACATAAACAATTAAATTAATATTAGTTGATTTTCAAATTCATGTTGATAAAAATTAATATACTAAGTTTATTTTATTAATATTAGTCTAAATCATGTAATATAATTAAATGTAAACAATTTTAGATTATGGTTTAACACATATCTCTTATTATAACCCCTTATTTACATTTTCAATGATTACTAATATATCAATGTATTTTAATATTTAGGGGTCAGGAAAGTTATTTTAAATTTCCAACTCACCCATAGTGGAAAAAAATAAATTATTAACAATATCATGTTAAATTAGAAAAATATATGATATTTATGAATGTTATATCCTTTAATAAAACACTATTAATTATAAAATTCCATTAAATTCAATTTTTCGAATATTCACATAATTTAATTTAAAAAATACCCATATAGTGATTTTGTATGAATGTAAAATTAATCCACTAATAAATAATATACTTTAAAAATAATCATGGAACCCCATAACTCAAAAAATAAATTTTACTTTGACAGTTATTAAAATCCTTTTCTTCATTTTTTTTAATGCTTGTACAATCTCTGTTTCAATGTTGTTTAATAATTTATAGTAAATATTCAATGAAAATTAATTAAAATGAAATTATCATTACATAAAATTATTAATATTTCAAATAAACATTTAAAACATACTAGAAAACCTTTTTTCCCTAGGAAAAAATATAGGATATATTAAAAAAACGAGTGACTTTTTGAATAAATTCATTACTTAAAATAATATTAAGGTAGTTATCAATGTTAAGTTGATATAAATTACAAAAAAGACTGAATAAGATATTATAAATAATTAATGGAGCCTATATAATTAAATAAAGGTAATTTTTTGGATAATTATAGGCCTTATCTCGTATTTTTAGCCCTTTTTACTTCTTTTACCCCTACCAAGGTGAAAACTATTTACCAGTAGATGTTCATAATGAAAGAAACAAAAGATGCATACTTATCAAATTTTAACCATATAATTCCAAATTAGGATTTCATTATTCAATATTCAATTTTTGGAAGTGGAAAAATCCCATTTATGTAAGACACAATAAAAAATAATTTTTATAAAATTGTGTTTTTTTAATAAAAATTAACATATATAAAATTCTAGTATAATGATTGTTCCTATATAATTATCTTGATTATATGTAATTAAAGGAAACATGTGTTACTTTACTATCAAATTAAAAACATAATAGAATTTCTAAATTAAATTCATTATGCAATGGAAATTATAGTTTTACAAAAATTGTTATTTTATATAATTACTGAATGAAATATATTTTAATAAAAATAAAAAAAATAACTCTCAGATTAAATTGACATACTCATTAAAAATTTATGTAGATTTATTTAAATATATTTTTTGAAAATGTAATAAATTAATTATAATTTCTGTTCACAAAATGAAATGAAACAAGTTTTTAAGATAATAAATTTTTTAAGAATAAAATAATAATAATTAAAATTGAGTACTTATTTATTATGAATTGTTCAATAAATTTTCATTATATTAAACATCTGTAAAAAAATTATAACGGTTTTATAATTATTCATACCTCCAATTTAATGTCTTGGTTATTCTTCAACATTATTCGTTTTCTACATTATATTGTGTGTCAATATTGATATCAAACACGTATAATTATATTAAAGATCAATAAATTAAAATATCCTTGGGTGTTACATCATAACCCCATCAATTAAATTATTCCCTAACAGATTTATTTAATATATAGTATTATTACTGTTTAATTCCATAAAATTTGATGTCAATTATATCATTACAACAATTTTATATATTACAAATATGAATCATATTATGCATTAATAAATTTTTTATAAGATAGTCAATAAGTCTTTATAATACTCTTGAGATTTTAAACACATACATTAATAGTTTAATGAATCATTTAACATAATACATGATTGATTTATCTTTATCTGAAATGTGTTGAGGAAATCATTTACCATTAATGTAGACAATACGAGATAATATACTTACTTGATTTCTTTTCATACAGTAATAATAATTACATCCTTTGGTTGTACTTCAATAATGTTTCACTTCATATATTTTTCTAATAAATGAATATTCAAGAAAAAAATTTCATTAATGGAATACAAAAATTAACTATTAAAAAATCATAAGATCCATAAAATTGATAATTTATTCTAGCAATCTCTAATGATTTTTGAAAACCTATCTTTTTAGCACAGGTTATACCATATTGATAAATATTTATATGATGAAATAGTTCATTAATCTCAAAAAACACAGAAATATGAATCAAATTGTTTCCTAGAAAACTCTATAAATAGTTTAACATAAGTCCTATCCAAAATATGTCAGGACAAAATTAAAAACCAAATATTTAAAAAAATGGTTCCTAAATTTCCATAATATTTTTATCATGATTCCACAAACAACATAAAATCACTCATAACATGAAACAAGAAATACATGAATTACATAATCATTTATTTTGTTAAAACATGCTCATCATTTCCCTAAATAACCATAGTCATCATAAAAACTCAATTATAACATAAATGATTATAAATTATTACACTCTTGGTATATATTAAATATAATCACAAACTATCAAATATATTACACAAATCTAAAACTGTATAAAAATAATCAAATATTACTTAAACCACTTTTTTGAAATTTTTTTAATAAATTCCAAGGCCATAAATATTATCTAATTCACATTATCCATATTAAATATATATTTATCCCAACTAAATATTTTTATCTCGATATTGAAAACAATTTATGTTTTATCTATCCCTCAATGACGTGTTTTACAAAAATATCTCCTTACAACTAAATATCATTTTGATTTTACCTATACCATTGAACATATTCTATCAAATAATTAATTGAAAACTTCTATTTAAAAATCCTTAGTTTTTTGAGGATTCATATAAATGGAATAACATGGATAAAACATATCGATAAAATATACCTCAAATCCCAATAGATAAAAAATCCAATCATTCCACTTCAATGATTGGTATATCATAAGCACATCTTTGGTATTGAAGTTAACTGTTGAATTAAAACATTGACTTGGAATATTACCATGTTCCCCACAAACATGACATTGAACCATGAATGGTACCCTATAATATACTTTATTTACCTCTATTTAAAACATTATTTTCCATTGGAAATTAGTTTCTTTATTACCATGTTTTCCACAAATAAATAATCATCATGTTTGATTGAGTGATTTCTATATGCGCTTCTTCCCCTATACATGAAATGTGGTATGATAAATCTTTTTTCCTCCATATTCATTTTGAAACTCTATTTTTTATTGTTATTTTCATTTAAAACACAATTATGTTCAATTCATTAATCATATATCAATAGAGATTGGTAAGAAAAGTCACATAGTTTCATATTCTATCTCCTATTTTATTTTGTATCCAAAAATAATAATAATAATAAATTTTAATAAATTTTATTTTTAACATGATTCATTCTGGTTCCATCCATTAACTACCACAAAAAAATTGAGCAATAATAATCATAGTGAGAAAATATAAAACCATGAAAATAATTTCTAGGATATAAAAATCATAACACATACTCTTCATCTCTAATACATTATGATTAACCTAGGTCATGCATGGTAATAATCTATTCAAATATTTCATAATGGTTTAGAAATAAAATTTTAATTAAAAAAATAATATCGTTAAAAAGTGTCTAGATTGGTTTATAGTTTTAGTCCCACTCATCCTGAACTGGTGATGATTGATCAAATACCCAATATTCTCCATTCAAAGTTATTACCAATAGGTGCATATTTTACATAGCTATATAATTCAAATAGAAACTATATCGGTATTAATTTTATATGAAAAAAACATCACATTAGTTCTATAACATACAATTTTCTCTTGTAATTAGGGTTTTCCTAAGGGTTCTTACTAAAATTTCCTCAACTTAGTTTCCAAAAACAAATAAAATTTTTTTTGTTACAAATTATGGAAAACCAAAATTTTATACATAAATATTTCATAATATTATATCAATACTACTAACATATCATTATGATACATTCCATAACAAAAGAGGTTTAGTGATTTGGAATGATGGATACATAAAATACTAATTTATAAAATTCAACATAATATCCCACTAATTTCATCTTGTTTATTAATCCTAATAGGTATAACAAACATACAACCTTACTAAATACTTTTATGAATGTAAAACATAATAATTTTTGGGATCATTAGCTCAATATGGGTAAATATGTGAAATTTCAGTCAATGATCAATTATAAGAAAAAAATGAGAATAAGGGTAAGACAAAAAGATTATAACAATGTAAAATCATACCCAATAATTCATTGATTATAATCATGAGTCATAGAAAAAAAATATAAATTTATAATAAATTATTCATAAGAGAATAAATATTTTAGAGTAATGAGAACATTACTTGATCACATAATAATGTTATAAAGTAATTTCATAAATATTTGTGATTTCATAATTATAAAAATAAAATAGAAAAGATCAATGACAATAGAATCATTTCGTAGTTCACATGAACACATTATGGAAAAATTGTCCCTATCAATCCAATATTCACTAAGGAGTAACATCCACCCACTTAACTGTATCATCATAACCAAATGTATTGGATGGATATATAATTCCAGGTATATCTTGAAAATAATAATAATATGTATGTATTCATTTCAAAATATCATAAATCATTCATCATATCATAAAATCATATTTCATGTAATAGAAATACATTTCATAAACATCCCATCATTATGATTATAATTGTATTCATTGTGGCTTAGTGAATTCATTGAAAATAATTAGGTTTCATAAAACATCCCACATCATCATAAACCATATAGGAAAATAATATAGATGTTATAATAGCAATATATTCCATGTATAGTATAAGAAACTTCCAAGAATGTTATCATAGACAAAAAATTATATTAACATATCATTCCCATCATGTCCTTTAGAACATGGAAAAAATAATTTAATTCAAATATCATTAAAATTAAAAATTACAAAAATATTGAAAAATTATTTTCTTTGAAAATAACCATAAAAACTTTCAATGTAATCTTAAAATTAAATAAACATCATGATTATGGGAAAACAAACTCACCCAATGTATGATTTAAAAAAAATATATAATTTTCTGAATTTAGTAAAAATTCCAAAAGTACCTCATTTAAAAATTGTAATAATATCCCATTTGAAAGAAATAGAATAAAATTTCATTAATAAATAATTTTATCATATAATAGAACATTATTTATCCCATTTCACAAAATTTTAAAATAAAAAAATTTATTCCCCGCTAAAAGGTTACTAATGTTTAGTTTTCCTCAAAAAATTATTTCAGTTCTATTTTATTATCTAAGAATCAGAAAACAGGATAAAACATAGAAAATATATAATAAACCAGAATAGATGAAAATATTTGGGCATTTATAAGAGTTAAATAAAAAAATTTACACAAAATAAATTTAAGCATAAATAATCTGAAATAAATGTTTGATCGAATAAATAACCCTCACCGCTTTAGTATCATTTTATAATAATCCCAATGAAAAAAAAACATCAATTAAAATTTTAAATATAATTAAAATATAATTATTTTTTATATGACATTTCAATAGGTAATTATTTGTACCTTTCAAAATAAGATAGGTTCATAACATTATATATATTCTGAAGAAAATTATTTGGGATAATAAATCCTCACCATTATGGTAGCTTCTAAATAAAAACCATTAGAGAGAGAAAATATAAATGGTTACTTTAAATAAAATTAAATAACATGTATAAATGTTATAACATGTAAAAGGAGAAGTATATTCACCTCATAAACATAAATAGGTTCTTAACATCGAACATGTCTCAATGAGACCACATTAAGGCGAAGAACCATTACCTCATGTTAGAATTGATTCAAAAGAACTCTAAGCACTTATATAGTAAAAAAAATTATTATTATTCTATAATAGAACTATATAAATAATTATAAAATCATTTATGATCCAATTATAACATTTATACACCCATTAATCAATAATTATTTATTAAAATCTCAATTTCATCGTGTTAACTATTTTTTTCATGTGTGTTTTGGTACATTATTCTTGTTCATGGTTTAATAATATATTTTTGTATTGGTTAGGGTATTAGGAATAAGGAAACCAAAACATTTCTAATAGTGTGTAGTGATCCTTGAAAAAAAAACTTCCCAGACACTGCCGCTGGATGTAACCACTAGGTTGTGTCGATGGGGCATGATTCCATTTAATAAGTATTATTAATAAGTATGTAATGATCATATATATATATATTCATTATATGAAAATTTATATCCATATATAAAATCTAGTGAATGTAAAATGAATTATTATTTTCATGGAATTGATCATCTGTATGTACAAACTGTATCTCTTTATAGAGGTGATACCCACACGTATGCCCAAGGGATACTTCTACGTAGCATATTAGAAATCACATGAAAAATAACACTATTATATTAACCTAATAATATTTAATCATATTTTATATACTGATGTTATTATTTTGGAATGAATTGGATATAATATAAGGATTTATAAGAATATGTTAAATTAAAACACTCAGTTAAGATGATTATCTCCTCTTTGAAAAAAATCCATTGGATCTCTCCAAAAGGACCATAAAGATGGTATTTTACTATATAGTGGTTAATAAGGTTATCATAAATGGAAAGGTGACTCATTAGTGGATCATGGTTGAAAATATAAACAATACCTCATTCACATGGCTGACAATAATTTTTTTTTGTCAAAAATTATTGAATGGAATATTTCATAACATAAATACTATTAAATTCCTTTTTGAAACTGTTCACAAATTTCACATTAAAAAATATAGTCATATTAGAGTGGTCTGAATTTAAATTTTCATAACTAATAAATTATATTCATCAAAAAAATTCATGTAATAATATAAATCACCCAAAAATTAATATTTTTTATGTTTTTATAATCAGTTACTATATTTTCTTCTGTATGTTTAAGAATTGTGTCGGTGCTCACAAACATTTATGTTAATTTATGTGTCAGTAAAAATTCAAAATAAATATCCAGGATAGAATAAATTAAAAGATACCAAAAATTACTATTTTTTACAATCCATAACCCTTTTTTGTCCTGGTGATAAAATATTTGAGATATTAAAACCAAAGGAAAGGCCTTTTTTATTTATTCATGGCATAAAAAATATTTCGGTATATATCAAGGATAAGTTTTATGAAATTTCCAAAACATAAAATATTACACCATTATGGTTTAATTTAACCTATAAAATTAAATAATGGAATATTTTTTTATACATTACTAGGCCTTATCACATAGTTTTAACCCTCTTTTACTCATTGTACCCCTACAGAGGTGACAACTATTTTCCACAACCACTATTCATAATAACTATAAATAAAAGGGTCATATATCAAAAATTACCTCATAGATAAAAAAAGTGAATCCATTTTTAATGATTCAATTACTATTATTGGAAAAACACATTTAAAGCAAAATTTATAAAAGTCAATGAAAATCAGTTTTTATAAATATTGGTTTTATGTATATAAATGTAATTTAAGAAAAATAAAATGTAATGTTGAGTCCAATTTAATTAATTAGATTATATATAATTAATGGAGACATATTTTACTTTATGATCAATCTTAAAGCATATTGGTACTTATAGATTTCATGATTTAATGAAAATAAATGAACGGTTTACAAAAATATGAATTTTTTATATTCTAATTCAAAAATAAATCATTTAAAGAAAATAAAAAAAACTAACCCTTAGTTATTATTGACATACTAATTTCAAAAATGATATTTATTAAATAAAATAATATTTATAATGATTGTATATATTAATTATAACTTATGCACATAAAATACAATAAATCCCTTTTAGATTAAAACATATTTTTTGATGCCAAAAATAGAATTACTAATAATAGAGTACTTATTGAATATAAATTAGTCAATAAGACTCATTATATAAAATCATTATACATATTATTTCACAATATGGTTATTCATTTTCATACCTCAAATTTAATTAACAGGTTATAAAATATTAAGAATTATATTTAACTCTTTGTTTCATGTCAATGAAAGAAATAAAACACTTTGAATCTATTTAATGGGAAATAAATTATAAAATAATGGTGTTTTACATGATTCCCCTTGATGGATATCCTAGGTTTTTCAATTGTTGCAAATTTTTTCTTGAAGGGGGGGTCCTTCATAAGGCATATGTTTACCATTTATGAACAGTGATAGTTCTCTTCATAGAAGATCCCTACACTTGGTGTGGCGTGAGATACCTGACATAGTTGTTGTGTTAGAAATATTTTGTAAGTGGTTATTCAATGGAGATAGAGTAGAGTTTTGCTACAGTACCCGCTCATCTAGTTTCATGTACCGGAGTGGTTTCACTCACCATTGCTAGTTTGTATTTTCGTGGTCAGGATTAAATGATGGATGACCTCCTTTGATGGCCAGCATATATATAATTTTATAATAAGAGGGGTGATTCTGTTCTATCCCTCTCATCGCATATTTTATGGTGGAGTTAGTTCAGTTATTGGTTACTCTTATTGTTTATGTTTCCATATACTTTTGAGTGCATCTATGTTTTTTGGATTCTATATTGAATCCTAGTTTGATGGGGATTTAACTCAACATATGTTTGTAGAAGAGTAATCATTTTTAAAATTTCTTGGGAGCACTAGGAACTATTCGATTCTGACTCTACTGATCTTGGTGTGGCATATGACCTCATTCAAGGAATTATTGTGTGACTATATATATTTAGTTAATCACCTTTTGTGTTAGTGGTGATTCTAGTGTTGAATTTTTGGATTATGGTTGTACATATAGTCTTTGAATAAGAATATTATCACATTCTTGGAGACAGTTAATGAAATTCTGTGTTGTTTCCTTTTCTAAGGTAAATTGGATTTCTCTTATAATGTGGATGTTATGTATGAATATTCTATTTCGCAGTGGCATTGGCTTGGTATGGGGTTTCCCTATAGTGTAGATGAATGATTAGTTTTCTTATCTCTGGTTTCCCCTATCTAGTAGTGTGATGATCATATGTGGGATTCATGTGATATATTCTATTTTAGTATGTTTTCCCTTGGTTCCTATTATACAGTCATATGGTTCATTATAATTTTTTTTATAAAACATCATTCTTATTTCTCTTTAGTTTTGGGGGTGTTCTACTGGGTATTTTTATACTCAACCTATGTCACAGACATGGTCTATCTATATTGATAATTTACATGTTAGTGATGTCTCTAGATGATGTGGAGATTATAGAGGGGGTTTATTTATGTATTTGGTGCATGGGGAGTATTGAAGGTTTCGTTTAATTGATTTCTCAATGTAGGGGATGGCATTGCACAAAGATCAATCCTTCACTAGGATATTATGAATGTGTGAACCTTAGTTGTTGGGACTCATACTCTTTTGACAGTATTAAACCCTATTCTGAATGAGATTCTATGGTTATATGAACCGTGTTTTTACTCTAACTATCTACCACACTCTATAGAATCATCTCTATGATACTAGTGGCTTCCATACACTCAAATCATCTCAAAAATAAAACTAGGTTTATGAATAGTTATGAACCGTCACATTTTATATAGAAAACTGATTATAATTGACTATATATCTATAGTAACCAGACACTTGTGTGAGAATATAAGAAAATCCATAAAATGGGAATATTATATGACATATACATCCTTGGACATGGCCTGAATCCTCCCTTTATACTCAGTTGTGTACATTCACTTCCATATTGTTTTTAGTAAAGTTATTTGATGTATTAAGTAGAATACAATATATGTGGGACATAAGGGGTTTTTTAATCTACTTAATTATAATCATATACGTGATGATGATATGTATGACTTGTATATTATTCCCCATAGAATGTTCAACTAGTAATCTTTCCAAGTAGGTTCTTTAGTACATTCTTGAGTCTTTATGTTTCTTAATAATTATGTATATGTTTAATTAATAAACCATGGGTTAATAATTAATATATAGAGGTCGTATAACATCATATAATATAACTCATGGTTTGTTAACTTAAGTAACATTTGTAATGTAGTTAAAAAATTAATATTTTCAAACATAAGTCACCAACAAGTAAGGTCTCTACTATCTTTATATCTCTTACCACCAAAAATTCCTCTATTGTAGGTCCTTCTAGAAACTGTCATTTTCCCATAAGATTATTTTTTATACTATGTTATATATTTTATTTCCATCCCAAAAAAATTCTCATCCACCTCTAATCTGACACATTGTTAGACCAGGACCATTCCACTTCGCCTCTTGAAAACCTTGCACTATTCAACGATTGATGAAACATCCTAGGATACTACCACATAAAGGATCATTCATTCCCCAATTTCAATCCAATGAACACTATTTTTTTCCATTATCATCCAAAAATATGAAGAGAGATAAAAAAATTTGGTAGATGAAAAATGATGGTTAGTAGGGGACCTGAAAACTAGAATTCAAATTCAAAACACTTTTTTTCGAACAATGTGGATGAATTGAATTCATCAGTAATAATATATTTTATGGTCAATGAAGAAATTTTAATTGGGAATTTATGGGATTAAAATTCAAAATATCAAGAATAATTTTCATTTAATAATATTAGTACATAAATGATAATAAATATCTTTGTGTGAATAATCTTTGAAATTACCCACAATCCCTAATTGCCGAATTGGATTTCCATTTCTAAAAAAACTAAGGGAAAAAATTTCATAAATATTAAAAATCATAAAATTCATGATTCACCTTTTTTTTTAACGTACATAAACAATTAATCACATATGATTGTGAATAATCAAGGTAAATAATTCAATATACATTTCAATAAGAAAATAATCATCAACTAGAATATAATCATAAATATCTCAAATATAAAATTAATTAATAATCATGATTAATTGTTATGTATTCTCCATGAAAGTTTTAGAAATTCATTCAAGGGAGAATGAATGAAAACAAATGAGGAATGAGGCAGTGTATGTTGAACAAATTTATTATCTCTTGGTAAAAATCATTAATAATTCATGAATCATTTAGGACTCCAACCTTTTTCTCCAGTGATGATGTTTCATCACCAAGAAATATATAATTTACCTCTATGTATTTATCCCTAGAAACAATTTACAATCCCAATTAAATTATTGTTACACAATATTTATCAAAATATATAAATTTTTGAAAAGTTATTTAAAACTAAATCTCATAAAATCTTGGATTAGGTTAAAAAGTATGAATGCGAAAGTTAAATTTATCTAAGGAAAATCCTGAATTTTTTACATATGCTCTCTATTTGAATTTATATCTATGGATTCCTTTACTATATATCAATTGATTTCACTTGTGTGGTATATATATATATATATATATATATAATATTATGTATTTTCATAATTGTGTCACCATTAAATAAAAACTATCTCAGTGATAAAATTTTAAATTATTATTAAAAATATTCGAAGGGATTTCAAACTAAACCTAGGTTTTTACAACCATTATATCATTATGGGAATTTATTCCTGAAGGTAAAAAATTACTAAAATATATGTGGAAACTAAACTCACATTTTGGTTTCTATCTCTCATTATATTCACTAATGATTTTTTCCATGTATCTACTAGGTTTGAACGAATTGAATCACATACCCATTTATTAAATTATACTATTGATCCATGATAGATGTTTGGTATTCAATACATGTGTTATCATCCTCGATATATACTCACCCTGTTTGATAATATATCATTAATCATGAATGTGATACCATCGAAATAAAACATGGAAGACCTTCTAAACTCGGTCCATTTTCAGGAGTAATATGAGGTGATAATTGACCTCACCTTCTCTAATCAAGTTACGAAACATAGTAATATACCTATAGGATAACATTATTCCATTTCTAAATATCTTGAAGCTACCTCATGGTGATAAATTTAAGAATCCATTGAAATGTTTATTAAAATTTAAGGGTTTCCATTTTATATCATGTTAGGATTTCTAATGGCTATTGGATTCCCATATATGCTCTTAGACCAGATAAAACATTCTCCATCATCAAATGCACTGACTCAGAACCCATGAGAGATGAATCACAAATATTCAACTATAAATTGGTTGAGCAATGAGGTATCCCATATAAAGCCATGAATGGTTTCTTGTCAATGGATTCTTAGATGTTATAGTTATTGAAAATATCAACTAATGGTAGGAGAACATCTTAACAAATTCTAAAACCTAACATTCTAGCAAAAAATGTATCATCGAGTGCCTATTTGTTCATATAGGTATACACTGATGTATGTTAGTAGAAAATTATACTAAAATGAAATAGATTCCCAAAAATATCCTATGAACTAATCAATAAATATAATGTGAATATTTTTTTATAGATATATATATTTATTGGGGTAACCTGGAGAAAACATATTATCTATTCTATCTAAAAATGACTACTTATCTCTACTAGAAAATTATGGAAATTACAAAATATTGTATTATTTTTCATTATGTTTATCTATTGTTAATGAGTGGAATATTTCATTACAAAACATGGAATTATGTCATGAATTCCATCGATATTATATCTAAATTCCATTCTGGAACCTCAATATTGTTTACAAAACATGCATGAACCTATTTTTTTAGACATCAATTATAGAAAAGTAAGGATCTTTGATATGAACTGAAAAAATAATAAACATCATTAATCAACACCAATGATGATGATCGTGATCTTAGTAAATCTTTATCACATAGTATTTTACTTGTAATGTGGATGAGTGAAAATCCTTCAATGTCACATCTCACAAACCAGCTCAAACAATTTTCCATACCTATAAGAATATGATCAACTATATTCCATTATAATGTCATTGAGTTGAATATCCAAAGAATATCTTTTCATGAAATATATAGTAATAAATATCTCTAAAATTTACCTACCACAATTAGTGAAAAATTTTGTGGAACACCACCAATGATCAGTTATGATAATGGTATCCCTCTTTCACTAATAATAACCAAATCAAGTATAATTTACCCAGCTTATCCACCATTATTTGAATATAATAGTGTTTTATAATGGAATTTTCCACAATTTTTCACATCCCTTTAGAATATAATATATAAAATTATCAATATAGAAGGAACTCTAATTAATTACTGACCCTTGGGTGGATATTTCTCTATGAGAAGAAATACCAAAGACTCTTTTAATTTATGATGAAAAAAATTCATAGGTCACATAATTGAACTCATGGTCCCTCAAATAGATAGAATAATAATAAAAATATACTATCTTGACATAATCACATAACAAAACCCATACATAAAAGCATAATTAAAACATTTAACTCATCTCCTTCCATTAAAAACTATAATACTTTATTATTGACAATTTTTTTAGAAAATATATGAAATATCTCTTAAAATATTCTAGATGTATAAGATCTTTACCTTTTTGGTGAGATATGTAATAGTGGACACAATCTAGAATAAATACATTACCAATATCTAGTAATAAGCATCAAACCCCTTGATGTTGTAAACATAATCACATTCTTTCATTCCTCCCAATTTATCACAGCCTAAATATTTATCTAATTTTTAAGAAATATACTTCCTCATAAGAAATATTCTTGAAAATAAACATCTCAAATAAAAAAATAACAATATATTTACAAACAGTTCATTTTCATAGAAAAGTATATAAAATTTATCAAATGTTTGGAACAATATTACTCTGTATAGGAATATATATTGGTTTCATTAAAGAAAATGACCCTAGAAAATTCTATGTAAGGCATGAAAATCTAGTTCATGATACCATGAAATTTTTGGGGTAATTAAACTCAGTAAATGGAATCAGTATGATCTCATAGTGACTGTATTGTCTCATACAAACGGTCATTGTGGTATCCACCTCATAAAGTGGAAGCTATTTATAATTGGACCTGAGTTAATCTTCAAGAATAAATTTTCTTTTTTACTTTTTAAAATATATAAAAATACCTAGAAGATGGATTTTATTCTTGACTGTAACAGAATTTATATTGTGACAGTGAAAACAAATCCTCAATATAAAATCTATATTCCTGGATAATATAACTAGAGAATCCCAAGTGGACACACTTCTTTCAATATAAACATTCATTAAAAGAAACCATATATATGAATTTTTTTAACTATGCTTTAAAAGGGTTATCTGATATGTAGATAAAGTTATAGAATTGATCATAGGGTGAATATAGATTCTAAATTCTCCCTTCAATTAGGGGTGAAACATGGAACATCTTTAGTGAATACTTCATTAATGTCCACCACCAATGCAAGTAACTAATCCTCAATTTCGTTAGCATAACAAAAAATTATCATTATAACTAATCAATAATTAGATATAATCTCTTAAGTATTTTTCTATATTTTCTTGCATTTTGTACACCTTGTAAAAACGTGATATTTGATGAACTATATTTAAGTAAATTTATTTTCTTCGATATCTTGTGTTAAACAGAACCCCAAGTCTAAATGAGCTATAATATATATTTTTTTATAACCATTACATTAAAATTAATTTAATGAATATAATTAACTAAATTATAAAAACTACATTGTTTTTAGATGTATAAAACAAATTATTTGGTAGTCAATTTATTAGAAATGAAAATAAAAATATCATTTTAAATTAAAATAATTTTTTTAAGAAAAACAATATTTATGTGTGAATTGTGTTTCTATCATAAAAAATTTAATTCAAAAGTATTTATCAATTATTTTAAATAAATATATTCAATTAATTGATCATCATTTAATAATATTATTCAAGGAATTAGATAATAATAAATCAATTGTCGAGTTTAAAAGAAATGTTTTTCTAAAAACCAGTTCCATAAAATTTAGTAACTTATTTTAAAATTTATTGTGTTAATTTTATCATATTAATTGGAAAAAATTACTACCTGGTTTTAATAAAATTTTCAAAATAGTTTTATATTAAAATTTGATAAATTTCTGAAATAAATATTTTTTTTTGAAAATAATGAAAACCTAAATTTTTAATGACAAATGGATATCTGATTAATGAATTTAGAGAGGAATATTTATTTATATATTATTTTCAAAAATAAAATTTTCTTATTTACATTATTATAAATCTAATTTAGCCCCCTAGAATCATTATTATGAGGAGTTTTGGTATAATAACCTTTTATACTTAACAAAACGTTTTCTTTGGAAAACCACTACTCATCATGCTTTCCTGTTTCATTTAAATTAACATATACCAAGGATGTTGATTTAATATTAATAAAATTTATTACATATTTTAAATAATAATAACTAATATTTTATAACACTTTCAACATAATTTTTGGTTCATAATGAATTGTAAAAACAGTGATAATTTGTTAGAACAGGAAATGTTAAAATGGGTTTACTAGGGGTTAAACCAAAATATAACGGTATTTATTACAATTTAATTTATTAAAATGATAGTCTATATATATATTTATACCTTATCCACCCCCACATAATTCTATATAGACATTTAGAATCAATTTTCTTGGGAATTACATTATTATATTGCATTGTTATATGAAATTACCATGTGGGACGCCTACCCAACATATAAAAGAACACATCCACCCCTATCTTATTCAAACATAAAGAAAGTTCTTGTTTTCAAAATACCAATAGAAAACAATTTCTTAAATCTTGTAACATTTTATATATTTAATTTTTTTATAAAAGTATCTTTGAAAGCTTTTGAGAAGACCCTGATGAATTTTTTCGAAGAAGATAGGTTGTTCTTAAAAAAACATTTTTGTTTTATTTATTTTCCAAAAACCATAAAATAATTTATAAATATTATCAAATAATAAAACTAGAAACATAAAAATACATATATATTATTATATTAATAAAATAATCTATATCCATATCCTCTTCCATTGAATTGGAAATTGAACTTTCGATCATGTGTACTATACAGTGCCACATCACAAACCGATGTAAATCATTTTCCATCACCACCTCTCACATATGGAGGTAATGATGTATTTACTGTCTATATTTGATATATGTGTCACAAGTATACTATTTTAATTGTTATGTCACATCATCCTTCTTACCTTCTATTTTTTTAATGATATTGTTTCTTTTGGGTTCGTGTGGACTACCGCCTCTATAAAGGATTGTGATTTATTTTTAATTTAATTTTTACATGGATAGTAATAAAGATATATTAAATTAATATCCATTACATATATTATATAAAAATTATTTTTATAATATTACATTATTTTACCATTCTTTCATTCCATCCGTTATAAAATGTAAATATCCTCATGCGTACATACAACCTATTATGTCTATAAAAATGTAATTAATTTATTTATCTCTATCATTTATAAATGGATATATATATGTATATAATGATATATACTATATTTATATCTGGATTAAAATTATTGAGATTTTGGAACCATTTTCAATGTATAAATATGATAACAACCAAACCAAAACATGTATTCAAAATAAAGATTTTATCTCTAAGAATAGTGATTTTAATAAAGAATTATTAATAAATCAGTAATAAATGGTTATAAGTAAGTCATATATGATATGAAATATATATTATTATATTTATGGGTTTGAATTATAATAAATTTTAATATATTATATATTAGGTTAGATAGATTTTGATGAAAGTGGTACTCAAGGTATGGTATTTTGGTCTCAATTTTTTTTATTGAGAGTCACATGCCATATCAACCACATGATTCATTTATGTGATTCATATACAATATTTGAATGTTTTTTTATGATACATGTTATTATATTTTTCAAGATTTTTGTATACATATAATTTGATCTCTTTCTAAGCACATAATATACATAAGTAACCAATGTGGTAAGTTTTTTATGTTAGAATGTCATTATTTACCGGGATAATTTGATACTATGATCCTGATGATAAAATTTCATGATCTATATCTCAATAAACAAATTACATTTCTTATAATTTGGTTATGTATTGATTATTTGTGTTTTCTATTCATTTTCCTTTCTTTACAAACTCAAGATACGAAAATGATTTTTTAATTAATGATGAATTTTTTTTCTATAGAAAATCATTTCTCTTCCATGTCCATGATTTCTAAAAATATTTTAAATTATTTTTATACTATTATTCAATTATTTTTTAAAAAATATTATACTTATTTATTAATATTTACAAAATGTGTTAAAAGGTATTTTATTTTCATTTTCTAAAGGAGTTAGTTTTGAAATTTCACTGAAAATTTCTAATATAATCTTTGCTTTAACATATGAGACATGGACCAAATTTTTTACCTTCATGACTAGTCAATTATTTTATTCATACTTTAAACATATCAATTAATATTTTCAATAAATTTGTTTTCCATAATTCTGGAAAATTTTCAAATTTTACATACGATATTTCAATAATAAAATGATATTATCCACAATAAATATTCATAGTGAAATTTTAAAATTATTTTCCATATAATATGGAAACATTAGATGATTCTTATCCTCAAATGGGGATATAATTGAATAATAACTTTTTTCCCTCTATATTTATGGTTTATGATTATAATGATTTGATTTAAAAATAACTTCTTCCTTTTCTATAGGCTTTTCTATGATGAATTAATTATGAATAATTTTTATTTTGAAAAGGTTATTCCATGTTGAAATTTTTATATACCCTTTTCATTTTCTATTAGTTCTAATATGTTGAATGAATTATTATCTTGTCGAACAAACTTATATGATTTTCATTATTTTATGTGTATGTACAAAATTGTATATCCCATAAATTAATTGTTCAAATATTGATAAATCATGTTATAAATAGAGATGGAATAGGTAGTGAACCCATATCATTATGAGACTTTATCCAATATAATAGTCTTAGGAGTAATCCTGGACTAATATGATGGTTTTTGGAGTAAACCCAATCTACTATTATAATCCTATAAATTATCGTTGAGTACTCACAAAATAACATTATTTTCATATTTTTATGATATAAATATATGTATTATGTCAATGTTTTTATCCCATTGATCATGTTCTTTGATTAATTATGATACATGTATAATAAACTTCCATGAAATATACCATGACCCAATATTATGATCTATGATATATAGGGTGTTGTTTTTGAATGTTATTCTCATGTTCCCATACAATTATTCACATGTTTTTATGTGATCTTAAGTATATTCCTTATTTAACATTATTTTGATTTTTATCCCACACTTTATTATGTTTTCTTTACCCATTTCATACAGAAAAGTAATTTGAATTATATACATAAGAAGGGTGATAGTTATAATGATCATAGTGGGAGATGGTGTAATTTAATTATGAACCATTTTTATGTATCCAAGTTTCCAACAACACTAATATTTTGTAATTATCATGTGTGTATTTTAAAATTAAATGAATATTAATTTCATAAGTTGTAATATTTATATATGTAAAGTATCTGTTGTTATTCCACTTAATGATAAAGAAAAATATTTGAATATTATCATACTGATAAATCACCTTGAAATAGTATAAATATTCCAAATCATATATATTTGATACCTAGTGCATTCCAAGGATAACCGTCTGAGAATTTATCTCCACATGGATGAGATTCTATGAAATAATATATTTATAGGAGTAATATCAAACTATATATAGGCATAGGGGAGAGGATGATCGCTGGAAATAGGAGTCTCTAATCAAATTGGTTATTCAAGGGGTTGTACTAAAATTTGTAACTCTTTAAAAAAATTTATTTTAATTAAAAAAATATATCAATGAAATGTCAATAAGTATGAGTTCTAAAGTAGATAATACATAACTCATTATGTAAACCATTTCGACTACTGCCAAATCAAATACCTATGTAATATACTTCTAACTTCATCCCCAACATCTATTATTCTGAACCAGACATGGGGCCTATAAGTTATTAGGTGGTAGAGTATGATCAATTCATCAGCATTACCATGTTTCACTAAAATAATTAGTTGCATTAAAATTTATCCCTCGTGGAGGGACTCCATTTCACACTTGAGGAGCCATTGATCTCTATGATACATCTAATTGGGAGTTATACCTACATTGATACCATGGATGGCCTCTTCTACCCACCTAGTGGGACATATATGAACTATTATTCCTCTCCCATTTCATTCATAGCATGTTTTTTCTCTCTAATAAGTGAAAT
The DNA here is from genome assembly GCA_963277665.1 of Viscum album. Classification (NCBI taxonomy): domain Eukaryota; kingdom Viridiplantae; phylum Streptophyta; class Magnoliopsida; order Santalales; family Viscaceae; genus Viscum; species Viscum album. The sequence continues at coordinate 1,651,255,937 of OY728132.1, read as the reverse complement.
TATTGTTGGATCCCTCTATATCCTAGCTCTAAGACTAGGATCACACATTTCATTATATCAGGTGAAATAACCTTATTACTAATTATTATCAATGTTTTTTAAATGAATATTTTAGAGTAAACCATGTACATTCCCCATCATTCACTCCTACTACACAATTAATCTCTTGATCACTAGTTAATTCCCCTAGACTCTAGTATATATAGGGACCCCTAAAGGAAATATTCCTACCCAAATCTCCCTTTAAAGCCTATGGTTTAATGTTTTATCCAAAATAAAAAAAATTACAATCACTTGGATATAGTATATTATTATTTTCATTATCTTGTAAGAGTGTAGATTCATAGTAGTTCTTCCCTATTAATGGTCTTTCATCTCTTTAACTCTTGTAATCCATTGAATTATTGGATAGTAATTCTCTTTGTATATTCAATAATACTCTATCCCAGGTATATTATCATTATCATGATTCATTTAAATTATAAACAACCAATAACTAGTCATTCCATGAATAAATTCACATAAAGTGTCACTATATGGTTGGTGGGTTTCCAAACTAGATATAAACCATGAGTTACTAAATACATTCAGTCATATTATGTTGGTGTTTCTGACTCGCCTTATACTCTAAGAGGATAATAATATTAAAACCCATTAATTCCACACAACTAGTTGTTATTTTCATCCTCTTCAATGTATAATACCGACTATACGAGTATGACAACTCTTTGTTCCACTAGTATATGACGAATCTCCCTTTTAGGTCATAATATTGATGTATTTTCTCTCAAATAAATTGTGATAGGATGATATATCAGTGGAATGGGATAATTCTTACTATTCCGTAGTAGCTGAGATGAAATTATATAAGGTTTCATTATATAATAAAAAATTATCCAATGGTTATATAGAATATTTTAAAGTGGTTGTACAAGAAAGAAAAAGATAAAAATAGAATTTCAATTTTAAATGATGTATGCACCATTAAGTCAATACTTTTAATTTGTGCATTAGATTTAAAAAATGAATGACTAACAATTAATTTATTTGTTTAATGATACTTCGGTTACCTACACTAGTCACATATTTCCATAGTTTTTATCCAAAATGAAAAACCATTAACACTATGTCCCTAAGTATCTAAGACCAATCATCTCAATACTATAAAATCCAAACTCTTACACTAGGAATCGAACAAATATGATACCATTTCTATATGACCTGACACATTGAGAACCCACCTAGTCCATTGGTATGTTGAGTCTACAATCCTAAGTCTTATTATAATAGTATAGTGAAATGTTAGTAACACCATGACTAAAAATAAATGATACATGAGGCTATATATTAAATCCTACATAAAACTAAAAAAACATTGAACAATAAATAATAATAAAAATAATATATATAACCAACTATATTATATCATCCAAGTAAAATACGGTAACAACCCCAATAGTACAAAAATGAAAACACCAAAAGTAGGAAGGAAATATAAGTTACAACATACTATGGTAAATACTAACCTTGAACAACTATGATAATGGACTCAACATCTTGAAATCATTAATTAAAGATCCCCCAAAAATAAACACCACTAACATCCACTAGGTTATGACTCTACTAGCTCCATGTTTACCAAAGTAACTTCAAAATTGTCCATTGTTTTCTTAGATAAAACATTTGTGTGAATGAGGATATTTCAGGGGTGATTATAAATATAACCAGCATGACGACCTACAAATACTAAAAAGGAACTATGAAAACAATCACCCCATAAATGAATAAACCTATATATTATTTAAGAGTCAGTTAAAACAATTACAAGGGTAATCCCAATATTTACATATTAGCTCTATAAATTTCATGCACATATGAGAACCTATAAAACACTAAATTTCACTAGAAAAAACACCAAATTAATAAAACTTTTATTTCAGATTTTAGTAATCATAATATGGGATGGATACCTAACTATGGATTGTATATCTATCAAGTGGGTATCAATCTTTATAGATTATCCACACCTCATTTTTTGGAATATTCTTTTCCCAAGGGGATTACTAACTCCATAATTATAGAACCTATGATCCATCATTAAGGTTATATTCTAACAACACCAACTGCATAACGACCCTCACCCTCGTACTGTCATCCCTCAAGGGGGTGTCTGACCCATAGATTCTCCAACCATCTCACCCACTCTCTATTTTCATCTATATATAGAGAATAGACCCAATATGATAAAAAACACTCATGTAAATAAAACCCTGTAGATAATAATATGTGCACTATAAAATTATTATTTTAAAATATTATATAATGGAATTTTAATGTGTGTGAAATTGACAGTGATGTGTGGAGATAAAAAAATACCAAAAAGGGGTCACCATGATGGATTATATTATCAAATATATAGTGCGAAGCCTCAACCACCGTAACATCCATGCTCTTTATTCCACAGTTAAACATGATTTCTTACATAAAACTCTTCACTTGATATAACATAAAATATTGATAAGGCTAGTGTATTTGGGAATTAGGAAAATTATATAACAACTTATAACATAAAACACATAACCTTTATTGAAAAATTCTTTTAAATGACAACAACAATCCTTCATACATAGAATTGTATGGGATAACCTGAGGACATGCATAAAAAGGGTGAGTTTTAAAGACAACTAAGGGAGTAAAAAAGGCATAAAATGAAGAATAAATTACATGTTAGGCAATAGAAACATTAATGGATCATAAAAGAAACATTAACATAAAGGCATGATATTAGATGATTATCATAACGTGGAAATGTGGAAACAAAATTTAACAAGATATTAGACTGATCCAAGGCCCATTGAACACGTAGAATTAGTAAATGCTCATTTTAGAAGAATTGTCATGAGTAATACTTCATTTATCTTGATGTATCATGGTACCAATCTTTACCCGATGAATTGGAGCACTATTATGGTGCACCCTTCTTAATCATTTCATTTTGTGGATAAGTCTGCCACATGGATCATGTAACATTGATTCATTAAACATCATCATTTATTCCAAGATAAAGGTATGTGAAATTTGTACATGGAACTATATAATCAATAAGTAAATTTTCATAAATTTTAATACCCTTGATAGAGATTTATGTTTGGTATTCACTGCACAATGACTTTGGCTTGTAAAATCATGGTGAAATTTCGGTAGCATAATGGCGTGACATAAGTATTCATAACAAGGTTTATGAGAGATAAAGTGCTGTATCATCATATATACATGAAATTTAATGTAATTTAGTCATATAGATACATGTACCAATATATTTATTGGAATTTAAATTCATAATACAAAATAATTTCTTTAATGTAAATGAGGAGAGGGAAATTCCATACGAAATTTTGGCATAGTAATGGGTGTTAATGGGAGGCATTAATGAGAGATAAATAGGTCTCTCAGTATTAAAACATAATGAGGGAAGCCTAGGGGAGGTGAAAAATCATACCGCAAAATTTGTAATTGAAAGAAGTGTATAACAATATAATGAAATTTGGACAAAAATGAGAAATCAAGATATCCCTTACTTGGAAGTGTGACCCAATGGCTTGGGAGGGTCTTGAGAGTAGCTTTTTTGGAGCTTGGGTGCCATTGGACGATTATAGAGAGATGAGTTTAGAGTTTGGTCTTGCTAAAAAGTATTCTAGGGAAGAGAGAGTGAGAGATTGGGTGGGTTTGTATAAGAAAATAGAGGGAATTCTTTATTATTTAGTTTTTAGCCACCACACACTAAACATACCAAAACAAAAAACAGACCCATGGTTTTTTCCAAAGTTGAGTGAAAAATAATTAATATATATGTCTAATGGATGAACTTCTTAAAATATTAGGCTTTATAATGTGGAGGTGAGTCACACTCTCAAGGAAATCATTTTAAAAAGTAAAAATGTTTTATAATTATTGGAGGGTCCACTAAAGATTTCTCAATTAAATGAAACAAACATAATATTAAATTATTTTAATGGTAAAAAATATATTGGCCTAAAATACCATTTATTGTATTTTATTAAATCACTATTGGGTCATTAGGATGTCCTAAAACACATTATATAATTAAATGGTATTTAATTTTTAACTATAAATTTGATTAGGTCATAAAATTATGAAAACATCACAGTTGGATAATTTCAACATGATGATTCCAAAAATATGATTCATTTTATATAAATAATTTTCTAAATATGTAAATTTTTACATTTAAAATATAAACTGACATTTATCTAGAATTCAAGGGTTCTGAAAAAAATGGATTTCAATCCTTAATAAACCACACAATTGTATCCATGATATTTATATGACAATTATTATTTAATAAAAATTAATTAGGTAATAATATATTATGAAAATATTATTTAATTCAAAAATTAATTAATTCATCAAAATAAATTTTTTAATTGTTTATTAACTAAAAGTACTATTGGTTATTTAAATACTATTTAAAATTTAATAATAAAAGGAATATATATTCTTTATTTTAAAAAATAATAATTCACATTATATAGTGTTGGGTTCTGGTCAGACAAACCCTTATAACACCCGTATAAGACCTATATAAAAAGTGTGCCATTGTGATAGGTTCTTGGGGTGGATCAGATAACATCACTCGGGTGGTAATATCTATCAACTTCTGCTTCTCCCATAAGGGGTTCTGTTTGTGCTTAACTTATTGAATCTCAGATTGGGCTTGGTCAAGAGCGAATCCCAATGACACCACCTCCTTTACAGGCTACGAAAAATGGTCTTCATATAGAGAAATTATATTGGATGAGGCCATAGCTTCCTTTTTCTGAGTATATTGGATTTGGTAAAGACTTATATTTATACTAATTAGGTGGTCACTGTTCAATGACTATATTAGAAATAATAACAATTCATAATGGTATTTTGAAATCCAAAAACATAAAACCAAGGAAGATCATATTTTATATAACCATTTAACATAAAAATACATCTAATTGGATCAAGAATAATTTTCCTTAATAAAAGTTTGGGTCGTCACAATCATCCCCCCTTAAGAATTTTCAACCTCAAATTTTTATTCTCCCACATTAAAATAGATGTGGGTAACATTGTATCATCAGTTCCTTTGATTCATACGTTACTTCTTCAAACTTGTTGCTTCTCCGCAATACTTTCAAGATTGGAATTTCTTTATTCCATAGAAATTTTTCCCTAAGATCTAAGGTCATCATAGACTTATCTTCATATGAGAGTTCATTCTCCAATGGTACCACCTCTAGATTGACAACATGTGATGGGTCATGTATGTACATCCATAAGAGTGATAAATGGAATGCATCATTTACTTGAGAAAGGTTCGGTGGGAGTTCCAGTCAATATGCCACTGCTCCAATGTGATCAAGGATTTAAAAAGGGCCAATGTTCCTTTTACTAAGCTTTCCCTTCATCACAAATCTCATAACCCTTTTCCACAGTGTTATGTAGAGGAATACCCTATCTATGAAATCAGCATCGATGTCTCGTCGATGATTATCTACAAAGCTCTTTTGTTGACTCTTAGCATCTTTAATGTGATGGTGGATGGTATTAACCTTCTCCACCATTTATTCAACCATTTTTGTACCTAAGATAATTTTCTCCACAAATTCATCCCAACATTTTACTGTTTTTCAACTCTTACCATAAAGGGAATAATATAGTGCCATTTAGATTCTTGTGTGGAAACTGTTGTAGGAGAAATCAAATAGATGGATATTTTGATCCCATCCTCCTTTGAAATATATTGAGCAAGTTATCAACATGTTCTCAAGTTTTTGGATAGTATACTCAGATTGGCTATCAATTGGAGGATGATAATTCGTACTGAAGTTCAGCTTAGTATTCAGATCATGTTGAAGACTCTTCCAAAACATAGAGGTGAATCTTGGATCTCGATTAGAAATGATAGATAGTGGTACCCAAGCAGCCTTACCACTTATCTGATATATATCCATGCCTGTTGATCCAATGAGAAATCCAATATAATTTCAATGAAGTGTGCAGTATTTGTAAGACTATCTACAACAAACTAGATATCATTGTTTCTCATGGATGTCTTCGAATTTCTAGTAACAAAGTCCATGGTGATTTTATCCCATTTCCATTCTCGTATGGGTGATGGTGGCATCATCCCCTTATACATCTTCCTCTTAGGATTCACTTTTTGACATACTAGGCACATTGATGTATACTTAGCAATCTCTTTCTGCATGTTATCCCACCAATAATGTTCTTGGAGATCTCAATATATCTTTGTGTTTCCTAGGTGAATGAAAAAATTCAATCTATGTGCATCATCCAAAAGTTCTTTCTCTAACTCCATATTTGATTCAACACAAAGCCTTAACCCAAATTTCACAATTCATTATTCATTAACAAAGAACTCTAAGGATTTCCATTTTCTAATAGTTTCAACTTTCTTCTGAATTCCCACATCATCCTTTTGAGCATCCCTTAACCATTTCAAAAGATATGGTTGAGCAATAATTTGTGAAATTATTGATGATGTTCCCTTTTTTTATTCCAATTTCTATATTCATCAAATATAAGAAGATTAGATACCTATTAATAATCATCAATGATAGAATTGATTGGTCCTTTCTTCTTAGAGCATCTTCCACCCTATTTGTTTTCCCAAGGTGGTAATGTATTGAGCAGTCATTGACATCGATCAGCTCTAACCATCTTTGATGGAACATGTTCAACTCTTTCGGTGTGAATATATACTTAAGGCTTCTGTGACCCATGTATATTTCACACTTTTTCCCAAAGAGGTAATGTCTCAAAATTGTTAAATTGAAGATTTATGAATCCATCTACAAATCATGTGTTGGATACTTTTTTTCAATAACATTCAATTTTCATGAAGCATAGGCAATGAAATTGTCATTTTATATCAACACATATCCATGCCCTTCTTCGTGGCATCACTCAATAGCACATAAAGCTCTCCACTTGTGGGTAATTTGAGCACGAGTATAGTGATAAGCCTTATTTTCATATCCTTGAATCTCTCTTCACATGCATCAATCCAAGAAACCATTACTCCCTTTAGATATTTCTTGGTAAGAGGGTTGGACAGTTGTGAGAAATATCTCACAAATCGGCGATAATATCCATCTACCCCTAGGAAGCTACAGATATCCATTAGTGATGTTGGCCTCAACCATCCCTCAATTGCATCTTTCTTGTAGGAATCTTCAAATATCCCATATCTTATGATGATATGACCCAAAAATGAGACCTCCTTCAACCAGAACTCACACTTGATGTACTTTGAATATAGTTTCTCCTTTATCATGCTCTCTAGTACAATTCTTAGATTATCCTCTTGATCATCCTTGGTTTTGGAGTATATTGGAATATAATATATGAATATTGACACCATTTTTTTGAGGTAATCTCTTATGTCTCTATTCATCAAGTCCATGAAGATTTCTGGAGCATTAGTGAGTTAGAAAGACATTACTATGAATTCATAGTGCTTGTATCTTATATGAAATGATGTCTTGGGAATATCCTGTTTTTCTACCCTTAGTAATATCACGACCACAAATCCACCTTTGAGAAGTATAGTGCTTGTTAGGTCCACAAGGTTGAATACCCTGAGAGGGGGGGTGAATCAGGGTATAACTAATTAAAAATTAATGCCCGTTCTGATCTTGTTTCGTTGTTAAGAAAAACACTCTTTTCTCTATTTCTTGTTGCACAAAGTAAACAGAAAGTAAAGCATGCACATGACACACCAATTTTACATGGTTCACCGCAAAGGGCTACGTCCAAGGAGGATACGCCGACAAGTTATCGGTCGTACCAATTCCACTAAACTTCACTAGATTTGGATTACAATGTTCGTGCTAGATCACTTATATGCCCAGGCTCACTGCCTTTACAATGTTTAGGGTCAGCTCACTGCTTTCCCAAGGGTCACTCCCTGTTTCTCTCTCTCTGGCTCACTTCTGGTGGAGAGGATCACCTTGTTCCTCTTCCTAAGCTCACTTCTCTCTGAAGGGATTCACTCATAGTTTATATACCTGTAGGTCTCTTCATCTGCATGAAAACATGCATCTTAACTGTTAATGGATGCTCTGTTATAGTCCAACGTTCATCCACTGATGAATACCTCTTTGCCTCTGAACACTGGGAAATTCCTTTTGGAAACACCTTCTCAAAGCACCCTACTTCGCGAGGCACCCAATTTCGCGAAGCTCAAACAAGCCTTCGCAAAGCTCCTGACTTTTCGCGAAGCACTTTCATGAAGCACTTTTGCGAAGCTCAAGCCGTCTCAAAGCAATGTTCATCGCGAAGCTTACTAAGCCAACGCGGAGGTCGCATGTTTCGTGGAGCTACAATAGCCTCCACGGAGCACCTTTTTTGCGAAGGACACTGGCTCCGCAAACCACCTTCGGAAATCGAGAGCAAAATATTTTCTCTGAAAATTTTCTCTACTTCACTCGAGGTGGTCGACCTCTATTTATAGGCGATTCCACTGACCCTCGAACTTTCCGTGAGAAGTCAACGCCACGTCATCTCAAATCGCGAAGCTCGGAAGTTTCCACTGGAATTCTGTCCAAATCGCGAAGCACCACGGAAATTTTCTGTTCACGGAGCTCGTCGTAATCACGAAGCATCACCGTCAACATTCCTTCACGCCTTCGCCCCGAAGCTCCCTCGCAAATCCCTTCACCACCGCGATGCGCACCAGCCTCTACCGTTCGCGAAGCTTGATGTAATCGCGAAGACTCACTGCCTCCCTTCTTCTGGTCTTCACAATTTCCAAACCATGAATCCAATCGTCACAAAATTCATGCCTTTTCCATATTAAATTATGATCTTCATGGAAAACCCATTTTCACGATGCTCACCAAACTCCAAATTTTGGACCCCAAAAATTTGGCAAGCACTGAGAAACTGCGCCACCTTTTAATGCTCTTTTGTACCGCCTCCAGATCGTCCTTTCCTTTGTCATCGTTCTTTGTCAACAAGGATTGTCAACAAATTCTCAGGAACTCGACAATTCATCATGGAAACCTGCTTTTTCAATAACACAATCAACCCAAAAATAATTCAATGTTACCTTGAGGGATATTTTCCCAATAACCTCTCCCTTTGGGTTTGTTGACAACTCTTCAAAACTCTGCTCAGAATGATTTTCTGCACGTCGATACCTCACTGAGTCTTCTTCTAGCCACTACCACCATTCGCCTCTTACAATTCTGATAGCATTCAAGGATTAACTAAACACGTACTCTAAGCCCACATGTGCAATGCTCGGCGTGAGAAATAAGAGTAGTATGAAAAGTTCATCAATGAATCGCTTCATGTTAAACACCAATTGTCGATTCCAACCTGATACCAATTCATAAATTGATACCAATTGTTGAACCACACTGATCCTAATTGGGGATAGATGGATACCTTTTCACACCATTCCAACACCACTCTTCTTCTTTTATCACGATCCTCATCTATCGTGATATCTATGCTTTGATCGATCACTTCTAGCATCGTCAGATTTAAAAAAATCCCCCTATCTCATTGCACTCCCCCTATCTGGACGCTCCACATGTCAGCTTCCCCCCATATCATTCATGAGTTATCAAATCTCCACACTGTCTCCCCCTTGAACAATCACTATTTTATCCCCTTTTTCAATGAACCCAAAGGACACTCCTTTTTAGTCTGTAACATAGTAGAGAACAAATATTAGCACATTAGGGAAAAACACATCATACCTCGGGGTAGGGCATTTGTCAGAATGTCTGCAACCTGTAGCTCTGTAGGCACATACTCTATCTTCATGATTCCCTGCTTAACTTTATCCTTGATAAAATGATATTTATCTCATTGTGCTTTTTCCTTGAGTGATGGACGGGATTTTTGCTGAGATTTATAGCACTTGAGTTATCGCACTGGATTCTGATCGAAGACTTCCCTTCCAATCCCATATCTTCAAGTTGTTGCTTCATCCATAATATTTGGGTGCATGCTTGAGTGGCCGCAATATACTCATCTTCCGCGGTGCTCCACGAAATGCAATCTTGCTTCATTCTTAGCCAAGAAATAAACAATCCACCAATATAGAAAGCACCTCCTGACGTTGATTTCCTATCATCCACTGAACTGTCCCAGTCCGCATCAGTATAGCCCAATAACTATATCTGAGATTTATCAGTATATGTCAAGCCGAGATCCACTGTTCCATGTATATACCGAAGTATTATTTTCACTGCAAGCATGTGGCTTTCCTTGGGATTTCTCTGATATCTCTCTGCTTGGCATGTGGCGAAAACAATATCTGGCCTTGTTGGAGTCAAGTACATAAAACTTCAAATAATTTTCATATATTCTATGATATTAACTGCCTTTCCATCTTCATCTTTCAATAATTTCATCCGGGTGGAAACCAGAGTCTTTATCTCCTTGTAATTTTCCATTCTAAACCTTCTCAGGACCTCCTTGGCATATTTAGATTGAGAAATGAATGTACCATTCCTTCCTTGTGTCACCTGCTGACCATGGAAAAACATTAGCTCTCCAATCATTGACATTTGAAACTCATTTTCATGAATTCAGAAAACTATCTGCACTGAGCTTCATCTGATCCGCCAAATATTATGTCATCGACATAAACCAACAACGTCATTCTTTGATTACTGTCATTACTGAAATAGAGATTGTAATCAACTCCTCCATGTTGAAAACCAAGCTTCTTCAAATACTGATCAAGCCTTGAGTACCATGCTCTTGGTGGTTGTTTCAGCCCATACAATGCCTTCTTTAGCCTGCAAACTTTGTTCTCATCCTCATGAATGAGAAAACCATCTGGTTGCTCAATGTACACCTCCTATTCCATAACCCCATTCAAGAATGTGGATTTGACATCCATTTGGATCACTTTGAACTTTCATTGCACTTCTATGGCCAAAAATAATCTGATTGTCTCCAACCTTGCAACCGGTAAAAATGTCTCATCTACATCTATTTACTCGATCTGGGAGTACCCCTTGCACACTAGTCGTGATTTGTTCTGAATCACTGTGCCATCTTCATTCATCTTGTTGCGATAGACCCATTTAGTCTCGATGACATTTTTGTTTGCTATCCTCGAAACAATCTCCCATGTCTGGTTCTTCTCAATCTGATCAAGCTCTTCGTTCATATCCTGAACCCAGTTTTCATCTTCAGCTGCATCGGAAAAACATTTCGGCTCCACTTGAGACAAAAATGATGTTTGCTATGAGGATTTCATTCTTCGAGTCTGAACTGGAGCTGTTTGATCACCAATGATATTATGCCTATCAATTTCAGCTCAACTCTTTGGATTCCTCACAAACACAGACTTGACACTTTCTTCTTCATCATCATTATCTTCTTCTGAGTCAGCTTTAGCCACATCTGCTCCCCCTGGGATGCTTACCTCATCATCACTTTCATCCAGGAACTGTTCCCTAGATCGTTGAGTATTCTGTTCATTTTCAACTATAGTGACATCATTGCTCTCAATGATTTTTCCCATCCTTTTGTTGAAACATTTATACGCTTTTCTTTTCCCGGAGTAGCCAAGGAATATCCCCCCCATCTCCTCGTGCCTCAAACGTCCTGTGATTTTCTTTGTTGAGAATAAAACACTTACTTCCAAAGATTCGAAAGTATTTCAACGTTGGCTTCTTTTCGTACCACAGTTCATACGGAGTCTTCCCTTACTTTGGACACAACAAATACCTGTTCGAAACATAGACTGATATCAAAACTGCTTCCTTCCAAAATTTTTCTGGTAGGACTTTATCAATAAGCTTCGTTCTGGTCATATTTTTGATGATCTGATTTCTCCTTTCAACCACTCCATTCTATTGCGGTGTTCTTACCGATGAAACATGATGTCTTATCCCATGTTTCTCGAGATAGTTTTCAACTTGACTATTTGTGGATTCTGTACCGTTATCAGTACGAAACTTCAGAATTTTCTGCCCAAGCATCTTTTCTGATTCCCTCCTATACTGCTTTATGCAACTGAACACCTCTGTCTTATGGGTAATGATGAATACCCATGCCATTCTGCTATAGTCATCAATGAAAAGGACACAGTACCTTTCCCATTTATATATCATGGTGAGATAGGTCCACATACATTAACATGAACCAGTTCGAGCACTCTAGTTGATTTCTGTTCCTTTGGAATGTATGTCTTTCTGATGATCTTCCCTTGTTGGAAAGCATCACACGTATGAGTGTGATCACATGATAGCTTGGGAAGGTGTCTAGCAGCATCACTCTTTATGAGATCATCCATAGATGGTTGGCATAGATGACCATGTCTCTTTTTCCACAGCTGGTTTTCTTTCTCTCTGGATAAAAGACATGTATCTTTTTCCCCACCTACAAGGTAGATATTTCCCTTTGACCTTTTTCCCTATAGAACAATTTCTCTATCTTTTCCTTTCCCAACACACATCTTCTCGGTAAATCGGATAGAGTGCCCAGAGTCACATAGTTGACTGACATAGAATAAGTTATGACTGAGACCATCTACTACCAAGACATCAGCACGTCTCATCTCTTTGCCCCCAAACTTGTCTTTCCCTAAGCCAATAATCTTCAGGCCTTCATCATTTCCAAATTTGACAACTCCTTCTTTGTCATATTTGATGCCTGTAACAAGATCCTTATTACCCTTCATGTGGGATGTGCAACCACTGTCAAGGATCCAAACACCAGATCGATCTGATGCTTTAAGGGCAATCTCCACCACCACGACCTTCTCATTTTTCTTCCTTTTGGTCCACACTTTTTCTTCCACACTTGTCATGGATTGAGACTTCTGTTCTTTCTTAGAGTATGATGGACCAGCCTCATCTTGCAAAGCCGCATATCTATTCTACATTTTTAACTCACCTGTCGGTTTATTGACCTGCTGCTTGCAAACATTTTGATTCTGCTTTGGCACATTTCTCTGAATGGTCGAAGTACAGTACCTAGCCATGTGCCCAAATCCTCCGCACCCAAAACAGTGTCCTTCGAAATATGTTCTGGAAAACTGTTCTCTGTTTGGCTGCCATCTCTGTTCTTGTTCCCTTCTATATCTCTTGGCTATGGAACACACATACTGTGAATGTCCCATTTTCCCACAGCAATAACACCGGATAAAATATACATTCCTTCGTGATACTTCAACACTACGATTTTCCCTTCTGGATCTATGAATATTCCGATTCTATTTTGTGCCCAAATCAACCTTCAATATCGGGACGGGTGCTTGCGGTTTGACATTAACTGCCATGTATTTTTGTTTCTTATCAAGCCCTGAATCAACCTTAGCATTTGAGCTTTCTTACTGCTTCACTCCTGATGAACTACGAGCCTCTTCTTTCAACTTCTCTATCTTCTGAATGGCCTGCTTTTCTGATATCACATTGGGGGCCAAGAGTTTTTCTTTATCCTTCATTTTTCGTCGCAGACTGACCACTTCTTTTTCAAGCTCTTTGATATGTCTGACCTGCTCCTTTCCTGTGTTAGTCAAACAATCAATTTCCTTCTTTTGTTCCTCATTTTTAAGCTTATGCTCAACAATATTTTCTGAGCTCTCTGGTGTTGAGGATTTTAGTCTTTCAATTTCTTCTAACAGTTCTAACTTATCATCATCATGTTGTTTTATATAGAGTTTGGCATCACGAACCACTTTATTGGCTTTCTTCATTTTGGCTCTCCAAACATCTATCTCTTCAAGAGCTTCTTCCAATTCGGCTTCCATATCAACTCTTACTTCAACTTCTTCTTCCTATTTCCAACATCAGTTTCTTCCTTTTCCTAAGAACTACCGACGACCGCTACCATAGCATTTTGTCTATGATCTTTACAATTTTCATACTCCTCAACCTTTTCATCCTCAGAATCATCTGAACTATCTATTTCTTGTGAAAGAAGATTCTTCCTCTTGAAGAAATTTCTCTTGAACAACTTCTTCCCTTTCACATAGGCTGAATATTTCTTCTTGGGAATTTCAACTTCATCATCATCATCATCATTATCTTGAAATTTCTTGAGGAATCTTTCCGCTAGATGAACAACCATTCCACATCGAAAGTATGCTAGTAGAATTTTACCTTTAAACATTCCTCTTCCTCTTTGCAGATTTGAAGAAAGGAATGACATCACCTCATCTGTCACTTCTGCTTCATTAGAATCTTCAATGGTGAGTTTCTTCATGGCCTTGAATGCAACCTCTTTGGATTTACCCTTTTCCACAGTCTCGTTATCATCATTTCTCATTTCATATGAAACAAAAGTGTTGTGCAGGTTATCCAATGTCAGATCTTTTGGGTCTTTATATTCCAAAAGATAAACTTTCGGATTGAACCGAGGTGCAAGTTTTCTCAATATGTGCTTCACAATTTTTATATCTTCGATAATTTCTCCAAGACCCCACATGTCTTCTACCACAGCATTTACCCTGTCAAATAATGTATCAACAGACTCATTCGGGTTCATTCTCAGATCATTATACTTGTTCCACAAAACTTTCAGCTTTTCCTGTCTGACTTTTGTATCCCCTTCATAAATATTCAAAATCTTTTCCCACATGGCATGTGACATGTTTCATGAAATCACCTTTGTATATTTGGGATTGGAAAGGGATCCCCCCTAAGGCATTGATTGCTTTGGAATCAGCATCCAACTCTTTATGCTCTACTTCTGATAATGCACCACTAGTAATATCAGCTGTGATACCATGCATAGCTGCTGAAAACACATCCATTCCCAAATATCAGAAATAGTGTTGCATTCGATTCTTCCTTATCTGAAAATTTCATCCATCGAAGATCAGAATCCCTCTATGATTAGTGACCTCCATTGAGAGAAGAACTAATATCACCCTTTCCCTTTGATACCAATTTTTATGTCTACAAGGCTGAATACCATGAGAGGGGGGTGAATCAGGGTATAAATAATTCAAAATTAATGCTCGTTCTAATCTTGTTTCGATGTTAAGAAAAACACTCTTCTCTCTCTTTCCTGTTGCACAAAGTAAACAGAAAGTAAAGCATGCACATGACCCATCAATTTTACTTGGTTCACTGCAATAGGCTATGTCCAAGGAGCAAACGCCGACAAGTTGCCGGTCGTACCAATTCCACTAAACTTCACAAGATGTGGATTACAATGTTGGGGCTAGATCACTTCTATGCCCAGGCTCACTGCCTTTATAATGTTTCGGGTCAGCTCACTGCTTTCACAAGGGTCACTCCCTGTTTCATTCTCTCAGGCTCACTACCGGTGGAGAGGATCACCTTTTTCCTCTTCCTAAGCTCACTGCTCTGTGAAGGGATTCACTCATAGTTTATAGACCTGTAGGTCTCTTCATTTGCATTAAAACATGAATCCTTAACTGTTTATGGATGCTCTGTTATAGTCCAACTTTCATCCACTGATGAATACCTCATTGCCTCTGAACACTGGGCAATTCCTTTTGGAAACACCTTCGCAATGCACCCTACTTCGCGAGGCTCCCAATTTTGTGAAGCTCAAACAAGCCTTCACGAAGCTCCTACCTTTTCGCGAAACACTTTCACGAAGCTGAAGCTGTCGCAAAGCAATGTCCCTCGCGAAGCTTACTAAGTCAACGCGGAGCTCGCAGGTTCTGAGGAGCTACAATAGCCGCCACGAAGCACCTCTTCCGCGAAGCACACTGGCTCCGCGAGCCACCTTCGCAAATCGAGAGCAAAGGATTTTCCCTGAAAATTCTCTCTACTTCTCTCGAGGGGTTCGGCCTCTATTTATAGGAAATTCCATGGACCCTCAAACTTTCCGCGCGAAGTCAACACCACGTCATATCAAATCGCGAAGCTCTGATGTTTCCGCTAGAATTCTATCCAAATTGCGAAGCACCACGACAATTTTCCGTTCGCGAAGCTCGTCGTAATCGCGAAGAATCACCGTCAACGATCCTTCTCGCCTTCTCCACAAAGCTCCCTCGCAAAGACCTTCACCGTCGCGATGCGCTTCAGCCTCTGCCGTTCACGAAGCGTGACGGAATCGCGAAGACTCGCCGCCTCCATTCTTCTAGTCTTCACGATTTCCAAACCATGAATCCAATCATCACGAAATTCATGCCTTTGCCATATTAAATTATGATCTTCATGGAAATACCATTTTTGTGATGCTCAGCAAACTCCAAATTTTGGTCCCCAAAAATTTGGCAAACACTGGGAAATGGAACCACCTTGTACTTCTCTTTTGTACCGCCTCCAGATCGTCCTTTCCTTTGTCATCGTTCATTTTCAACAAGGATTGTCAACTAATTCTCAGGAACTCAAAAATTCTCCATGGAAACCTGCTTTGTTAACAACACAATCAACCCAAAAATACTTTAATGTTGCCTTGAGGGATTTTTGCCCAACAGTGCTCTACGTTGCTGATAAAACAAGTCATCAATTCATGGTTGAGGGTACTTGTTCATTATCATGATTTTATTGGCCTGACATTAATCAATGTAATTTCACATTGACTCATCCTTATTCTTGTGTAAGAGGATTGGTGCACCCCATGGTGAAGCACTTGGGAATATAAACCCTTTTTCCATATTCTCATGTAGTTGCTTCATCAACTCCTTAATCTCCACAACAAACATTATATATGGAGTCTTGGATATTGTTAGGGCATTAGATATACGATCAATTGAGATTCCAAAATCTCTTCTAGGAGGACGACAATGAAATTTCTCAGGAAACACATCCTCGAATTCCCTCGCAATAGGCATGTCTTCAAGGATGGTTCCTTCCTTGGACACTGTCATCTAAGCTAGATACATGTTCTCATAGGGTAGTAATATCAATTGTTGAGATTATAGTTCTAAGTAAGATTCATCCTCTTCTTTTCACTTGTATAGAATCAGGAGACGATTTGATATATGGAGAGTGATTTACCTCTTAAATAAATTTATGTTGGATATATATAATGAAATCCAATCCCTGCCAAAAATAGCATCAAATTTTACCAGAGGGAGTATGATGAGGTTCTCCAGAAAGTTCATTTCACAAAATGTAAAAGGAGAGGAGTTATATTTTTCGGTTGCAATGATTTCCCATTTATCCATTTTCACTGACATCTTTACTTCCCTGATTTGCAGTGGTGTTGGGATTGTTCTACTAAACATTAGGGATATTAAAGAATGCATAGAAATGGAATAAAAATATCATTCTTTATTATTTAATGAATAACTAGATTACATATCCACACTTCTTTGTCGGGTTTTACTTCAACGATAGTGATATAAAAAGCTCAACCATGATGCCTTTGAGGTTATTGGTTTCCAGCTAAACCTCTTAGATTAGGGAATTGGTTATAAAAGTGTGTTGGTTATTTTTAGTTAATGCAATGTACAATGTGTTGAGGGTTGAATGGAGTGTTCCTCTCCACTTTCATAGATTCAGGTTATACTTGTCAACATTTAATGTCTAGGTGTCTTTCTCTTCCTCGCCTAAAGAATTTCCTCATCCCCTTCATGAAATTTTAGGGGTGCTTCTTTCCACACATTCGGAAACTGGGGAGTGGGATTTTATTAACACTGTTGGATTTATCCATCATACCACTAGAATTAATGTCCACCTTACTCTTCTTATCCCACTGATACCCTTGAGATTCGCTAATAACCATTTGAACTTTGAGGGCATATAAGACAATTTCATTATTTCGTCAAAGTCATGGATGGATAGGGCTTTAGATAGGATCGGTTGTATCCCACCAAGAAGTTTTCAACCTTGCATTCAGTGGTAACAACAAAACTGGAGGCGTATCAAGAAAGCCTTGTGATGATTTCCTTGTATTCTCTAACAGATTTTTTATCTTTTTTTATGGTCAAGTAATTTCCTTTCCATCTTAATTTTGAGGGTGTGCGGAATATATACATGATTTTTTTTCAAATCCTTCCATTCCAACACCTCGATCTTCTCCTCGGGATTAATATTTTTAATCTATTTACTCTATTGATCTTCTTCACCCTCCATAAGATAATCAGCCAAAAGAACCATCCATTGTTCGAAACATTAAAGGATGGAAAAGATCGTCTGAAAGGAGTTGATCAATTGTTCAAGAATTGAGGGATCATATGATCCATTAATGGTAAGAGGACTTGGTCTCATGAAACTCTAAATTGAAACTTGTTCTTTCTTAGGAGGGTTAAACATTCCTCTTGATCCATGTATCTATTCAAAACATGAGTTAACTGAGAGAGTATAATCACAATTTTTGTGACTCTCGCTCCCGCCATAATGGGCCTCACATTAGAATAGTTGTGACCTTGATCTCCACATCGATTATTAGCCCCAATACTCCTATTACCAGCTACTGGAATTAATAAAAGGAATGTTAGGGGTAACATGTAAAAGGGGAATCCATAGAAAAAAATGATTACTTATAAATTACATTTATTTCCATATCTTATGAATTTATATGCTTCAATCTATGTTATCTTTGATCTTATTCCCAATATATATTGTTAGGTGCATATTTTTAATTCCCATAATATTGGTTCATACTATGCTTATGAATTTACCAAAGCTTACCCCACGGGAGTGTCATAACCAAGAGTGTAGCAAAGCTCATTGTCATGACCCATTTATTATTTGAGTCAATCTCAAAGTTGTGTTTTTGTGTTTTACCTCTAGATACATCTGTGCTAGAGAAACCTATACTTGCTCATATCAAAACAAAGATTTATTTTCATGATAAAACACTTAATCAATACTCACCAAAATTTAGGGATGTTATTATTATACTTACTCCTATCCCTAAGGCTTTCACTAGTGTTTTCTAATCCCAATCTCCAAAATAACTAAACCTATCTTCAAATACCAACTATAACAACCCTGCTCTATATTACACACTTATACATGATTTATTATGTAAAATATTCACTTGATAGAACATATAAAATGGATAGTTCTAGTTTCTTTGGGCTTATGAACATTACATAACTACTTAAGACATAAAACACAACATCTTTATTGAAAAATTCGTTTACATTACCACGATTTTTTTTTCATATTTAGAATTGTATGGGATAACCTGGGGAAATTCATAAGAAATGGGTGAGTTAAAAATCCGTATAATGGATTAAACAATTCATAATTTGATGAATACAATACAGATTAGGAAATAGGCATATCAATGGAGAATAAAAAAATAGAAGCATAAAGGGTTATATAGCTTGATTTTAATAAATTGGTAATGTGAAAAAAACATTTAACATGATATTAGAATCATCCAAGTCCCATTGCACATGGATCATGATTAAACACTCACTTAAATTGAATTAACAATATGAAACCCTTATTTCACTTAACATATCACGATACTGATCTTTACCCAATGCATTGGAGCGCTATAAGGGCACAAACTTCTTAACCATTTCATTGCATGCATAAGTGTGCCACATGGATCATATAGCATGGATTCATTAAACATCCTTATTTATTCCATGATAATGTAACGTGTAATTTTTACATGAAACACTATAATAAATAAGTAAATGTTCATAAACTTGAATACCCTTGATAGAGAAATGGGAATGGTATTCACTACACAATGACTTTGTCTTGGAAAATCACTGTGCAATTTCGACCGCATAACAACGTCACATAAGAATTCATAAAAAGGTTGATGAGATGGAATGGGGTGTCTCATTATAGTTACATGAAATGGATAGTAATGGGTTCATATAGATACATGTCCCAACATATTTAATGTAATTTATATTCATAATACAAAATAATTTCTTGAATGTAAATGAGGATATAAAAATTCATTACAAAATTTTGGCATTGTAACGGGTGTACATGGGAGGCATTGATGAGAGAGAAAGAGGTATTTCATCATTAAAACATAATGAGAGAGTAATAGTAGAGGTTTTAAATCATACACCAACATTATTAATTGAATTGATTAGGGTATAACAATATAAAAATTTAGGACAAAAATGATAAAGGAAGAGAACCGTTACATGGAAGTGTGATCCCAATTTCATGGGAGGGGCTTGAAAGAGGATTCATGGGAGCTTGGGTGTAAGGAACTAGCCTTAAACCATAAATATTATTGAATTAAGTTAATAATTCACATTGAGTATCTTTTCAGGTTTAGAATTTTAGAGAATTATAACATAACTATTACATCTCAAAAGATTACAAAGTAGTTAATTCTACACAGTCTCCATTTTTTTAGAAAACATGAACTCTTGAAAAAAAGAGTCATGCATAGTGCTATTTTTAATACATAATTACTTTTCCTTGATCCAATCCTTGACCCTATTCTACATTATATCCTATGAAAAACGTTTCGAAAACTTGGGATGAGCATAAAAATCTCAGTAAGGGATACACAAAAAAGGAAAACTGTTATTTTTTCAATACAATAAGTAAACCATGAATACTTTAACATAAATAATAATTTTCACCATTATGAGTTATTAAATACTCTTAACTGAATAAAAGATCATTACATACCCTTTTGTAACAAAAATATTATCAAAAAACCCATATAAATAACACATAACATAATAAAGGTAACTTGGGACATAATCATACTTAAATAGAATAACCATACAGTCGACTTTCACAAATATCACTAAATGGAATAGCCATACTGATGACTTCCATAACAAATGAATTGGAGGTTATAATGTAACCGCCCATCTTGGGATTCACGGCACCAACCTTCATTTGGTTTACCATGGAACCACCCACCAAATGTCCAAGTACCAATATAAAATCATAACACATACAAAAAATATAAAAAAAGAAAACATTTCCACATTTCAATCAAACAATATCACTTAAATATATTGACATAAAAATTACACTATGAAAACCATTTTCAATACCAAAAATACATAAAATAGTATAAGGTATTTATTTTCTTTTAAAAATAGTATGGCTTGTTGAGGAATCCAAAGATCAAATAATAGTCGTTGCGGTAGAAAAGGTCGTAGTCACCGCATACATTAAAAGGAACATTCTTTTTGTTGTTTATTAAAATGATTCTTAGAAAAATATTCATTTTTAATAAAAGTAAAAGTCAATGGGGTTTATACACTCTATAAAAGAAAGTTGTGTATAAATGAAAATATGCCTCAATGAAAGGAGATTGAGACGAAGTCCCTTACCTCGTGTCCAACTTGACCCGTTCGTTCTTTAATATCATGAATAATAACCTAAAGTTAACTTCTACTTTATTAAGAACCTTTTTCATGTTTATTATTCATTTTATATATCTTATTACAATATTATAAATATTATGAAATAATTTAAGTTAATAACGTTCATTTTGTCGATATTTGGTACTTGAGTTAAAAATGAACATCTTATATTTTCATGATGTCCATGTGGTCAATATTGCATTATATCCAGATTGTTATTCATGATTTAGATATCATATATATCATATATATCTAGTATATACATGTATTTATATTAGTTACATAACATTTGGATGTAAGAAATGAAATGCACCATTCATGGAGATGGTAAGTCATACGTACGCATGAACGCTATTTTCATTTCTATTTCTTATTTTTATGGAATTAAAGCATAATGATACATAGGTATATTATAATTATATTATAATATCATATATAATATCATTATCTACATATTTATACATCCCATATAATGCATTAATGAATCACATCACTTTGAGGGGGCGGTAGTCTGCACTTCTCAAATGAGATTATCGTATTTACCCACTATGGAAATCATAAAGGCGTGCTATAAATAGAAAATACAGAAGCATAAGGAAAAAATAAACATAATATATGTCATATATAAATATAGTTCCATCAAAATGGCCACCATGAGAGTCGGTAGGAGATAATCGAACAATCATCGTTTCGTGAGGCGTCAGTTTTCCATCCACAAAAACATTATGTTCTTCACCCATTAGATGGAGGTGTGAGTATGTGTAGTTATAATACATCTCATCACAACATCCTAGTATATTGAGGATACTTTTTTTGTTACAAAATAATGGAATGAAAATAGTTTATGGTTTGGAGAAGTAAAATAAAAGAAAACAATTTAAGAGAAACGGTTACCTTTAATTTGGGTAACTTCCTTTGGATTGAACCCAAAGGACATCTTGAAGTGACCTCTTCCTGAAGTAAGGCTTCTAAAAGGAGGATACAGATGTAGTTAGCTTAATTTGGCAGAGTTTTTACGAGCCAAATGGCTTGAGAGGTGTGAGTAATTTTTTAGAAATGGACTCCTTTTATATGGGGGAGGAGGGGCTCTTTAAGAAAGTGTGAAACTATAATTTTATTATATAATTATATTGGGTTTATAATGGTCAAAAAATCATTAAACATAAATATAATATGACTCATGGTCGAAATAAAATCTTCCAATCAGAATCAGACATGTTTTGGATAATATTTTAATCATTATAATCTTATTTATATAAATCATTTATTAATGAGGTAAATACTGCATCACTATTGTGTCATTAATAATTTTATTTATTTGATGTCTAAAAATTATTAGAAAATTACCATGATATAGGGAATATGTTTATATTTCCAATGAATATTTATAATAGAAAATATGACCTATATAACATCATATAAGAATTAATTACTAAAAGAGTTTTGTTAATGACAATTTTGTCTATACATTAAATTACTTAATCTAAATTGTCATTATCACTTCCATGTTTTCTAATGGGGTCCCAAAATCTACCCAAAGATGCCCATGGTAGTTAATGACTCTACCAATAAGTTTTTTAGAAGTGTTAAGGTAATATTGAATTATTATAGTATTCTTTTATCCTTTATTTACCCTATTTACCATTAACCTCGATAAATAAAAGTCAAAAGATACTATTCACCAAAAATTATTTTCATCATAATGAACCAAATTTTAATTCTTTATAACAACCATATATGTCAAATTTTTGACAATTAATTCACTGAATTAGTAAAATTTCATTTAAATGAAAGATTCCGTTTTTTACTACGACCAAGTGGTTTCACTATTCAGAAAACATTTCTGTTTTTCAGAAAAATACCAAAAAATTAAGCCTAAACATTATTTGATATTCCAAACTCAAAAATGATATCTATTTTTCCAAATTCAAAACATATAAGTCGAATTAATTAATTTTAAAATTAATTCCCGTCATCAAATCAAATATTGTGTTTTTAAGAAACAATAACTATCAAAAGATTGATACTTGTTTATATCCAATATTAAAGTGAAATTATTTCCAATGACCAATATAGGATTAAATGGTAAAAATATATTCTAATAACACTTTAAAACCAATTAAAAGGTTGATCTAACTATATAAATAAATAAGATTAAAACGTAGTTTTGAATTAAAATGCAATATTTTTCACAATTCATTAAAAATGAACATTATCAGAAAAAAACCAAAAAATTACCCAAAGTAAAATTTGATGTCCCCATTATAAAGAAGGATTTTATTTGGTAAATTAGAATCTATTAAAGTTACATAAACTATATTTAAAGAGGGTTCTCCATTAATAGGCGTAAATCGGCCTTTTAATGTAAATTATTCTTAATACTATATTCATTCACAATTTAAGCCTATAAATATTATTGGATAAATGTAAATACATTTAACAAACATGTATAATAATATTATAGTTAGTTTCATTATTTCCCACCAATAAAATGGAAATTAGTTAACTACCATTTAAAATAATAATATTATATTATTAGTGTGCAACGTAAGTTTTCAAAGAAACCCATTGTTATGTATCGGGTACGCTATCGAACATAAAACCCCATCTAAAGTAAAATTAATATTCAATTCACAAATATTAATAATTATGAAAAATGTCTTATTCTTTATTTACCCGGGATGTTACATCCCTCCCCACTTTTGGAAATTCGGTCCTCACAATTGTATGAACATATATAATAAATGGGGGTATTTATCCCTCATAGCATTTATCAGATTCCCACGTTGCCTCCTCAACCATGTGGTTTTTCCAGAAAACATTTTCCTGGTGAATTACCTTATTCTATAATACTTGTTCCCTACAGTCACGAATCTGGACTGGTTGTTCTTCATAAGATATATTCTCTTCCAACTGAACTACCTCTCGGGTGAAAACTTGAGATGGATCTGGCATATACATTCTCACCATCGAAACATGAAAAAAATTGTGTACCTGGGATAAACATGGAGGTAAAGCCACTCTATACCCAACTAATCCAACTTTATCTAAAATTTGATAAGTTTTAATAAACCTCAGACTCATGTTTACCTTCTTACCAAAACGCACCACACTTTTCCATGGAGAAACTTTGAGAAAGAAATGATCACCTACCTCAAAAGAAAGATCATTCCTCCGGTTATCTGCATAACTTTTCTGTCTGATCTAAGCTATTCTCATGTTCTTCTAAATCAATCAGACATTCTCTCTCATTTATTCTACCAATTCCAGTCCCATCAGCTTCCTTTCACCTACTTCATCCCAAAAAGCTGTAGTTCGATAATCCTTTCCAAAAAAAGCCTCAAATGGAGCCATATTTATAGTGGAATGATAACTGTTATTATATGAAAATTCATCCTAAGAAAGATGTTTCTCCCAAATTCCCTGATAATCCATCGAGAAAGCTCGTAACATATCTTCCAATGTCTGAATTGTTCGTTCTGACAGACCATCTGATTAAGGATGAAAATTTGTGCTAAAATTTAATTCAGTACCCAATGACTTATGAATGCCTTTCCAAAAGTTAGAAGTGAACATGGGATCATGATCCAATACAATAGAGAGGGTAACTCCATGAAACCTGACTACAACTTTAACATACAATGTGTCAAGTTGATCTATAGACAATCTATCTCAAATCGGAAGGAAATGAGCAGATTTAGTCAATCGATCAACTGTAACCCAGATTGCATTATTACCTCGAGATGTCTTTGGTAATCCCACAACGATGTCCATGGATGAATTTTCCCATTTCCACTCTGGAAATGGTAGAGGCTAAAGCATTCGTTTTGGTAACTTCCATTTTTCTTAAACCTACTGACATGTCAAACACATCCTAGTAAAATCAGCAATATCTCTTTTTATTTCATCCCACCAGTAATACTCATGAAGATCTCTGTACATCTTAGTACTACCAGGATGAACTAAAAATGGGGAACTATGAGCTTCACATAACAACTCATTCATCAAATGGGAATCACAAGTCTCACATAATCTATTTCCAAATCTTAAAACACAATCATTATCAAGGTTAAAATCAAAAAACATACCTTTCTGAACCAACTCTCTGATTTTCTACAACTCCCGGTCTTCTTTCTGTGCTTTCTTTATTCTGTCTGATATACTTGATCTCACTGACACCTGATACAAAATAGAAGAATTTCCTACACCATCAACTTCTATGCCAAATTTCATAGAATCAAAAACCAAATGATATCGTCCCAAACGTAGCATGGTTTATGAAGCATTACTTTTTTGACTCAAAGCATCATCCACTTTATTTTCTTGCCACGGATGGTAATGGATGGTGCAATAATAATCCTTGATTAATTCCAACCATCTCCTCTGTCTCATGTTCATTTATTTCTGAATGAATATATACTTCAAACTTTTGTGATCAGTATATATTTCACACTTTACTCCATACAAATGATGCCACCAAATTTTTAAAGCAAAAAACAGTAGCATCTAATTCGAAATCATGTGTATGGTAATTTAACTCGTTAAGTTTTAACTGACTTGAAGCATAAGCAATTACCTAATCATTCTTCATAAGGACACATCCAAGTCCTTTCAATGAATCATCATTGTAGATAACAAACTCACCATTTATAAGGCCCCAGCCTTAAACCTTACTTAATCATTATTTATTACAAGATTACACATTGAGGATCTTTTCAGGTTTAGAGTTTTAGAGAATTAGAACATAAAACATGCATTACATTCCACATATAAACAAAGTGGTTACATAAAGATAGTATTAATTTTTCCCATCAATGGAAACATATTTAAAATAAAACATGGATTCATTCATGACACTTTCTTGACATTATCATCATATCATGTACCTTTCCCTTGTCCTGTGAAAAACATTTCAAAAAAACTTGGGATGAGCATAAAAAGCTCAGTATGGGTTATAAAAATATGGAAAGGAAACATAAGTTCATATATACATAAGAATGAAACCATAATTTACCCATAAAACATAATCACATTAACATACCTCATCAAATCATGAATAAATCATAAAAATCATAAGACATAAAGGTAACTTGAGGCATTCATAACATTCTTACGTAGGGAGTAACCCTCTTGGTTACATTTGGACCACCCATCACAGTATATTCCCTAAATATTTTTGGATAAGCCTTAACGTTTAACTCCTTTGCGTTACCCAATGCATTGGAGAGCTATATTGGACTCACCCACCCTTAGTTTATCACAGAACCACCCGTCTTCATAATAATGCCCAAGAACCTCAACATAATCGTATCACATAAAACATGCATAAAGGAAAAATAACATTTCGACCTTTCAATCACAAGATATAAATATAACACATTGATATAAAAACATTATGAAAACCATTTTCAATACCAAAATAAAAGAAAAGTAAAACATGGTATTTACTTTTATTTTTAAAAAAAGGTATGGCTTGTAGAGGAAGCTGAAACTCAAATAATGGTCACGGTGGCGGAGAAGTCGTTGTCGCCGCATACGTACGACAAAAAACATTCCCTTTTGTCGTTTAGTAAAACGCTTCGTATAAAAAAGATTCCTTTTGGATAAACGTAAAAGTCAAAGGGGTTTATACACCATATAAAAGAAGGTTGTGTATAAAACAAAATATTCCTCAATGAAAGGAGATTGAGACGAAGTCCCATACCTCGGGTCCGACTTGACTCGGTCATTTTTTAATCTACTGAATAATAAACATGAGTTAATTTATACTTGTTTGAGAACCTTTTTAAAGTTAATTATTCCTTTTATATCACCTATTACCATGTCATTAACACTATGTAATTCTTTAAGTTAATAACGGTCGTTTTAACGATCATTGGTACTTGAGTAAAAAATAAACACTTTATAATTACAAGTTGTTCATGTATCAATTATATCCAGAATTATAATCATGATGTATATATCATATATATCATATACATCCCGTATATACATGCATTTATAATATTACATAATCATTTAGAGGTAAGAAATGAAATGCATCGTTCATGGAGATGGTAAGCCGTACGTACGCATGAACGCTACTTTCATTTTTATTTCGTATTTTATAGAATGGAATCATAATGATATAAAGGCATATTATAATTCTAGTATAATATCATATATAATATCATATATTCATCCTTTATACGTCCCACATATGGTATTAATGAATCAAATCACTTTGAGGGGGCGGTAGTCTGCACTTCCACAAATGAAGATATCGTGTTTACCCATAATGGAAACCACAAAGGTATGCCCAAAATGAAAAATACAGAATCTTAAGGAAAACATAAACATATTATATATCATATATAAATATAGTTTCATATTAATGGCCACCTTTGAAGGTGTTAAAATAATGTTGAAAAATCATCGTTTCGGGAGGCAGAAATTCACCATCCATGGAAACAGTATGTTCTTTAACCATTAGATGTAGGTGTGTGTAGGTGTAGCTCTAATAATTATTATAAAAACATCCTAGTATATTGAAGATACTGGAGTTGTTACAAAATAAATGAATACAAAGAGTTTAGGGGGTTGGAGAAGCAAAATAAAACAAGAGGACTCAAGTAAAGACATTACCTTAAAATCGGGTAACTCCCTTTGGTTTGAGCTCAAAGGCTTCCTTGGGAAGACTTCTGCCCAAAGTGAGGCTTCAAGGAGTAAGAGAGGGAAATGGAGAGACAAAATGGGTAGGGATTGTCTGAGAAAAAGACTTTGGAAGTGTGGGTAAGGAGGTAGAGGTGGGGGCCTTTTATAAGAGGAGAGGAGGGGCACTCTACGAAAGTAAAGAAATGTTACTTTATTTTAAAATGCGTTTCGGATTCAAAAGGTCCCAGATTGATATAATTAAAGGGTATGGTGATAAGGGTTCGAAATACACCCATAAAATAGGTTTTGGACAAGTGTAGTTCATAGATTTTACATTATCATTTCATTATATTTAAATCCTTTATTAATGAGGTAATCGCTGCATCATCATGATGTCATAAATAATTTAATTTATTTAAAATCTAAAAATTATGAAAAAAATATCATGATGTAGGAAATATTATTATCTTTCCAATGAATATTTATAATCAAATATATGACTTGTATAACGGCATGTAAAAATTGTTTTAGTAAAACATCTCATGTTTGTGTTATTTTTACTTTAACATTAAATAAAAAGTTATTTATGTCATTTCCCAACCAAAGTGGCTCCATCTGGTCCCCATGTAGACCCATGGATTTTCTTGGTCGGCCCTGACAAATCCAATGATGGTAGGACATGTGTCAAGATCATATCATATTATTAAAACATTATTTTTACCTTAAACTACACTAATTACCTCTAATCGCGATTAAGAACTAAAAAGCTACTATTCAACAAAAAATTATTTTAATCTCATTGAACCAAATTTTACTTCTTAATGACAACCATGTATGTCAGATTTTTGAAAATCAAATCACAGAAGTGGCAAAGTTTCATTTAAACGAAAAATTAGTTTCTTTAACTACCACTTAGTGGTTTCACTATTCATCAAAAATTGAAGTTTTTCAGAAAAATTCCAAAACTTCACCCTAAGCTATATTTGATATTCTGAATTCAAAAATGATGTCTATTTTACAAAATTCAAAACATATAAGATTCATTAATTAATTTAATAATTAATTCCCGCTGTCATGACAAATAGTGTGTTTTTATGAAACAATAAGTATAAAAATATTGACACTAGTTTAAGTCCAATTTCAAAGTGAAATTTATTCCAATGAATACCATTGGATTAAATGGTAAAAATATATTATAATTTCACTTTAAAACCAATTCAAAAGACAATCTAATCATATAAATAAATTAGATTAAAAAGTGGTTTTGAATTAAAATACAACATTTTACACTATTCATTAAAACATGAACTTTATCAGAAAAATACCAAAAATTCACACAAAGTAAATTTTGATGTCCCAATCATAAAGAATATGTTTATTTTGACAAACATGGATTATAAAATTGTCAAAAGATAGATTTAAAAATGTTTTTCCATTAAAAGGCAGTAAAATAATCTTTTAAAAATATTAGTGTATTCCATGCTTAAGATTGGATTTATTTTCATTGTAAGCCTATAAAACACTATCTAATTCATTAATAGGCATATATAAAAATATCTATAATTCATTACTTACTGAGGATGTTACATCCTTCCCCCCTTTAGAAAATTGGGTCCCCGTAATTTATTTACTTATCGAATAAATGGGGGTACTTATCCCTCATTGCATTTTCAGATTCCCATGTTGCCTCTTCCATCATGTGGTTTTTCCAAAAACCTTTACCTGATTAATCACCTTATTCCGTAACACTTTCTCCATGTGGTCAAGAATCTGGACCAGTTGTTCCTCATATAATAGGTTCTCTTCCAGCTGAACTACCTCTAGACTCAAAACATGAGATGGATCTGGCATGTACTTTCTCAGCATCGAAACATGAAAAACATTGTGTACCTGAGATAAACTCGGAGGTAAAGCCACCCGGTATGCAACTGATCCAACTCTCTCCAGAATTTCATATGGTCCAATGAACCTTGGACTCATCTTTCCTTTCTTACCAAACCGCACCACACTTTTTCATGGTGAGACTTTCAGAAAAACATGATCACCTACCTCGAAAGATAGATCCTTCCTCCGGTTATCCGCATAACTCTTCTGCCTGCTCTGAGCTGTTCTCATGTGTTTCTGTATCAGCTGAACTTTTTCTGCCAACTATTCTACCAATTCTGGTCCCGTCAACTTCCTTTCACCCACTTCATCCCAGAAAGATGGAGTTCGACACCGCTTCCCATATAATGCCTCAAATGGTGCCATCTGTATAATGGAATGAAAACTGTTATTATATGAAAATTCAACCAAAGAAAGATGTTGGTCCCAACTTCCCTGATAATCCATCGAACAAGCTCATAGCATATCTTCCAGGGTCTGAATTGTTCGTTCTGACTGCCCATCGGATTGAGGATGAAAAGAGGTACTAAAATTTAATTCAGTACCCAACGACTTCTGAAGGCCTTTCTAAAAGTTAGAAGTGAACCTGGGATCACGGTCAGATACAATTGAGAGAGGAACTACATGTAACCTGACTATCTCTTTAAGATAAAAACGGAAAATTTGATCTGGGGAAAAATTATCTCGTATATCAAGGAAATGAGCATATTTAGTCAAGCGATCGACAATAACCCAGATTGCATTATTACCTTGAGGGGTCTTCGGAAATCCCACAACGAAGTCCATGGATATATTCTCCCATTTCCACTTTGGAACAGGTAAAGGATGAAGCATCCCTTTCGGTAACTGCTTCTCTGATTTAAACTGTTGACAAGTCAAACACTTCACATTAAAATTAACAATATCTCTTTTCATTCCATCCCACCAGTAATACTCCCGCAGATCTCTGTACATCTTAGTACTGCCAGGATGAACTGAAAATGGAGAACAATGAGCTTCACATAACAAATCTCTCTCTTCAACTGTGAATCACAAGGCACACACAATCTCTTCCCAAATCTCAAAACACAGTCATTATCAATGTTGAATTCAGGAAACTTACCTTTCTAAACCAGCTCTACCTTTTTGTGCAACTCATTGCCTTGCTTATGTGCTTGCTTGATTCTGTCTGATATAGAAGATTTCACTGATACCTGAAACAAAACATAAGAACATCCTGCACCAACAACTTCTATTCCAAAGTTCATAAAATCCTTAACCAAAGGATCATGTTCCAACCGCAACATTGCTAATGAAGCATTACTTTTTTGACTCAAAGCATCAGCCACTTTATTTTCATTTCCCGGATGATAATTAATTGGACAATCATAATACTTGATTAATTCTATCCATATCATTTTCCTCATGTTCAACTCTTTCTAAGTCAATATATACTTTAAACATTTGTGATCAGTATATATTTCACACTTTACTCCAGAAAAAAGGATGCCTCAAAATTTTTAAAGTGAAAACAACAGCAGCTAATTCCAAATCATGTGTAGCATAATTTACCTCATGAGTTTTCAATTGTCGTGAAGTACAAACAATAACCTAATCATTCCGCATTAGGACGCAACCAAGTCCTTTCAATGAAGCATCACTGTATATAACAAACTCACCATTCCTGGAAGGTAGTTTCAAAACCGGAGCATTCACCAATCTTCTTTTCAGTTCCTGAAAACAATCATCACATTCTTTTGTCCGGATAAACTTAACACCCTTCCGAGTTAGCTTAATCATTGGACTAGATAACCGTGAAAAAGTTTCAAAAAACCTTCTGTAGTAACCTACCAAACCAAGAAAACTACATATCTTGGTAACATTTTTGGGTCTTGTCCATTCTTCAGCAACTTTTGTTTTAGTAGGATCAACAGTTATGCAATTTTTTAAAACAATGTGACCAAGGAAAGAAATTTTTTGTAACCAAAACTCACACTTGCTGAATTTTCAATACAGTTTCTTTTATTTTAAGGTTGGAAAAATAATCCTTAAATGACTTTCATGCTCCTCTTTACTTTTAGAAAACACCAAATTATCATCAGTAACACAACCACCATTTATCACCAGATTCAACTTAGCCATCACTGTAGTAAACTGCTCAATTCTGATTCTAACCATCTTAGTATGCTAATTTGGAAGGTAATTTCCCTTAGTATGCCTTTCCAAAAAAGATTCTCTGTTTCCTCTATGAAAAACCATTCTGAACACAGAAATATCTTAGGCGAAGCAACATGGTATTCTTCAAATGCTATATCATTTCAATTTGACCATAAAAAAAATATTTTTGGATAATCATTAAATTGGATTCTAACTCCTAATGTTATCTAACCCGACCTCTGATACCAACTATAAGGCCGCAGCATTAAACCTTACTTAATATTGAGTTATTACAAAATTACACATTGAGTATATTTTTAGGTTTAGAGTTTTAGAGAATTAGAACATAAAACTTGCATTACATTCCACATATAAACTAAGTGGTTACATAAAGATAGTATTCTTTTTTCCCATTAATGGAAACATATTTAAAATAAAACATTGATTCATTCTTGACACTTTCTTGACACTATCATCATATCATGTACCTTTCCCTTGACCTGTGAAAAACATTTCAAAAAAACATGGGATGACCATAAAAAGCTCAGTATGGGTTATAAAAATATGTAAAGGAAACATAAGTTCATATATACATAAGAATTAAATCATACTTTACCCATATAACATAAGCACTTTAACATACCTCATCAAATCATGAATAAATCATAGAAATCATAAGACATAATGTTAACAAGAGGCATTCATAACATTCTTACGTAGGGAGTAACCCTCTTGGTCACGTTTGGAATACTCATCACAGTATATTCCCTAAATATCTTCGGAGAAACCTTAACGTTTCACTCCTTCACGTTACCCAATGCATTGAAGAGCTATATCGGGCTCACCCGCCCTTAGTTTATCACGGAACCACCCGACTTCAAAATAATTCCCAAGAACCTCAACATAATCGTATCACATAAAACATGAATAAAGGAAACATAACATTTCCACCTTTCAATCACAAGATATCAATACAACACATTTATTTAAAAACATTATGAAAAAAAATTTCAATACCAAAATAAAAGAAAATTAAAACATGGTATTTATTTTTCTTTTAAAAAAAAGGTATGGCTTGTAGAGGAAGCCGAAACTCAAATAATGGTCACGGTGGCGGAGAAGTCGTTGTCCCGCATTCGTACGACAAAAACATTCCATTTTTTCATTTAGTAAAATGATTCATATAAAAAATATTCCTTTTGGATAAACATAAATGTCAAAGGGGTTTATACACCGTATAAAAGAAGGTTGTGTATAAAACAAAATATGCCTCAATGAAAGGAGATTGAGACGAAGTCCCATACATCGGGTCCGACTTGACTCGGTCGTTCTTTAATCTCCTAAATAATAAACGTGAGTTAATTTCTACTTGTTTAAGAACTTTTTTTATTTTCATTATTCCTTTTATATCACCTATTTCCAGGTCATGAACACTATGTAATTATTTATGTTAATAACGGTCGTTTTAACGATCATTGGTACGTGAGTCAAAAATAAACCCTTTATAATTACAAGTTGTTCATGTATACATTATATCCAGAATTATAATCATGATTTAAATATCATATATATCATATATATACAGTATATACATGCATTTATAATATTACATAATCATTTAGAGGTAAGAAATGAAATGCACCGTTCATGGAGACGGTAAGCCGTACGTAAGCATGAATGCTACTTTCATTTTTATTTCATATTTTATAGAATGGAATCATAATGATATAAAGTTATATTATAATTCCAGTGTAATATCATATATAATATCATAACTTCATCATTTATATATCCCACATATGGTATTAACGAATCAAATCACTTTCAGGGGGCGGTAGTCCGTACTTCCTTAAATGAAGATATCGCGTTTACCCATAATGGAAACCATAAAGTTATGCCCAAAATGAGAAATAAAAAAGCTTAAGGAAAACATAAACATATTATATATCATATATCAATATATTTTCATCTTAATGGCCACCTTTGAAGGTGTTAAAAGAATGTTGAACAATCATCGTTTGGGGAGGCCGAAATTCGCCATCCACAAAAACAGTATGTTATTTAACCATTAGATGTAGGTGTGTGTAGGTGTATCTCGAATCCTTCTTATAAAAACATCATAGTATATTTAATATACTGTAGTTGTTACAAAAGAAATGAATTAAAACAGTTTAGGGGGTTGGAGAAGCAAAATAAAACAAAAGGACTCAAGTGAAGACATTACCTTAAAATCGGGTAACTCCTTTTGCTTTGAGCTCAATGGATTCCTTGGGAAGACTTCTTCCCACATTGAGGATTAAAGGAGTAATAGAGGGAAGTGGAGAGACAAAATTGGCAGGGTTTGGCTGAGCCAAAGGCTTTGGATGTGTGTGTAAGGAGGTGGAGGTGGGGCCTTTTATAAGAGGAGAGGAGGGGCACTCTTGGAAATTAAAGAAATGTTAATTTATTTTAAAATGAGTTTCGGATTCAAAAGGTCCCAAATTGATGGAATTCTAGGGTAAGGTGATAAGGGTTCTAAATCCACCAATCCAATAGGTTTTGGACATGTTTAGGTCATAGATTTTACATTATCATTTCATTTTATTTAAATACTTTATTAATGAGGTAATCGCTGCATCATCATGATGTCATAAATAATGTAATTTATTTAAAGTCGAAAAATTATAAGAAAAATATCATGATGTATGAAATCCTTTTAGCTTTCCAATGACTATTTATAATAAAAAATATGACTTGAATAACCCCATGTAAAAATTGTTTTAGTAAAACATTTCATGTTTTTGTTATTTTTACTTTAACATTAAATAAAAAGTTATTTATGTCATTTCCCAACCAATGTGGCTCCATGGGGTCCCCAAGTTGACCGATGGATTTTCTTGGTCGGCCATGACACATAAAATGAGGATAGGACATCTGTCAAGCTCATCTCATATTCTTAAAACATTATTTTTATCTTAAACTACACTAATTACCTTTTAATCGCAATTAAGAACATAAAAGTTACTATTCACCAAAAATTATTTTAATCTCATTGAACCAAATTTTACTTATTAATTACAACCATGTATGTCAGATTTTTTAAAATCAAATCACAGAAGTGGAAAAGTTTCATTTAAACGAAAAATCGGTTTCTTTAACTACCACTTAGTGGTTTCACTATAATCAAAAATTGATGTTTTCAGAAAAATTCCAAAACATAACCCTAATCTATATTTGATATTCTGAATTCAAAAATGATGTCAATTTTAAAAAATTCAAAACATATAATATGCACCAATTAATTTAATAATTAATTCCCGTTGTCATGACAAATAGCGTGTTTTTATGAAACAATAAGTATCAAAAGATTGACACTAGTTTAAGTCCACTTTCAATGTGAAATTGATTCCAATGACCACCATTGGATTAAATGGTAAAAATATATTCTAATTTAACTTTAATACCAATTAAAAAGATAATATAATAATATAAATAAATTAGATTAAAATGAGGGTTTGAATTAAAATACAACATTTTTCACTATTCATTGAAAAATGAACTTTATCGGAAAAATACCAAAAATTCACACAAAGTAAATTTTGATGTCCCAATAATAAAGAATAAGTTTATTTTGACATAAATAGCTTATAAAATTTCCAAAATATAGATTTAAAAATGGTTTTCCATTAAAAGGAAGTAAAATAATCTTTTATAAATATTAGTGTATTCCATGCTTAAGATTGGATTTATTTTCATTTTAAGCCTCTAAAACACTATCTAATTCATTAATAGGCATAGATAAAAATATCTATTATTCATTACTTACTTGGTATGTTACACCATTTCTAGATGGCAGTGCCAAAACTGGAGCATTAACCAATCATCTTTTCAATTCCTGAAAACAATCATCACATTCTTTTGTCCAGATGAACTTAACACATTTTCAAGTTAACATAGTCATTGGGCTAGATAACCGTGCAAATTTATCTTCAAACCTCTGGTAATAACCTACAAAACCAAGAAAATTATAAATCTCATTTATTTTTGTGGGTCTTGTCCATTCTTTGACCACATTTGTTTTAGCAGGATCAAAAGTTATGCACTTTTTTGAAACAATGTGACCAAGGAAACAAATTTTTTGTAACCAAAACTCACATTTTCTGAATATCCCATAAATGTTCTTTTCTTTTAAGGTTTTAAATACAACCCTTAAATGGATTGTATGCTCCGCTTAACCAAAATATCACTAATAAGAAAAACTACCATTTATCACCTGATTCAACTAATCCATCACTACAATAAACTACTCAATTCTGATTCTGACCGTCTCTAGTTGTTGATTTGGAAGGTCATTCTACTATATATGACTTCCCAAAAAATCTGCTCTGTTTCCATTACGAAAAATAATTCTTAACACATACATATCCAAAATGAAGGAACATGGTAATATATAAATACTATATGATATAAATATTAACATAAATTAGTTTATGGATATTAATTTAACAATACCCTAACTCCTAACGTTATCTAAACCTACCTCTGATACCAACTGTAAGGACTCGACCTTAATACTTACATAATATTCTATTAAATGAATAATTCACATTGAGGATATTTTTAGGTTTAGAGTTTTAGAGAATTAGGACATAACTATTACATATCAAAAGATTACAAAGTAAACACTTCTACATAGTTTCCATTTCTTTTAGAAAACATGAACTCTTGAACAAAAGTTTTGTGCCTAGTTCCATGTTTAAGACAACATGACTTTTCCATGATCCCATCCTTGACCCTATTCCACATTATGTCCTGTGAAAAACATTTCAAAAACATGGGATGAGCATAAAAATCTCAGTAAGGGATACACAAAGTAGGAAAAATGTTAGTTTTTCAAAACAACAAGTAAACCATCAATACCTTAACACGAGTAATACTTTTCGCCTTTATG
The DNA here is from genome assembly GCA_963277665.1 of Viscum album. Lineage (NCBI taxonomy): Eukaryota > Viridiplantae > Streptophyta > Magnoliopsida > Santalales > Viscaceae > Viscum > Viscum album. The sequence continues at coordinate 1,651,219,116 of OY728132.1, read as the reverse complement.
AAGTAGTAAATACTCTTCACTAAATAAAAGATCATTACTTAATCTTTTTTAACCAAAATATTACCATAAACCCATATAAAGAACCCATTACATAATAGAGGTAACTTGGAACATAATCATACTTAAATGGAATAACCATACGGTCGACTTCCACACATATCACTAAATGGAATAGCCATACGGCCAACTTCCACACCCAATTCATTGGAGGTTATAAGATAACCACCCATCTTGGTATTCACGGCACTACCTGTCATTTGTTTTATCACGTAACCACCAGTCAAATGTCCATGTACCAATATTAAATCATAACACATACAACAAATATAAAGGAAAGGAAACATTTCCACATTTCAATCACAATATATCACTTAAATAGATTGATATAAAAAATCCATTTTCAAAACCATTTTGAATACCAAAAATATTTAATATAGTGTAAGGTATTTATTTTCTTTTATAAACAGTACGACATGTTGAGGAAGCCAAAGATGAAATAATACTCACGGCGACGGAAAAGTTTGTTGTCACTGAGTAAATTAAAAGGAACATTCTTTTTGTCATTTAGTAAAATGGATCATAGAAAAAGATTCCTTTTGAATAAAAGTAAAATTAAGAGGGGTTTATACACTTTATAAAAGAAAGTTGTGTATAAAATAAAATATGCCTCAATGAAAGGAGATTGAGACAAAGTCCCATACCTCATGTCCAACTTGACCCATTCATTCTTTAATATCCCGAATAATAAACTAAAGCTAATTTCTACATGATTAAGAACCTTTTTCAAGTCTATTATTCCTTTTATATCACTTATTACCATGTTATAAATATTATGAAATCATTTATGTTAATAACGTTCATTTTGTCGATATTTGGTACTTGAGTTAAAAATGAACATATTATATTTACAAGTTGTCCATGTGGTCAATAGTCCATTATATACAGAATGGTATTCATGATTTAGATATCATATATATAATATATATCCAGTATATACAAGTATTTATAATAGTTACATAACATATGGAGGTAAGAAATGAAATGCACCGTTCATGGAGACGATAAGTCGTACGTACGCATTAACGCTACTTTCATTTCTATTTCTTATTTTTATGGAATTAAAGCATAATTATACATAGAAATATTATATATACAGTATAATATCATATATAATATCATTAACTCCATATTTTATACATCCCACATAAGGCATTAACGAATCACGCCACTTTGAGGGGGTGGTAGTCCGCACTTCCTCAAATGAGATTATCGTCTTTACCCACTATGGAAACCATAAAGGCATGCTAAAAATGGAAAATACCAAAGCATAAGAAAAGAATTAACATAATATATATCATATATAAATACAGTTCCATCATAATGTCCACCATGAAAGCTGGTAAGAGATAATTGAATAATCATCGTTTCATGAGGCATTAGTCTGCCATCCACAGAAGCGTTATGTTCTTCCCCCATTAAATGGAGGTGTGTGTATGTGTAGTTCGAATCCTTATCATAACAACATCCTAGTATATTGTAGATACATTCTTGGTTACAAAATAATGGAATAGAACGAGTTTAGGGGTTGGTGAAGTAAAATAAAAGAAAACAATTTAAGAGAAACCCTTACCTTTAATTTGGGTAACTTCCTTTTGTTTGAACCAAAAGGACTTCTTGAACTCCCGTCTGCCTAAGGTAAGGCTTCTAAGAGGAGGAGAGGGACGTAGAGATATTAATTAGGAAACATTTGGATGATCCAAATGGCTTGATAGGTGTGAGTAATTGGTAAGAAGTGGACTCTTTTTATAAGGGAGATGAGGGACTCTTTAAAAAAAGTGTGAAACTATTATTTTATTATATAATTATATTCAGTTTAAAATGGTTCAAATTTTATTAAAGATAAATATAAGATGACTCATGGTCGAAATAAAATAATCCAATCAGAATCGGACATGTTGTGGATAATATTTTAATCATTATATTCTTATTTATTTAAATCATTTATTAATGAGGTAAATACTGCATCATTACAATGTCAAAAATAATTTAATTTATTTGATGTCTAAAAATTGTAACAAAAACCCATGATATAGGAAATCTCTTTATCGTTTCAATGAATAATTATAGTCAAAAATATGACTTATATAACACCATATAAAAATTAATTACTAAAAGTGTTTTGTTAATGTAAATTTTGGATTTACATTAAATTTATTAATCTAAATTGTCATTGTCACTTCCATGTTTATCAATGGGGACCCAAAATCAACCCAAAGATGCCCATGGTCGTTAATGACTCAACCAATATGTTTTGGACTAGTGTTCAGGTAATTTTGAATTATTATATTATTCTTTTAACCTTGAATTACCCTATTTACCTATAACCTCGGTAAACAAAAGTCAAAAGTTACTATTCACCAAAAATAATTTTCATCTTAATGAAAAAAAATTTACTCCTTGATAATAACCATGTATGTCGGATTTTTTAAATTCAATTCACATAAGTGGTAAAATTTCAGTTAAATGAAAAAGTTGGTTTTTTTTAACTACCACCAAGTGGTTTCACTATTCATCAAATATTGATGTTTTTCAGAAAAATACCAAACATTCAGCCTAAACTATATTTGATATTTCAAATAAAAAAATGATTTCTATTTTTTCAAATTCAAAAAATATAAGTGGCATTAATTAATTTTAAAATTAATTCCCATCATCAAAACAAATAGCGTGTTTTTAAGAAACAATAACTATCAAAAGTTTTATACTTGTTAATGTCGAATTTTAAAGTGAAATTAATTTCAATGACCATAATTGGATTAAATGGTAAAAATATATTCTAATAAAACTTTAAAACCAATTAAAAAGTTAATCTAACAATATAAATAAATTATATTAAAATGTAGTTTTGAAATAAAATGCAATATTTTTCATTATTCATTAAAAAATGAACATGATTAGAAAAATACCAAAAAATTACCGAAAGTAAAATTTGATGTCCCCATTCGAAATTAGGATTTTATTTCATCAATTAGAATGTATTAAAGTGTACAAAACAATATTTAATGAGGGTTCTCCATTAATAGGCAGTAAATCGGCCTTTTAATTTATATTATGCTTAAAACTAGATTCATTCACAATTTTAGCCTCTAAATTTTATTGGATAAGTGTAAATACATTTAACAAACATGTATAATTATATTGTAGTTAGTTTCATTCATTACTACCAATAAAATGACTAGTAGTTAACTAAAATTTAAAATAATAATATTTTATTATTAGTGTGTAACATATGTTTTCAAAGAAACCCATTATTGTGTATCGGGTACACTATTAAACATAGCAACCCTTTAATGTAAAATTAATATTTAATTCAAAAAAATTAATAAATATGAAAATGTATTAATATTTATTTACTAGGGATGTTACATCCTTCCCCCCTTTTGGAAATTCGGTCCTCACAATTTTATTTATGTATCTAATAAGTGGGGGTATTTATCCCTCATAGCATTCTCAGATTCCCATGTTGCCTCCTCAACCATGTGGGTTTTCCACAAAACCTTTAACTGGTGAATTACCTTATTCTGAAATACTTATTCTCTATGGTCAAGAATCTGGACTGGTTGTTCTTCATAAGGGAGATTCCCTTCCAACTAAACTACCTCTTGGCTCAAAACATGAGATGTATCTGGAATATACTTTCTCGCCATCGAAACATGAAAAACATTGCGTACCAAGGATAAACATGGAGGTAAAGCCACTCTATACAAAACTGGTCCGTCTTTCTCTATAATTACATAAGTTCTAATAAACCTCAAACTCAACTTTCCCTTCTTACCAAAACTCATCACACTTTTCCATGGAGAAACATTGAGAATGACAAGATCACCTACCTCAAAAGAAAGATCCTTCCTCCAGTTATCTGCATAACTTTCCTGTCTACTCTGAGTTGTTTTCATGTGCTTCTAAATCAACCCAACTTTCTCTACCATCTCTTCTACCAATTCTTGTCTCATATGCTTCCTTTGGCCTACTTCATCCCAAAAAGCTGGAGTCCGATAACTCTTTCCATATAACGCCTCAAATGGAACCATCTTTATACTGGAATGAAAACTGTTATCATATGAAAATTTATCCAAAGAAAGATGTTGCTCCCAACTACCCTGATAATCTATCGAGAAATCTTGTAACATAACTTCCAATGATTGAATTTTTCGTTCCGATAGCCCTTTTGATTGAGGTTGAAAAGTTGTACAAAAATTTAATTTAGTACCTGATGACTTATGAAGGCCTTTCCAATAGTTATAAGTGAACCTGGGATCACGATCAAATAAAATGGAGAGGGGAACTCCATGAAACCTGAATACTTCTTTAACATACAACTGAGCAAGTTGATCTAGAGACAAATTATCTCAAATGTGAAGGAAATGAGTAGATTTAGTCAATAGATCTACTATAACCCAGATTACATTATTACTTCAAGATGTCATTGGTAATCACACAACGATGTCCATGGATATATTTTCCCATTTCCACTCTGGCACTGGTAGAGGCTGAAGCTTTCCTTTTGGTAACTTCCACTTTTCTTTATCCTGCTGACATATCAAACACTTCACAGTAAAATCAGAAATATCTCTTTTCATTCCATCCCACCAGTAATACTCCCGAAGATCACTGTACATCTTTGTATTACTATGATGAACTAAAAATGGGGAACTATGAGCTTCACATAACAACTCATTATTCAACTAGGAATCACAAGGAACACAAAATCTCTTTCGAAATATCAAAAGACATTCATTATCAACATTAAAATTAGGAAACATACCCTTCTGAACCAACTCTACCATTTTCTGCAACTCAATGTCTTCTTTCTGTTCTTGATTTATTCTATCTGATAGAGTTGATCTCACTGACACCTGATACAAAACATATTAATTTCTTACACCAACAACATCTATGCCAAAGTTCATCAAATCAAAAACCAAAGGATATCATTCCAAACGTATCATGGTTATTGAAACATTACTTTTTTGACTCAAATCAACAGCCCCTTTATTTTCATTTCCCGGATGGTAATGGATGGTTCAATCATAATAATTGATTAATTCCAACCATCTCCTCTATCTCATGTTCAATTATTTTTGATTCAATATATACTTCAAACTATTTTGATCATTATATATTTCAGACTTTACTCCATACAAATGATACCTCCAAATTTTTAAAGCAAAAACAACAGTAGGTAATTCCAAATCATTTGTAAGATAATTTCACTCATGAGGTTTTAACTGACGTGAAGCATAAGAAATTACCTGATCATTCTGCATAAGGAAACATCCAAGTCCTTTCAATTAAGCATCACTGTAGATAACAAACTCACCATTTCTGGATGGTACTGCCAAAACTGTTGAATTCAACAATCATCTTTTCAATTTCTAAAAACAATCATCAGATTCTTTTGTCTAGATGAACTTAACACCTTTTCAAGTTAACTTAGTCATTCGACTAGATAACGATGAAAAATTATCAACAAACCTCTAGTAATAACCTTACAAACCAAGAAAACTATGAATCTCGGTTATTTTTGTGGGACTTGGCCATTCTTCAACGACTTTTGTTTTAGCAGGATCAACAGTTATGCCATTTTATGAAACAATGTGACCAAGGAAAGAAATTTTTTATAACCAAAACTCACACATTCGGAATTTCCGATAAAGATTCTTTTCTTTTAAGGTTTCAAGAAAAACCTTAAATGACTTGTATTCTCCTCTTAACCAAAATATCATCAATAATAAAAACTACCATTTATCACCTAATTCAACTAAGCCATCACTACAATAAACTAGTCAATTCTGATTCTGACCATCTCTGGTTGCTGATTCATAAGGTCATTCTCCTCTATATGCCTTCCCAGAAAAGAAGCTCTGTATCCTTTACCAAAAAGCATTATTAACACAGACATATCTTAAACGAAGAAACATGGTAATCTGTAAATTATATATGATATCAATATTAACATAAATTACTTTATGGATATTAATTTAACAATACACTAACTCCTAATGTTATCTAAACCGACCTCTGATACCAACTGTAAGAACCCAGCCTTAAACATTACATAATAATGAATTAAATGAATAATTCACATTGAGGATATTTTTAGGTTTAGAGTTTTATAGAATTATGACATAACTATTATATCTCAAAAGATTACAAAGTAGACACTTCTATACGGTTTCCATTTTCTTAGAGATCATGAACTCTTGAAAAAAAGAGTCATGTCTAGTTCCATGTTTAAGACAGCATGACTTTTAATTGATCCCATCTTTTACCTTATTCCACATTATGTCCTATGAAAAACATTTTAAAAACATGGAATGAGCAAAAAAAGCACAGTAAGGGATACACAAAGAATGAAAAATTTATGTTTTTCAAAACAAAAGGTAAATCATCAATACTTAAACATAAGTAATAATTTTCACCATTATAAAGTAGTAAATACTCTTCATGTAATAAGAGATCATTACTTACCCTTTTGCACCAAATGATTACCATAAACCCCATATAAAGAACTCATAAAATAATAAAGGTAACTTGGGACATAATCACACTTAAATGGAATAATAATACGGTCAACTTCCACACATATGAATAAATAGAATAGCCGTATGGCCGAATTCCATACCGAATGCATTGGATGATATAATGTAACCACCCATCCTAGTATTCACGGTACCACCCATCATTTGGTTTATCACATAACCACATGTCAAATGTCCAAGTACCAATATAAAATAATAACACATGCAACAAATATAAAGGAAAGGAAACATTTCTACATTTCAATCACAATATATCACTTAAATATATTGGCATAACAAATCCATTTTCAAAACCATTTTTAATACCAAAAATACGTAAAATAGTATAAGGTATTTATTTTCTTTTAAAAATAGTACTGCTTGTTGAGGAACCCAAAGATCAAATAATACTCGCGGTAGCGGAAAAGGTCGTTGTCTCCGCATACGTTAAAAAGAACATTCTTTTTGACGTTTAGTAAAACACTACGTAGAAAAATATTCCTTTTGAATAAAAGTAAAATTCAAAGGGGTTTATACACCATATAAAAGAAATTTGTGAATAAATGAATATATGCCTCCATGAAAGGAGATTGAGACGAAGTCCCTTACCTCATGTCCAACATGACCCGTATGTTCTTTAATATCCTGAATAATAAACTAAAGTTAATTTGTACTTGCTTAAGAACCTTTTTCAAGTTTATTATTCCTTTTATATCACTTATTACCATGTCATAAATATTATTAAATCATTTATGTTAATAACGTTCATTTTGTCGATATTTGGTATTTGAGTTAAAAATGAACACCTTATATTTACAAGTTGTCCTTGTGTTCAATAGTCCATTATATCCAGAATGGTATTATTGATTTTTATATCATATATATCACATATATAAATTATATAAATGTATTTATAATAGTTTCACAACATTTGGAGGTAAGAAATGAAATGCACCGTTCATGGTGATGGTAAGCCGTACGTACGTATGAATGCTACTTTCATTTCTATTTCTTATTTTTATGAAATTAAATCATAAATATACATAGTTATATTACAATTACAGTATAATATCATATATAATAACATTAACACCATCCTTTATAAATCTCACATAAGGAATTAACGAATCACATCAATTTGAGGGGATGGTAGTCTGTACTTCCTCAAATGAGATTATCATATTTACCCACTATGGAAACCATAAAGGCATGCTATAAATGGAAAATAGAGAAGCATAAGGAAAACATAAACATAATATATATCATATTTAAATACGGTTCCATCATAATGGACACCATGAGAGGTGGTAGGAGATAATCGAACAATCATCATTTCTTGAGGCGTTAGTTTTCCATCCACAGAAACATTATGTTCTTCACCCATTAGATGGAGGTGTGTGTATGTGTATTTAGAATACTTCTCATAAAAACATCCTTGTCTATTGAGGATTATATTTTCTGTTACAAAATAATTGAATAAAAAGAGTTTAGGGGTTGGAGAAGTAAAATAAAATAAAACAATTTAAGAGAAATCATTACCTTTAATTTCGGTAACTTCCTTTGGTTTGACGCAAAAGGACTTCTTGATGTTCCCTCATCCAAAGTTAAGGCTTATAGGAGGAGTATAGGGATGTGATGAACTTAATTGGGTAGATTTTGGACGATCCAAATGGCTTGAGAGGTGTGATTAATTTGTTATAAGTGGGCTTCTTTTATAAGGGATAGGAGGGGCTATTTAGGAAAGTGTGAAACTATTATTTTATAATATAATTATATTCTGTTTATAATGGTCCAAAAATAATTAGAGATATAGATAAGACAACACATGGTCGAAATAAAATCATCCAATTAGAATTGGACATGTTTCGGATAATAGTTTAATCATTATAATCTTATTTATTTAAATCATTTATTAATGAGGTAAATACTACATCATTACTGTGTTATAAATAATTTAATTTATATGATGTCTAAAAATTATAAAAAAAATACCATGATATAAGAAAATATTTTTATCTTTCCAATGAATATTTATAGTCGAAAATATGACTTATGTAACACAATATAAAAATTAATTACTAAAATATTTTTGTTAATGTCAATTTTGTCTTTACATTAAATTAATTAATCTAAATTGTCATTATCATTTCCATGTTTCTCAATGGGGTCCCAAAATCGACCCAAAGATTCTCATGGTTGTTGGTGACTCAACCAATAAGGTTTGGAAAATTGTTAAGGTAATTTTGATTTATTATAATATTATCTTAATCTTGAATTACCCTATTTACCTTTAACCGCGGTAAATGAAAGTCAAAAGTTACTATTACCCAAAAATTATTTTCATCTTAATGAATGAAATTTTACTTCATAATAAAAATACTTTTTTTATTTTTGAAATTCAATTCACAGAAGTGGTAAAATTTAATTTAAATGAAAAAGTCGGTTTTTTTAACTACCACTGAGTGGTTTCACTATTCGTCAAAAATTGATGTTTTTCTGAAAAATACCAAAAATTAATCCTAAGTTATATTTGATATTCCAAATTCAAAAATTATGTCTCTTTTTTCAAATTTAAAACATATAGGTGTTATTAATTATTTTTGAAATTAATTCCTGTTATCAAAACAAATAGCGTGTTTTTAAGAAATAATAACTATCAAAAGATTGATACTTGTTTATGTCCAATTTCAAAGTGAAATTTATTCCAATGACCAACATTGTATTAAATGTTACAAATATATTCTAATAACACTTTAAAACTAATTAAAAAGGTAATATAACCATTTAATGAAATTAGATTAAAATGTAGTTTTGAATTAAAATGCAATATTTGTCACTATTCATTAAAAATGAATTATATCAGAAAAATACCAAAAAATTACCCAAAGTAAAATTTTATGCCCCCATTATAAAAAAGGATTTTATTTGGTCAATCCGGATGTATCAAAGAGACCAAAACTCTATTTAAAGAGGGTTCACCATTAATAGGCGGTAAATCGACCTTTTAATGTAAATTATGCTTAAAACTAGATTCATTCAAAATTTAAGCCTCCAAATTTTATTAGATATATGTAAATACATTTAACAAACATGTATAATCATATTTTAGTTAGTTTCATTCATTCTCGCCAATAAAATGGCTATTAGTTAACTACCATTTAAAATAATAATATTATATTATTAGTGTGCCAAGTAAGTTTTCAAAGAAACCCATTGTTGTGTATTGAGTACGCTATTGAACATAACAACCCCATTAAAGTAAAATTAATATTTAAATCAAAAATATTAATAAATATGAAAAATGTATAATTCTTTACTTACCTGGGATGTTACATCCTTCCCCCCTTTTGAAAATTGGTTCCTCGCAATTTTATTCATGTATCCAACAAGTAGAGGTATTTATCCCTCATAGAATTTTTAGATTCACTCATTGCCTCCTCAACCATGTGGTTTTTCCACAAAACCATTACCTGGTGAATTACCATATTCTGCAATACTTGTTCTCTACAGTCAAGAATCTGGACTAGTTGTTCTTTCATGATAGATATTCTCTTCGAACAGAACTACCTCTGGGATCAAAATAAGAGATGGATCTGGCATATACATTATCAACATCGAAACATGAAAAACATTTTGTACCTGGGATAAACATGGAGGTAATGCCACTCTATATGAAACTGATCCGACTTTCCCTTGAATTTCATAAGGTCCAATAAACCTAGGACTCAACTTTGCCTTCTTACCAAAACACATCACACATTTCCATGGAGAAACATTGAGAAAGACATGATCACCTACCCCAAAAGAAAGATCCTTCCTAAAGATATCTACAAAACTTTTCTGTCTGCTCTAAGCTGTTCTCATGTGCTTTTGAATCATCCAGACTTTCTCTACCATCTCTTCTACCAATTCTGGTCCCATCAGCTTCCTTTCACCTACTTCATCCTAAAAAGCTGGAGTTCGATAACCCTTTCCATATAAAGCCTAAAATGGAGCAATCATTATACTGGAATGAAAAATGTTATTATACGAAAATTTAACCAAGTAAATATGTTGGTCCCAACTTCCCTGATAAACCATCGAGAAAACTCGTAACATATCTTCCAATTTCTGAATTGTTCTTTCTGACTTCCCATCTTATTGGGGATGAAAATTTGTACTAAAATTTAATTCAATATCCAATGACTTATGAAGGCCTTTCCAAATGTTACAAATGATCCTAGGATCACAATCAAATACAATGGATTGGGGAACTCCATGCAACCTGACTACCTCTTTAACATACAACCAAGCAAGTTAATCTAGAGACAAAGTATCTCGAATAGGAAGTAAATGAGCAGATTTAGTCAATCGATCAACTATAACACAGGTTGCATTATTACCTTGACATTTCATTGGTAATCCCACAACGGTGTCCGTGGATATATTTTCCCATTTCCACTCTGGCACTGGTAGAGGCTAAAGCATTCCTTTCAGTAACTGTCAGTCTGCTTTAACCAACTGACAAGTCAAACACTTCATAGTCAAATCAGAAATATTTCTTTTCATTCCATCCCACCAGTAATACTTCTGAAGATCTCTGTACATATTAGTACTACCAGGATGAACTGAAAACGGGGAACGATGAGAATCACATAACAACTCATTATTTAACTGGGAATCATAGGGCCCACATATTCTCTTTCCAAATCTCAAAACACAATCATTATCAACGTTAAAATCAGGTTACATACCCTTCTGAACCAACTCAACCATTTTCTATAACTAAATATCTTCTTTTATGCATGCTTTATTCTGTCTGATAGAGTTGATCTCACTAACACCTGATACAAAATAGAATAATTTCCTGCACCAATATCTTCTATTCCAAATTTTATCAAATAAAAAACCAAAGCATCGTGTTCCAAACGTAGCATGGTTAATGAAGCATTACATTTTTTACTCAAAGCAACAACCACTTTATTTTCTTTTCTCGGATGGTAATGGATAGTACAATCATAATCCCTGATTAATTCCAACCATCTCCCCTATCTCATGTTCAATTATTTCTGAGTGAATATATACTTCAAATTTTTTTGATCAGTATATATTTCACACTTTACACCATATTAATGATGCCTCAAAATTTTTAAAGAAAAAACAACAACTAATAATTCCAAATCATGTTAAAGGTAATTAAACTCATGAGTTTTTAAATGAATTGAAGCATAAGCAATTACCTGATAATTTTGCATAAGGATATATCCAAGTCCTTTAAATGAAGCCTCTCTTTAGATAACAAACTCACCATTTCTGGAGGGCAGTGCCAAAACTGGAGCATTCACCAATCTTTTTTTCAATTCCTGAAAACAATAATCACATTCTTTTGTTGAGATAAACTAAACATTTTTTCGAGATAACATAGACATTAGACTAGATATCCATGCAAAATTATGAACAAACCTCAATTAATAACCTACCAAACCAATAAAACTACGAATCTCAGTGTTTTTTGTGGGTCTTGTCCATTCTTCAATAAGTTTTCTTTTAGCAGGATCAACAATTATGCCACTTTTTTAAATAATGTGATGAAGGAAATAAATTTGTTGTAACCAATACTCACACTTGCTAAATTTCCCATAATGCTTATTTTGTTTTATGGTTTGAAAGACAACCATTAAATGACTTGTTTGCTCCTCTTAACCAAAATATCATCAATAAGAAAAAATACCATTTATCACCTAATTCAACTAAGCTATCACCACAATAAACTGCTCAATTTTGATTCGAACCATCTCTAGTTGCTGATTCAGAAGGTCATTCTCCTCTATATGCCTTCCCAGAAAAGCCGCCCAATTTCCTTTATGAAAAATAATTCTTAACATAGACATATCTTAAACAAAGAAACATGGTAATCTGTAAATGCTATATGATATCAATATTAACATAAATTACTTTATGGATATTAATTTCACAACACCCTAACTCCTAAAGTTATCTAAACTGACCTCTGATACCAACTGTAAGGACCCGACCATAAACCTTACATAATATGGAATTAAATGAATAATTAACATTGAGATTCATTCAGGATTATAGTTTTATATAATTAAGACATAACTATTACATCTCAAAAGATTACAAAGTAGACACATCAACACATTTTCCATTTTTTTTACAAAACTTGAACTCTTGAAAAAACGAGTCATGTCTAGTTCCATTTTTACGACAGTATGACTTTTCCATGATCACATCCATGACCCTAGTCCACATTATGTCTTGTGAAAAACAGTTCAAAAACTTGGTATGAGCATAAAAATCTCAGTAAGGGATACACAAATAAGGAAAACTGTTAGTTTTTCAAAAAAACTAGTAAACCAGGAATAATGTAACATAAGTAATAATTTTCACCTTTATGAAGTAGTAAATTTTCTTCACTGAATAAAAGATCATTACATACCCATTTTTAACCAAAATATTACCATAAAACCCATATAAAGATCACAAAACATAATAAAGGTAACTTGGGAAATAATCATTCTTCAATAGAATAACCATATGGTCGACTTCCACACATATCACTAAATGGAATAGCCATACGGCCAAATTCTATACCCAATGCATTGGAGGTTATAATGTAGCCACCCATCCTGGAATTCACAGCACCACCCATCATTTGGTTTATCACGTAACAACCCATCAAGTGTCCAAGTACCAATATAAAATCACAACACATACAACAAATATAAAGGAAAGAAAAAATTTCCACATTTCAGTCAAAATATATCATTAAATATATTGACGTAAAAAATCCATTTTCAAAACCATTTTCAATACCAAAAATACATAAAAGAGTATACGGTATTTATTTTCTTTTAAAAATAGTACGGCTTGTTGAGGAATCAAAAGATAAAATACTACTCGCGGCGGCGAAAAAGGTCGTTTTCACTACGTACATTAAAAGGAACATTCTTTTTGTCGTTTAGTAGAACGATATTTAGAAAAAGATTACATTAGAATAAAATTTAAAGTCAAATAGGTTTATACACCGTATAAAATAAAGTTGTGTATAAATGAAAATATGCCTCAATGAAAGGATATTGAGATGAACTCCCTTACCTTGTGTCCAACTTGACCCGTTCGTTCTTTAATATCCTGAATAATAAATTAAAGTTCATTTCTAATTGCAAAATAACTTTTTTCAAGTTTATTTGTCATTTTATATCACTTACTACAATGATATAAATATTATGAAATAATTTTTGTTAATAACTTTCATTTTGTCGATATTTGGTACTTGAGTTAAAAATAAACACCTTATATTGACAAGTAATCCATGTGGTCAATAGTCCATTATATCCAGAATGGTATTCATGATTTAGATATCATATATATAAAATATATCCATTGTATACATGTATTTATAATAGTTACATAACATTTGGAGGTAAGAAATGAAATTCACCGTTCATGTAGACGTTAAGCCGTATTTACGCATGAACACTACTTTCATTTCAATTTCTTATTTTTATGGAATTAAAGAATAATGATACATAGTTATATTATAATTATAGTATAATATCATATATAATATCATTCACTCCATCCTTTATATATCCCACATAAGGCATTAATGAATCACATCACTTTGAGGGGGCGGTAGTGCACACTTTCTCAAATGAGATCATTGTATTTAACCACTATGGAAACCATAAAGGCATGATATAAATGGAAAATACAGAAGCATAAAGAAAACAGAAACATAATATATATCATATATAAATATTTTTCCATCATAATTTCCACCATGAGAGGCTGTAGGAGATAATCGAACAATCATCGTTTCGTGAGGCGTTAGTTTTCCATCCACATAATCATTATGTTCTCCACCCATTAGATGGAGGTGTGTGTATTTTTAGCTCTAATAATTCTCATAAAAACATCCTAGTATATTTAGGATACTTTTTTTTGTTACAAAATAATTGAATAAAAAGTGTTTAGGGGTTGGAGAAGTAAAATAAAATAAAACAATTTAAGAGAAACAGTTACCTTTAATTTGGGCAACTTCCTTTGGTTTGAACCAAAAGGACTTCTTAACGTGCCCTATACCTAAGTTAAGGATTCTAGGAGGAGGATAGGGATGTGGGGAGATTAATTGTTCAGAGTTTGGATGAGCCCAATGGCTTTATAGGTGTGAGTAATTGGTTAGAAGTTGACTCCTTTTATAAGGGAGAGGCGGGGATCTTTAAGAATGTGTGAAACAATTATTTTATTATATAATTATATTCAGTTTCAAATAGTCCAAAAATAATTAAAGATAATGGTAATATGACTCATGGTAGAAATAAAATCATCCAATAATAATGTGACATGTTTTGGTTAATATTTTAATCATTATAATCTTATTTATTTAAATCATTAATTACTGATGTAAATACGTAATCATTAGTGTGTCATAAATAATTTAATTTATTGGATTCCTAAAAATTATAATACAAATACCATGATATAGTAAATATTTTTATTTTTCCAATGAATATTTATAGTCGAAAATATGACTTAGATAACACCATTGAAAAATTTATTACTAAAAGATTTTTGTTAATGTCAATTTTATCTTTACATTAATTTATTTAATATAAATTGTCATTATCACTTCCAAGATTCTCAATGGGGTCCCAAAATAGACCCAAAGATTCCCATGGTCGTTAATGACCCAACCAATAAGTTTTAGACAAGTGTTAAGGTAATTTTTAATTATTATAATATTCCTTTAACCTTGAATTACCCTATTTACCTTTAACCACGGTAAATAAAAATAAAATGTTACTTTTCACCAAAAATTATTTTCATCTTAATGAACCACATTTTACTTCTTGATAAAACATCATTTATGTCATATTTTTGAAATTCAATTGACAGAAGTTCTAAATTTTCATTAAATGAAAAAGTCATTTTTTTAACTACCACTAAGTGGTTTCAATATTCATAAAAAATTGAAGTATTTCTGAAAAATAACAAATACTCAGCCTAAGATATATATAATATTACAAATTAAAAAGTTATGTTTATTTTTTAAAATTCAAAACAAAAAAGTAGAGTTAATTAATTTTAAAATTAATTCCCGTTATCAAAAAAATAGCGTGTTTTAATGACACAATAACTATCAAAAGATTGATACTTTTTTATGTCAAATTTTAATGTGAAATTAATTCCAATTACCAAAATTGGATTATATTGTAAACATATATTCTAATAACACTTTAAAACCAATTAAAAAGATAATCTAACCATATAAATAAATTATATTAATACGTAGTTTTGAATTAAAATGCAATATTTTTCACTATTCATTAAAAAATGAATTTTATCAGAAAAATACCAAAAAATTAACCAAAGTAAAATTTTATGTCCCCATTCTAAAGAAGAATTTTATTTTGTCAATTAGAATGTATTAAAGTGACCAAAACAATATTTAGAGAGGGTTTTCCATTAATAGGTGGTAAATCGGCCTTTTAATGTAAATTATGCTTAAAACTAGATTCATTGACAATTTAAGCCTCCAAATTTTATTGGATAAATGTAAATACATTTAAAAAACATGTATAATAATATTGTAGTTAGTTTCCTTCATTACCGCCAATAAAAAATTCTAGTAGTTAACTACCATTTAAAATAATAATATTATATTATTAATGTGCAATGTAAGTTTTCAAAGAATCTCATTGTTGCTAATTGGGTATGATATCGAACATTGCAACCATTTTAATGTAAAATTAATATTTCATTCACAAATATTAATAAATTTGAAAAATGTCTTATTCTTTATTTACCTGATATGTTACATTGGATATCCTTGAAGTGATTCTAGAGAGATTAAAGAATAGGTTTTCCAGGATCTAAATGATTTGAGTGATGGAGAAGTGGGATCTTGGGTGGGTTTATATGGGAAAAGAGATGGAATTCATTATTATTTAGGTTTTTTCCAGCACACACTTAACTAATAAAAACTAAATACTAAACCATGGTTTTTATCATTTTTTCCCCAAATGGGAGTGGAAAATATTATTTTATATGTCCAATGTCCTAAATTGTAAAAATATTGGGCTTTATTATGTCGAGGTGAGACACACTCTTGAAAAGATAAATTTAAAAAGTTAAAATTTTTTATATGTCTTGTGGGTCCACTAATTCTTTGTAAAATAAATAAAATAAACCTAAAATCACATTAAATTAATGGTAAAACATATATTAGCCAAACATAAAATTTATAGTATTTTTTTACATCATTATTGGGTCATTATGATTTCATGGAACACATTATATAATTAAATTGTATAAAATTTTAACTCAAAAATTTGACACTCTAAGAAAATTATGAAAAATCCACCATTGGATAATTTAGACATCCTGATTCCAAAAACAATATTCATTTTGTATAAATAATTTTATAGATATGTGAATTTTTACTATTAATATATAAAACAACATTTATCGATAATTCACGGGTTTTGACAGAAACAGCCTTCAAACATTAATAAAAAATCACAATTGTATCCATAAAAATTATACAATAATATATATTTAATAAAAAATAATTTAGTAATAATATTTTATTGAAATATTATTTAATTAAAAAATCCAATAATTCCTCAAAATGGATTTCTTAATTGAATATTAACTAAAAATACTATTTGTGTTTTAAAAACTATTTACAAAGTATCAATTGAATGAATGTATATTCTTAATTCTATACCAAAATAATTCAAATAATTATAGTGTTAGGATCTTGTAACATAACCCCTTATAACACCTGCACAAGGCCTAATGTAAAAGTGTGTGATGGTGACAATCACTTAGGGTGACTCGGATAGAATTGCTCGGGTGGTAATATCTATCAATTTCCACATCTCCTGAAAGTGGTTTCGTTCGAGCTTAACGATTTGAATCTTGGATTGGGGTTGGTCAAGAGAGAATCCCAGTGATGCCACCTCCTTTCTAAACTCTGAAAAATGGGATTTGTACAGATCAATTCAAATGGATGTGTCCATCACATCCTTTGTCTGAATAGATTGGATTTGTTATAGCCTTATATGTATACTAATCAGGTGTTCACTGTTCAATGGCTATATTATCAACAGTAACAATTCATAATATTATTTTGAAATCTAAAACATAAAACAAAGGAATTTCATATTTTATATAACCATTTTACATAACAAAATATTTAATTGGATCAAGGGGAATTTTCATAAATAAATTTTTTGGTCATTACAATCATCCCCCCTTAAAAACATTTGTCCATGAAATTTCATTTTCCCACACTAAAACAGATGTCAGTAACTTTAATTTATCAGTTCCTCCAGTTCCCACATTGCTTATCCAAGCTTGTTGTTTCTCCACCACACTTTCACAAGGGTCATTTCCGTATATCAAGAACTTTTTCCTTATGATCTATGATCAACACCGGCTTGTCTTCATAGAAGAGGTCCTTCTCCAATTGTTCCACCATAAGATTGACGATATGTGATGGGTTAGTTATGTACTTCCTCAAGAGTGATACATGGAATACACCATGTACTTGAGATAGGTTCGGTGGGAGTTCTTGTCGAATGGCCACTGCTCCAATGTGATCAAGGATCTAAAAAGGGACGATGTACCTTTGAATAAGCTTTAAATTATTCCCGAATGTCATAACCCTCTTCCACGGTGATATATGGAGGAATACCATGCCTCCAACATCAAACTCTAGGTCTCATCGATGATTACCAGCATAGCTCTTTTGTTAAAAATAAGAAAATTTAATGTGCTACTGGATGGTCTTAACCTTCTCCACCGTTTATTCAACCATTTCAGGACCTACGTGTTTTCACTCCCAAACATCATCCCAACATGTCGATGTTCTCCACCTCTTCCCATAATGGTCTTAATGGGGATCCATTTATATACTTGAGAGGAAACTATTGTTGTAAGAGAACTCAACTAGAGTAATATGTGGATCATATCCTCCTTTGAAATCCATTGAGCATGATCTATA
This sequence comes from Viscum album, assembly GCA_963277665.1. Classification (NCBI taxonomy): domain Eukaryota; kingdom Viridiplantae; phylum Streptophyta; class Magnoliopsida; order Santalales; family Viscaceae; genus Viscum; species Viscum album. The sequence continues at coordinate 1,651,200,519 of OY728132.1, read as the reverse complement.
CATGTCTTCAATTTTTCGGATAGTCCTCAAAGATTTTCCATTGTTTTTATGATGATAATCTGTACTGTTGTTTAGCTCAGTATTCAAAGTATGTTGAAGAATCTTCCAAAACATAGAGGTGAATCTTAGATCTTGATAAAAAATAATAGATAGTGGTACTTTATGAAGCCTTTCCACTTCTCTAATATATATCTATTCCAGTTGATCGAATAATAAATCCTCTTGAATTGCAATGAAGGGTGCTCTCTTTGTAATACGATTAATAACAACCTAGATCTCATTGTTTCCTTTGGATGTCTTCAGAAGTCTGGAGAAAAAGTCAATGGTGATTTTCTCCCATTTCCATTTTGGTATGGGTAGTGGTTGCATCATCCCTTTATACATATACCTATCATCATTCTCTTGTTGACATACAAGGAAAAATGATGTATACTAAGTGATCTACTTCTTCATGTTATCCCCCCAATAATTCTCTTAGAGATCTCGATACATAAATTTGTTTCTTTGGTGTATAGAGAAATTCGAACTTTGTGTATCATCCAATAGATCTTTCTTTAACTCCAGATTAATTTGAACATAGAGTCTTGACCCAAATATAATAATTATTTCTCTATTAACATTGAACTATGAGGATTTCCCTTTTTTCCACTTTCTTCGGAATTCCCACGTCATCCTTTTATGCATCTATTATGCATTCCAAAATAGATGGTTGAGAAATCATTTTTGAATGGATTTATAATGTTCCCTTCTTTCTGATTACCATTTCCATATTTAGAAAATCTATGAATATTGGATTCTCTTCAATTATCACCAATTATAGAATTGTTGGGTCCTTTATACTTTGAGCATCTACCAGGTTGTTCGCTTTCCCACGGTGGTAATGGATTGAGCATTCATAGTCTCTGATCATCTCTAACCATCATCATTGGAACATATTCAAACCTTTATGTGTGAATGTATACATAATGATTTTGTGATACTTTTATGTTTCAAAAATCTCCCCAATCAGGTAATATCACCAAAATTTTAAAGTGAAGATTACTGCAGCCATCTCCAGATCATGTGTTGGATAGTTTTACTCATGAACATTCAATTTCTTTGAGGCATAGGCAATGACATTGTCATTTTTCCTCAACATACAACCCACGCCCTTCTTTAAAGCATCACTCAATTCAAAAAAAAGTTATCTGATTGTGTGTAATATGATCATGAGCGCAGTGATAAGACTACTTTTCAACTTCTTGAAGATCTCTTCACATTCATCAATCTAATAAAAATATACTCCCTTATGAGTTAGCTTGTTAAAAGGGTTGGATAGTTGTGAGAAATTTTTCTAAAATCAGCAATAATATCTAGCTAACCCCATGAAGCTATGGATATCCTTTACTGATGTTGGCCTCGACCGTCCCTTAATTTTAGCTGTCATTGAAGGATCCACAAATATCCCATTGTTTGTGATGATATGACCATGAAATGATATCTCCTTCAACCAGAACTCAAACTTGATTTAATTTTAATAGAACTTCTCCTTTTGCAAGGTCTCTAGTATAGTGATTATATGATAATCATGCTCTTATTGGTTTTAGAGTATACTATAATATTATCTATAAATACTACCACAAGTTAGTCGTGGTAATATCTAAAGACAATATTCATCAATTCCATGAATATTTCTAGATAATTAGTGAGTCCAAAAGGCATTACTATGAATCCATAGTGCCCATATCTTGTATAAAAAGAAGTGTTAAGGATATCCTCCTTCTTCACCCTTTCTTGTTAATTTCCTAACTTCACATACTCTTGGAGATTTATTGTGCTAAATATAGCTGATCGAACAAGCCATCAATTAATGGAAGAGGACACTTGTTCTTTATCATTATTTTTTTGATCTCACTATAATCCATACAAAGGTACATTGACCCATCCTTCTTATGGATAAATATGACTGGTGCACCCCATGGTAAAGCACCTGAGAAAATAAACCCTTTATCAAGAATCTAATATAGTTTTTTCTTCAAAAACAAAAGCTCCACAACAACCATTTTATACAAATTCTTGGATATTTGAAAAACCTCAGGTATTTAGATCAATTGATAATTAAAAATCTTATCTAGTAGGATGACCATGCAATTTCTTAGAAGAATCTTCCTCAAATTACATCACAATAGGCGTGTATTCATGGTTGTTTGCTTCCATGGACTCAATCATTTGAGCCAGATATGAATACCCATAGGGCAGTAATATTCATTCTTGAGATTATGGTGTTAAGGGAGACTCATCCTTCTCCATTCACTTTTAATGAATTTTGGGTCGATTCACCATATAGATAGTGATTTCCCTCTCACGGAAAATATGTTGGATATATATAGGTAATGCCAATCCATGCCAATAATTTCATCAAATTTCCCCAAAGAGAGTATGATGAGGTTCTTCGGGTTGTTCAATCCAAAAAAATGTAAAAGGGAAGGTGTTATATTCATGTGTTGGAATGATTGGACAATTTTCCATTTTAACCGACATCTTTACTTCCATTATTTTGTGGTGATGTTGGGATTGTTTTATTAAACATTAGGGATATAAAAGAATGCATAGAATCACAATCAAAAAGTTTCTACTCTCTTATTGAATAAATAACTTGTGTACCTGTCTCCACTTATGTTTCAGGGTTTAATTTGGTGGCTGGGATGGAAAAATCATGTCCTTGCTTCCTTGGAGGTTGTTGGTTGCCTCCGAAAACTCATGGATTAGGGAACTAGTTTTCAAAGTGCCCTTGTTTCTTGTAGTTGAATCAATGAACAACATTTTTAGGGTTTAACAGAGCGTTCCTCTCCTCTTTTTCAGCCACAATGTTTTCTTGCCATTAGTTAATTGGCTTGTTTACCTCCCTTCCACACCTAAAGAATTTCCACATCCCATTCATGAAATTTTAGGGGTTCATTATTCAACACATTTGAAAAGGGGGTGATGGATTTTTTTAGCACTATTGGATTTATCCATTGGACCACTAGAATTAAATTCCAACTTACCCTTCTTATCCCAATGTTACCCATGATATTCTCTAATATCCATTTTGACCTTGAGGGCACATTGAACAATTTCCTCATAGCTTTGAAAGTCACTGATGGATAGGGTTTTTTGTAGGATTGGTTTTAGCTCACAAAGAAGTGGTCAACCTTTCGTTTAAGGGTAATGAAAAAGTCAGAGGCATATCATTCAAGACATGTCAATATTTCCTCGTAAGCTCCGATGGATTCATTGTATTTTTTCTTCAGGTCAAGGAAGTACCTTTCAATCTTAAGTTAGAGGGTGTGTGGAAAATAATTATCAAAAACAATTTTCTGGAAATCCTTCTATTACAGTGCCCTAATCTCCTCCAAAGGCTATGTTTCTTTATCAATTCCCACCAATGATCAGCTTCACCCAACATATGATTACTATCCTGAAGAACCATCTATTGATCATAACGTTGAATGATGTAAAAGATTATCTCAATATAGTTGATCCACTGTTCCGCGATTGAGGGTTCTGATTATCCATTAAAAGTTAGTGGCCTTTGTCTCAGGAATCTCTTGATTGAAAGTTGTTATTTCTTAGGGTGGGGGTGGGTTAAGCGTTCACCTTGAACCTTGTATCTTTTCAAAACAGGAGTTAACTAAGAGAGTATCAGGAAAAATTTCATGATTCCCACTCCCATTGGGTTGAGCATCTCATTAGAACATTCATCACATTGATATTCACATTAGTTGTTAACCACGGTCCTCGTATTATTGGACATTGGTTGGAATAAATGGAAAGATAGGGGTAACACATAAAAGGAGAGTCCAAAGGAAAAAACAGATGACTTATAAATTACTTTTATTTCCTTAAATTATTAATTTATATTCTTTAATCTATGTTATCCATGATCTTCTTCCCCACATATATTCTTAGGGGAATTCTTTTTAATTTCCATAAAATTATTTTATACAATGTTAATGAATTTACCAATTAATATCCCTTGGGAGTGTCATAAACAAGAGTGAAACAAGGCCCATTGTTATGAATGAGTTCTCATTCGAGTCCAGATTAAAGTGGTGTTTGTCAGTTCTACCCCCAGATACTTTTGTGCCAGAGCCACCTCTACCTGCTCGTATCCGTATAGGGATGTATGTTTATGATAAACAAATTTCTAAATACTCAACAAAATTTATGGATGTTTTTTTTTATACTTATTCTAATCTGTAGGGTTTTCACTAGGGTTTTCTAATCCTAATCACAAAATTTACTAAACCTATCTTCTGATACCCACTATAACAATCATGATCTTTATTACACACATAAACATGATTTTTCACATAAAACACATCACTTGATACAAAATATAAAATCAAGTGGTCTAGTGTATTTGGGGCTTAGGAACATTACATAATAACTGAGAACATAAAACACAACATCATTATTGAAAACTTATTATTCTTGATGACAACATTTCTTCGAACATAACATTGCATGAGATAACTTGAGGACATGCTTAAGAACATGGTGAAATATAATGCCCATTAAGGGAGTAAAAAACGAATAACATGCAGTATATAGTACATGTTAGTCAATAGGAAGATCAATGGAGCATAAAGGAAACATGAACATAAAGTCATGATATATCATGATTATCCTAACTAGGAAATGTTGCAACAACATTTAACATGATATTAGCATGATACAAGTCCCATTGAACATAGAGCATGAGAAAATCCCCATTTCAATTGAATTATCATGAGTAAAACCTCATTTACCTTAACGTATCATGATACAAAACTTTACCCAATGCATCGGAGAACTATCTGGGATCACCCTTATTAATCATTTCATTTCATGCATAAGTGTGCGACTTGAATCATATAACATGGATCCATTAAACATCATCATTTATTCGATGATAAAGGTATGTAGAATTATTACATAAAACTATTTATGAAATAAGTAAATGTGAATAAAGTGAATACACTTTATTGATAAATGGGCAAGATATTCACTACACAATGACTTTGGCTTGGAAAGTTACAGTGCAATTTCGACAGCATAACGGCGTGACCTAAGAATTCATAAAAATGTTGACAAGAGAGAAAGGGGTTCTCATCATATTTACATTAAATTGATAGTAAAGGGTTCATATATATACATTTTTCAACATATGTAATTTAGTTTAGATTTAAAACACAAAACAATTGCTTGAATGTAAATGACCAAAGAGAAATTCCTTACGGAATTTCGGCATGGTAACAGGTGTACAAGGGAGGCATTAATGAAATTGAAAGGGGTATATAATCATTGAAACAAATATGAGTGCATAATAGGGTCGGTGAAAAATGATACCACATAATTTTTAATTGAAAAGGCATGGATATAACAATATAATGAAATTTGGACAAAAATGAGAATGGAAGAGATCCCTTATATGGAAGTGTGATCCCAAAGGCTTGGGAGGGGCTTCATAGAGGCTTCCATGTAGACTGGGGTGCATTGGGAGGATTATAAAGATAGGACAGAAGAGGTTTTACCAACTAAAAAGGCTTTGAGTGATGAGTAAAGGAGATCTTGTGTGTGTTTATATAGGAAAAGAGAGGGAATTCATAGTTATTTAGGTTTTGGCCACCACACATTAAAAAAATCAAAACCATAGACCAACCAATGGTTTTTTACCCTAATTTTTAACAAAGGGGATTGGAAAACATTATTTTATATTTCCAAAGGCTGAACGTCTTAAAATATTAGACTTGATTTTGTGGAGATGAGTCACACTCTCAAAGAAATCATTTTAAAAAGCTAACATGTTTTATAAGTCTTGGAGGGTCCACTAAAGCTTTGTAAAATAAATCAAACAAACCTAAAATAAAATTATTTTAATTTAAAAAAATATATTGGCCTAACATACAATTTATAGTATTTTATTACATCAATATTGGGTCATTATGATGTCATAAAACAGATTATATAATTAAACGGTATTTAATTTTCACACAGAAATTCGAATGTCTCAGCAAATTATGAAAAATTCACCATTGGATAATTTTGATACCCTGATTCCAAAAATAATATTCATTTTATATAAATAATTTTCTAACTATTATAATTTTTACTTGTAATATAAAAACTGACATTTATTGAGAACTCATGGGTTTTGACAAGAACAGCTTTCCAACATTAATAAAATACACAATTGTATCCAAAAAATTATATGATAATTTATATTTAGTAAACATTAATTAATTAATAATTTTTTTAAATATTATTTAATTAAAAATCGATTAATTCATCAAAATATATTTCTAAATTCAATATTAACTAAAAATATTATTTTTGCCTTAAAAACAATTTACAAATTAACAATAGAATGAATGAACATTATTTATTCAATACAAAAATAATGCACATAATTATAGTGTTATGGTCTTGTAATATAACCCCTTATAACACCTACACATGACCTAAGGGCAATTTGTGTGATGGTGACAGTCTCTTAGGGTGACTTAGATAGATTCATGCGGGTGGTAATCTCTATCAACTTCCACTTCTTCCATAAGTGGTTCCGTACGAGCTTAAAGTGTTAAAGCTCAACTTGTTCTTGGTCTAGAGTGACGCCTAGTGAAGCAACCTCCTTTCCGTGCTCCAAAAAATGGTCTTTGTATGGAGAAATTATACTTGATGAGTCCATCGCTTCCTTTTTTTAAGTAAATTATATTTCTTAAAGCCCTATATTTATACTAATTAGGTGGTTACTATTCAAAGACTATATTAGAAACGATAACAATTCATAATGGTATTTTGAAATCAAAAAAAAACCAAGGAACTTCATATTTTATATATCAATTTTACATAACATGAAATTTATTTGGATGTTGAGGAATTTTCACTAATAAAATTTTTGGTCATTACAACCTTTAATCAGAGGGGAATAACATTTTTGAGGTCATATGTTGTCTACTTATATAGTTTTTCTTATAGGGTTCATGATATGTGAGACATGAGTGTTTGTTGGGAATGTACATTCATGGGAACCCATTTTGAGTCAATATTTATAATTGGTTATATTCTGGTCAACACAACACGTGGAACCACCTGGTTTGATTGGAATATACTCTTAAACATACATGTGTCTTGGAAAGTGTTAGATATATCATATTGAATTAGGTTAAACATCATGATATAGTTATAACATTTTGAAAATTATAGAAGTGTGTGTAAAAACATACACTGTGTGTGACCAAAAGTCCATTTAGGTGTGTATTCATAAATTCAATATTAAAAAGTTAATAACCTGGAAATCAAGTTGCATCTATCACTATAACCTCAATCACATGTTACAACTCCTTTATTAACCAATATTACTACTAGCATAGGTCACTAACTCACCGTTATGAATATCCTTAATCATTTTACGGATGTTCTAAAATCAATTATCTATCATACTTTGGTCTAACGCCTCACTCAACCAAGCCCACACTATAGCTTCTCTATCAATCCTCAAACTACCCCATTATTGAACATTGTTTGACATTCCATGGAAATTAATGCATCTTGAACCATTATTTCCACCCTCAAGTGAAACCAATAATCATTTTATATCTTCTCTAAGAAATATATATTTATACCAGATGAGAAGTAGAGTGATATATTAATAGAGGATAGTGGGGGATATGAAAACCCAAATATTATTCCAGAACCTAATTCCTTGATGGAAAAAGAAGATATGAGTTCATCAATGAGAATCGAGTCAATGACTGATGATGAAAATTTTTATAGGGATTTTATGTAATGATTATTATAATGATCAAGAATAATTATTATTTTGAATCAATTGTATATATAAACAAGTAAATAGTATAATGGATTGTAGTTATTTTTTTATTTATTCTCAATGAGTAAGGAAATAAATATATCTCGGGTGATGATTAAAAACTCAATATGTGAATGAGATAGAGAAATATGACAACTTTAAAATGGTTAAATTTCATTTATAATATCAATCTATTATTTATTAGAAATGATAAATAATGATGACAAATCTTTTTAGAGAATTAGTAATTACAAATATATCATATCCTTATATAATGTGACAATTACTAAGATGTCCCTTTAAGGAATCAATTCATTTTTCATAAAGTTGATGAAATAATTATCAACTATGGGATCTTGATTATTTTGATAATTATATTGGATAAGGTGTTTATCAATTATAGTGTTTTTTGGAATAAATAAATATACATTGAATGAAGGTGTCCCTTATATAATATTATTTGTAGAATTTGAACTAGGACAGGTGCTTCATTAATTAATCATTAGTTAATGAACTATTATGGAAATATTAAGACAAACTAAATCATTTAAAAATATATGTGTATATTAAAATAATTTATTGGAATATTTTTATGGAGTTTTATAATTTTCTTATCTTATTTAATATTTTTTGAGATGATTTGAGATTAAAGATATTGTTTGTATTTCAATTGAGATGTTTAGAAAGGTATTAAAAAGGTTAAAAATATATATATGAGTAATCAAGATTTTACAATAAATATATAAGATAAAAAAGGCCCAATTGAAGAAAAAATATGACTTATGTACGATTATCCCTAAAATGTTGAATTTAAAAATGAATAAATCTACAGAATATGAACAAAATATAATCAATCTCGTGTTTTCTATTCTATGAATGGTTAAATATTTTCATTCTTGGAGTGTATGATATAGAAATGACTATTTATGAGAAAAAAAACCATATAACAATAGTTCATATCAATTTCATTATAATGGGAGGAAAATTATAAATAATCAATAACAACATCAGATAAAATCAATGATTTAATATTTTTATAAGAATAAGATTGACCATTTTTTAATATATGGGAGGGTAAAATTTCCTCATGTTTGATTTTATTAGTTTTCCTGTAAATAGTTTTTTTATTTCATAGAATATTTTAAATGAATTTTTAGAGTGTTATTATTATTTTTTAAATGAATATTATGCAGTGATATATTTGCAGAATTAAATCATATGAAAATAAATGTATACATAAAATAAATAAACATTATGATTCTTTAAAGTGTAAATCATGATTTAATTTAAGATTTAAAAAATGATCTGCATCATGAATATAAACATAATTCCATAATGTTAAGTAAATATAATACTATAGGATGGTATTTCTCTTTAGTGATATGATTTGAAAATATCATGCATCTTTGGTATGTGATGAACAATGAAATCATGTCGTAATAAAACATCTACGATGAATCCATGAAAATCCTTAAAGATAATGATAATTATCTAAACATGTGAAGTATAATATCACATATCAATAACATTGTATCTGAATCTGAATGAATACATTATTAAAAATATGTTATATATTTTTATTAATGTTAAATTAATGAGGAATACAATTCTTGAGAAGTTATATATTTAATGAAAATTAATAATACCTTTGGGTTAAATTTATGGGTTTCAAATATAAAAGATTCAAAACCATAAATGAGATCAATGCTGTGATGTTTTTATAAAGATTATTTGGCCAGATTTAAATGATAAGATCACAATGTTTAACATCATGAGGTTTCTATATTTAAAATATGAAATGAATTTTCATGTTATGATTTTGTATATAAAAATGAGAAGAAGTAGTTACATATTATTATGAGTGTTAGATAGTTATCATTCTGAATACTATATCATTATAAAAATATAGTAAAATAAAAGTAGAATTTATAGAGAGTATATTTGGGTGAAATATTAAAAAATATTACTCCAAGGGTTTAGGAAGAAATAATAAAAGAGAGATAGTAACCATATTCCATTACATAACCTAGGTGATGAAAGAGAAGAATACTATTGAGTGTGAATCTAAAATTTTCATGTTTCTACTGAATATCGTTGACATTAAAACTCATAATTAATAATAATATACTGTTATAAATATTATTATAATTGTCAAAGAAGATCATGGAGGAAAAATAAACCATATATATTATGTTATTATAACCTGTCGGCAATGATCATTATGAACATTTAGAAGAATTATGAAATTCATACTATTGTTGTGGATGATATAATAGTATTATAAGTCATCATTTTTTAGGAATAAGATCATTCATAGTGATTTTTTGAAATTTAGTAATACACGTAATATCATGTATATATAGATAGGTGTGGAGGACCATTGTTAAATGGAAGGATCATGTATAATGAATCAGTCGAGTGATATTAATGATTTAAGGAGATCTCTTCTAGGATAGGGTTAGAAACATCCCGTGTGTTTTCACATTATGATATTAATTAAGAACATGCATTTTAGACTCTAGAAAAACATAATAAGGTTTTAACCACACAAATCTAAGGAAAACAAGTAAAAATGTCATATCTTATTTTCTATTTATTTTTTAACTTCTCTATAGTTTGTTTTTGTTTCATGATTCATATATGATCAATTTATTTTAACATTAATAGTGGATATAATTAATAAATTCTCAATATTTATCTAAAAACATTAATCACATTGATTCACACCCACTCGATGCAAATCTAATAAATAAATGTGAAAACCATGTGGTATAACAGAAAAGATTATGCCTTTCATTGGATGTAAAATATTTCAAGTGGTTTTCCATTCACATATATGAATTGAATATTTTAAAAAAAATTACATTCATTCATATTTCTTAATAATGTGGTTTTCACTATCAAAACTGACATTGAGGTTGTTTTTACCAAAACCTAAAGAATAAAGAGAATTTCTTTAAGAACATGATAGAGTCACTCTTTTGATAATTAAGAAAGAGGAATCACCATTAGTGGAAGGTATTCATTGTATGAGTTTAACTATCAAATTTCATGAGAATTATCCTCTAGAAAAACATTTTATTAAGCATTTAATATTATCTTCTCATTATATTATTTAAAAACGTAAACTCCAAAATAAAAGTGTATTTAAATAAATTATAAGGTCGAACATTAAATATTACATTATTTTGAATTATGTCAAGAATTAACATTAAAGTTCTCATTAGGTTTATATTTTTAGATAATAGGACATAACTATTACATAACAACTCAAAATTATGAAGTAGACACTTCTACTCAATATCGATTTTCCACAAAATATTTCACTTTAACATAAAACATGATTTTTTTTCATGATTAAAACCTTCATAAAATTCATATTGAAATCTTTATTTCTCTTACCCATCCTTATACCCGGTGAAAATAATTTCAAAAACTAGGTATGGGATCAAAAATATCATTAAGGGAATATAAAATAAGGTTGGAAAATATTATTCCCTGAATTCTTATAAACCCATAAAATCATACTTTTCGCACATAAAACATAAGCTCTTTCACATGTCTCATGAAATCATAATTTTTATGAAAGTCTCATAGAAATCATAAATCATAAAGGAAACTTGTGGCATCCCTATCACACTTAAATTGTATCTTTCAATGCAATATAGGTACTTACCTTTATTGTCACATTTGGAATACCCATCACAGTATATTTCCTAAATCTTTTAAGATAAAGCTTATTTTTTAACTCCATCCAAATACCCAACACATTGGGGATCTATAACAGACTCACCTACCCTCATCATATAACATAACCACTTGTATACATAAGCAATAACTGAGAACCATAATATAATCATAACATATTAACAAGTATAATGAAAAAATTACATTTCCACATTACAATCAAAAGATATAATTTCAGGATATTGACATAATAAATACCTTCTCAAAACCATTTTTAATGCCAAAATACATGAAAATTTAATATAGTATTTATTTTCATTTTAAAAACATTATGTATTGTAGGGGAAACCATATATAAAATAATACTCACAATGGTGGAAAGGTCACTATCGTTAAGTACATTAAAAACATATTTTTGTTTATTAGTAAAATGATTCGTAGGAAAATATTCCTTTCTAAAACCATTGAATTAAATTAAAATTAATAGTGTTTAATTATGTATATTATAACATAATTTTGTGTATATTATTGAAATATACCTCAATCAAAGGAGATGGCGACGAAGTCCCTTACCTTGAGTCCAGCTTGTCATGTACAATCACAATATTACTAAATAATAATATTAGCTTAATTTCTAATTTCTTGAAAAAAAATTTAATGTTTATTTTTCATTTGTAATCACTTATTACAATGTTATAAAACTTATATAATTATTTAAGTTCATATAGGTCGTTTTGTCGTTATTTGGTACTTGAGTCGAAAAGGAACTTTTTTATGATGTAAATTTGAAATGTGGTCATAATTCTATCATCTATAAAATAGTATTCATGAAATAATCATCACATTTATGAATTAATAATAATTATTAAAATCTAACCATTAATTATGGTAATGAAAAATGAAAAAAATTATAAACAAGCTGAGGGAAGATCAAACATACACTTGAGTAATGTTTTCCATTTTTCATTGATCATTATGAAAATAATGTGATTATTATTTTGTCTTTCCATAGAGATCATAATATTATTAACATCCTTATAATAATTTAAATATTCTTATATATATTATACAAGTGATCTGGTGAATAAAAACTATTCACATCACTTCCTGGATGTGATAGTTTACATGTACGCATGAACGACACTATCTTTATTATGTGCATGGAGGGTAAGAAAATAACTCATATATAATTCTAATAAAATGATAAATATTTCATTAATATCATTTATAATTATTTATTCCATCATTATAACCAGTCGTCCTCGATGGTAATGAGAAACAAACTATATCGGTTTGTTAGGAAGTAGTCTGTTGTACACACGAATGAAATGTAAATTTCTCATTTGAAGAAACTGTATATGTATCTAGATGAAAGAATTAACATAATAACATATCAATATATATATATATATATGATGCTGGAGTAATTATTTTATCTTATAAGAAGAATATTTAAAGGAATTCGAAGAAGTGATAAAATATAAACACTAAGAAAATTATTCCTCTTCTTTAGTTGATCGCCTTTGTAGAAAACATTAACACCAATTAGAAGGATGTCATGCCTAAAATAAGGCCTATATAATGTGGGGATGGATTCTAGGAATGTGTTTGGATTGAATTTTTCTGATCAAAAGGTTTATATAAGTGTGAGTATTAGAGAAGAGTGGATACCTTTTTATAAGAGATGGGAGGGGCACCCTTGAAAACTTTTAAAGTATAAAATTAATATAAATCAATTTTTTAATTAAAAGGAATAACAATTGAGATATGTTTAATATATTATGTCGATAATTCTAAATCCTCTAATCTAATAAATATAAGAAATGTATTTTTTCTTAAATCTTATCATTTCGGTTTACCCTTAATTATTCTCGTTAAATTTTAATTGTGGTAACAACATTTTAAATATTACGAGGCTATAAATATTATTTATATGTGATAAAATTCACATAATTGGAGACTTAATAAACTTTTATACCTTATAAAATTCAAATTTATATTTTAAAATATTTTTATTATTTTTAAATACTTTAATCAATTATTATTTTTATAAAATATCAATTATGTTGGTTTTTACAGAATTCAATTCATTAAATTTAAATAAAATTCAAAAAAGAGATATAACTCTTAAAAACAAAATTTAATGAAATCATAATATGTAATATTCACTTAGAAAAATCATGGATGGAATAAATTATGTCAAATAATATTTATTTTATTATTTATATTTTCATTTGTTAGATTTATTAATTAATAAATATGTTGCTGCTTCATCATTGTGCCATAATTAAATTTCATTATTTCATTACTAAAATTTATAAACAAATTACTATGATGTATCTAATCTATTTATCATTCCAATTACTATTTATTGTTGAATATATCCCATTTATAGCTCAATATTTTAAAACATTACTTTTCAAAAACAAGTGTAACCAAAATAAAAATTCATTGAATATAATATTTTAAATGCATTAAATTCCTCCTTGTGGATCCAAGTGGTCCTAAAATCGACCCATGGATGCTCAAGGTTGGGATAAACTCATAAAATTAAAATAAAAAATGTGTTAGAATAGTTATATATTATTATAATATTATTTTACCATTACTTACCTGATTTACCATTAACCGAGGTAATAAAATTTATTACTAAAGAAACTATTGATAATGTTCAAAAATAAAAATAATATATTTAAATACATTGGAGATTAAAATTAAAAATATGTGATCTATTGTTTCAAATTCAAAACATAGTAGTTATATTAATTAATTTGAAATTAATCCCCATTGTCAAAATGCCAAAACATGTTTTTTAAAAGTAAAAAACAATCAAAAGATAATCATGAATTTATACCAAATTTCAATGTCAAATTACATAGAACAACCAAAATTGGATTAAAGGATAAAAAATAATATAAATATAATTTCAAACCAATTAATGTGACAATATACCAATCTAAATAAATTAGAAGAAAATGCAGTTTTGAATTAAAATGCATTATTTTTCACTATTCATTAAAATATAAATTTTATCAGAAAAAAACAAAATTTGAAACAAAGTAACTTTTGATGTCCCTATTATTAATAATATGTTTATTGTTTCAAAAATAGCCTATAAAAGTTTCAAAAACTATATTTAAGTTGGGTTATCCATCAAAAGTCGGTAAAACATCGTTTTTAGAAAAATACTCCTTTTATCTGTAAAATAAACTTTTTTCTCATATCATGTATAGAATATTTCTATTAAATTTTTTAAACATTATATTGATTTTATATTTCATTAATAAAATCCAAAAAATAATGATTTTTTATTATATATACACATTTATTAATATTTAAATGGGTTTTGATAAAAATGCATTCTTTATATTCAATTGGGTTTTATTTTACTTTCAAGTTAATTTGGTAACCAAAGAATAATTATATAAACCATTGTAAATCATATTTATATAATTCAGATAACATTTTTCATTCCCTATAATCTAACGCCTATATGATAACAACTATTTAAAATAATAAATTTTTTTTATGCTTGATGTTTTGTATCATGTACTCTGTTGAAAATTGTGTTTTCTATTAAATACTCTGGAGGCTACATACTCCCCGATTTATAATTGTTTCCTCAAAATTTATATTTGTGGTTGTTAACTATGGTATAACTTGTAAAAATACCTTTATTGAAATCCCACATCAGAAAATGGATTAATAAAACATCCTCCTTAAAAGAAAGAAACGATAGTATAAAGGTCAGCTATGATAACACATACTAGGATTCAATGTAGTAAAACACAGACATAGATGATAAAAATAACTCTCAGTGAATACTATCTAGTGATTGAAAATGTCATAAATGTAATGTTATCCTTCACAAATTCATAAAATGTGATGGTTCAAAAGACCATTGAAAAATTAAATGAATAAAATTTTAATTTGATGTTCGTTTTACTAGAGTTGAGAAATTAATTTTCTTCCATGACTAAGAATATATTAAAATGTACATACTTGAAAAGTAGAGTCTCAAAATTTAGTAAATATCTACAATAAACATTTATTTTTATACAAATGATTAGTATTCATGATGAATAAATGTCTATAGAATCACATAATCAAAAAATTATTAACTATCTATTTCTCTAGTCTTCTAACAATAAACAAAACCAAAATCGTTAGTACATCATATGATAATTTCCCAAAAAAATAAACTTTTTATAAGGACAATCTTCTTAAATCACTAAAATTCAACAAAAATAACCAAAGTTCAATAAATACCATTCAATAAATAATTTTCCTTAAAATTCATCAAAATAATCCAAACTCAGATTAAAATCCAAAATGCAGAAGAATTTTATTACATAATCTTCCAAGATAAATTTTAAGATTTATGTCCAAATAACATCAACCACTCTTAATGTCACATAAAAAATATAGTTAACCTAATCACACATTCTCCATGATAGGTACATCATTTAAATAAATAACCTCAATCACTATATATCCACAATTGAAATCATAGATTCTTCGAAAATATATTTAAAACATTACTCCTAAACTAATATACTACAATATTATATTTACATTCATCGTATAATGTTCCCAAAATTAGTTAACTTCTTCCAAAATAAAATTTATCATTTAATCCTTAAATCATTCTCTAATACTAAGGATATCCATTTTATAGAATATTAGTTCCCAAAATCAACTTATTATTTTTCTCATCAACTCCTTAAACTAGAAGGAAGAATTCATACTAATCAGGGACTTCATTTAGGCCAGTGGTTGGTGATATTTCTTTTTCACACATCGTTTGTTGGTTTAATTCCCATAGCCTTGTCCCACGTGACGGGTTATCACATGGTTTGTGTGTTTTACTTTTTTAAAAACTATATAATTCTTAAAACATTCCATAAATATGGTAATGATCTCAAAAATATAAATAAAATGTTTTAACCAAAATTTTTATCTCATAAATTTCATTCTGCATCCAAGAAGTAATAACACATAATTACCTCCAAAATATATAAACTATAATGGTAATACATAATTATGTCAACAAAAGGAAGGATAGTTTTTCCTAGAATAAAATTTTCACAAAAAACATCAGGGTGACACTTACTAGAAATAATTATTCCAATGTAATCCCATCATCAAAAATGAATTAGTGCATTTAAACATTTAATCATTTATGGATCTATAATAACACTCAAATTCCGTAAATGTAGGCATCTTAATCATCCAGTATCCCTCATGACCCCTTAACCATGATTTTTTATTTCATAAAAAAATATTTTTGACCCAAAAACATGAATCATGTCCTAAGATTCAATAATGTAAAAACATGAGACAAGAAATAATCCATACATTATAGGTCATTTCAGTTTATTCATCTTACAATAGAATATATATATTTTTTCTGAACTTATATTTTCATGGACCCCCAGATCCCATTCATGAACCTTATTTTTAGTACATTGATTTTCATAATGACCATACTCCCCACATTTAAATCATTCAATTGATAAGTTGTAAAGAACTTATTTTCTTAAATACATCCTTTTTACGTGGTTGTTTGTTGCATTTTAACCTTCATTAAGTCATCTATAATATCTTCTCATCCCTTTAAAACATTTTACTAGGTGATTATTTCTACATCCTTGACACATATGTCATTAAATATACATACCTTTATGATTGTTACATGAACTTACATAGGAATTCGTTTCACTCATATATATTATGACCTATAAAATTAACCAATGTTCAAGTGGTCAATCATGACACCTGATAGTTGGTTTATAATAACCATAATATTCCTCATTTCATCTCTAATTTCATTCGGTTTCTTATTTATAGAACCCTCTCATTTTCTTCCACATCCATTATAACTTTTGTTACCACTATATCCATTGTTCACTAAAACAAAAAAGTTTCATGTGATTATATCACCAGAATCATCATATAGTATCTTATGAGGAACATAAGAACTATGGTATATTTATTCATGTTATTTAAAAATAATTCAATTTATCTAAAATAATTATGACTTTTTATAATATCCTCACCATTAGGGTTATGTATAACATGAAACATAAGCATAAATAACACCATAACCTCTAAAGTTATCTAAACTGACCTCTGATACAATCTATAGGGCCTCATCCTTAAGCAATATATAATAATGAGTTAGGTCAAGAATTCACATTGATGGTATTTTTAGGTTTAGAGGTTTATAGAATTAGTCCATATCTATTACATAACAACTCAAAAATTACAAGTAAACACTTCTACGCACTTTCTATTTTTTCACAAAATATAAATCTTTAATATACAACCTTATATCTTTTTCTTGATAAAAGTCATCATAAAATTCATCTTGACTTATTAAATTCTCTTACCCATCCTTATACCCAGTGAAAAGCACTTAAAAAAATATGGATGATGAAAAAATTCTCAGTAATGTACTAAAAAATTAGGGAAGAAAATGTTATTCTATAAGTACTTATAAACCCATGAAATCAAACTATTTACCGATAAAACATAAGCTATTTCACATATCTCATGGAATCAAAAGATTCCCTAAAAACCCATAGAAATCATAAATGATATTGTTAGCTTGTGTAATCCATATCATACATACATTTTATCTTTCATAACTATATAGGGAGTAACCATTATGGCTAAGTTAGGAATACCCATCATAGTATATTCTATAAATATCTTAGAAAAAACATTATTGTTTAAATCCATCTCATTATCCATTGCATTAGAGAGATATCATTGGCTCACCCACCCAAATTTTATCGTTGAATAACCTATATACATAATAAATTCTCCAGAACCATAGTATAATCATAACACATTAACAAGAATAAATTAAAAATAACATTTCCACATTGAAATCAGAATATTGCATTTCAAGATATTGACATAATAACCAAATTATAAAATACATTTTCAATATAAAAATAAATTATTATGTAAAATGATATTTATTTTTATTTTTAAAACATTATGGCATATAGGGGATGAAAAATATCAAATAATGGTCAGAGTGGTATAAAGGTTGTTATTGTCGTGTAAGTTAAAACAAATTCCTTTTTTATTTAGTAAAAAATTTCATTGAAAGAGATTCCTTTACAAAACCAGTTAATAAAATTAAAAGAAAAAGGGGTTAATTATATACCATATAAAATAAGGTGGTGTATATTATCAAAATATTCCTCAATGAAAGGATATTGATAGGATATCCCTTACCTTGAATATGACTCATCATGTACAATAATTATATTCCTAAATAACAAAAATTTGTTAATTTATAATTTATTGATAAACTGTTCTTGTTTATTATTACATTTATTCCACTTATTTACATGTTTTAAAACATAAAAAATTATTTATGTCCATAGAAAAAAAAATCATTAATCATTATTGGAGTAGAAAATGAACATGTTTATGATGTAAATTTTCCACATTGTCATAAGTCCATCATCTCTAGTATATTATTCATGACATAATAATAAAATTTTTGCACTAATCATACTTTTTAAATCAAACCATTATTTATGGTTATGAAAAACATATAACATTATAATAATGGAGAGGGTATACCATACGTACACATGAGTAACATTTTCAAATTTTCATTGATCATTACAGAAATAAGGTAATTATTATTATTATTTCATAATTATAATAATATTATTAACATCAAAATAATATTTTAAATATAGTTATATATATTTTAATAGTTATGGTATGAATAAAAATGAATCACACCACATCGTGGAGGTGATACTTCACATGTACACACGAATGATGTTACTATTTTTATATGAATGTAAGGTAAGAAAATTACTGAAATGTAGTTTTTTTAATGATAAATATGTCATGAATATCTTAAATAAACATTTATTTCATCATTATGATTTTTCTTGATAGATGGAAATGAAAATAAAACTGTATGGATTAGTGAGGCAGTAGTTCATCGTACATCTGAATAAAATGTTAATTTCCCATATGATGAAATTAGAGATAGATTTAGGTGATTATATTAACATAATAAAATATCAGAATATATATAAGATATTTTAGATACTACTTCATCTTATAATAATATTGAAAGGAGATTGGAGAAGAAATAAAATCGAAACACTTAAAATTGATATCTCTTCTTTAGTTGACCACCTTTGAAAAACTCTTTAACACCTCTAAGAAGGTTGTTCCACATAGCATAAGGGATCAATAATGTGATGAGGTATTCTAGGAATGGTTTTGATCAGATATTGGATCAACCAAAATTGTTTTATAAGATTTAGTTTTATAGAAGAGTGGGTACCTTTTTATAAGAGAGGGGTGGGGCACCATAGGAAACTCTTAAAATATTAAATTAATATTAATAATTGTTTTAATCAAAATGACTCCAACATGAGATATGTCGATGATATGATGATTATAGTTATAAATATTCTCATTAAATTATTCTGATATATATACTATTTTTATTTTAGACCATACCTTTTTAGTTCACAGATAATTATTCTCTTTTAATTTTAATTGTGGTGACAACATTTTAAATATTAAGATGCTATAAATTGTACATTTATGTAGTAGATTATACATTATTAGACAATTAATGAACTTTTAGACCACATAATAGTTACTTTTGGATTTTGATGAATTTTTATGATTTTTAAATCATTTAATTATTATTATTGTCCTAAATTTTTAAATATGTCAATTTTTAAACTATTCTATTCATTGAAATAAAATAAAATCCAAACATAGAGGTAACTAAGAAAAGACACATTTAATGGACTCATAATATATCATAGACTCTTATAAAAATTTTTAATGGTATATATTATTTAAAATCATTTTTATTTTAATATTTATATTAACATTTATTTGATACTTTAATTAATAAATATATTATGGCATCATCATTGTGTAATAATTTAATTTAATTTTAAATTTTCTAAAAAATTTAAATAAATAAATATGATGTATTTAATATTATTAAAATTTAAAAGAATATTTAATGTTGTATAGAACCCCTGTATAACTCCATATTAAAATACATTACTTTTTAAAAATGAAAGTGTATCAAAATTTACTATTGATTGAATATAATAATATAAATGAATTAAAGACATCCAAGTGGTTCCATGTTCTCATAAAATATACCCAATGATGATCATTGTCAGGATACACTCATTCAAATAGACTATTAAAAGTGTTATCAAATTTTCATATTATTATATTTCTATATTTACCATTAATTTCCTTATTTACCTTTAACTGATGTAATAATTTTTTACCGAAGATACCCTTCATAATGTCCAAAAATAAAATGGAACTATTTACATAATTTGGAACTTTATACTAGAAATATGGGTTGAATTTTTTAAAATAAAAAACCCCTAATTTTTAGTAATTAATTTAAAATTAATCCATATTGTCAAAACCTGAAAATGGGTTTTTTAAAAAAACCATTAAAAGATTTAAATGTGTTTATAAAAATTCAATGTGAAATTACTAAAATTTTAAAAATGAGTGTATTAAATGAAAATAAATAATTTAAATATACTTAAAACCAACTAAGAAATATATAACAAAAAAATTAAATTAGACAGAAATTCTGTTTTTAATTAAATTGTTATATTTCTCAATATTACTTAAAATCTGAATTTTATCATTAAAATACCAAAAGTTAACCAAATTAAATTTTGATATCATATTACCAATTTAGAAGTTTATTTTTTCAAATATAACTTATAAAAGTGTCAAAATCTTGTTTTAAAAAGGGTTCTCAAACAAAAGGGTCTAAAATTGCTTTTTTTTAAATAATCTTCTTATCCGTAAAGTTGAATTTGTTCTTCTTCCAAATATATAAAATACCTAATATGAATTTTAAACATTATACTAAATTTATATTTCAATAATATAATTGAAAGAGGGTGTTCTTATTATTTTATAAACTAAATTATTCACATTAATTAGGTTTTCATAAAAATACATCCTTTATATTAAATTGGTTTTTAGTTTTATTTGAAGTTAATTTGGTTACCAAAGAAAAATTATATAAACATGTGTACACTATATTTTAACAATTCATTTAAAAGTATTGATTACCTCCACTCTAATAGCTAAGCGATAACTACTATATTAAATAATAATTTTGAGTTGTTCATTTTAGCTCAATGTGGTGTATATTGTATGCTTTCAAACATAATGTTGCCATTTAAAAACTCTATATGTTACAAAAATTACCTATTCGTACTTATATATTAATATTCTGTTTTATGACATTTCTATAGGTTGATAAAATAAGTACAGGGTTAGATACCGATGTAATTGAAGGATTATTTGGTTAAGAGTTCCCTAAGTAAAACACCCTCATCAAATATATTGAATTAAAATAACATTCAAAATTTTTATATAATGAAAAAACATTTGTATATGTTAATTATTTGTAGAATATTATTTATTGGATGTATTATAAACGTAAATAATTTAATGAAAGGATACACACACTTGAAAAAAATTCATAATGCTACCGTTTTTTGTTAAGAATTCTAAAAAGGAGTTTGATGATAAAATAATGAAGGAGATTGAAAATTAATTACAGTTAATTTTATATATTCATGAATATAAAATTTTTAATTTGTAAATATAATTTCAATAATCTTTTATATAGTTTTAGAAATATTAACTAACAATGAAATTTAATTAACATGATCACAATGCAAAAGTGATAAATTTGGATGTGACCTATGTCGAATCTTCCCAATCTAAAGTGATAACTGGTTATTCAATTGAATATTATAACAAGATTATTATTTCTAAAATATTATATTCTAGTGATAATAAAATATTAAAAACATTTAAAGATATATATACCATGTGCACAAATAATAAGGTAGAATTGTTTCTAGAAATATGTGTTTTCAAAATTGTTATTTTCATAAATAGATCTTCTAAAAATTGAAAATTAATATAGTTATATGAATTGAAATATTCTAGTTAAACAACCACCAAATAGATTCTTGATGTTTGTTGTAGAAACAAAAATTATTTATATATGAGCTCGAATAAAGGGTTTCTTACTTCGAAAAAAATTATATTCTATAAATGGAGACAAAAATGAAATTAATTGAATAAAATTAGGATCATTGTTTTATTATCTAGTGAATTTAATTACTATAGCTTCCAAAGGAAGTGATACTGAAAAACTAACTAAAAATTTTCACCCATTGAGGATATATTTATTAAATATTTACAATATATGAGATAATCATTGTAAATAAAATTAAATATATAAGTAGAGTTAAACTATTAGTGCATAAATTGTCAACTCTGAGATACAAAAAACTCGATGATATATTATCCAAGTTGAAAACATAGTGTTTTTGAAAATAATAAAAATTATTTATTAAAGGATACTGTTATTAGTAATTCAAATTCAAAATACTTATTTAAATTAATCCCAATGTTCTATGATGTTTAATAGCAAGAATCAATTTTTAAAAGTCCACACATTGAATTTCATCGATAAACATGTTGAATGATACATGTTCTAAAATAGGATACTATTGGAAAACCCAATATGAATAATGAAAATATATCTTGATGCACTTATATAATAACCATAATCAAAAATAATTTGAGTATCTATAAATCATTTAATGTCACCACTTATATGATAATATTATTTTATCACTTGAATCATGTCAATCGTAATGATAAAAAATAGCCTATTTTCATATAGAAAAATATTATCTAATCATTATGATAAAAATTAATGATTACATGTAGAAAACTCATATATTTAAAAATAATACTCAAAATCATATGTTATATGAAAATCATACTAAATATTTATAAGAAAAACTCTCAATAACACTGAGTTATTATTATATCAATGTAATTTCTAACTCAATATATCTCACACTAATTTTTTGTGTACCAAAAATCTTGGTCTCAATTAATTAATGATGTTTTATAAACAACACAATGTTAATATATATGATCTATATATTCTATTTTGGTTTCAAAAAAATAAGTTATATCTTCCATTAAAATGTTTACTGTGACTTCACAAAGATTCAAAAATTATATGGATCATATTAATCTCATTGAAACATAATAGATATCACTTTTTTAACAAGATAATAGTCAACTAGATGTTATGTTATACATAATAATGAAATAAAAAAATCAGGTTCATATTATTCATAATAATGGGTAATGTAATTCTAAAAATAAAGGATAAATAATTATTTTAACTCAACAACGACCCTATTCTTGTGTTTCAAAAAACAAAAAGGAAAAAAGTTGTGTTTTATTGAATACAAAAATATAACTCTATAAAACATTCAAGAAGTAATTTCCCAATGTTTATGATATGGAATGTTAAATTCTCACCCTTTAAGAGGAAATGATATTACAAAAATTATAGAATAAATAATTCTTTATTGATTATAAGGAAACCCACCACACATCCAAAACCTAAAAAGTCACCATTTTTTTTGACTTTCAAAAAGTGAATAAATAGTAAAATAGAACAATATATAAGGTTATGAAATATTATTAATATTTTATAGTTAATGTGATAGATTTAATTTAAATGAATAAAAAAATATAACCACCATTAAATTTTGTTAATTATACTCTCACATAAGATATGCAATGAATGTATGGATTAACTTTCCACGTACTTAGTACCCCATATTTTAATTAACATAAAAATATAAAATCTCTCACTAGTATAAAATTATCGTAATTTTAACTCCATAAATATCCAAATTCTCCCTCACAACATTATTACATTTATAAAAAATAAATCACTCACTCCCCATTTGGGAAATATCTCCAACATAAATATCATAGAGATATAAACTATATTCATAAATTATACATGATAAAACATATACAACTAAGATTAAGGTAATTATGTAATACATGAGAATAAATCAACACAGTTTATGATTGAAAATGTGAAATAATATAATGGAATTTGAAATTAATAATTTCATATGATATTTAGAGATAAATTATAAATAATATTTATTAATGGATCCTGGTTATCAAATATCATGTAATTATCTCTCATTCCCCTTTAAATTCCTTGAATTTATGATTATGTACTTATAATAGCTTTTGAATATCATATAATTCTATTATCAATGTGAATTTTTGGGCTTTCAATTGGTAAATTTTGATATATTTAGCTATGAAAAATATGTACATATTCTTGATGATAGAAAAGTTAATCTCACAATCAACATTGAAATTAAATAAATCCTCTCTTAATTAATGAAATTTATTAGAAATTATTTTGTATATCTTGAAATTTATGATTTAACACTTATTTCTTAAGGAAATCTATTCCATAAATTTATCTTAGGAATAATTAATGTAGTACTAAAAATTCTGAGTAACTATTAAAACATTTGGTAAAATTATTTTTTAAACACTTAATGTCCCTGAGGAATTTTCAATTTGGATCATGTAGACTCCGAATCTGCTTTATCACCATTAAAATATGATTTATCCAGAATATCCTTAAACTAATTTATTGAATTTTCTATGATTTTTTCATAATAATATTTATCTTATTCATCTTCTACAACATCAATTCCATTCATCCATTAATCATTAACTAAATATTTCATTTTTAAGATTTCAATATCACAAGTAATTTATGCATCTAAAAATATTTTGTAGATATTATTTATCTGATTTTTTATATATTTTTTGAGTGTAATTATTCCTTATTGAATCCTATAATGAGTATTTTTAGGTAGATAATCTAGATTATAAATAATACATTCAATATTATGTCAGGATTGAAGCATTATATGGTTGAAATATTTCAAAGTAACATTTATGAAGGAACCTATTAATTTATAATCATGACAACTATTTCTAATACCAGTGGTAAAAGGGTATCTCAATAAGACTAAAAATAATACACTAATTTTCCTTTCACATTTCTGGTATCATTATTTTAAATGGTCATCATATTCTTTGAGGTATTCTTGATTTGTTCATCTATTTCTCTAATAGATACCAATCAAAAAAATAGATATATTCACTAACATTGAAAACACATGATTTATATAAGATAACTTATGAATAATAACATATTCTCTAATGTATTTCCCTTATGATATCATTAGGCCAAAACAGGGTTTTTTGAGTTTTACTCTTCTAAAATATTTCTTATTTCATCAAGATTCTAATCCCAATCATGTAGATAATTTTAAGAAATAATCGTTTTTATTTTATAAAATATATAAGATATATCCCTCTTTTTCATAGAGTGGGATTCAGTAGCTTTTTGGGGGTCTTAGATGTCCTTTATTTCTTCCATTTTCTAACATATTTCTTACAATTCTTTTCATATTTTTCAACCACAAGATCCAAAAATTATATTTACCATTGTATAAAATAATTATAAACAAAATCATAGATAGGATTAATCCATCCAATTTCCTCATCATTAGGTGGAATATATTTCATTATCTTTGGATTTCCAAAATACTTCAATCATTTGTGTATAGAGTTTTTAGTAAAATCAGATTCAGTAATTTTGAATACTAAATAAGATTCAGTTAAACCATTCAAGGGAAAAAACGTAAAGGTAATCCCAATTGAGATTTACAAATTTA
The DNA here is from genome assembly GCA_963277665.1 of Viscum album. NCBI lineage: Eukaryota > Viridiplantae > Streptophyta > Magnoliopsida > Santalales > Viscaceae > Viscum > Viscum album. The sequence goes on along the minus strand of OY728132.1, from coordinate 1,651,174,350 downwards.
AAATTTTACATTCCACAGTGGAAATATAAAAAATAAATATCTTGTATTTTTTATTTTACATTTCACATTTACACTTGAAAACCTTAAACCAACTAAAAATTATTATAAATTCTAGATCCAAGTGTATCATCTTATGAAATGTTTCTTCTATATAAAATAGGATCTCCATATCTCATTTCTACTAGATATTTTGAAATAATTATATGATATTAAGATAAATAAATACTAATTATCCCTCAAATGATAATATAGTCACTTCTATAAATTACATTGGATTCATAGAGAACTCACATTCCCATAAGGTAATACAAACATTCAATACACCATCACAATCATTAAAAACAATCCATTAATATAATTGACCAATGATGCAATGGTAAAATAATTTATTATCTTTTCTCAGTATCATGATCAATTCTTAGACATTGAATTTTAATTCATAATTAATATAGAATCATATATATTATACGATAACGCATCAATCTTCCCATTACGAATAATCCCACATCCAATGATTTCATTGAACAATACCTTTACTCTTCATAATTATGATGCATAGGGAAATAAAAATTATGATTCAAAATCTAAAAATATCTATAGTTAATTTCAATAAATTAAATAATAGTCCACTCACCATTATATAGTCACATTCCCCATCAACGGAATTCAATAAAATTAGGTGGTCTAAAACCCATCTCACCAAATTAATGAAGATAGGTAGATTAAACGAATAAATCTCAAATTTTAGAAAAGTATTGTTTGTTATATATAATGAATGAAATTGAAAATATGTAATAATAAAATATAACCCTTCCATATGTCCTAAAATATGAGTAAAAATATGAAAACCTATTACATGTTTTTTCCTAATGCTGAGATGATCGTTTTCTGAGGAATATATTTCTAGAATTTATACTATAATCCCTTTTTATCTTATATTAAACTATTAAAAAATATATGACCACATATATTAAAAATTTATCAATAAACTCAAATTTAATAAGGAGTTAAACATATTATAAGTACAATGTTTTACAATTATACAAAAACACAACACCCCATTCCAAGGAATTGAAATAAAAATGTAATTGAAAACATTTAAAAATAAATTTTCTTATAAATGTATGAAAAATAATATCATTATTTATAATTTATTCTATTAATGTTAAAATATAATATTAAATTGATAATGCATGTCATAAATCGCCCAATCCAAAGCTACCCCCATTCAGTGAAAATAATGGAGGAGTGAAAATGGCACTATCAATAGACCACTGGTTGACGACTAACACATGTGGTATGTAAAACACACATGAGAGGAATTTACGTCTATATAGTTTAAGGAGTAAGAGATAAGAAATATAAAAAACCAAATAAAACCATGCATAAACCTAAATAAATTCAAATTTAATTAATGCCAACCATAATCTAAAAGGAATACCAAATATATAAAATTTATTACTATGGAGTTAAAATAAATTCTAGTAACTCATGAGAGTTGATCAGAAACTCCTCCATCCTATCAATGTCTATCTTGAGCACAAACCAGTTCCTTATGATCTGAGAAATAGTTTATCCACAGATCTAATGAAACACAACATGTGATCAACCCATCCATATGTAAATATTCTCTGGTGAGATTTTATCCACAGATCTACCTACAACAGCCCCTTGTAGGGCCAGACATCTCATTTTGGAATCAGTCTATATATACATCCCATCATCATCCTCATCCCATTTATAACCTGGGTTATGTTTAGAAGGTACTAAAACCTGTGTAAATGCATTACGGATTTTTCCATCATAGATCATGCACATACAAATATTGGAAGCTACAAAAACCCTAAATTAATATATGTATATTCTATTCCATAATCCATTACATATCATAAATTAATTTATAAAAAAATGTGAGTTGTCTCAACTTGGGTAGGAACACACCTTATAATGTAATCCATTTTTTCCTGGGGCATTCATACTCATTTCTAAATCTGAAGGAATAGTATGGGATTGGAATAATTCATCCATCCATTCCCTTTAGATCCTAGTTGTTAGAGAAAACACCCCCCAAAATGTTTTGATATCAGTTTCCCTACCAACATGGGTGGGGTACCATAAAAATTATAAAATATAATTATTGTCGAGAACAAACCACACTTAGGAAAAAAACCATTCCTTGGAATCATTTTACAAAATCATCACACCTGACCCCAATATTTCACAACTAAGGTTTATATTATAAATTGATAAAAATAATCAAACCTCTTATGATATAATTGATTAATTATATTTTAATTTACATAAATATTTTCCACTATCAACATTTCAATCATCTTTGTCAATGCTTAGATGATACTATAATTTATCTTATTTATATTCTTAGGAGTTTCCACATAATCTAAATATGTTTTGGTATTTTTTTATATCAATCACACTTTATTAAAACACATTATAAATTTTATATTTTAAACCCATTCTTCACCGAACAACCTATTCAGCCATTATTTATATTCCACTAATTTTATATTAAACATATATTATTATTTTCATCAACAAAATTCCATCCCATTGATTGATTATTTATTCATTTATCATTTATAAATTATTCAAGTACACTAGGACTCCTTCTGTGCTACCAAATCAGAATTTTACATGTCATGCGGAGATTTCGACTACATCATGAATTGGGAAATTATATTTTAATATTCGTCCACCACTCCACATAGAAAGGCATATGAACAAAAAAACATTGAAGATAAATTCCCTCATATAAATATCCCTAATTTTACTAGTGGAATGCACCTTTTCACATAGCATCAATTGTCTCTTCATCAATGATAATAACCATTACTTTACCATAGTCTCCTAAACCATTACTCATCCCTCAAAACAACTTCATAAAAACGACCATAGTCCTTCAACCCATTTCTCATCTAAAAATAAAAAAAATGGAAATAAAAAAATTAAAAAATGTCTAAAATTACAATATCACAAATACATATCGAATTTATTTTCCATATATAGTAAATGGCATCATGGAAATAGAATCCAAGAATACAAACCTTCAATAGAAAGAGTATGATATCTCAACACTAAGATATTTTTCTTTAGAAAATAACCCTTTTAATTACCATATTGAAATAAATAAATTAATATTTTCAGGATTATAGAAACATATAATCTATAAATTATCAATAATAATAATAGCTATTAACAACATTTTCATAAATTTTACATTACATTCATGTTTCAACAAATGTAAACAATAAAAATAGAAGATTATATGGTGCTTTCTTTAATCTCATTAGTATAATTATTATCGTTTACATTTTTTAAAATATTTTATTTATAATTAACCTTGATAACCATAACTAGAGCCACAAAATGTTGATAGGACACTATATAGAAGGAGTAAATTAAAACTTATTAAGATATGCTTGTGATCACCAATCTCAAACCCAACAAACATTATTCCTTTTATTTCCATGATTTTATCTTATTAGATTAATTCCACCATTACCCAAAGTCATATATGACTAAAATATAACACATTTACTTTAAATAAAGAGAGATATAATAGATACCCAACATCAATATGAATATATAAACATTCATTAATAAATAATGGAGTACCAAATGAAAAAAAATCTGCTTGCCTATTCTATGGGGAACCAATAATCTCAAAAACAAGATCCCAAAAAATCCTTATAACATTTACTGAAATAAACTATATGAAATTTAATGAGAACATTACTATAGTTCATGGAAATAGAAAATGGAAGAGAACAGTATCACTGATGTAGGGAAAAATAACATTGGAACAGCTAAAATTAATCTCTAGAATGTCTTGGGTTAAATTAGATCAAAGGGGACTCAAAGGCGATAAAAAATGTTCTTCTAGATGCATAGGGTTTGAGTTAGGGAAGAGAAAATGAGGAATAAATAATGGGATCCCTTATAACCATACTAGTTAAGTATCATTATAAACATGAAATGATACTTCGTATCATAAATTCCATGAATCCTCCATCCAATAAAAATTCAGTCCCCTTATCTCTAAAACTGAAAACTATTTCACATCGTGAATGAAAAATTCACACACTAAATCATTTCTAGGTAAAACTACTAAATTCAACAAAATAATGAATCATTCCCAAAACTCATATTCAATATGAGAATTAAAATTCACATTATGAATACTATGTTCATGCAGTTAAGTCCTACAACACCCATATTAATAGATTTTGACCACTAACTCTTTCCTAAATCCCACAAAGGGAAACAAAGACAAACTTTTGGTCACTTAAATCAAATTCCAATCAAAAAATAATAATACTTGATATTTTAAAATAAACCTAAGATGGATAAAGGGGGTCTAGAAAAACACCATGTGATATACCTCTCAAAGGTCCCACTATACCACAAACACAGATATCCCAATAGAGGAAGAAAGATTGAAAACTCACAACATCACCATTGACCATCAAAACACAAACTTGGTGGATAGAAATATCAAGGGAAAGACCAAAATGAGAAAAAAAATAAAGATACAATATATCCAAAAACACCATCAGGTTTACATATTATCCCAATAAGTATCAAGAAAAAATCATATTAATAAAAAATTCGTCGAAAAAATAGAGATATTGAGCTTTATATATTTGAATTCCACTCAAAAGTTTGTCCTTTAAGACATTGTGCGGCCAAAAGACAAAACCCAATTCAATTAGGTGACCACAAACACCTTGTACGGATGGTCCTAAATCATGAAAGTCCTATCATTGATGTTTTAACCATCTTTAACAACTATTTCTCCCTAATCTGTGATGTAAATATCATCCTGGTAATATTGGTGATGCTGTAATATGTAGGAGATTTCATGAATCTTGAAAATATGTGGGGGAAGTTACTACAAATATATCATGTCTCTAATATATTTAAACACCTTTAATGTTCTAGAAAACCTTGTAAAAATATTGCATACATAACTAAACATTCACTACGCATTGTAAGGATACACCCTTAGGAACATGTAATCTCAAAAACTGAACTCTATATGCATTCTCCTATGACTATAAAATAGATTCCTATAGTCTTGCATTATATTCATTCACTTTTAGATCACCTTAACATTATCTATTATACTTTTCAACAATTTCTATCCAAGAATGGTTGACTCAGCATCCTCAGTCCATTATAATGTAGATTGGAATGGTCGAATATACAATGGTTCCAAAGGTTCCATACTAATAGTGGAGAGATAACTTTTATTGTAATTAAACTCCTCTAAGGGTATATTTCACACAAACATACCTCTAAAATCATGAATTCGTTCATAAAATATATACACTATAGTCATGATATTATACTCTATCAAACCATCAATATATGGTTGAAAAGAAATGATAAGACATAAATAAGAGATAGAAGAACAATGGATCTCTTTCTCACCCTATAGGTGAAATGGGGATCAAAATAAAATATGATCAAAATTGGAACCCCATGAATACTCATTATATTTTATGGTACTACCTTAAAAACACTTCTATAAATCTTAACAAATTTATCACTAAGATGTGAGCTGACTTCATTAGACATTCTATAATCACCCATATTAGATCAAAAATATCCTTAGATATGGTCAAATTGATGTTTTAGTCGATTTAAATTTACTCCCACTATCACTGGAGAACATCAAGTGGTTATATCAAACCCACAAGACCACATTGATCGGCCGTTATTTTTTGGTATACCAAGAACCAATAGGAAAACATTACAACTCAGTTAATCACTACAAAACACCAAAATTGGGTACTCAAAGAATAATAAATCTATACCACATAATAATGTACTACTAATGGTAGACTATGGTACTCATAGAGAAACATATAATGAAACATCTCTGGAATGAAAATCATTCCATATAACAGATCTTGATGTCTTTCATCCTTAAACCAACCCTCGATTGCATCACTAAAAATAAATCAATCACGGTTAGACATTTCTTGAAAATCCCTCATCTTGGAATCATCTATATTTTTTACTAAATATGACTACATTTTCATCTGATAAAGAAAAATTTTCACATTGACTAGTCCCATATCAAGGTGTTTCACTCCAAAATATTCCATCACCCTTCAACAGTCTTAAGACACATGCACACCACCACTATGTGACTTCCACCTTAGGGAATCCTCCACAGAATTCTCTTTATATTGTGTAATGAAAATTTAAATGTCATGTACCAATAATAACTCTATCCACTATTACTTCCAAAAATTCAATTCATTCTAGGAAAAAGTATATTATTGGCTTATATGATCTGTGAATACTACAAAACATTAACAGATAAGATAGTGTATCGACAATTTTAGGGAAAACCCTATGGTAGTAATATCTAAATAATGGGAGGTATTATTATATTACTTAAGTTATAATTTCCAATACCCATATGAGATAACCACCCTCCCCTGAAAATTTATGAAACCCAAACTAAGACCTAAATTATAATTGTAAACCTCTAACATAATTCTCTCCTACAGAAAATGAAGAACATAAAAACTAAAAATATTTTCCTTCAAATACTAAAACTAATATTAGAACTAGTTGGTCCACCTAAACACTTGATCATTTCTAGTCAATAATTTCATAAGATTTAGAACTTGGGAAAATGTTTTAGCATGAATCTAATAATATCCAGTAAGATAATGGAAACATCGTTCCTATATAATAATATTAGGGGAGATCCATGAAACCAAAATCTAGATATTATATTAATAAATGGACACGTAATTATAAACATGACATGAGACATGATACATGCCTCATAGTCCCAATACAAACATGTTGATGGCTTCTCGGTCAATGGATAAAATTGAAGGCCTCCCAACATGGCTAAAAATGATCTACATAATCCATCTAGGAAACTAAAAAAGGACATTGTCAGTAGAAACCATCCAAAAAATAGTCTAGAAACTCAAGGATCATAATAATTATCAACCCCATGAATACATATAAGGAATTCATTACACTTAATGGCATCTCAAAATATTTATAATGTTCATGACAACAAAATAATTTAGTAATAGATATGTCTTCATCCTTTACTCACATTTGATCTTACATGGACTATAGTTTGATCTTTGAGAACAAATTTATCCCTTAAACTATAAAATAAATTTTTAATTCATGGTAGAGTGTATCTGTTCTTCCCCATTAGTTAATTCAAATCACAATAATCAATGCACAACTACAAACTATCATCTTCCATCATTGCAAATAAAACTGATTCTCCCTAAGGGAACACACTAGGTCAAATGAATCGTATCATTAATAGATCATAAACCTAAATCTATATCTCCAACAAATAAATAAGGGACATCAAATATAAGGACATCAATATAAGAAGAACAAAATGTTCTAGAACTATCCAAAATTTAATCTTTCATCAAGGAGGTTGATCAATATCTTCTTAAGGAAAATAATTAGGGTATTTTTTTAACAACTCTAGGAAAACCCACATAATGAACGTCAAAAGAACTCAAAACTAACTCATATTATAATGAAGATATAGACCCTATACACATATGACCCATCTTAGGGTATCACTCACCAATGAACAACACCTAGTCTTTCCTAAATATATTAAATGACACACATTATGAAGAAATCCATGTTAGAATACACAAAATATAACCAATCCAAGTAAAGTATGATTTTGTAATGTTTTATACATAAATTTATGAAATATTATAAAGTGTGGTGGTAACCAAGAACTAGTTCACAATCTCTTTATCTATCAAAAAATATAGGTCTAGCTCCAATTGGGGCAGTCAACGATCGGCCTCCAACTTGCATAGTAAATGCAAAAAAAAGTCTCTATAAATAAATTACAAATTCGTGGACTAAGGAGGGTGAATAAAAGTATTTCATATATCTAGTATTAATTCAAACATATTCCAAAGTAGAAAGTAGAAAGATATTTCCTAAAATTTTGAAGGGAAAAGCTAGTTTCAGCAATTTTAAAGCATGCATCTGAGGAAATCTCATTACAGAACATTGTTGGTGAACACTAGTACTATTATGATCAATCAATTATCCCCAATTATTAAGGATATTATGGTTTATCCCACTCATTTCTCATCCCCACTCTGATTCTCAAATGATTAAATGTCATACCACTGTTGTTTCCTCACTTTAAACTGTTAAAAGGGACAGGTCTAAAATTACCATCTGGTCGAACGATGACTATATAAGAAGGTTGGGAACTATATATTTTAATTATGAAGCTCTATTTGTGAAAACCTGCTTATTCCTGGCCCACTATCACGGGTTTAAAAAATTCTTGACCCAGTTAGACTAGCTGATAAAGGCTGATACTTATAACCTACATGTTGAAACTTATTCTTTTAGACATAGAACTGAGAACCCATAGTCACATATGTTCTCAATAAATGATATTTTATTCACCCATATAGTGAAGATCAGGTCTCAAAAATTTTCTTCTCCATTACCTATGTCACCTTTAGAACATTAGTATATGATTTCAATATAAATTGAGTGACCTAGCGCTTGATCGTTGGATGCAATGCCTTCTCAAAATACCTATTACTTGCCAAATATTCTAGATTATGGTCTTAACCATAATATAAATGGTTCTTATATGCGATACTAAACAATATAACACTATAAATCTTAATTCAAATGGTATGGATCACCTTATATTAGAATTCCATTGTGGTTGAAAATAGAAACATAGAATATAACTTGTCCTTGAATATATCCCCTGAATAGTTGAATCCATGAAATCCCACATGAAATAATTCCACCAATAATGAGCTGACCCTTTAAGCGTCATCAATGATAAAGAATCACAATGATCCTATTGAAAACTTCTCTACATGAATTCTATATTAACCACCTCAAGCCTATTCTCTCTCTCTCTCAATCGGAACCTATTGTTGGAACTCTCAAATTTTCCATCTCTAAGTGTCATTATCATCATCACCCACTCTTTAGTGATCCTCTAGAATATACTGATGAAATTATTCTATATAAACTTAATAGGGAAGTCAACATGGTTCTGTATCTATAAATGACCAAATTTTAGTACACATAAACCCAAGATTATATTTTATGTTATTTTTCGTTAATTAACTCAATAACTGATTTTAAATTATGTACAACTATCTAAAGAAAATAAACAGTGGAAATTAACATAAAATTGACTGATCCTTAAATAGGTATCACCCTAAAAATAAGAATCACTATAAGTGGTATGTTTAATAAAAACGAAGTCCCTTACACCAGATCATCAGTTTCCATAAAAACATTTTTCCTATCTTGTTTCCCTTATTTAGATCATGTACTAAGCTTAGATGATATTATTTACCTACCTAACTAGGAATCCTCACTAGTTTCAAACACTACACACCATCCTATCTCTCAACCATCACCTTTGAATCCACTCTTTCTAGACCCACTCCCATTAAAAGTAACCCTCTCAGGATGATGATTAAGGGAAAGATATAATGATTTGTGGATTCTATCTCTAATAGTCCATGGGTTGGAAACTAGAACTAATGGTATATAAAACACAAATGTGAGAGGAATTACCATTTGTATATTTCAAGGATTAAGATATAAGAATAAAAAACTACTACTAAAACCCATTTATAAAATGAAATAAATATTATTACATGTATTTTAATACATAAACTAAGAGGAAAGGGTTATCTACCAAAGTTATAAAAATTTAGTGAAAATTAACACATGTGACTCTTGAAAAATACTTGACTACTCCTCCTAGATAGTAATTGTTGGTCGGAGTGGACACTCAAGAGGGGGGTGAATTGAGTTCCAATTAAAATTTTCTGTTAAAAACAATTTCTAATAAAATCCCCCAATTTCAAAAACAAATTAAACTGTAGTGAATTTATATAGATTATAATGGTTCAATTAGCTTCTCAAAGATTGATTAATTCTCAGTTAACTTAATCGTATGATTAAATTAACTTTTGAAAATAATTTACTGATTTATAATAAATATAAACACTTGCGAATTTAATTATCAAAGTAGCTTTGAAGATAGATTATATTTCAAAGTAATAGCAGCGGAATATGAAATAAATATGTATAGTATGGATATAGAGTATAACTATAAACACAGAGAAGTAACCAAGAGGTTCAGTCTCAAGCCGAGACTTAGTCCTCTCAAAAGTTTATATAAAAGTGATCCACACCCTGGATCGGGGTTAACAACAGTGAACACACTGTCCATGTCACAAGACCTCTACCACAGTTCTACGTGGGAAAACAAACAACAGCATCCAGCTGTCCAGGTCACAAGACCTCTACCACTATCCACAGTGGGAAGTGAAGTGTAAAAAGGTTTGCTGAGGATTTACATATCCTCCAGTGAAAGTACAGGAGTCAGTGTGTGTGTTTAATACAGCAGATAACACACACTGCTCAAAATGTAGAATGAATAAATCATAGAGAAGAGATGTGGAGTTTAGGAATGGCTCTAGTGATTTCAGTGTAGCACTGGACTCGTTTTGGAATTAATCAGAAATGATTCTGAGTCCTCTTCTCGATTTTGTTTGAGAAGCAGAGTGTCGTATGCTTCAGGTTCACAGGCGGTGAGATGTAGTCGATGAAGCTCTTCAATATTCTGTTGTATGCACACCACTCTTCTTGAGTAGGCTTGATTGTATATTTGATTCTGTCTTGCTTGGTTCTTCTTGTATGCACAGATCTCTTCTTGAGTATGTTGTATGCTTCCTTGTCTCTGTGTGTGTTTTCTCCTCGTTGTCTCTGTTATTGTTGTATCTTTCAGCAACGTCTTCTTGTATTTATGTCACGTGCTCCGTAGGACAGAAAAGGTTTCCTTTCCGCAGGTACGAGGTACGGTTTCCTGACATCCGACAACTTTTATTAATTAATTTTCAGGGTATTAAAATATAACTAATATGACCGTTGGTTAGAATAAATAAAGATAAAGATAAAGAAATTCAAACAGTTGTTTATGACTGTTCAAGAGATCGGTAGGTCATCAGCATTAGAGTAATGATCGGTGACTCAGATAGATCAGCATCGGTCTGTCATATGATCGGTGAGTCATTTTGATCAGCATCGGTCTATCATTAGATCGGTGACTCATTTTCATCGGTGACTCATTTGCATCAGTGAGTCATCTGCATCAGTGAGTCCTTGGATCGGTGAGTCTGATGGATCGGTGCGTCTGATGGATCGGTGCGTCTGATGGATCGGTGCGTCTGATGGATCGGTGAGTCTGATTGATCGGTGACTCTGATGGATCGGTGAGTCTGATTGATCGGTGCGTCTGATGGATCGGTGCGTCTGATGGATCGGTGAGTCTGATTGATCGGTGACTCTGATGGATCGGTGAGTCTGATTGATCGGTGACTCTGATGGATCGGTGAGTCTGATTGATCGGTGACTCTGATGGATCGGTGAGTCTGATTGATCGGTGACTCTGATGGATCGGTGAGTCTGATTGATCGGTGACTCTGATGGATCGGTGAGTCTGATTGATCGGTGACTCTGATGGATCGGTGAGTCTGATTGATCGGTGACTCTGATGGATCGGTGAGTCTGATTGATCGGTGACTCTGATGGATCAGTGAGTCTGATTGATCGGTGACTCTGATGGATCGGTGAGTCTGATTGATCGGTGACTCTGATGGATCGGTGAGTCTGATTGATCGGTGACTCTGATGGATCGGTGAGTCTGATTGGTCGGTGACTCTGATGGATCGGTGAGTCTGATTGATCAGTGCGTCTGATGGATGTTGAATCCAGAAGACTTCCAACATACTTTTCAAGTCAATAAGCATAGTTAAAAACATGATAACAGATTCATTCATATATTGGAATTATGTTTATGAGACATCAAACCAGATTAAGCAGCAATGAGTTGTGATGATTTGTGATTATTAAAACATCAGTTATAAACATGAAATCAGCAATCTTCTAGAGGGCTCAACAATCTCCCCCTTTTTGATAATCACAAATCTTCATATATATATATAAAATAATAAAAAAAACTCCCTCTTAAAATAACCTTCCCATATAAAGTATTCAGATTTCTCCCCCTGAGATATTGATCTCCCTCTTCATATATAGAGTACTCCCCCTTAGATATATATTTCCCCCATTATATATCTTTCTCCCATTATATATATCTTCTTTCTCCCATTATATATATCTTCTTTCTCCCCCTTTGGGATAATCAAAAAGGAGGGAAAACAGATAAGGGAAAAGAGAAGCAGGGTGCAGAGAGGATAGAACATAACACAAAGGAAAAAAAACAAATTTGATAAAGTCACAGAAAAGGAGATAAGCAATACATAGATCACCCCATCAAAAACAATACAGGGCTATTTGTTGGGATACAAAGGGGATTTCCCTTTATCCTTTGGATCAATGGTAGGTAATGTAGAAGGCTTGGAGGCAGGCTGTAGTTCACGGAGCTGAAGTGGCGGCAGGACAACTCGGGCAGGTGCAGTTGAAGGTGTCACAGAGGGTTGTTGAGAAGGAGCAGGAGATGGATGAGAAGCTTTCTGAGAGACTGGCTGTAACTAAGATAGAGCTTGGGCAACAGACAACTAATTTGGAGCGACATCAGAGGCACTGAGAGGTTCAGATGTAGGGAGTACAATTGCAGTGGCCTGTGCATCCAAGTACGGTTTCAACAGATGAATGAAGTCCTGAATGACTTCTGCGCCATACTTCAGAGATTTTTCAAAATCATCCTTGTTTTCCATGAACTGCACCAAGGAAGGGACAAAATCTTGCAATTGGCGAACTTGAGTGGTGAAGGCCTGAGTGACTGGAGGTAATTTCAGATTCTCTGCCAAGACTTTGAAGTTTGCAGCCATCTCATGTTTTGTATTAATCTTGGAAAAGTAAGTATCAACTTTTCCCTTGATCTCTTGCAGGGCTTTCTTAGCATCTTCTGAATATACTAAGGCCATCTTATGACTATTATCACAGAGCTCTTTCATCCTCCTCAAAGATTCTAAGTCAAGAATTTGTCTTATAGCAGCTAGCTCTGCATGCACAACTTCTCTGAGAGCTTCTATCTCACGAGTAGTGATTTTGGTTACCTTGCCTGTACTGGCTTGGCTGACTATATGAGTTAGTTCAGCTTTCAACTTCCTCAGGTCAGACTTGTTGAGATGTTCAATCAGATTTCTCAAAACTTCCATCATACCAGAGATGGTTGATCTGAACTCATTTGATAGAGAAAGTAAGCTAACTTGGAGATCATTCAAAGTTTGATTCAAAGAGGCTAGGTGCCTACCAACAAAGTCACCAGTAGCAGTCAAGTCTGGCTTGAGAACATCTGACACTGCCGTTGAAAAAGCTTTCAAGGAATTTTCAGAAACATGCAGAGATACTTGATGAAGGGCATTGGAAAGTTATTCTCTGACTATATCTCTCACAGTGGTTAGCAATTCAGTCTTAAACTTATCCAAATCAGCTCGAGAGATTTCAGAACCAGGTAAATTCACATTTACAGGATCAACAGTAGGAATAGAACTCGCTTCTCTTGGAAGGTTCCTTTTCACAGCTGCAGCAGATTCTGGCAATTCGTCTTCTTCTTCAGAATAGTCTAAGCCCAAAACAGCATATCCAGGGTAGTCATCCCAAACAGCAGCACACAGGGTGTAGTTGGGTTTCTCATAGCTTGCTGTTCCACTGATTTTTGATGAGTCAGCCTTGCCACTGATATGGATTTATGGTACTGACTGAGGTTGTTCTGCCTGATCTACAGCAAGACCATCCACTGGTCTGTTAACACTATCAGCAGCAGCTTCAACATCATCAGCATCATCATCATCACCACCAAGATTGTCATCAGCATCACCTTGCTCATTATTACTCTGCTCAGAGGCTTCACTGTGATATTCCTCAGTATCAGAGTCTTCTTCATCATCAAGAATAGGTTCTGACTCTGGTAGGGTCAAGGGTGGACTATCAGGTCTAAATTCTATTCTTTTCTTGGGGCTAGTAGTGTCTGGATCACTCCTATCATCAGGAGAAGACACACTTCCTTCTTCAGTTGCAGCTTTTGTTTGCTCATCATCATCAGAATAAATTGGTTCCTCATCTGGTTTTAATCCAGGATCTCTCAAATCCTTTGGCCTCTTGCCATGATCTATGGGATTGTAGGCTTCATACAACTTATCTTCATCTGCAACCCAGCACTTCTTCCATGGATTCCAATTGATTTTCATCCACTTGCAGATCTCTTTGTTGAGACAGAAGGTACGCTCTGTTTCAACAACTTCATCATCTTCATCAACACATTCCAGATTCTGGAGCATAGTAGATATCATTTTTGAATAAAACAACGCTGTGGCTTTCTTGGAAGGTTTCAGCATACTAGCTATGTGGACCATCACATATCTACACAGATTTATCTTTTCATGGGTTTTGAGCAGAAACAATAGAAAAACATCTTGAAACTTAACAGCAGCAAAATCTCCTCTTCGAGGGCAAAGTTGGTGCTGAATAAACTTGAATAGGAGTCTGCTTTCACCATCTAATTCTGAAGCTGTGATTCTCCTCGATTCTCTGTTTCCAGTTAGGAGATCTAGCGCTAGCTCATAAGAAAAATAGTCAGTGACTGGGGGTATATTGCCAGCATAGTCCTCATATCGACCTTCATGAGATACGTTTAAACATTCAGCCCACTGCTTAGATGAGAAAGATATTTTCTTTCCTTTTACAACAGACGACATCCTAGCAGCTTCCACACCATCAAGCGTGATTTTCAGGTTCATGTAAAACTCATGTACTATCTTTGGATAATCTATTCGGGCGTTTTCTGAAAACCAGTCTATCCATCCTTGCGATTCAAGAACTTGTAGCAATAGGGACTTACTTGACAGAAGCCACGCCGAGTTTACTTCTTTTTCTACAGCAACAATCCGAGTTTCCAGGTTCGGATTTACTGAGCGTTGAGAGGTACTGCTCGACTCGCCTCGAGCACGCTTTGAAGGTACAAGGCTATCTGGTCCTTTGCTCGGTCTCTTTTGCTTAGCCATTCGAGGATTTGGAGAGGCAGGAGTTCGAAGGTTCGAAGGTTCGAAGCAGAGGGGAAGAGAGGTTGAGAGGTTCGGCGGGAAATGAAAGGTCAAAGGTTTAGGGAAGATAAATAGCCACGTATCATTTATTTTATCATTTAGGGTTCCCATCAAAAGTAATTTACTAATTAATAAAAAGTAATTTTTAAAAAAAAAAAATCGGTTTGACAGAACAGTGTGACAGATCGGTTCCACAGATCGGTTTCACAGATCAGCTTCACAGATCAGTTTCACAGATCAGTTTCACAGATCAGTTTCACAGATCAGTTTCACAGATCAATCATACACAATTCTTGTTTAATAAATTTCATTCTTTCAGAGCATAAGGGCTTTGTGAAGATGTCAGCTAATTGATTTTCAGAACTAACAAATTCTAGAGAAATATCACCCTTCTGGTAATGATCTCTTAGAAAGTGATGTCTGACATCAATGTGCTTAGTTCTAGAGTGAGACACAGGGTTCTTGGATAAGTTGATTGCACTAGTGTTGTCACAGTTAATTGAAACATGTTTAAGATCAAATCCATAATCCCATAGAGTGTGTTTCATCCACAAAATGTGTGCACAGCAGCTACCAGCAGCTATGTATTCTGCCTCGGCAGTAGACAATGCAACTGAATTCTGTTTCTTACTACACCATGATACTAGGGATTTTCCAAGCAAATGACATGTTCCTGATGTGCTTTTTCTATCTAACTTACAACCAGCAAAGTCAGCATCTGAATAACTCATTAACTCAAAGGATTGTCCTTTTGGGTAAAACAAACCTAAATTTATAGTATACTTAAGAAACTTAAAAATCCGTTTAACAGCTAATAAGTGTGATTCTTTAGGATTAGCTTGAAATATAGCACACATACACACACTAAACATAATATCTGGTCGACTAGCAGTAAGATAAAGTAAGCTTCCAATCATACCTCTGTAATTGGTTTGATCAACTGGTTTCCCAGTTTCATCAACATCCAATTTACAGGTAGTACTCATAGGTGTATTACTTTCCTTAATACTATCCAATCCAAAACGTTTTAAAAGATCCTTTGTATATTTACTTTGATTCAAAGTAATACCATTTTTAGTTTGAAAGATTTGAAATCCAAGAAAATACTTAAGCTCTCCCATTAAGCTCATTTCAAATTCATTTTGCATGACTTTTGAAAAATCAGTACATAAGGAGTTTTTAGAAGATCCAAAAATAATATCATCAACATATATTTGTACAACTAAAACATCTTTAGAAACTCTTTTAATGAAAAGAGTTGGATCAGCAATCCCTTTAGTAAAACCTTTTGAAATAAGGAAATTGCTAAGTCTATCATACCAAGCTCTTGGAGCTTGTTTCAAACCATATAAAGCTTTAGAAAGTTTAAAAACTTGATTTGGAAAATGGGGATTAGTAAATCCAGGTGGTTGTTCTACAAAAACATCTTCAATTATAAAACCATTTAGAAATGCACTTTTAACATCCATTTGATATAATTTGAAATCCCGATGTGCAGCATATGCAAGTAAGATCCTAATGGCTTCTAGTCTAGCTACAGGTGCAAATGTTTCCTCATAGTCTATACCTTCTTCTTGACTATATCCTTGTGCAACTAGTCTAGCTTTGTTTCTAACTATATTTCCAGATTCATCTATTTTATTTCTAAACACCCATTTTGTGCCTATTGTCAAAGTGTCCTAAGGTCTGTCAACTAATTCCCAGACTTTGTTCCTTTCAAACTGATTTAATTCTTCTTGCATAGCCATTACCCAAAATTCATCGTTGATAGCATCATTGATATTTTTAGGTTCTGACTGTGAAAGAAAAACTTGATGTTCAACATGGTTTCTTAGAGAGGCTCTAGTCTGCGTCCCTCTATATAGATTTCCTACAACAGCATCTAAGGGATGGTTCTTTAGAGTCCTAGATGGTCTTGAAAAGATAGGGCTAGAAATTTCAGGTTCATCTAGAGATTGAGGTTCAACAGAAGCAGATTCTGGAGAATGTCCAGAACTGGATGCTTTTATAACAGGTTCTTTAGATTTATCATTAAGGTCCAGAATAGACAAATCTTCTTCAAGATTCCCAAGAGAGGTTTTAGGCTCATGTGGATCAGTTTCATCAAATTTGATGTGAACAGATTCTTCCACACATTTGGTTCTCTTATTGAAAACTCTATAGGCTTTACTAGAGATAGAGTAACCTAGGAAAATTCCTTCATCACTCTTGGATGCAAATTTATCCAGATTATCTTTAGTATTCTGAATAAAGACTTTGCAGCCAAAAACTTTGAAGTAGTTTACCTTAGGTTTCCTATGGTTCCACAACTCATAAGGGGTTTTCTTTAGAACAGGTC
Source organism: Viscum album (assembly GCA_963277665.1). Lineage (NCBI taxonomy): Eukaryota > Viridiplantae > Streptophyta > Magnoliopsida > Santalales > Viscaceae > Viscum > Viscum album. The sequence continues at coordinate 1,651,156,896 of OY728132.1, read as the reverse complement.
TAATCAAGACTCTATTAATGACATAACAAGCTGTATTAACAGCTTCAGCCCAAAAGTAAATTGGCAGGTCATATTCATTGAGCATGGTTCTAGCAATTTCTTGCAGGGTTCTGTTTCTTCTTTCTACTACACCATTCTGTTGGGGTGTCCTAGGGGCAGAAAAGTTATGAGAATAGCCATTGAGTGAGCAGTAAGATTCAAAATCATGATTCTCAAACTCACGACCATGATCACTTCTTAGGGTCTTAATCTTGAGTCCACTAAGATTTTCTACAGACTTGGAGTATTTAACAAAGTAAGAGCAAGCTTCACTTTTGTGAGCTAGAAAATATACCCAAGTATATCTAGAAAAGTCATCTACGAGAACATAGACATAGTGCTTACCATTTAAACTAGAAACTCTTGATGGTCCAAACAAATCCATGTGAACCAATTCAAGTGGCTGAGAAGCTGAAACTTCTTTCTTTGATTTAAAAGAAACTTTGTGTTGTTTTCCCTTTTGACAGGGATTACAAACTTTGTCTGCTGGAAATTCAAGTTTGGGTAAGTCTCTAACCAAGTTCTTCCTAGAAAGTTTTCTAAGTGAGTGCACATTGCAGTGTCCTAATCTTCTGTGCCAAAGCCAAGACTCTTTATGAAAAGCATTTAAACAAGGAATGTTCTGTTTAGCTAAAGAATCTAAATCAACAACATAAACATTTTCATTTCTTAAAGCATAAAATACTAAAGCATTTTTAGAGTTAAAAACATTGCAAGAATCATTTTCAAATTTAACATGAAAACCATCATCACATAACTGAGAAATGCTTAATAGGTTATATTTAAGTCCATCAACAAATAAAACTTTAGAAATCAAAATTGAATCAGTGTTACCAATCTGGCCTAGGCCGATGATTTTTCCTTTAGAGTTATCACCAAAGGTGACAAATCCTCCATCAACTTTTATTAAGCTCTTAAAGAAAGAATAATCTCCAGTCATGTGTCTTGAGAACCCACTGTCTAAATACCATATCTTCTTGTAACAGCTCTTCAAGCAGGTCTCCTACAAAACAGATTTAGATGGAAGATGATTTTGGTACCCAGATCTTCTTGGGTCCAGACAGGTTAGCCAATAACACTTTAGGTACCCATATTTGTCTAATGGGTCTCATATAATTTGTAGAAATAACATTCTTTGAAAGATAAACCTTATTAGATTCATAACTATGAGTATAACTGGTTGAGGCATAAGAAGTTCCAGAATCAACTATCTTCTGTCCAGATTTAGGAATGAATCTAGTTTTGGCAACTTTCCTTTGTCCAGGTTGGTATCCTATACCAGTAGTGTATCTAGGTGCAACTTGCTTTCCTAGCATTTGTGTTAGAGTATTTTTACCATTGGTGAACTTCTCTAAGTCTTTCTTGAGTTGCTCATTAGACAATTTTAGTTCAGTATTCTCTTTAAGCAGCTGAGCATTCTTTTCTACTTCTATATCCAGATCAGATTTATGCTTAACACTTAAAGCATACTGTTTCTTTAGACCTTTATATTTATCTTTAAGCTCATTACATGTTTCTTCTAGCATGTCACAGTATTCAAACAATTCATATTTTGACATGTTTTCTGAGTCAGAATCTTCTCCAGAATAGTATGAATTAAAAGCAGGAGTCTCTGATGTTACCTCAGAAGTGTTTGTCATGAAACACATGTTGGCACGATTCTTTTCAGAGTCTGAAGATTCAGCTTCACTTGTGCTGTCTTCTGAAGCACTCCAAGTAGCCTTCATGGCCTTCTTGTACTTGTTATCCTTGTATTCATATTTCTTTTCATACTTCAGCTTTGGACAGTCGGCATTAATGTGTCCTTTCCTCTTGCACTCATAGCAGACAACATCATCTGATTTGTCGTTCTTCTTCCAGTCCTTTTTCCATTTCCCTTGTTGGTCATACTTTCCCTTGTAATTTGGTTTCCTAAAGAATTTCTTTTTCCTATAGAACTTTTTGAATCTCCTGGCTATTTGAGCCATCTCATCATTACTGTCAGAATCATTTTCACTTTCCTCACTGCTTGAACTTTCATTGATAGCTTGAAGCGTTTCCTTATCCTTATTCTTTGAGGTTGTAGTCTTGAAGGCAATAGACTTCCTTTTAGGTTCATCATCTTCTTCTTTATTTACATTAAGCTCTTCTTCATACATCATCAGCTTACCAATTAATTCCTTGACAGGTAGAGCAGCAATGTCACTGGATTCTCTAATGGAGACAGAGGTTCCTCTCCATCTTTCAGGTAGACATCTCAAAATTCTCATAATTTGTTCCTTTGCTGGAACATCCTTTCCCAGAGAAGTCATTGTGTTGACAATTTCATTGAACCTGAGATACATATCAGAAATGGGTTCATCAGGGTTCATCTTAAAATTATCATACTTAATAGTATAGGTATTCAATCTCATCTCCTTAACATTTGTTGTTCCTTCATGAGAAACAGCTAAGGTATCCCAAATTTCATATGCAGTTTTACATGCAGAAATTCTATTAAACTCTTCATCTCCTAGAGCACAGTACAGAGCATTCATAGCTTTACAATTGTTATTGTAAGCAGTCTTTGTAGGTTCATCCCAAGTAGATCTAGCAGTAGTGGGAATTTTGTATTCAGATTCAATAGCAGTCCAAATATCAAAACCTATGCTTTCTAGATGAATTTTCATTTTCAGTTTCCACTGAGCATAATTAGTTCCATTTAAGAAAGGTGGCCGGTTAGTAGCAGCACCCTCAAGTCTATTATCCATGATATTACAAAAAGGAATTTTAAAGAGATAAATATTTAGAAATAACAGAAATTTTAAGAACTTTAAAATACAACTAAAATCACAGTTCAAAAGCAGAGCACTTTTAGAAAGTATTAACAACCTCTGATACCAAGTGTTGGTCGGAGTGGACACTCAAGAGGGGGTGAATTGAGTTCCAATTAAAATTTTCTGTTAAAAACAATTTCTAATAAAATCCCCCAATTTCAAAAACAAATTAAACTGTAGTGAATTTATATAGATTATAAAGGTTCAATTAGCTTCTCAAAGATTGATTAATTCTCAGTTAACTTAATCTTATGATTAAATTAAATTTTGAAACTAATTTACTGATTTATAATAAATATAAACACTTGCGAATTTAATTATCAAAGTAGCTTTGAAGATAGATTATATTTCAAAGTAATAGCAGCGGAATATGAAATAAATATGTATAGTATGGATATAGAGTATAACTATAAACACAGAGAAGTAACCAAGATGTTCAGTCTCAAGCCGAGACTTAGTCCTCTCAAAAGTTTATATAAAAGTGATCCACACCCTGGATCGGGGTTAACAACAGTGAACACACTGTCCAGGTCACAAGACCTCTACCACAGTTCTACGTGGGAAAACAAACAACAGCAGCCAGCTGTCCAGGTCACAAGACCTCTACCACTATCCACAATGGGAAGTGAAGTGTAAAAAGGTTTGCTGAGGATTTACAGATCCTCCAGTGAAAGTACAGGAGTCAGTGTGTGTGTTTAATACAGCAGATAACACACACTGCTCAAAATGTAGAATGAATAAATCATAGAGCAGAGATGTGGAGTTTAGGAATGGCTCTAGTGATTTCAGTGTAGCACTGGACTCGTTTTGGAATTAATCAGAAATGATTCTGAGTCCTCTTCTCGATTTTGTTTGAGAAGCAGAGTGTCGTATGCTTCAGGTTCACGGGCGGTGATATGTAGTCGATGAAGCTCTTCAATATTCTGTTTTATGCACACCACTCTTCTTGAGTAGGCTTGATTGTATATTTGATTCTGTCTTGCTTGGTTCTTCTTGTATGCACAGAGCTCTTCCTGAGTATGTCGTATGCTTCCTTGTCCCTGTGTGTGTTTTCTCCTCGTTGTCTCTGTTATTGTTGTATCTTTCAGCAACGTCTTCTTGTATTTATGTCACGTGCTCCGTAGGACAGAAAAGTTTTCCTTTCCGCAGGTACGAGGTACGGTTTCCTGACATCCGACAACTTTTATTAATTAATTGTCAGGGTATTAAAATATAACTAATATGACCGTTGGTTAGAATAAATAAAGATAAAGATAAAGAAATTCAAACAGTTGTTTATGACTGTTCAAGAGATCGGTAGGTCATCAGCATTAGAGTAATGATCGGTGACTCAGATAGATCAGCATCGGTCTGTCATCTGATTGGTGAGTAATTTTGATCAGCATCGGTCTATCATTGGATCGGTGACTCATTTGCATCGGTGACTCATTTGCATCGGCGAGTCATCTGCATCAGTGAGTCCTTGGATCGGTGAGTCTGATGGATCGGTGCGTCTGATGGATCGGTGCGTCTGATGGATCGGTGCGTCTGATGGATCGGTGAGTCTGATTGATCGGTGACTCTGATGGATCGGTGAGTCTGATTGATCGGTGCGTCTGATGGATCGGTGCGTCTGATGGATCGGTGAGTCTGATTGATCGGTGACTCTGATGGATCGGTGAGTCTGATTGATCGGTGACTCTGATGGATCGGTGAGTCTGATTGATCAGTGACTCTGATGGATCGGTGAGTCTGATTGATCGGTGACTCTGATGGATCGGTGAGTCTGATTGATCGGTGACTCTGATGGATCGGTGAGTCTGATTGATCGGTGAATCTCATGGATCGGTGAGTCTGATTGATCGGTGACTCTGATGGATCGGTGAGTCTGATTGATCGGTGACTCTGATGGATCGGTGAGTCTGATAGATCGGTGACTCCGATGGATCGGTGAGTCTGATTGATCGGTGACTCTGATGGATCGGTGAGTCTGATTGATCGGTGACTCTGATGGATCGGTGAGTCTGATTGATCGGTGACTCTGATGGATCAGTGAGTCTGATTGATCGGTGCGTCTGATGGATGTTGAATCCAGAAGACTTCCAACATACTTTTCAATTCAATAAGCATAGTTAAAAACATGATAACAGATTCATTCATAGATTGGAATTATGTTTATGAGACATCAAACCAGATTAAGCAGCAATGATTTGTGATGATTTGTGATTATTAAAACACAGTTATAAACATGAAATCAGCAATCTTCCAGAGGGCTCAACAGTAATTTATCATCTGATTGCCAACATATTCTTTTTGACACAACAAAATTATATATGCATCGAGTGATCATAACATGTATGGGCACTAGGATACTCATTCAAACCAATCATATAAATTTTAAAATAAGAATATTACTTCCCATTTAATAAAAATGTTAATCTAACTCATCTCTTAAACAGGTAATACTAGTTTTCCCATCATCACCATGGCTCCCTCACCATATAATGCACATAATTAAACAATCCAATTTAAAAAATATATATAAATGATGTCACCTCTATATTATTCTCCACTAGTTTTTCACTTTCACACCCAAATTCCATACATCCTATTCACATCCCTTAAAAATGTATGTAATCTCTGATGTGATTAAGGCATCATACCTAAAAATATCAACCATGTGTAGGTCCCAACATCTCTTGTTAAAATCATTCCATATAAGAATATCATCATAATAATCATCCCATATATAACTATGTGTATGTATAAACTCCACTACAATATTTGTAAATAAATTATACTACAAGACATCACATATTAGGAAGGTACACCTATGGGAAGTTGGATAAAGAATGAATAGATTCAAGTATGCACAATGCCTCATGAGATTACTTCCCATAGATAAATATATAATAAAACCAAGATCAGTCATAGTCTAAGTATGATGAATCATTGTACCAAAAGACATTATACCTTGAGATACACCCACACATATCTATATCTAATAAGAGATTTGGAGAGAGGGTGAGTTATCCATATATTCCGTTTATATCTAGGATGTTAAGAAAAACACCCCCTTAATCATTTGGTTGCTGGTTTTCCTTGAAATGCCGGTGGGTAATGAATAAAATTAGAAAATATTAATAGTATCATAAATAGACTATAGTAGTGGGAAAATAAGCACGTGGAATCATCTCCTTTTATTGTCATGATAGACCCCTAGCTACCAAATATAATATAAGATTGTAAATAATAACCCATGAATACAAGAATTTTTTAATTAATTTATTAATGATTAATTAATTTACATTAACATTTTATAATGTTATCATTTTAATCTTATTAATCCCAGTGTAAATTTATCTATTTGTCCACTTTCTAATATTATCAAAAATATCATCATCATCTAAACATAGTTTTAAAATTTTATAAAAACCAAAATACTTCATTAAAAAATATTATAAACTTTATATTTTGAACCCAAGCTCATCAGAAAAAATATTCAACAATACCATCATTTGAACTGATGCGATATTAAGAATTTGACATTACTTCCATCAACAATAATTTATCCCATGGGTTGAATATTTATTAATTTATCATTCATTATTTATCTATTTACATTAAGAATCCACTTAATATACCACATCAAAATCATACATTCTATACAGAGATTCTAACTACATAATGAAGTAGGATACCATCAAATAACTCCCATCCATCAATTCCCATAGAAAGCATCAAAATTCAATAGAATCATTCATAAAGTCACACTCTAAATTCATCAATACTTTCTCAATGTCCCAAGATATTATGCATAACATAAAATATCTTTACCTCATTTGTAAAAACCATCACTACACTGTGGCCACCTAAACCATTTCTCATCCATCAACATATCTTTTATAAAATAGCCATCTACTTCTATCCCAACAAAATTCATGATTGAAACCCACACATGGTTATCTAAAAATAAAAACAATAAGCGTAAATTACTAGGGGAAAAAAACATTTGAAAATAATTTTCCATATATTCAAAAAGGATCTATGGCCATATAACCATGATACATAGGCCTTCCACAATTAAAATTTATCTTATTTATCCGGAAAGAACTTGTTATTGGAGAAAGACCAATTTAATTCCCATGTTTAATTAATAAATTTATTATAAATAAATTTCAATCATTTTTAAAACTATAAATAATTAATAATTTGGAGAAATCCTAAATAGAAACATGCATGTAGAATTACATTAATGTTACTTCAAAAACAAGGAAGACTGTATATTAAATTACATGTATCTTTTTTAATCATGTTATTATAATTATTATGGAATTATGTTATTAACCAATGTTTTAGAAAAATAACAATGACAACTTTAAAATATCCACAATAGCTACATATCACATTCTCTATATAACAAGTGGTAATAAAAACTTAACAAGAAACTCATTTGATAAGAAAAACCAATACCAAAAAACATTATTTATTTCATTTCCATGTTTTTAAATAATCATTTTAATTTTATTCTAACCCAAAGGATTAATGAATGATAATATCATAATTTAACATTAAATAAAGAGTGAGATTATAGTCCCCCCAACATCAAAATAAATATCACAACATTATCTAAGAAATAATTGAACACCGAGAACAAAAATATTATGAACTATTTTATGGGGATTCAGTGAATTTTTAATGGTGAATCCCAATCGGTTTGGATGATGTTTTACAAACTTATATTGGTCTAGATTTTACACCATACCATAAATCTTGTTATTTGATAAGGATATTTATTCATGTGAAATTACTATAGAATTATATGATAGGACTCTGTAATAATGTGTAAATTGATATTGCACTATAGTAGTTTGTGATTGGTGACACTGATAAGTCACTATAACTCAATGGATAACATTTCTAATTACATTGTAGCATAATTTACATGGGTGTCTACATAAAATGTATCATGGTGGATTTAATGTTTGTAAAGTTGTCTAGTATCATCTTTTTCATTATGAGATTATTCGATCTTGGTTTTCTATGTGTTCATTTGAAATTCAAAAAATCACTCTATAATTTTATTGATGATATTTGTGTGGTTTTATACCTATTTATATACATTATAATTTTTCATGAACATTATATATTGATGTTCCCCATTTGATCTACTTCTTCTTCTTTTGATGAGACTTTTCTTCATATGTAAGCATTTCTGTCATTGTGGCTCCCTGGTTTTCCACAAAAAGATGATGCATTAAACATTGTCCTATTAAGAGCCCTATATTATTAATATATAGAAACTAAATAAATTGAATATTATAAAACATGTAATTGAATATATGGATAAAAACATAAGTGAATAAAACCATTGGAGAATAGAAAACTGTCCTTCAATCCCTATAGATTAATCATTAGAATTGGTGGGTTGATTCTAATCAAAGGGGCTTCAACGTCCTTCAAAAATCTCTCCTAGTTTCTTAGGATATGAGAGATTTGATGTGAAATGAGGAAAAACTGATGGTATCCCCAATATATAATTGAGATGTTTAATCCAAATTCATTAATTGAAAAGATAATCATGTTGTGAATTCCATGAATCCCACATCCATCAAAGATTCAGTCACCTCATCACTAAAACCCAAAAAAACACTACATGAACCAATAATTCATACCATTAATCTTTTTTATGAGGAAGCCCATAATACTACCATGAAACCCATATAGTCATGAACCATGATTGAATCTTCCAATTAAAATTCTGTCATTATTTGAAAATTCACATCAATAATTATATGTACAACCATAGTTCCATCTTTCAAAAATCGTCAACTACCTCATGCTCAGATTGGGAAAGTCACTGAAAAAACTGATACATTATAATTTATTAAATAAAAATTCACCCAATAGATATTCATTTGGTTACCATTATGAGGATTATTTCATTGAATCAAGATTTAGGTTATTTATATACAGATCTAATTTGGTCCATGGATATATATAAAACTTCCCATATTAAAATTTATCCATATTTCATGTGTTGGATCACAAAAATTATATTCAAATAAAATATAAATAATTTTATAATTATTTCAATCAAATAAAATAACATTGGAAAATTTAGTGTCCATACCTCTAGAGATTATTAAAAAATATTGAACTTTTCCAAATTAATTAATTTTTCTGAAAATATAATGTTAGAGTAGATTTACTACCATGCCTAGAAATAGTTCTCTTTGAATTTATATTTTTATTTAACATGTAGAACATATTTTTTTTAATGTAAAATTTGATCGTAAATTATTCAGGATTCCATATTCTGACATCACCTTAACAACTTCACTTTTATATTCTCAGGTTGGAAGTAAAATAATCTTACCCTTATGATTAGTATTAAAACATGATATTTTATTTTCATACTAAGTAACCTCATCCTATTTCTTTATAATCTTGAATTTAACATTCATACATCATCTAATGATTATTTTATAACCCTATTCAACTTCTATAACATAAATATTTTATTCAACAGAATATTGAGGATCTTCATCACCCTTATCTGTATCTTCTTTATTGGATGAATAAAAAATATATTCTCTTAATGTAAAATCTAATAATATATCATCAATAATATTTTTGATATATAAAAATCAATTTTAACAAATCATTTTATATAAACCAATTTTATTATTTCCACGATCAATATCATCCAAAAACTATCAAAAATAGATAGATCCTCAACTTCACACCATGTTTTATATTTAGATTTGAACTTTTTACTTGATTTTTTTAGTGTATCTTTTAGATTTATTCTCATTTTTATTTAATCATGAAAAACCTTCTATGGTGTATCCGAGATCCATACATTCGAAAGTGTTTTTTTCTTTTAATCCTTTTTTTATCATGTATATATTTCTATTTCTTTCGAAAATAACCCTGTAAGATAGGATAAAAAAACTCCCTTTTCCATCTGTGGAAATTATCCTTCAGTAAATTATTAACTAATTTTATCTTAATACCATTTTTAATTTCATTTATTTTTATTTTTTATATAATCCTTAGTACCGAATTCTATTGCTCTAATATTTTTGTGGAAAGAAATTCCATTTTTCAATTACACATTATTATCACCATTTTAAACGATTATAATTATTCATTTGGGTCCCAATAAAATCCTAAAAACTATTATTAGTTATATACTAAGTGTAATTTGTAGATACCCTCACATTAAACACATTAACATTATATAACTTTTGTGGAATTCATAAATATTATACAAATACACACCAAAATAACATTGTTCATATAGTACCTTTAGATACATAGATACATAAAAACATGTCATCTCCCACTAGGTTCTTATTTACTAGTACCCTTATTAGACACATCAAACATAGTACATATCATCATAACCTAGAGAAAAAGGAAAAAAACTTGGTGAGTTAAAATGAAAAGTAAGGGTAAATTAGTGATAAATGTAAGCATAAACATGAGTATAATGGTATGATAATGTGATCATGGAAAAGGAATATCATATCCTAAATATTAAATAGAATGACATAAGGATTTGAAGTTCATAATACATGAATCATAATGGAATATTGATCATAATCCATGAAATCATAACACATGAATATGATAGGGAATTGTGGAAACACATAACCATATACTGATTTCCATAGTATCCATGGAATTACTACCAAGACCATCTTAGTGGATAAAGTCCATTACTAAACCGGGTAACCCATGTTATAGCCCTGTATTACTAAACTGTGTGAACCTCATTCAAGTCTTGTATTGTTGAATTGAGTAACCCTCATTCAGGCGCTTTATTACTAAACCATTTGACACTCATTCCACCCCACTATTTATTAACTAAGTAACCCTCATTTCATCCATATATTACTAAACTGAGTAACCCTCATTCCCACCTTGCTTAATCTCATGAGATATAAATCATTACCCAATTCATTTGACTGAGATATAGGTCTCACCCCTCACATGATGAAATAACACATACATGTTCCATAAGATCATCAATAAATATATCATAATCCGAGAAATTAAATTGGTATCTTTAACATGTAAATATATCATAACCTATGGAATGACACAGGTCTCATGATCAATTTAATACAAACATAACTTATGAAAAGAATAGGGTTTCATAATCATATAACCCATGAAAGAAAATGAGTAACATAAAATCATGTCATTAAAACATAATCCAATCATAGAAATAATATGAATGGAAAAATTAAATAAAATCCCAATAATGGAATGATTAACACCAATGGATGTTTTCTTATATGGTAAATAATTTTGAAATATATTTTAAAAACACTTCATGAGGTAAACACCCTTTCTTATTTGGAAAATAATTTTTATTACAGAAAACATTTTGAAAAAAATATTCCTTCAAAATATATTTAAAAACATATAAATTATGATAGAAAAACAATAAATTATTTTAAAATCCATTTTTCCTTGAAAATTATCTTTATCGAAATTTTTAAAACATTTTTTAAAACATGGTTTTTTAGTACAATACATTTTGGACTGAAGAGAGGGACGATCCATTTTTACTAAAATAATTATCATAAGTATAAAAGATTTAAATAATGGTACTAAAAATGAGGATATAATAAATAAAATTAGGTTAACAAAAATCATTAATATTATTGAGAGATGTATCATAATATTTAATCAAAGGTAGAATAAACATGAACAGTCTTGAAAAGAAATGAGATTGTCTCAATAGACTCTTATAACTTGGTAACATGGGATCATAATGTCCATGTATGAAAAAGAATTTAAATAAGCTTAATATGTCCAGAAAATAATTATATACATGATATAATATTAAAAATGTAAGTAAAAACACCTAAAAAAGTGTTTATGTGGATGGAAAAACATGATTCTCAAAGAAGGAAAAATGGAAAAAACTGGTTTACTTGTTTGTTAGCTTTTGAAAGTTAAATCCCATGAATTAAAAATCATAGAATTTATATGTTAATACCCATATATTTTTGTATAATATACATATAATTAACTAATGTTAATAACATAAACCACACAAAAATAAATAATAGAAAACATAGCTTTCCTCTCATAGAAATTAAATGTGAGATGAAAATCCTCTTACATTGTGTATTTAATCTCTCTGTACTTGTACAAGAATATTATATAATAAATATAATCATATTATAAATATTTCACAGAATAATATTCTTATACCTAATACCATATATGGTTTTATTATGACCTTATATTAACCTCTTTTTGGTTATCATATGTTAATGTTTTACTTTGGGTAATATTCACTTTTTTCTTCGTATGTGTCTTAATTTGTTATATTGTTGGTCCATATACATATATAGTGATTAAATAATTAATAAAATAATATAAATATATGTTATATCTTTTACATACATATTATAATAACATATATTATAAATAAGAATGAAATTTCATACACCGTTCATGGACACGGTAAGTCGTACATATGGATGAACATTCTTTCTGTTTTTTTATTGAAAAAAAATCATGTAAATGACATAGGTATATATAAATGTGTATGCTTATATATATCAGTAATAATGTTCCATTAATATAATATAATGAACATATAATTTCACTAAACCCATCCTTAATACATTCCATGTGTTGTGTGAATGAATCACATTGCTTTGAGAGGCAGCAGTCTAAATATCCTCAAATGAGATTATCATATTAAAAAAATATTGAAGGTAAAAGGATGTATTATGTAATATAAATGAATAATATTAAATATATAATAAATATAATATATTAAATATATAAATATATGGTCCATAATAATGGCCATTATGATTAGTTTTAATGAAGAAATTAACTACCATCATTTCGTGAGGCACTAGTTCTCCTTATACAGAAACAATATGTTTTACATCAATTATATAGAGGTTTTCATAAGTATAGTTAAAAAAATATTCATAATAACATCCTATAATATGGATTATAATTTATTTTTACACAATAATTTAATAGTGTGGATGGGTAAATAAAGAAAATAATGGAAAGGAGATTGAGAGAAGACGTTTCCTCTTAATCAGGTTACTTCTTTTCGTTTTTTGCCAAAAAGATTCTTTGAGAATATATATTATCAAGAATTTATTCATGTTAAAAGTTATTATTTATGGGAAGTTACTTATTAATAGATATTATGAAGTTAAAAGTCTTGAGAGGGGTGAGGAATGGGTAGATGTGGTGGCCTTTTATAGGGAATGAAAATAACTCACTTTGAATTTTTTGAAACAAGTTAGGTGTTAAGATGTTATTACATGAAAAATGTCATAAAACATCAAAAATACTAAATAATGGAAGTATTATAAAATAAATATGGACATATAATTATTGTTATGCAAGTTTCTTGGTCATTTGGGTCTTTAATTGAATGGTTTAGTCACTAATTGAGCTTAATTTGGCGTGAAATGATGTGATAAATTTTAGTCACTTTTACTAATCATTTTTGAAAAAAATTAACATGGAATTAATATAATATAAATATTATAATGAATAAAAAATTTATTTATGATTTTTCAAATTCAAATAACTGAATCATAAAAATTATTATTAGTGCTAATCTCTTAGACGGGACAAAATAACTGGGGTATAAATTGGGAAAACGTTCAAAAGTTTGTTAAGATTTTATATTAAGTTTCAAAGTTAAATTGATTATGATGTATTAAATTTTATTAATATATATAATATATAATTAATGTTACCATAAAACATATTTATAATATCATTTATCATTAATAATTAATTAGGGAAAAATGAAATTTTCAATTAAAAAGTAGTATTTTTAACTATTCATCAAAAATGAAGTTTCTCATAAAAGTCCCAAAACATCACCCTAGGATAATTTCAATGTTAGAACTTCAAAAATGATGTTTATTTTATGAAATTACATTTTGAAATATGTCTAAAATTACCATAATTAATAAAAGTGTTTCATTTGAGAAAATGATGTTTTTAACATAGAAGGACTTTACCAATAATCATGTCTTTCATTATAAATATATTTTATTTATATAAAAATATATAAAAAATATTTGGAATGTATTTATTAACAATTACTATTAAAAAATTTAACTAGTAGGTTATAATTATCTCATTTAATTAATTATACATATATATAAAGGTGTTTAATAGAAACTTATTATTGTGTGCATCGTACCCCAAGACGGTGTTGCTTTTAGTGTAGGAAAAGTTGATATTGAGTGTTAATGGATTTCTTGACTCATTTTTTATTAAAATTTATATAATTAACAATTTACAGTATCATGTAAAATGAAAAATATTTAAAAGATAAATTTACATCAAAAAAATTAAATCTCAAAATCTCAGGGTGCTACATTCTACCCCCCCCCCCCTTGATAGAATTTTTCCCTCAAAATTTTTCTAAGTTATTAGAAGTTAAAACATGAAAGATTAATTCATAGAAACCCACATCATAAAAATGGATACTAATTCATCCCATAAAAAGTGAAATTTGAAACCCTAAAAGTTACCCAATGTAACATATAACGAGGATTCCACATAGAAGAACATAGGTTGGGTATGAATAATAGATGTGGTGTAAAATTGTAAGTATTTATATGGAGTTATTGAGGTCATAAATTACAAACATGTGAATGATAAAATTACATTTGAAGGCCTCAATGTCATAAATACATGATTATTGAAAAGTAATTTAGATCAATTAAAATTAATGTATTTGGACAATAATTATTTATGATTACTTTCAGAAAGTTGAGTAATTCTTGAAAAATTTATATAAAACAAACTTCATTATCAGTTTCTCTTTGGAAAAACATTTAATTAATCCATTAACTCATGGAAAAAATGTATAGAAATGAAATTCTATGAATATATCTCTAAATATATTTTCAACATATCTTAAGGCCCATACAAGAATAAATAGTAAAACTACTTGTCTCTTAGAAAACAACATGAATTGATCTATAAAAAATATAAAGTAACACTAATAGTTCGTCATTAATTTTTATTCATTACAAATAATTATTCATTAATAGGGACATCACATAGGCTAGTAGTAGGTGTAAAACCCTTATTGTCATTTGGTCATGGGTTCAAGACTCATGACCTTCCCAGATATGATTTGTTGTGACCCGACATACATGATGATATTTTTAACAATAATACATAATATATACGATAGAAATCCTTTAAATAAGGTTAATCACAGATTATATGGTTATCCAAGGTTCTCAACATAAACACAATGAAAAAAATACTTCCTCTAAAGTGTAACTAAATCTTTTCATTAATTGTTAACATTATATCCCTTCTCAAAGATGAAAAACCCAAAACATTATATAGAGAGTCACAAAATTATCTTAACATTGATTCTCATTTATTACAAAATGTTGCTCTGGGTTTTCAAATTTCATGAATTTGAATACCCTCATCATATATTCTCCTGAAACATGGTAACTACATGAATTAATATAAAGCCTTTTAAAAAACATGCATGCTTCCACATTCTAAACTGCATTGGATCTATTCTATAAATCCAAATATGTTGAAAATTCATTAGTGTTAGCATAATCCACCTCTAAACAAGTACTTACTTAATTTCAATACAATAAATAATATCTAATTTACATATTCATATACCATGTATCATTATCCATACAAAATTATTTTATCATAAGGATCATATTTAGGGTTACCTTCCCTTAGAAAAAAATAACACCTTGCCATTAAATAACATGACCAGTCCATGGGAAATTTCAATAGAATCTAATAAATACTAATTGGAAACATATGTTGAACAATACATTTATATTGAATCATTCATTAATTTTGAATTTGAATACTTAAATACTTTGATTAATTATTCTTTAATACCTCTTTACTTCTACATTTCAGTTGTAGTCTCATCGTCATCAGTAATGTAACCATTCCTAAAACCACCTTTTTGATTTTCTTCAGAAAGATTCACATTAAGACATTGGGTTGTATAATGAACATTTTATCCACACTTAAAACACATAACCTTTTATGAAGACATAGGGAGGCCAAAATCAACATCCATTTCCTTAATTGAACTATTTATTTTTTCCCTTGTAGTCACATCCTTTGTGTCCTTATATTCCATAGTCAAAAAAATTTATATTCCTCTAATACATTCACATTAGTGATTATTTCCACATTCCTAACATAATTGAAACCGAATATTCTTTCCTTCATGGTCTCCACTACCTGAACTATAAAAAAACTCCATCTTAATCATCCATGGTGAATCCAAGAGTTGTTAGGGTAAACATTTTTAATCATGTTCCATGAAATCTAATTAGGTATGATCACATAATATTTCACTCCATTTATCATCCCAATTTATTCTCATAAAAAAAAATTCCATCACATTTATCATTAATCAGGTTCTTTTTGGTTCCCTCCATTTACTAAAACCATACTTATAGTGTGAGTATTACATATCACAGAAGAACAACACAAAGTCATGAAAATAATTACTTATAGGTATTGTAAATCATTAAACCTTCCATAATAAATGACATGTTAGGTCTATACGAGGATATTCATTAATAACTTATATATAAATCATTCATGATGGTTTGTGAAGAGTTTGTGATTTCCCAAAGCATATCCCCTCGGTGTGTTAGACCAGGTGTGTAGCAGGGCTCGTTATTGTGTACCATATTACCCCGAGTCAAGCTCAAAACATCTTTCTAGAGTTTTTTTAACACTAGGTACATATGTTCCAGAGCTACAACCACTTGTAGTGTGTAGATAATGAATTATTTCTTGGAAACCACTCACTCTACCCCTTACCAAAATTCTAGTACAGTTTCCTAAAAATTAAATCATCATCATTATTATCTTTAGAGTCATCCATAGTCATATACATATAACATTAACTAGGTATAACACTAATGATTTATGATCCTAGTTTCTAATGGTTTACTACACATTTTCCCTAATACCAACTATAGCGACCATTTCTTTACATACATTAACATTACATAACTTTTTCATAATACATAAACATTATACAAATAGATGCCCAGAGACCATAGTTTTTATAGTGCCTTTAGAAACATGGAATCATAAACATGGGTACATATGTGAGATTCATAATCTCCCACTGGGTTATTATTCACTAGAACCCTTCTTAGACACGTAAAATGTAGAACATTCCATCATAACCCGGGGAAAGTAAACATAAAATGGGTGAGCTCAAATTCTCAGTAAATGTAAACAAGGGAGACATGTAATCATAAACATGAGTATAGGTGTATGATAATATCATCATGAAAATCGAATATCATACCCCACATATCAAATATCATGGCACAATGATTGAAATTTAATAAGACTTAAATCAAAATGAAATTAATGCATAATCTATGAAATCATAACATAGGAATATGAAATGGAATTGGGGAATCACATAAGTATATACTAATTTCAATAGTATACAAGGCATCAATACAAAGACAACCTTAGTGTAAAAGGTCATTTACTAAATTGGGTAACCCCCATTCCTTCCCTATATTACTAAATCGATTGAACCATGTTCTAGCCATGTACTACAAAAATGTGCATCCAATTATTCCAGCACTGTATCACTGAACTAAGTGACCCTCATTCCATCCTTGTATTATAGAACTGGGAAATCCTCATTCCTTCCCTATATTACTAAAACAAGTAACCTTCATTCCATCCTTTCTTAATGTCATGAGATATAAATATTTACCCAATACATTGGAAGGATATATAGGTCCAACCCATCACATTTTAAAATTGTATATACATGTGCCACAAGATCATAAATAAACATATCCTAACCCATTAAATGAAATGGGTATCATAAACATATAAACATAGAATAAACTGTGGAAATATATAGGTTTCAATATTATATCATCATAAACATAATCACTGAAAACTAGTG
This sequence comes from Viscum album, assembly GCA_963277665.1. Lineage (NCBI taxonomy): Eukaryota > Viridiplantae > Streptophyta > Magnoliopsida > Santalales > Viscaceae > Viscum > Viscum album. The sequence goes on along the minus strand of OY728132.1, from coordinate 1,651,139,097 downwards.
GGATCCAAAATCATATAACCCATGAATGAGAAATGGTCTTCAAAAAATCATGCCATTAAAACATAATACATTCATAGAAAGAAAATGAAAGGGAAAAATTACTATTTTCTCCATAAATGCATGAGTAAATCTAATGGATGTTATCTTAAATATGAAATAATTTTGAAAGTCCTTTTACAAACACTTTTGGATGAAAATTTCCTTTTTCCCTTGACAAATTATTTTTATTATATAAAACCTTTTGAAAAACCTTTCCTTTGAAAATATAATAGAAAAAGTATAATTAAATTTTTAGAAAAAATAAAAATAATTTAAGATCCATTTTTCCTTCAAAATTATATTCATTGATCATTTGAAAACATTTTGGAAAACATTTTTGAAAACATTGTTTTGGAATAAAATATATATCTGATCGAAGAGAGGGACAATCATATTTTACAAAAAAATATTATCATAATTACCAAATAAGGAAAAAATGGTACTAAAAATTAAGATATCTTGAATAAAAATAGGATAATAAAACTTATAAATATTTTTGACATATGGACCATAATATTTCATCAAAGGTAGCATAAAAAAACAATCTCAAAAATAAATTATATTGTATCAATAAACTCTTATCACTTGGTAACATGGGACCACACACTCCATGTAAGAAAATGAAATTACATGAAATTTATAAAATCAGGAAAATGTGGATATTCATGATAGAACTTTTAAAATTCAGGTATATACACCTCAAAAACTACTCAGGTGCATAACAAAATATTATTCTCAAAGAAGTAAAATGGAGGAAAACTATTTTACTGATTTGGTATCTTTTGAAAGTTAAACCCCATGAAATAAAGATTATTTAATGGTTATGTGAATAAATATAAATTTAATAATAGGACACATATAATTAAATCATGGGAAGAACATACACCACATAGACGGAAAGAGTGGTGAACATAGATTGTATCTCATCAAAAATAAATGTAAGATAAAAATCCCCTTACCTTTGTCTTGACTCTCTTTAAACGAGTACAATATTCTTATATAGTTAATATATGTTAATTATAAAACTTATATAGAATAATATTCTTATAAATAATACCATATAATGTTTTATTATGACCTTATATTACCCACTTGTTAACAATCTTATGATAAATTTTCACTTTGAGCAATATTTTCTTTGTTCTTCACAAGTATCTTAATTTGTTATATCATTGGTCCATATACATATATAATGATTAAAGAATTTAGAAAAATATTTAAATATATGGAATATCCTGTGTATTCATATTATAATAATTTATATAATTAGGACGAATGAATTGTTTTTCATCGTTCATGGATAACGTACGCCATACATACACACGAATGTTGTTTCCATTTTTATTTTTATAATGAAAGAAAGTATGTAAATGAAATAGGTATATATATGAATGTGTAAATATATATCATTATTCCAGTAGCATGAATATATTATATATAACATATAATTTAACAAAACAAATCCTCAATACATTCCATGTCGTGTGTGAATGAGTCACATCGCTTTGACGGGGCAGTAGTCCACAATTTCTCAGATGAGATTATCATATTAACACCAAATAGAAGGTAAAAAGATGTGTGTTTTAAATGTTTTAAATAAGTATAAACACATAATAAATATAATATTTAACAAATATAAATATATATTCCATTATAATTCCCACCATGATTGGCGGTATATGAGATATTAATAATTATCATTTCGTGAGGCAGTAGTTTTCCGTATAAAAAAAATAAAATGTTCAACATCTATTGGATGGACGTGTGTGTAAGTGTCGGTCAAAACCTTTAAATAAAAACATCCTAACATATGGGGGATAATTTTTTTCTCACACAATAGTAGAATAAATACAGTGGAGTGATGAAGTAAACTAATGGTAATGATTTTGAGAGAAGACATTGCCTCTTTATCGGGTAACTCTTTTTAGTCAATACCAGAAAGAATAATTGAGACATTTTCTTCACAATGTGAGGATTCACAGTCTATGGGATGATTTTTGGGAGTCTCTATGGTATGATATCGTATGAACATAAAAGGTTTAAGATGTTTGATGAATGGGTAGAAGTGGTGGCTCTTATATATGGAAGGAAAATGACTCGAATGGAATTTTTAAAAACAACTTAGGTGTGCACATTTTCGTACGAGAAAAAATTATAAAAAACCAACAAAAGTCATTAATGAAAGGTTTCTGGACGGAATATTGAATAAAATGTATGTTGGACATGTTTGTAGGTCATATGGGTCCTTAATTTTAAGGTTTAGTCCATAATAAAGCTTTATTTGGCCTTAACTATTGTGATTAAATTTTAAAACATTTCCTAATAATTATCCTAAAAAATAGTATTATTATGTAACACCTCATGCTTCCACGGTACGTTTCCCTTTGAATAATGCAATAGACTGCATTGTACGCAACTTCGAGATTCTAACACAACGCGACAAATCAAACTAGCTATTATGAATAGAAAAACCCACATTTTGAAATTTTATAAACATTATTCTTCCAAATGGACTTCATTTTTGTATTTGGAATATTTAAATTAGCTTAGGGTGAATTTTTGGTATTTTTATGAAAACATTCAATTTTTGATGAATAGTTAAAAGCAATACTTTATTGTTTAAAAACGACTTTTTATTTAAGTAATTATTTATTTTATTTAGATTCATTTTGAGTCATAATAGATATAAAATACCTATATATGTTCAATCTAATTAGTTAAAGTCATTTTATAATAATTTCAAATATATAAAAATTTAATTGAGCTTTTTACCGTCTTTTACCCAACTCTTATAAGAGCGTTTGCAAATTTTCATAAAACATAATTTTACCACTTCTATGTGTTGAATTTCAAAAATCTGAGAGACACGGTTAATATCAACAAGTAAAATGTGGTTAAATAAGATGAAAATAATTTTTTGTGAATAGTAATGTTTGACTTTTAATTACCAAGGTTGAAAGTAAATAGGGTAATTAAGGGTAATAATGATATCATAATTACCCTAACACATGTCCTAATTCTATTGTATAAGTATAATTCGACTAAAAACTACATTAAAATAAAATATGACCCCCTTTGGACCACTAAGATCATATTAGTACATTTATAATTATTTTATTTAAAGAAGAGTTAAAAGAGTTCAATTTAAAATTTAAAAAAACCAATTTTAATATAAGGATACACACAATAAAAAATAGACTATAAATATTCATTATAAATCTAAAATTATTTCTCACATAATGGTAATTTATTTATAATTTTTAGAAAATAAATAAGTTATCTTTTTTATGGAACAGTTATGTTGCTGTAATTACCTTATTGATGAAATATTAAAATAATTGATATTATAAATATCCAAATAAATTTAAATTGAGAATTATGATAAATTAAAATTATTTTCTAGGTTATTATGAAATTTTATTTTTGGTTAAATAAATTTAATTCAAAGTGATGATGTTTTAATGGCTTTCAAAAAATAAATTACTAAATAGTGTCAAAATTGACATAATTGAGTTTTTTAAAAAAATACCATATTATTAATTGATATAATATTCATAAAAATATAATTATCAGCCAAAAAACATATATAACGTTATATATATTAATAATTAACCACTTGGGGTTCTCTTGTCAGTTTATAGTATGTTTATTAACGATATTACATAAAAATACAAAGATACATGGTAAATGTCAAACTATTTAACTAAGGGATAAATATAAAAGATAATGTTAATACGGTGACCTAAACCTATCTAAAAACTTTTTGTGGAAATTTTTTCAACCCAGTTTATCCTCTAAATAAATCATTTAGGAGCTATTAGAAACTGAAAATTATTTCATTATAAAATAATATTTCAAGCTTTTCCTAATGTGACCATCGCCTCTCTTATAAAAGGGAACTTCCCCTTCTCTCTAAATCACATCTGCAAAGCCATTCTGTTCGTCCAAAATCATACCAAATATCCTCCCAACATTCCTCCCTTCATCCTAGAGGCCTTCATTTGGTCAGAAAGCCAGCATAAGAACCCCTTTTGATCAAATCAAATGGAAGAACTCGAAGAAGAGGTAAATATTTCATCATCTCTTCCATGTTATTGTCTTCTTCCACTTCCTTTTTTTCCATACCAAAATAATAAATAGATTACCTTATACATATTTTTATGTTATTACAAATATTTTTCAGCAATATTCATTATTTTATCCATCCTATAAATGAAAAAGTCACCACAAGTGCGTATGTACGGCATACCGTCTCCACGTCGTGGTGTAGTTTGTTATTCAAACACTTCATTATTTATATGGGTATAATAATGATTATAACTAATGTAAATAATAAATATAACATCTTAATGATTCATTATATATGATATACCATCCAATTAAAAAATATTTCACCATCAATATAATGATATTGTCGCTCGTGCGTACGTACGGATTGCTGTCTCCACGAACGCGATGAGATTCATTTCTCCATCATAAACATTCAATAATAATTTTCATTCAATGACTAAATATAATTTTTATTAACATAATTTCATTATTTATTTGAATCAAATACATCCTATACATAAAAAACATTTCTTACATAACCAAGCATATAAAGGAAAACGAATCAGTTAACACCCAAAACGATGATACTATTGAAATATTATTAACAAAGAAATATTATAGGATCATATATGATATCATATTTATGTAAATAATCCTTGTATAATTTAATAAAAATTATTTAACAATTATAGAGAAGGTTAGCGTACCCTCGACCAAGGAAATGTACAAAGTAAGGGTTAACTTCACAATCTATTTATTATCTGAGGTTGTTTTTACGTATGTATCTACTGGGACCTCTTTATCATCCAAATACATATTTTATTAAATATTTATTTCAAAACACTTTTACTATTTACTATAATGTGGGTTAAAGTCATTTATACCCTTATTTTAACTTAAATGTTTTGAACGGAATATTTCCACCGTTTTCCAAACAAGGTACCTTATGACGCTTTTCTACAAAAATTAAGGTAAGAATGTTTTTTTATCTTATATAGTGGGTTTGGATATTTTCTGACATTATGACATCGTAGAAGATTCCCTTACAAGATTATAAGTATATTTTCCAAATAAATATTTTCTTTTATAATTCTGTGACTATTAACTGGTTTCAATCTAGAAAGGGGTATTTATTTCAAATAGTTTATATTTCATCTAGGTCAACATCTATTGATGGATTTTAAAAATTTTTGAAGTTGAATTATTATAATAAAAATCTTCCATATTATATTTAAGGTTTTGTGATATTTTTGATTGTGGATGTGTGTTATTTTTATACCTTTCATGGTTTATGGTTAAATTATTGACATTTTATATGCTAGTTTTAATATGAATGTTTATATTATGTTTTAACATTTTCAAATAATGAATTTATTGGACTTAGTATGTGATGGTTGGGGCCCGCTATAGCTCCTCAGTGCATCTGTAGGTCTCATGAGATAATTTGACATGGACTTGGCTGAGGCCTTTCCCAATTTGATTTATAGTTTTGGCTGAGGCCTAAATCATTTTCAGACTCCTTGGTCGAGGCTTGGACAAGATGATTCAGAATGTCCAGAATTATATATTCCCTCGTTATGAAAAAAATAATGATGGTTCATGTGGTTATTCGACTAGTATAATAACCTTGACTATGTTTTATTATGGCATTATTTACTCTACTCGTATTCCTTCCATAAAGTGTTCATGTTTATTATATATAAAGGAATGTGTTTTTAATTATTCACCAAGCATGTTATTTATGTTCTCTTCCATTGTATTTATTACCCTTACTGAGCATTTGATCTCACCCCTTTCTTATGTTTCATTTTTTCAGGATACGATGATGTTAGTTAGTAGTGACTTGTAGGTATAATCTAGGAGGATTGGATATTTATAATGGAATAAATTAGTATTGTATTTCTATTCAAGTTGTAATGTTGAACTTATGTATGTATCTTGTTTCGTCATCCATCCAAATATAAATTTTTATTAAAAATCCACTTTAAGGACAAGTGGGAAACCATTGTTCGCAAAACCAAAACCACTACGTGCTAAAAGAGATCACAAATTTATTAAACACTGGACTAAACTGATCGGTCTTTCATGACATGATTCCTTGTATCATGCCAATGTTAAGTAATAAAGCACCAACTCTAGGAAACTAGTGTCAGGGCGTTATATTTAGTATTAGAGGAAGTTTAGTAAAAACCTTAGAAACAATATTTATAAAAACTCTAATTAGAGAACATTACCCTAATATTGACATTGAATATTAGTGTGGAAGAACTTCATAAAATTTTGGTACTATATAGATTTCGTGTTTTTCCAAGAAACACATCCCTATCAGGATACAAGCATGTAAAAGCAGCTCTAGCATAGATGTATGTAGGGGTAAAACCCAAAAACAACGCTTTGAGCTAGTCTCAAATAGGTACTGGTGCATGAAAACGGGCTTTGCTGCACTCTTGGTTACAACACTCCCAGGGGATATGATTATGATAATTCTCATTTTCATTACCAACCATTATGAAGGAATTTTTAGTATATACCTCTTCAAAGAATACTTTTTTATGATTATGGATTATATTCATAAATGTTTCAATTTATGATATGTATTTTACAAGTTCAGAATTATGTATTGTGATTCATAAACAAATCTATAGTATGCCATTGATTATAAATGGATCCTAGTGGAAGGAATGGAAACCGTATCAACACTCGTAATCCATGTAGGGATTTCCCTCATACTCAAGATAGTTATAGTGGACCTGGTGATGCAACTAGTGTTGATCACCTTATCACCATACTGGGATAACTCACTCAGGTTTTAAAAAATAACCTTACCTGTATGGAGCAACCTGATCCGCAACATAGAGATTCAAAGTTGGACCTCTTTATGATGCAAAAATCACCAACATTCAATGGTTTTATGAATCCATTAGTTGTTGAGCAATGTATAAGTTCCTTAGAGAAAATATTTCATGCTTTAGGGAGTAGTGAAAGGGAAAAGTTGTCATGGAAGTTTATCGCCTCATGGGAGATGCAGATCAATAGTTGTCACGACCCTTCCTCGGGGCCCGTGTCCTAACTACCCCAAGCCCTCCTTCCATAGGCCCGGGGATGGTGACTAGCACCAAAGTCATAAACGCCTAATCTTGGAAGGGATTTCCATTATGAAAATAAACAAACACAATAGAGTAAGAAAACAGGAAGTAAACACCATGTAAAAATGAATACAAAAGAGTGTACTAGAAAGTAAAAGGGGTCGGAAATACAAGCCCAATAGTAAATTACAAGGTAAGGAAAAACAGGTACAACTAAAAAGGACAAACAGCTGGAAGATGCCTAACATCTCCCGAATCATCCACCACAGATCCTACCTGATGGTTAGGTACAGATAGCCTCTTCAGTGCTCCACATTCGTCCGTCTCCTCTAGGTACCGACTCATCATGAGGTCCACCTCCAGGTACCGTCCTGTCCTTGTACACTCCGCATCGGTCAATGATATCCATCGTTTTCATCCAACACAATGTAGTGCGGGCATAGCCCGTGCAGGGGTGAGTATAATGATACTCAGTAGGGACCCCGAGACCCTCAAGGTCTCACAAAATCCACAAAGGATAAAAAAAATAGAAAGATACAATCCTGAAGTAACAACCAACTCTATTAGGTATATTCCCATAAATATACCTAAGTTACCAATCTCAACCTGGCTCCACCTCTTGATCCCAATCGCAACCCAAGCCACACAGGAAGTAAAGTTAATCACCATGATGATAATGTTTGAAAGTCGAGACTCACCTCACACATGTATACATCTCTTGTATAGCGATAGAGATGATTACATATAGCCGCTGATTCATCTAAGTTGTCACACCCACATAGGATACTAGACCATCTATGCTATTAGACCCACACAGGATACAAGACCAGGTACTCTGTCGGACCCACACATGATACAAGAATAGAAACCAAAACTGTCAGACCCACACCAGATACAAGATGAGTAGTCATTACTATCGAACCCATGGAGGATTATATTATTATACCCATCATCATCGAACCCACCGATTATCCCAGTATAGAATTCATCGTTTCCGAACCCAAGTAGGATTCTGGTACAGTATTCATCGTAGTCACAACCAGCTCTAGGGTTCCCGCACACAGCACGCTCGATTGCGATAGGATCCACTCATCGAGAAAAGGGGTAGAAACATCAACTATCATGAAGTATCGAGTTTATGTATCCCAAAGTTCTATCTCATCATAAGGAACCCAACGCGATAGACGGTGCGTCAATCGGACACCCGGTTTTACAGTGATAAGTGTTTTCGCTCCAAGGGTCTGGTTGGTTTCAGAATCGAAACAACCTAGCCATACCAAAACATCGCTAGAACCTTGATTGTGATATAAATAAATGGTCGTCTCGATCCAAGGAATCATACGCAACTAACGGGGTGTTGATCGGAGGTTCGTAGCTCATGTTATGGGTGAGAAACTAAAAGTAGCCCGAAGAAGGGGGGTCGGGGTCCTGTCCGACCAAGCCCAACCTTCCCTAGGTCAGCCTGAACCAGGTCGACCCAACCCGGGTCCGAGTCTAGCCCGTTAGGGCACGGGGTGGCCTAGAAGATGTGGCACGGCCCACGTAAGAGCATCCCGACCCGCGTGGCTGGGGACCCGGCCCGCGCGGACGATGGTCCGGCCCGCGCGCAGGCAGCCCAGCCCGGTGGCCGGCCGCGGCTCGGCCAACTGGTTGAGCGCAGAGCAGGGGGTGGGTGGAAGAGGTCTTCTTAAGCGAATGACGGTGTTGAGAGTTCATTTATGTCCTCGGATTTCAATTCCAAGAACCATTTCAAAAGATATAAAAACATGCACATACGTTTACGAATCATACCAGAACAAAACTTCAAAAAATTATTCCGAGCACACTGGGCCTCAGAATCATGTTCCATCAGAAACTGTGGACTCGTATAATAACAAAAAATTTATGAAAAAAATTCCATTGAAGATTATGGAAGATTACATTACCCACACTATAAGGCTTTACGTCCTCGTAAAGCTACAACACACACTAGAAAAACAAATAAGGGTACTGAGCACACTTCTGAGCCTCTTGCTCCCATGTTCTCTCCTGTAGGTTCTTGTGCTACCAGTGAATGCACACCAGAGGAATCAACCATCCACATAGGACCTTCTCCTGTTGATCCTCTATCTCCACTAAAACCTCCATGAAAGTCGCCCCGTCATCGATGTCCAGCTCCTCGTGCCCGATGATGTAGGAAAGGTCATGCACAGATCTCCTCAGCAGATATATGTGGAAGACGTCGTGTGCCTGGTGCAACTGGTGTGGAAGGTACAGGAGGTAAGCTACCTCACTTACCCTATTGAGGACCTGGAATGGTCTGATGAATCATGGAGACAACTTGTATCCTCGACCAAATCTCTATAGACCTCATCGAGGTGAGACCTTTAGGAAGATGTGGTCGCCATCCTCAAACTCCAGTGATCTCCGTCTCCTATCAGCAAAGGACTTGTGTATTCTCTATGCATTCTTCATCCATTCCCTGATGATCTATACATTCTCTGTCCTAGCCCGTACCATCTTCAGTAACACATGTTCTGACTCCCTTGGGTCAGTCCAGCATAGAGGTGATTTGAAAGGTCGATCGTACAGTGCCTTGTAAGGTTCCTTCCCGATGGTGGAGTGGTACCTGTTGTTTTACGCAAACTCCACCAAGGGTAAGTGATCCTTCCAGCTGTGACCAATGTCAAGGACACTTGCACGGAGCATGTCCTCAAGATTCTAAATGGTTCTCTCAGTCTGACCGTCTATCTGAGGATAGAAGGCGGTGCTCAAGCGAAGATGCATTCGAAAAGCCTCCTGTAACTCATTCCATTGCCAGGAAGTGAAACGAGCATCTCTATCGGAGACGGTAGTCGACAGCACACCATGAAGCCGTACGATCTCCTAAATGTAGAGGCATCTCAAGATATCTACGATGCCTTGATCAGTGATCGATAAGAACTGGGATGACTCAGTGAGTCAGTCAACAATCGCCCAGATAGAGTCACGAACTATGGATGTACGTGGAAGTCCCGTCACGAAATCCATGGATATCCCGTACCACTTCCACTCTGGAACCTCTAAGGGTTGTACCAAGCCTGCTGGTACCTGGTGTTCTGCCTTCACCTGGTGACAAGTGAGTCACTGTGATACAATCTTTTCCACCACCTTCTTTATACCCGGAAACCAGTGCTATCGTTTGAGGTCTTGATACATATTTGCCACTCCTGGATGTACCGCTAGAGTGGAATTGTGAAACTCCATTAGCACTTCCTCTTGTAATGAAACTGGTACCATGTTACGTCCTCTGAAGAGGATGACGTGCTCCCCACCTTCAAAAAACCCATCAGGTACCTTTCCTGAGGATATCTGAGCACATCACATCTCATAGTCAATGTTCCCATGTTGTGCCTCCCTGACTCGCTAAAGGAGTTGAGGAGTGACTGTGAGAGACTGCAGAAAGTCTACTCTATCTCTATCCACAAAGGATATCCACAACGCCGCCAGCTGCTCTGTTGCCTCTCCTAGCAGCTGAATTCCCGATCACCTGCTGAGAGCATCTACTACGACTTTCCCCTTCCCATGAGTATAGACTATCTCAAAGTCATAGTCCTGGAGGAACTCGAGCCATCACCGCTGTCTCAGGTTCAGGTCCTTTTGCGATAAGATGTACCAGACACTATAGTGGTCAGAGTAAACAATAAAATGCTCTCCCATCAGATAGTTCTTCCACATCTTCAAGGCAAGGACCATTAATGCTAACTCCAAGTAATGGGTAGCGTATTTTTGATTTTTTTTTTCTTAACTATTGTAAACCATACGCGATCACTGCTCTCTCTTGCATCAAGACACACCCAAGTCCAGTCCCTGATGCATCGCAGTAAACTGTGTACCCTACGCCCTCCTCTGGTAGCCTCAAGATGGGCGCACTGGTCAACCTCAGCCTTTGCTTCTGAAACCTCTACTGGTATCTATCATACCACATGAAGGGTTTCCCCTTCTTCGTCAAAGCTAAAAGCGATGCTGTAACTCTGGAGAAGTCTGGAACAAATCTTCAATAGTACCAAGCCGGACCTAGGAAACTCCACACCTCTATCACACTCCGGGGTGGCACCCAAGTAAGTACAGCCTCAATCATCACTGGATCCACTGAAAATCTAGCCTCTGAGATGAATTGACCCAAGAAGTGAACCTCTCAAATCCATAACTGGGAATTTGAGAGCTTACCATAGAGCAGGTTCTATTAGATTGTATCCAGTATTACCCAAAAATGGTAGGCATGCTCCCACTAAGTACTCGAGTAAATTAGTATGTCATTGATGAAGGATATGATAAAGTTATCGAGGTAAGGATGGAAGATCCAATTCAAGAGACTCATTAAAACTGCTGGAGTGTTGGTTACGCTGAAGGGCATTCCAAAGAACTCGTAGTGGCCATACCGACACCTGAAGGTCGTCTTCAGCACATCCTCATCTCGAACTCTGAGCTGGTGATATCCTGAACTGAGGTCTATCTTCGACAAACATCGTTATACCATGAGCTTATCAAAGATGTCATCAATCCTCAGGTGTGGGCACTTGCTTTCACGGTCACCTGATTCAGGCGACGAAAGTCGACACACAGTCGCAAGATCCCATCTGCCTTCATGGCGAACAAAATCGTTGATGCCCGGGTGAAACACTAGGTCGGATAAATCCCTTCCCCTACAAGTCCTCTAGTTGTACCTGCATCTAACGAAGCTCAACGGGTGACATTCGATATTCTAGAGTAGATATCGGTGTTTTCTCGGGGTACATGTCAATGTAAAAGTCTACCGCTTTGTGAGAAGGTAGTCCTGGAATGGCGTCAGGGAAAACATCCGCATACTAATCCACCACAACAGGAAAAATCAGACTCCACACATCAACTATTTGGAGGATGAGACTAGCCAACTGATGTGTGATCCGCTACTCCCACCTCTGTGTAAGTCCATCCATTGCTGGAAAGGCTCCCTTATCACCGATGTAGGTGAACCTGGTCCCATCCATGCGGATACACCACACTTTGGGCCAAATACAGTCAATCTAAGCAAGAACTGTGGATAACCAGTCCATACCCAGGATGACGTCATAAGGCCTCCACGCCGCTACAAGAAGATCTCAACTGAATCTCTCACCTCCTAGAGTAATCTCAAACTTTCGGCACTAGTTTGTAATCATCAGGTCTTCTCCCATATGAGTCTCTAGCCGTAAGGATCGAGCCAACGGCTCCGTCGGAATCTACGAGCTCCGAACAAGGGTAGGGGAAATAAAATAATGACTCACACATGTGTCTATAAGTACTGCGGAAAGGGTGGAGTAGACATAGATAGTACCTCAAATCATCTCAGGTGCACTGTGGTCATAGGCCTCGATTGACTGAAGATGAGCCTACCACTATCCTCCAGCTCCCTATGGTCGAGGTGGACCTCCTGGTGCTAGTGGTGGTAGAGCCTCGAAATGTCATCCACCACCCGCTGCTCGGTCAACTCCTCTTCCACGTCCATCTGCTCCTAGAGGACCACCACGGTCGAACCTCTTCCTTTGCATTGGAGGTCCCTCCACTGTCTACTGCTCGTCAGCCTAGCGGGTGGAGCAGTCACGAGCCATGTGGCTCTGCCCGCCGCAAGCATAGCACTGCCTGCTCCTCATATGGATGTCTTTTTATCATGTTCCCCACACAACCAAACCTGTATCCTAAGGGTTCCCACCTGATGGCCTGGTCCTCTTGGACCACTGTGTTAACTGTCTACTACCAGGTATAGAGGAATCCGCCATGTGTCGTCCGGCGGAGGGTCTTGCCGCAGGTGACTACTTAGCGAGAAAACTATCCACTAGAAGGGATCCCTCCATCACCCCCTCCTATGTCAGGATGCTGGGGGGAATCGTCAAAGCCCTGATCTCATGCTTGAGTCCATACTCGATGGTCTGGGACCTGAAGAATGGGTCTGGTACCATATCTGTGTAGTAGCGTGAGAGGTCAGTGAACCTCACTGAGTACTGAGCTACTGTCATGATGCTCTGCTGTAGATAAAGTAACTCCTGTATCTGGACCACATGAGGGATGGCTGGAACAAATTCTGAGCAAAAGAGACCCTCGAAGTCTGTCCAGAGTTATGATTACTCGTCATGCATCTGGAGTATCAGGCTCCACCGTCTGTCTACTGTGCAAGTAGAAGAATCACGGTAAAGATCACCATAAGGTCGGCTGGTGTCCCTACCAATCTGAAAACCCTCACGATAACCTCCATCCAATCCTCAGATTCCAGTGGGTCCGTCTCTCATCAGAACTTGGGTGGCCTCTATCACTGGAACTCATGCAACACACTTAGTAGGAGTTCACTCTCTACTGATTGGTCTGGTGGTATCAGTGGCCCAGCAGGTAGTGGTTCCACTGGTACCTCTGCTATTATGGGTCCCTACACTGAGGCCTTGTCGTTCGGTGGGCTACCATCTCGTACGTAACTCGAAACCCTAGCTAGATTCCATCATGGGGCCATCCTGAATAGAAAAAAGGGCACCAAAATTAAAACAGTGTACCTAGTGAGGAGACACAAAGTAATCACAAAGAAAACTTTTTCAAAGGAAACAAACACACAATCAGTGTTTTCATGCACTATGTCGGGAATCATAGTTCAGGGTCCTGGTGAATGGAATCGTCGGCCGCCGCACCAACAATAGACTCCCTGGACTAAAAACCACACTCAATACTCTTAACAATATTGCTTCATTGAAATGAATGATCAGAGTCCAGAGTTCTGAGGTAGAACTGACTCCTCTGATACCAATTTGTCATGACCCGTCCTTGGGGCCCATGTCGTGACTACCCCAACCCGCCTTCCATTGGACAGGGGATGGCGACTAGCACCAAAGACATAAATCCCTAAGCTGGGAAGGTATTGCCTTTATTAAAGTAAACAAAAAGAATAGAGTACACCATAGGAAGTAAACACTATGTAAAACAGAATACAAAAGAGTGTGATGGAAAGTAAAAGGGGTCCGAAATAAAATCCCAACAGTAAATTACAAGGAAAGGAAAAACAGAGACAACTAAAAAGGAAAAATAGATGGAATATGCCTATCATCTCCTAGATAGTCCACCACAGATCCTACCTGAAGGGTAGGTACAGATAGCCTCCTCAGTGTACCACATCTATCTACCTCCTTCGGGTACCAACTCGTCTTGAGGTCCACCTCCGGGTACCATCCAGTCCTCATACACTCTACCTTGGTCAATGCTATCTATCGTCTGCATCCAACACAATGAGGTGAGGGCATAGCTCGTGCATGGGTGAGTATAATAATACTCAGTAGGGTCCCCGAGACCCTCAATGTCTCACAAAATCCACAATGGATAAAAAACAGTTTAAAGATACAAACACGAAGTAACAACCAAACCTACTTAGATATATTCCCATACATATACCAAAGTTACCAATCTCATCCTGACTCCAACTCTCAAGCCCAATCGCAACCTAGTCCACACAGGAAGTAAATTCAATCACCACGATAATAATGATAGAAAGTCAAGACTCGGCTCACACAAGTATACATCTCTTGTATAGTGATAGAGATGATCAGATGTAGTCACTGAATCATCTATGTTGTTGGACCCATATAGGATACTAGACTAGCTAAGCTGTCGGACCCACACAAGATTCAAGACCAACTACTCTGTCGGACCCAAATAGGATACAAGAACAGAATTTAAAACTGTCAGACCCACACAGGATACAAGATTAGTAATCATCGATGTCGAACCCATGGAGGATTCCGGTATAATAGCCATCGTCATCGAACCCATGAAGGATCCTTGTACAGAAGTCGTCACTTCAGAACCCACGTAGGATTCTGGCACAGTAGTAATCGCAGTCGCATCCAGCTCTAGGGTTTCCGCACACAACATGCTCGATTCTGGGACGGTCTGCTCCTCGAGCAAAGGGTTCGATACATCAACAATCAAGAATTCCATAGTTGATGTATCCTGAAGTTAAATCTCACCATAAGTAACCCAACACGATAGACGGTGCATCAATCGAACACCCAGTTTGAGAGTTATAAGTGTTTCCACTATGAGGGCCCGGTTGGTTTCAGAATCAAACCAACCGAGCCATTCCCAAATTTCGCCAAAACATGGAGTGTGATATACTAAAATGACCGTCTCGATCCATGGAATCCTACCCAACTAACATTGTGTCGATAAATAGTCTGTAGCTCACGTTATGGGTGAAAAACCAAAAGTAGCCTCAAGAAGGGGGATCTTGGTCCGGTCCGACCCAGCCCAACCCCCCTTGGGTCAGCCCAAACCGGGTCTGGGTTCGGCCCAGTAGGGCGTGGCCTGGTCTGGCGGATGTGGCCCGACCCACGCGAGAGTGGCCCGACCTGCGTGGCAGGTGGCCCAGATAGCGTGGCTGGCAGTTCGGCCCACACAACAGGTGGCCATGCCCAATGCCCGTCCGTTGATCAGCCTGCTGGTTGAGGGAAAAGCGGGGGGGCCAAGTTCTCTATAACGGCGGTGCCAGCTGGCGCCGCCCGTTTCTCCCGGAACATGCAAGGAAGGTTCCGCTCCAGTTCCACAACAGATGTCGCGGCGGCCTTCCGTCGGCAGTGCGTGAGGGACGCCGCTGCCCCCAGGCGGCCGGGTGGTGCCGGCCGCCGCCCTCGGTCGTTGCCAACCCGCACCACCACGCTCTTCTGCGGGCCACTGGAGTTGTTCCATTAGTCCATTTTTCCTCCCGTCTGCGCCTACGGACTCCTCGGGTCATGCTCATCACTGCGACGGCCTCAAAACATTGTTTCCCTTCCTTTCACCTGTATCCCAACAAACTGTGCATGACGAAAAAATTGGTGGAGGGTCTGAACTTGTTCGTTTGCCCATACCCACCGCGTTAGAGGCTCAAACAATTATCAAACATATAATCGCCCATTGTACGAGGTTATAATTCACATATATAAAATTATAAAAAAATATACATCGTAATCAGCATTGGACGTTGACGAGTCGTGGAAGATGGGAATCATGGAAGATGGGTGTAGTTCTGTCAATGTCGGAGGACGTAGAGCTCAAAACATTGTATCGAGACAATGTCATTGGTGTACTTCATGGGTGAGGTTGTCTCATTTCCTGCTTCAGTTGAAGAAGTTGTTTCTTCATGTTCTTTGAGATGTAGAGCGTTCTTCATTTAAGAACAATGTTCTTCGTCGAGAGAATATTGTTCCTCGAGTTCATCATTGGAGAGGGTGAATTCTCCCAAATCCTTCCCACAAAACTTTTTTCCAACACCAATGAATTAATATGCTCCCTAATATTAAAATATTTCCATGAATTTCAAAATATATCAAATGATTTCAGGACACCAGAACTAATTAATTAATTGTGGAGCTCAATTAATTAATTAGTAGTGTTGACACATTAAATTAGAGAGAAAGGTGGAAGGTTTGACCCTCATCAATGGGGGGTTCCAATGGTTTAAAGGGGGAGTTCGAGAGTTGATGTTCATGTGGGACCCACACATATTATCCTCCCAATGGATGTTATGTAGGGGTGGGCCCCACCACCAACCTCCCTTTGGAGATAAAAACCTATAACTAAATAAAAATGTGTTTCTACACATTTTTATTTACTTTCAAATTTTTAATTAGAAACCCCAAAATATGACTTCAATCCTGTATAAAATTCAACTACGGTAAAAGTCCCCTTAAGTGAATATCGGTGCTGTGAGTTCATCAGTGTCCTCAGATTTCAATTCCAAGCATAGGTTCAAAAGATAGAAAAACCCGCACGTACGTTTACTAAACGTACCCGAAAAAAACATCCGGAAATTATTCTAGGCACACTGGGAATCATAAGCATGTTCCATTAGAAACATCAGACTCATAAAATTCCAAAGAATTTATAAAAAAACAGTTCTAGAAAATTTCGGGTCTTTACTAAAGTGGTCATTGATTTGATACACAAAAGAACATGAAGAAGTATAAAAAATGGAATAGAGGGAGTTTAAAGAGATTTTATAAGAAAAATAATTTCCTTGTGACCATGGAGTGGATATGGAAAAACAATTTCTGAGTCTGAGGCAAAATGAGGATGCGAATGTCACAAATTATTATGCTAAATTTACAGGGATAGAAAGGCATGTTACAGATTATATACGTAACCCAAGAATGAAGATTCATTGTTTCTTTGATGGGTTAAAACCATTTCTTCGTCAAGCATTAGTCTTGAAATACTTATCATCATATGAAGATATTGCCTAATATACTATCAAGAATGAAAAGGAATTCTCTATGTATTATGACTTTAAAGAAAATCAAAACAAGAAAAGATATGTTGAACACTCTAGGAATGTAAATAAAGAAACAGGGAAGAAAGGAAGAGTTTAATTTCCACCCAGTGATAATTATAGAAGGAAGCACCCATGTGACTATTTAAAGAGAAAAGGAGTATTCTACAAATGTGTATAGAAAGGTCATATTTCTAGAGAATGTAAGGGTTAGATTTAAGCTACCAATGTTTAATACTACAATTACAAGGAGATGTGACATTATAGAAATGAATTTCCTAAGTGTTAGGGAAACTTACCTCAGAAAAGGACATGGGATCAAGGCCAAACATATGTGATCACTACTACTGAGCATGAAGCTCTGAAAGATGTGGTGGCAGGTAATTTAATAGTTTCTTCAAGTTTATTAAATGCTTTATTTGATTCTGAATCATCGAATTGTTTCATATCTTCCTAGTTTGTTCAGAAAATTAGATATTTCCAATTTTATTTAATAAGGGAGTTGTCAGTCAAAACTCTTAACGGAAGTATCATTGAAATAATGTTTTGTGAATATGTCCCCATTAAGGCATAAAAACAATATTTATATGCTGATCTAATCACCATACCCATGATTGAATTTGATATAATCCTCGGTATGGATTGGCTTTCAGACCATGATGAGAAAATTTAGTGTAAGAAG
Source organism: Viscum album (assembly GCA_963277665.1). Lineage (NCBI taxonomy): Eukaryota > Viridiplantae > Streptophyta > Magnoliopsida > Santalales > Viscaceae > Viscum > Viscum album. The sequence goes on along the minus strand of OY728132.1, from coordinate 1,651,120,982 downwards.
GAGGTTACAATTCTCGATGATGATAAGAAGTACCATATCATTAGAGAATAAATGTAACCATTTGATACTTATCTAGATTCACCCCCAGCAGCTCAAAAAAATCAATTATTGGGTAGGATAATAATTATATAATTAAGAGTGGGGAAAAGAATGTTCAAATAGAAGATGTACCTATTGTGAAGGAATATGTTGATGTGTATCCGGAGGATTTACCTAGACATTCTCCAGAATGATAGATTTAGTTTTCCATTGATTTAATTACTTGTTCAAGGCCCATATCGAAGACCCCTTATAGAATGTACACTGTGGAATTAGATGAACAAAATAAAAAACTAAAGTAATTGAGTAATAAGATATTTATTCTCCCTAATGTTTCACCACGGGGTGCCGTTGTCCTTTTTGTTAAGAAGAAAGACAGATCTATGAGGTTATGCATTGACTATAGGGAGATTAATGCTATAAAAATAAAGAACAATTATACCCTACCATACATCAAGGATTAATTGGACCAACTTCATGGAGCTCAATATTTTTCAAAGATTGACCTTCGATATGGATTTAATCTGTTGTGTGTGAAGAAGGAAGGAATTCCCAAAACAGTATTTTGAAACAGGTACGGGACTTACGAGTTTACAGTAATGAATTTTTAATTGACTAACACACCCTCTTTCTTCATTGATATAATTAATTAATTTTTATGGAATATCATCTTGAAATTATAGAGGTATTTATTGATAATATCTTGGTATACTCCAAAATCTTCGAAGATCATGAAAATCACATTTACATTATTCAAAAGACTCTTAGAATGAATGAATTATATGGGAAGTTTAGCATGTGTGAATTATAGAATTAGGATATTTCTTTTCATGGCCATATTGCCTCTATGGATGGATTCTATGTTGATCCTTCAATGAACAAGGCAGTCCAAGAATGTCTAGCGCCGACGAGTATAACTAAGGTACACAGTTTTATTGGATTAGCAAGTTATTATCAACATTTTGTCCAGAATTTTGGCTAGTTGGCTAACCCATTAACCAAGCTCACACATAAAGGGGTGAAATTTGTTTGGACAAAATAGTGTGAATAATTTTTCAAACAACTTAAGAGAATATTTGTTAATGCTCATATCTTGACTCTATCATCGGGGAATGATGGGTTTGTTGTTTATATTGATGCTTCTAAAGAAAAGACTTGGTTGTTTCATTATGAAGAATAATAGAGTTATTCCCTATGCATCACGATAGTTAAAACATCATGAGAAATATTTTCCTACCCATGATCTTGCATTAGCAGCTGTAATCATTGCTCTGAAGATATGGATACACTATCTCTATGGTGAAAAATGTGATATTTATATTGATCACAAGAGTTTGGAGTATATTTTTTAACAAAAAGAACTAAACATGAGGCAACATAGAATTCTTGTACTACTCAAGTATTACGATTGCACAATACACTACCACCCAGGGAAGGTAAATAAGGGGGTAGATGCTTTGTGCAGAAATGGTCATGTAGTTTTGAACAAGATGAGAGTTAAAAGGGACCCATTTTCAGGAATATAGTAAAATAGATATGGGAATAGACATGGTAGGTTAATAATCAATAAATTTTCAAATGGTTTCCAAAACATATTTATTAGAAAGTATAAAAAAATCCTCAGACAGAAAATGAGGAGTTTCAAAAGAAGATTAAAGCTGTAAATGATTGGAGATTGAGTTACTTCGTATATTAAGATGGAATTTTGAAATTTGGGAAGAGACATTGTATTCTTGATATACCTGATCTAAAAAGGGAATTGTTGGATGACACTCATAGCTATAATTTCTCTATACACCCTGGGATCACCAAGATGTATAGATATTTGAAGGAACATTTTTGGGGGGACAACATGAAAAGGGTGATTGCTGATTTTGTGTCAAGATGTATGGTTTTCCAACAAGTTAAAGCTAGAAGAAAACATCCTAGAAGGGTCATGAAACCTCTTCCCAAACCTGAGTTGAAATGGGATGATATTATAATGGTCATTGCCATGGGGATACCAAAGACACCTAGAAGGAATGATGAAATATGGGTCATTGTTGATCGTCTTACCAAGTCAACACACTTTCTTTCTATAAGAGATGATTTACCACTTGAATGTTCAACAAGTTTTTATATTAATAAAGTTGTAAGACATTATGGAGTACCCCTATAGATTATTTCTGATCGTGATCCAGGTTTTACATCAAGATTCTGGAAAAGTCTTCAGAAAGCCCTTGATACTGAACTACATTTGAGCACTGCCAACCACCCTCAAACAGATGGAAAATCAGAATGGACTATTCAATCCTTATATGACATGTTGATATCTTTTTCACTTGACTTTCAAGTTATGTAGGATCAATATTTACCTCGGGTAGAGTTTTCCTATAACAATAGCTTCCATTCATGTATTCAGATGGCATCAAATGAAGCATTATATTGAAACTGATGTCACAGACCAACTTGTTGGGATGATGTTGGTGAAAGAAAACTCGTAGGCCTAGAACATGTGGAGGAAACAACGGAAAAGGTGAAGGTTATCCAAACCCCCATCAAAGAAGCTCAAAGTAGGCTGAAAAGCTAAACCGATAACTGAATGAAGGATTTGAAATTTTAGGTAGGAGATCATTTTTTCATGAAGGTATATCCATAGAAGGGAATTATACGATTTGATAAGAAAGATAAATTATGTCCCTGGTACATCAAAACATTCAAAATTCTAGAACAAATTGGGGTTGTATCTTACCATTTTTAAAATGCCACCATGTCTCTCCAAAGTTCACAATGTGTTACACATATCATTGTTGAGAAAATACATGCCTGACCCAACCCATGTACTCACCTATGAAGAAATTGAACTGGAACCTGATTTGTCTTATATTGAAGAGTCTTTCAAGATTCTTGATACCAGAGAACAAGTGTTCAGAAAGAAAATGACTCATATGGTAATAATTCTATGGAGAAACCATAAGATGGAAGAGGAAACATGGGAACTAGAGGAACATATAATGAAGAACCACCAAAATAATTTTGTGCGGTAGTATTCTATAAATTTCGAGGATGAAATTATTTGTAGGAGGGAAGAATATGACACCCCAATCTTCAACGGTGTGTTTCCCTTTAATAATGTAATAGCTTGCATTGTATGCATCATCGAGATTCTAACACACCACGACCAATCGAACTAGCTGTTATGAATTCAAATACCCAATTTTTGAAATTTTATAAATTTTATTTTTCAAAACGGTCTTCATTTTTCAATTAATAATTTTGGAATTATCTTTGGGTGATTTTTTTGTATTTTTCTGAAAAAATTAATTTTTGATGAATAGTAAATAACACTGCGTTATTTGTTAAAAACGAATTTTTATTTAAATAATTATTTATTTTATTTAAATTTATTTTAGGTTATAATAGATACATAATACCAATATATGTTCAATGCAATCTATTGTATTCATTTTATAATAAGTTTAGATATATAAATGTTTTATGAAACTTTTTACCGTCTTTTACCCACCTCCTAGGTGCATTTGCAAATTTGCATAAGATATAATTTTACCACTTCTGTGATTTGAATTTCAAAAATATGAGATATATGGTTAATATCAGTAAGTAAGATGTGGTTCAATAAGATGAAAATAATTTTTGATGAATAGTAACTTTTGACTTTTATTTACCACGGATAAAAGTAAATAGGGTAATTAAGTGTAAAAGTGATATCATAATTATCCTAACATATGTCCTAATTCTATTGGATAAGTATAATTTTTCCAAAATCATCCTTAGTAATAAAATATGACCCTCTCTGGTCCACTTGGATTAGATTAGGAAATTTATTATTATTTTATTTAAAGAAGAGTTAAAAGAGTTAAATTCAATGTTTAATAACTAAAACATTTTTTATATATGATTAAACACAATATTAAAAAGACTAAAAATTTTCATTAGAAAGGTAAAAATATTTCCTACATAATTGTAATTTACTAATAATTTTAAGACATTATATAATTTAATTTATTTATGACATAATGATGATGTTGTAATTACCTTATTAAGAAAATATTAAAATAATTGATATTATAAATATCCAAATAAAAGTAAATTGAGGTATCTGATGAATTAAACTAATTTTATAGTTTAATATTACATGTTATCATTGGTTAAATAGATTTTATTCTAAGTGAAAAAGTTTTAATGGCTTTCAAAAAACTCCATCACTAAATAGTGTCTAAATTTACATAATTGAGTTTTTTTAAAAAATACTATATTATTAATTGATATAATATTCATAAAAATATATGGTTTTGTAAAAAGACTTATATAAGTTTATATATATTAATAATGAACCACTTTTGGTTCTCATTCCAGTTTATAGTATGATTATTAACCATATAATATAAAAATACAAAGAGACATGGTAAATGTCGAACTATTTAACTAAGAGTTAAATCTAAAAGATAATGTTAATATGGTATCCTAAACCTATATAAATCCTATTATTTTAGAGGTTTTCAATACATCACCACCTTAGCCGTTAAATAAATAATTTTGGAGACATTAGGAACTGAAAATGGTTTTATTATAAAATAATATTTCAAACTTTTCCTAAGGTGACCCTCTCCTCTTTTATAAAAGGGCAATTCCCATTCCCTCAAAATCGCATATTCAAAGACATTTGGATCGACCAACCAATACACAAATATCCTCCCAACATTTTTCCCTTCATCCTAGAGGCATTCCATTGGTCAGAAAAAAAAACCTAAAGAGCCATGTTGATCAAATCTAAAGGAACAACCCGAAGAAGAGGTAAATATTGATTCACATCTTTCATGTTCTTTTATTCTTCCACTTCCTATTTCTTTGTTGTTTCCATACCAAAATAATAAATCCAATACCTTCAACATAAATTGATGTTATTATAAATATGGTACAACCATATTCGTTATTCTTTACATCCTATAAATGACAAAGGCGCCACACGTGCGTATGTACGGATTACAGTCTCCACGCCATGGTGTAGTTTGTTATTCCAACACTTGATTATTTGGATGGTTATAATAATGAGAAAAACTAATTTAAAAAATAAATATAACATTTTAATTATTCTTTATATATTATATACCATCCAATTATATATTATTTCTTCATCAATAAAATGATATTGTCGCTTGTACGTACGTACGAATTATCGTCTCCACAAACGCGATGGGATTCATTTCCCCATCATAACCATTCAAGAATAATTTTCATTTGATGAATAAAAATAATTTTTATAAACATATTATCATTTGGTATATTAATCAAATACATCCCATCCATAAAAAACATGGATTACTTAACCAATCATATAATGGAAAGTGAATCTGTTAACACCGGAAAAGATGATACTACTGAAATATTATTAACCAAGTAATATTAGAGGATCATATATGATATCATATTTATGCATATAGTTATTTTATAATTTAATAAAAATTATTTAACTATTATACAGGAGGTTAACGTACTCTTGACCAATGAAAAGTACAATATAAGGGTTAATTTCGCAACCTCCTTATTATCCGATATTGTTTTTATGTATCTACTAGGACCTCTTTATCACCCACATATATGTTTTCTTAAAAATGTATTTCAAAAAATTTTAATATTTAAAAGACCATGGGTTAAAGTCACTAATACAATTATTTTACCTTATAATATTTTATAGGAATCCTCCCATCGTTTTCCAAACAAGTTATTTTATGACCCTTTTCAACAAAATTAAGTTAAGAATGTTTTTTAACGTATACGACGGGTGCGGAAATTTTTCGCCGTTATTACATCATAGAAGCTTCTATTACATGCTTATAAGAATATTTTCAAAATAAATGTATTATTTTCTAATTATGTGACTTATAAATGATTTTAAAAGAGTAATAGGTATTTCTTTCAAATAATTTTCATTCCACCTATGTCCACTTACTCTGATATATTTTATACTTGTTTGAAGATGATTTATTATGATACTAATCTTCCATAATGTATTGATGTTTTTGTGATATAATTGACTCTGGATATGTTATGTTTATACCAGTCATGGTTTATGGTTAAAGTATTTACATTTCATCTTCATGTTTTAATATGAAGTTTTATGTTGTGTTTCAAACTTTTCATATGAAGAATGTATTTGACTTAGTATGTGACGGGTGGGGCCCACTAGAGCTCCTCGATGCATCGATAGGTCTCATGAGACAATTAGAAGTGGAATTGGCCAAGTCCTTTACCAATATAATATATGGTTTTGGATGAGGCCTAAATCATTTTTAAACAACCTGGATGAGGCCTTAATAATATGATTTAGAATGTTCTGCATTATACATTTCCAAATAATGAAAATAATAATGATGTTTCATTGGTTATTCAACTAGTAGAATATGTATGACTGTGTTTTATTATGGAATTATTTACATAGCTCATATTCCTGCCATAAATTGTTCATGAATATTATTTTTAAAGGAATGTCTTTTTAATTATTCACCATGCCTAATGTTTATTTTATCTTCCGCTGTATTGCTTACACATACCGAGTTATTGAGATCACCCCTTTCTTATGTTTCATTTTCCCTGGATATAAAGAAGTTAGTTATTAGTGACTTTCAGGAATAATCTAGGAGTATTGGATGATTCTAATGGAATAAATTAGTGTTGTATTTCTATAAAATTTGTAATGTTGAACTTATGTATGTATCTTGTTTCCAATAATACTGAACTGATCATTCTTTCGGTACATGATTCCTTATATCATTCCAATGTTAGGTATTAATGCACCAACTCTAGGTAACTAGGGTCCGGGTGTAACATATTAAAATCTAAATATTATACTAAATACAATGGTGTATTTCATATTTTTTGAATTTTAATCATAGATGGGGAAAAATTAATGTTACTTATAATCTCGCAGATGGGATGAAATAACATGGTTTTAAAGTAGGAATAATTTCAAAAGTTTGTTAAGATTTTATATATAGTTTCAAATATGAATATATTATAATGAATTAAAGGGTATAAATAGATGTAATTTTTATATAATGAGACCTTAAAACATATTTATAATGTCATTTATCATTAATAATTAATTTGAAAAAAGGCAGTTTTTAAATAAAAATTTCATTTTTTACTATTCATAAAAAAATTTACATTTCTTAAAAAAAATCCCAAAAATTCACCATAAGATATTTTAGAAAATATGAATTCAAAAAATTAATTTTATTTTGTCAAATTATATTTTTAAATATGTCTAAAATTTTTATCATTAATAGGAGCGGTTCATTCAAGAAAATGATGTTTTTAAACATAGAAAGACTTTACCATTAATCATGTATTTCATTGTCAATATGTTTTATTTATATAATACAATTAATAAAATATTGGTAAAGTAGTGATTAATTTTCCTAAAACTATGATTTACTATTAGGTTATAATTATATCATTTAATTAATTATATACATATCTAAAGATGTTTTATAGAAACTATGTGATGCGTGCATCGTATGCCAAGTTAGTGTTGCTTGTAGTGCAATCCAAGTTGGTATTTCATCCGAAATTAATGATTGAATTAGTGTTTATATATATATATATAACTATTTAAAATTACAAGTGAAATGAAAAATATTGAAGAGGTAAATTAATTTAAAAAACAATTCATCAAATCTATGGGTGTTATAGTATTAATAATAGTTCTATTTGATTCTCATTGTTTTGTTAGAATGGTAATATTTTTTCAAAAATATAATCATCTATATTTTCTATTTTACCATGAAATTTAATAATATTAATGATTTTCATAATCCTTTAATTAATTTGGTAATAATATTCACCCAAATGAAATTCATACAAATTATTTTCATTTATAAGAATATATCTCTTCATTTAAATAACCATTGATATACTAAACAATGTGACATCTATGTTTTATAAATTATTCATTTTATTATTAAATAAAAAACATGACTATATATATTCTATTGTATTTATCATAAAATAGTCTTATGTACTCTAATATTTAGTTTAAAATCATCCTACTCTTCTAGAATAAAATATTGAACCATTTAATCAAGAATCCATTCTTCCCCAATAATTATATGAAAATTGTCAACTCTGTGTTTTTCCAATAGTTTTCCATGTGTTATTTACAAGACTCACAATATACACCATCCACATGTGGTGGTTGATTTATATAAATATATTTTTTACTATTAAAAAGAATAAAAATAATTAATGAAAAATAAAATAACCTTCCTCTGCCAAATTTTAAGTATAAGTTGTCTAGATATAATATGTATTATAAATTAAAATAAATTAAACATTACTTGAATGATATTAAATAAAATATATGATCCTTATAGAGAATATATCACTAATACAAAGTGTATTTTCCAAAAATGTAGAGTCAGTATTTGATTCCATATGTTGTAATAAAGGTATAAATGATTCAAGAGAGGGTGTGAATTGAAGTATCAAAGCCAACATATAATTTCATTCCAATTAGAGAGAACAATTTTTTGGTCATTATAACCTCAAAAAATATTTTTAAATTAATATAAATAATGTATTGGAAATAAACTCTCCAATGTTAAAAAACATATCTGATATTGAAACATTTATAATATAAAAAAAGTAAATAAATAAAAAATATAGTATTATGTAACAATCCAAATACACCACAGAAATATATTTTTATCAAGATTTAAAATTTATATGAACTCCACAATATTATCACAAAGTGGTAAGTTTTCATCAACTATAATCTGGTATAAATGTTATTCACTCGCAACTTCATAAAACAATCATCAAAAGAAAGAAATTATGAAAACAAAATTTCTTCAATAAACTCATAAAATAAACATGTCTTATCCCATAGATCCTCTTTGGTAAACTGATCAAAAACATGTCCATCATCCAAACTTAGCTAAACATCACAATTCAAAATAAAAATGGATCTTATCTCAAAACCTCATCGATATAGATGATCATAAATATCCTAGTTTCCATTTACATGGTTCTTTTTGAAGAAAATTATTATAGGAAATGATTAAAAGTATAAAACTTATAAATTATATTATAAACTTCATAATAAGAAAATATATGTAAAATGCACTAAAAAATACTACATATAAAACTCTCAATAAAACAATGGTCATGCATGTTTGACGTAATTTTCATCTATTGAAATATTGTATTAATTGTATTGTTTCATCAAATACTAGTCTCCATTTATAGAAAATGATGTAAAAAATATCCTCTGATAATATCATATATCATCATGGTCACTTATAATTGCAACATAAGCATCTCTATCTTCATTTGAATTATTTAGTGTGTTTTATCCATATTTCAAAAATTGTATGGCTTTTTTTCCTCATTAGATCATAACATATCACTTTACTTCACCAAAAGATTAAAATTCATATTTTATAATATATATAATAATACAGTAAAAAAACATGTTAAACATCATTTGAAATAATGTCTATTTCTATTTTAAAAAGAAAATTTATGAATTTAGTCTTTTGAATCACCAGTTTTTATGTCAGTGTTGGGGAATGTTTGGAAACAATTCTATTAATTTTCATTATAATATATAAAATTTTGGAAGACCATGAATCTATGTGTTAATTTAAAGTAAATATGAACTCATGATAGATCAAGCTAGATTGAGCCAATCCACGTCGAAAAAGTTATATTTTTTTATCATGAAAGTATTTTAAATCTAAAATAATTTCTATGGAAATTATAATATATCAAACCAAATGGATGATGAGTGTTGGTTTAGACCTACCAAGGATAATTTATATAATAATGAATATAGAAGACACCAAATTTCATGAAAAAAACATTGAGGAAGAGGTAATGAGTTCACATTGAGGTGTGGGAAAAATAAAAGTACTAAATGAGACATACATAATAAAATTACCTAGAAAGATACAATTGTAAATAAGATATGCTTCCACTACCAATGAAAATTGCATATCATGGACAATTGAAATAAATCCATGAACAAAATTTTTTAATTTATCAACATTCAGAATAATGGAAAATAATCATATAAATATTTTTAAACAATGACTAATTATATAGTATCATAGTTGGGCATATAGAGGAAGATAAATGAAGCATATGAGAATGAATCTTGTTTTTAAGATGATGTTAAAAAACTATTTAAATGTATATAAAATATTAAAGAAAAAAGAATATTGGGATACCCTATAAGTTATATATATGTTTTATAGTGGGATTATTTTCTATATCTTCTGTTTCTATGGGTATTATGGTTTTGGGAGAGGATATTTCATATTTTTTTGGTGAAACTTTCCAAACATGTGGTCAGTACATTGTTAGTAGTAACTGTCCAATAACCACGTGATATGAGTCTTTTAATTCTAGTGGTGTTTTTTTATAGTTTGAACATCCTTTTCTAATTGTGGGACATTTGACGGTAAAAATTATGGAAGATTTGGTTTGGGTCTAAAGTTAGTTTATTGGCTTGTGTCTATTTTTTCTAATCATGTGGATATTACTACGTAACAATGTGCTTTTATTTTTAATAGATAGTAAGGAAAACATGGTTACTGAACATTTTTCTTAACTATGTATCATAACCATGAAACTAAAGGTAATTTTAAAAAAAATATCCTTATACACTTACTCATTTTTAGCTGAAATATCATCCTAATCTCTCACTAGGTCAACAAAACAATTCATTAATGTTATAGTATGTTTTCCTATCGTTCTCTTGGTAATTATGTTTCATTTTTCGTGGATCTCATTAAGGGATATTATGATTTCTACATAATATTTCCTTAAAATTCAAAAACACTAGGCCATCTCTCTTCTCCTTCAAGTGATAAAACATTATTGGTTTATGAGTCATGGATATACAATATCTTATGGTTAAATAATGATGTATCGTATGGATATATTTTTGAAAGGAATTGATCCATTCATTTCTAATAACTATTTTAAAAGGAGACAAAGATTCCCCTTTTGGAAGTGTAGGAATCTCTATATAATGATTCTTTCTCATGGAACACCGTATTATTATTTTATCCCTTTGTTTTGGATTTTTAAGAAGGTTTATTTGATATTTATGAAGGGTTTCTTGTGTAATTTCATCTTATGGGGCATGGAAAATGGTTTTAATGTTTTTTTTGTAAAATGGTATTGTAGACATCATGTACTTGATGAAATTCCTCAGAAGTTTTTTTACTGTAAAATCTGGTTTAAAGAATGAGAGTGGTACTAAGTTTATTATATAATAGTTGAACTTAATTTTTTTCATTTTTTAGTTGAATTACTTGAGAAAAAATGGAATATGGCATCCTTGGGTGAGTTTAACTTTAAAAATATGAAAACCACGGTGAGTGTCGTAAAACTAGGGGTTATAGTTTAAATATTAATATACAAAGTACGAATCAATGTAATTAGGATTATAATTATATAGTTGAGTGGTCCTTTCATGTAATAGTTATGTATTCCCATAGCCTAAATCCTAGTTGAGCTTGGTTTTATTCACGATAGTGATGTTTCATGCTTTCATTGCATAAATATTTTGTCATATTGTATTCTATGGATTGTATTGATTATTTCCCTCTATTAATATATAAAAAAATTCAACATTTTGGGACCATTTTAATATGACTATTTTAAAGGAAATTGAGGTTTTTTAATGATAAATATTAACTATTGAAATTATTTTTGAACCCAATTTTATTTTAATGCTAAAATATATGGCTTCATAGTGATAAACATTATAATATTCATGGTTGTATACAATTGGGAATTTTCCTCAAACCATGTGTATTCTTATGTGATTTTGTAGACATGGTTTTGTGTGTTATAGGTAATGTGAAGTGATTATTTTTTATTAATTCTTTCTCTTCATCGACGATGCTTCATGGTGGTCGGGGATGATGGTGATAGATGGTCACATGGAGACTTGATTTGGGAATTTTTATAGGATTATCACCTTGTATTTTCACTGTAATGCCTCATGCTTACCTACTTTTCCTTTCATGATGTACTATTGTTTTCATATTTATATTTTATACATGAAACATGATGTCTATTAATTTTATGTTTAAATTGTTCCAATGGTTTTTTATATTGGAAACCAAGTGCTTGTTTCTAGATCAAGGTGATTGGGAATCAACATTGAACCTTATGTCAATCCAACATGGGTGATGTGTCCAGTCAAACCATGTTGGTTCATTATAAATACCATACTTACAAAGGATCGTAATTTCTATAAAATAAATGAATAACCATAAATTAAAATTTATCACCAAAATTATTGTATAATTTAATGGATTTTTTGAGTTGATATGTAAATATTATCATTTTTCATCCAATTAATAGGAAAATAAGAACCAACATTACTCCCATATAATTCAATTTGTTTCTATTTATAGGAAATTATATGTTATGGGTGTAGGGATATACCTGATAATTATTATGTGAATACTTTATATCAAGATATGTATTATCCACCATGAAATGATTTGAAATGAAAAAGTTCTTTCATCCTTGTATCACTACATAGAGTATCAGCCATATTGAAATTGATTGAAATAGTTGACAAATTAAGCCATGAGAAGTTAATAATTTTATAGATGTAATTGGTTCTTATTATTATAGAATTATTGAACACTCATTGATAATATCATTATAATTATATTCTTATAACACTTTTCCAATCTCAGTTTTGAGTTAAATAAAATACAATTTGGGGGGGGGTTATTTATCAAAACATAACCTATTAGTAGAGAATAATCATTTTGAATAATCATTTTAATATAATTTTTTAGTTAAATATATGAGATAAAATAAAAATATACTTAAATATCCCTCAAAAGTACGTTTGTGATATGATATCTTGGGTTAAAGTTGTTTATGGGTAACATTTATCTCTAAATTAACATTTCTTTTTTTTCTACATTATTTAACTCAAGTAGACTTATCTTTTCGTAAGTTATGATTCAATTTTGGGAAAAGGGTCATAAAAATATTATTAAAAGAAACATTGAATTTATTATCAAAAAAGGTTAAATGAATAAAGGGTTGCTGAGAACATTTTGATAATGAGATAATTATGGGTATTGCCAAAAATCTATAGAGGAGATTGGAGAGACAAATATATTTTGAATATGATTATATATATTTTATATATGTAAGGTTATTATTTTGTATTGGTTGATAATGAATACAAAAATATATATAATTTATATAAGAGGATGATTTTTGATAATTTTTTATATTGCTTGCTGATAAATCATCTATTATTGGCTATACAATATATATGAAGATGAAAAAAAAATATTTTTTAGAAATATATATTTTCTGAAGAATCATATAATTTTATGAATATTTATCTAATAATTTAAAAAATAAAAAAAGTGCATATTTTTATTGAATTTTATATCAACTATATTATCATGATGTGTTTATGAATTAACATAGAAGAGATGAGTATTCTTCCTCATGCTTTCTAGTGATAAAATATACATTAAATCGAATATTCACTTAGATGATATTATTTAGAGTACTAAAATTGAGGTGGGTGTTTAATTTATGTGTTATATATTAGTGCATTATTAACTAAATTTTGATGAATAACTATATCAATATAAAATTTATGAGTTTGTTCAAAATGAGCTTTAGAAGAGATTTTGGGAGGTTATATAATTTCCTAAAGTTATTTTATTTGTTTCGAGGTGACATCATATGACCATAGATAGTTATAGATTATTTAACATGATTTAAAATGGTTTATAAAGAATGTAATAGCTATATATGAATAGTATTGTTTTTTTAGTATATATGTTAGAGGGAAACAACCTCATAGATGATTAAAATATGTGTACATTAGAGAATCCCCAAAATTCTCAATATATAAAAGAATAAATACATGGAACATGTGAGGCATATATGTAATCCTTAATATTCTATGCTATTGAAGACTAAATTTTTAATATGTAATAATATATAATTTTTAAACTAGTTATAAACGAGTAACATACTCTTGGTAAAAATAGTTTAGTGTTTTTTTATTATTGGGAGGCCATGTATATATAATATTTGTCCATGAAATATTAACTCAATGATTTTAGGACATGTGTAAGAATATGAATGAATATTTTTGAAGATATGTAATATTAAAATACTCTCATGTATATTTTTTCTAGTTGTTTTAGATGTGGTTTTTTTGATCACATGCTATATTGAGAGGATTTTGAGATTGACTTGGAATGACTTAAAGAGTGGATTTAAGATAAAAAATATCAGGATAATTAAGTTATATGAATTTGGGGTTGTTAAGGAATGACATAATAACATGATGTTTTGATGAGTAAACAATGATTCAACATTAGTGATTATAGAGGGAAACATTCTATGAAGACAACTATTTTTCTACAATATGAATTAATGAAAAAAATGTGGGATGGTATTTCCCTATTGTGATATCCTAGGAAAGTATCATCTAGCTCTCGTTTTTTGAAAATAATGAAATCAAGCCATAATAGGACTTCTACACTAAACCATGAAATAACTAGAGAATAATGATTAATTTGTTGTAAAATGATGTATAATATCAACAAAATATAATTTATTCTATATATATTTATATATATGTGATTAAAAATATAGTATGAATTATGTGGAACTTAAATGTAATGGGAATAACGAGTCTTCAAATTATTTAGATTCAATGAAATTGAATAGATATTTCTATGATAATTTTGGGGGTTCAAATATTATTATTTCCAAACTATAAATGTATATCATAGATAAAATATTTTCATGATGATTATTTGAAAAATTTTGAATTAGAAGATGATAAGGCCAAACATTGAGGATTTTTCATATTCAAAATATATAAATAATATTCACATGATAATTATATTATTAGTATTGTGTATAGTATTGATAAAATGATGATGTGTTAATTATTAATATTCTATCATCTTCGAGGGAGAAAAATAAGATAAAATAATATATAGGGAATGGAATATGATCAAATACTAAAAAACATTATCTAGTTTTATAGTAACAAATAATGATGGGGAGATACCAGCATTCATAATTGATGATCGGAAGTTTTGGTTGAGAATAATGATAATAAAAGAGTGATATATAATTATTTTATTTTACTTCTACTAATCATCATATTTTTTGAAACTATAAAATAATAATGATCTCTTATTATTTATGAGTATTATATGACTTGAATAACAATGAATAGGAAGAATAATTACTACAATAATATGAAAGTCTTAAAATTTATAAATATTTAAATAAAGATAAACATGAATGTTATAGTAATATATTAAATAATGGTACTCAAAAGCCTAAGAGTAAAGGAAGAATATGTATCATTTTTGTGTTATAATATCCTATTATACACTGAAGATATTTTTTACATAGTGATTTTTATTAGACCCTTTTAAACTAGAGGAGTCTATTATAAAGAACATGATAAAAAAAATATGATTTTTAGTTGAAGATTTGGGGTTATGTGTGGTATATTTCCCATGTGAATTCACAATATTATATTATTTAATATCATGTGACATGAAATCGATCAAACAATGTAATGAAATTATCCTCCCTGGTTAGGGAGAACCATGGGAAAATATTATTGGATGATTTCTCCTAACATTTAACCTTTCACGAGGTGTATTTTTAATAAATTATTCATATGATATTCATTAATCCAAAAATTTTCATTTTTTTAATTAAAAAGTTGAACATAATTTACAAAAACACTTCCTACATTGATCCACCCACATACCTCAGTGTGTCTTTAGTAGGTTGTAGATCACTTCAACAAGAAACCCTGTTAAATGAATAATCGAATAAATTCTACTTAATCATGGATTACGAAAAATTATTTTTAGTATTAGGATCCTCTAATGGTTAATTTTTGAATGAATATATTATAAATAATAAAATTCCTGATAATACCATGGTATAAATATACATAAAAAAGAAAGAACATATGATCATCAATAAGCAATGTAATGTTTATAAAATATCTTACATCCTGAAAATAATTCTAATCTATCACATAAATAAAATTTTATTAATTATTTATTATTTTTTTAAAAATAATTTTTACCTTTTTTACTATGATATATTGAGAAATTAAACCATGGGATAATGAATGAAAAAACATTAATAATGCTTTGAAATAGATTATCCAAAATTTCTACCTCTTATAGAGAATCATTGATGATTTTATGATTCGATTGAGATGCCTCCCTTGTTTATTGGTGATGATGTTCCACCTCTAATAATGTTGTAATTTATATCTAAATTTTTATTTAACCTCGTGTTGGAAATTTTTGATGAAAGTGGTATAATACATTTTTATAATGAAATATTATTCCTATAATTTTCTAAAGGTAATATTCATAAAATATTAATTCCAATCCTAAAGCATGAATATAAATCTTACACCTATTTTGGGGAAAATCACAAGTTGTGAACATTACTATAGTGTTAGAATTCTTGTTGATGGATTTGTTATAAAATATTAATTATTTTAACATTATTGGACTAGGAAGAATACAATTAGTGTATTATTTATATTCAAACGGGCATATATTTTAATGAAGAAAAAACTTTGTGACCAACTTTTTAGTTATTTAAAAAATCAACGGGGTTAAATATATTAGTCTATGTTACTGTATAGTAATTTTTGGTTGGAGTGGATTCTCAAGAGGGGGGTGAATTGAGTTCCAAATTAAAATTTATGTTAAAATATTTCTCTTAAAATACCCCTATTTAACAATTAATCTAAACTTTAGTGAATTTATACAGAGTGAAAATGTTCAATTAGTTTCTGAAAGATTAATTAGGTTTTAGTCAACTTAATATGAGGATTAAATTAACTTTTGAAACTAACATAGTGGTTTACAATAAGTATAAACACTTGATAATTTAACTATCAAAGTAGCTTTAAAATAATTTTGTATTTCAATGTAATAGTAGCGGAATATGAAATCTATATATAGTATACTTAAAGGCTTAAACTTAAAAGAACAGCAGAGGTAACCAAGAGGCTCTGTCTCAAGATGAGACTTAGTCCTCTCAAATAATTTATATAAATTGATCCACACCCTGGATCGGGGTAAACAACAGTGAACATAGTGTCCAGGTACAACTACCTCTACCGCAGTTCTATGTGGGAAAACAAACAATAGCTCATAGTTGTCCAGGTCTTACGTGACCTGTACCACTTTCCACAGTGGGAAACAAAGCGTTATGGCGTTTGAGTGAAGATTTAAGAATCTTCTAGTTTAGCTCAAGAGATAGTGTGTATAAAATTAACAGGGTACACACACTTCTCGAAATGTAAAGAAAGAATCACTAAAGAAAATGTGAATGAGTTTAGAAAATCATTAGTGATCGGTAGTGCAGCTCTGGACTCGTTTAATTGGTCATAAAAGCCTCTGAGTCCTTCTCTGGTTTTTCTCTAAAAAACAGCATGTCATTTTCTTCCATGTTCCTAGTACAGCTTATCAGCCTGAGTTCATGAAGTGTTTTTTTAGTTCATCACTCAATATGCATCATGTGTTCTACTCTAAAATGAGTATCTTCGTGTATGTCCAATGTTCATGGAGTATGGATGTAGCCTTGCACAAATGCACCACGTTTGAATGATGTTGAGCATTTTTCTTTTTCACCTTTTGTGTTCCTTCTTAGTTCCTTGGTTCTTGTTTTTTCATCACAATGACACACCACACTATTTTCTAGGTCTTTATCTTTCTTTTTATAGCTTTTAGCTCCAGCAAAAAGGAATGATCACCTTTTGCATGGGTACTAGGTATGGTTCCCTAACATGGAAACAGAGATCATTAAATAACATTAACTACATTAAAAACATCAAATGTAACTGTTATCTTAATAAATAAATAGTATTGAGAGTATATAGTTTGACTAGTTGGTCAATCATTAGTAGCCTTCTATTGGTAGATGTGTATAGTGGAATTTCTGTAGCAGGACCTTCCATTGGTAGCTCTTTTGAACTTGTATCGGTAGCTATATATATCGGTGACTTCATTATATCGGTACCTCTTAGTCCATCGGTAGCTCTTGGGCTATCAGTAGCTCGATGTATCGGTGACTCTATATATATCAGCAGAATTCAATCAGTAACTATCTGTGAACTGGTTCTATCAGTAGAATTATTCATATCGGCATCTTTTTACATATCAGCGATCAATTGTATACTAGCAGACTTAATCATATTGGTAGACTTGTTCTATCTATAGATCAGTTTATGTCGGTAGCTCTATGTATCAGTAGATTGTGCACATTAGTAGCTCTATTTTGTTCTATTGGTAGACTTGGTATATGCTTACCGGTAGCTCTGTATCAATAGCTATACGCAGATCAGTGACTTAAAACTTATCTTTTTTATAGAAAACATATCCGATTTGGTTAGAATTGCTTCAAAACATATACAAACATGGATAAACATTGATTACCATATCTCAATGATTATTTTAATATTATTATCATATTGAAAATAGAATATCATAGATTGAGAGAATTAGAATATATATAAACATCAATTGACATCATCATAGGTATGTAAAAGCATAATTGGGATTATCAAAACAGGTGAGGTCATCAATCTCCCCCTTTTTGATAATCACAACTTATGATATTATAGTGTTTAAAAAAATGAGATGTTGTATCAGAGGATATATAATTAAATGCAATTATCTCAGAGAAATAGTATGTTAAAGAACATAATGTATCATAGGTGGAAGAAAATACAATGATATCATAAGGGAAAACCAGAGTAGCTCTTCCTTAGATTATATTTCTCTTCCTTGAAAATATTTCTCCCCCTTTGATACTCTGAAAATATTTCTCCCCCTTTTTGATAATCAAAAACTGGGAAACAAGAAATATAAAAAGTATCACAAAGAGAAATAATGGAAATCCAATTGTATTCGATGTTGAGAAAAGGTACATAGTCAAAATAAAAAATATAAGGGATTCATATCAAACATCTTGGCCTCGTTTTCAATCCACACCCTCAATGTGAGATTTTCCCTTGGGTTCAGAAGAGGATTCAGACTGTGTGGATGATGGTGAAGGCTTAGGAATTCCAGAAATGATCATAGGAGGTGGAGCCAAATAAACTATTCATGGTTTGTACTGAGGAGTCCTTTGAGTGATCATAGGTGCGAGGATTCGAATTTCTTGGTCAGGAGTCATCTGAACAGGAGAAGCAGTATTGGCAGTGGCAGGTAAGGCTAGAGGTACAATCACTAGCCTGACATCAACATGTAGGAAAGGAATCAAAATATATCTAAAATTCATAATTATGCCTCCTCCTCTTTCCATAGCAGATATGAAGTCATCCTAGTTCTCTATAAATTTGTCCAGGGCTGGAGTCAATTCCCTTAGTTTTCTAACTTTCTCTCTGAAGACTTGATTGACAGGAGGTAACTTAAGGTTTTCCAACAGAAGTTTGAAATGATTATTGAGTTGATTCTTGGTGAATATCATAGAGAAATAGGATTCCACCTTATCTTTCACTTCTTTCTGAGAGGAAGAAGCTTCTATCATATAGTCATGGACTATATTCATTATTTATCAAGCTGAATGTCTAGTAGAAATCACAAATTTTCTCAGTTTCGATGAGTCCACAGAGCAACTAGTTGAAGCTTGAACAAGCTCCTCCTTCATCATAGCTCGAAACTTATTAAAATCCACAGAGGGTTTAGATGAAATAGAACCAATAGAAAAGGTTACTGTTTCCTTGAAATTATTGGTCAACCCACTAATAAGATTTTGAAATTGGGAATCCTGGGTTTTAACATGATCTTTCATGGATGTTTTAAAACCTTCAAACATTGAAACCATCTAGCTCACAACACTTTTTACATAGGCTAAGTCCTTGTCTGCTTGAGATTTTGAGCTCATGTAAGATTCCAAAGAGATAACCGATTTCTTTAGAGTTTCAAGATCTGCTTCCATTCTAGATACTTGAGTCTGGAAATCATTAAATTCTTCCACTATTTATGTCATAATGGTTGATAAATTACAACTGAGAGAGAGTTCAAAATATCTTTCCAACATACTCATCTCTTCAATAAAACAGTGCTTCAGCTTAGCAATAGAAGCACTAAAGGAAACTTTCAGCTTATCCTTTAATGATTCAAGATCGGATCTGTTGATCAAATAAACAGGTACAACTGCAACAGATTCTTTTTCATATGCTAAACTTTCCACTGAGTCAGTCATGATCGATTGAATTGAAGATTCCAAAGAAACTTCCATCTTCTTTGTCTCTTCCACAAAACTCTCATTCAACTTTTTCTTCAAAATATCCAGGTCATGCATTATGACCACATCTTCTGGTGGGAACTCAGTTTCAACATCATAAACAAGTTTTGGTCCATTGAGAGATGCTTAACTTTCATAATCAAGATAGTCTAAACCACAGACCAAAAAACCAAGGTCTTCTGCCGAGTCCTCAATATCAACAGCCACCGTAACACTTCCAAACATGATTTGATGCTCCCCCTCAACTGGTGCATCCTCAAGTAAAACAACAGCATTCTCAACAGCATTCTCTGTAGGTCTTGCTTTTTTAAGAGAATATTCTACTATCAATTAATTCTCTACAATAGCTGGATGTTCTTCCAAAATAGAAAAGGGTATGTCAACTTCATTTTTATCCTTAGCAGGCACTAAAGATAGTCCAATCACTGGACTAATGCTCAAATCAGCTGACAGAGGTTCTTCACTTTCATGTTTATCTTCTTCATTCTCTATAGTAGCCACTTCAACATCCTTAAAAGAAACTTCTTCCTTATCTGATTTATGTTGATCGAGATTTTCAGGAGCTGGGCTAGGAGGTAAGTCAGGGTCCCCTCCTTTATCAGCAGATGACTCTTCCTCTTTTGAATCATCACAGTATTCTGGATCCTCTTCATCAGGTCCCAGACCTGGATCCCTCACATCCTTCGATCTTGAAGGATCATCCATAGGATTGAACATATCATACACTTTCTTGTCATCAGTGACCCATTATCCTTTACATGGGTTCCAATTTATTTTCATGTATTTCTAAACTGTACTGGTGACACAGAAATTGTTCCTTACTACCACTGTCTCATCTTGAGATTCACCTATTCCTTTCACTTTGATCATTGCTAAGATCAACTTGGAAAATATCAAGGCATTAGTTTTTGACATGGGCCTAATCATATCCTTCATTTGAGTCATCATCAAACTGCATAGATTTAACTTGACTCCATGTATCAAAAGAAGCAGGAGATAGATATCTTCATATCATAAATTTGCAAAGTCTCCTCTCCTTCGTATTAAGAAATGCTGAAAAAACATGAACAATAATATGTTCTCTCCATCCATTTCAGCAGCTACTACTTGTCTTTGATTTCCATCACCGGTGAGTTCCTACAAGGCAGTCTCATAATCAAAGATATCACTAGTAGGTGGTATATCTCTCGATACATATCCAGATACATCTTCGTGTGGAACTTTTATACATTCATCCCACTCAGTTGATGAAAAGAAAAACTTTTTTCCATTCATAAACGAAGTTACTCGGTTCTCATCTTCATATTTCTCAAAACATACATAGTCATAAAACTTTTTCACTAGCTTCAGATAGTTGGGACCATTTTTGTTTGAAAAACAATCTACCCACTTTTGATCTTTCAGCACTTCGAGCACTAAGGATTTTCTAGGCAGTAGCCATTCAACGCAGAGAATCTTTTTGGTCACAACAACTCTATTCTATAAATGAGGATTTACTGGTCGTCTTCTTGATCTTGTTCTGCTAGAACAGCCCCTTGCTTCCGGCTCTTACTTCTACTTCTTTGCCTTAGGCTCGTCAGTAACATCTCTAACAGAAGGGAGTTTGGTTTTTTTCATTGCTGGTTTGAGGGATTTAGGGTTCTCGAAAGATTCGGGAGCTAAGGTTTGATGGTAAGGGTTTGAGGCTCGGTGGATTGAGAAGTAGCTATGAATTTATTTTTATCATTTAGGAATCAGAAAATAAATAAATATAATAAGATAAAGTAAAAACTATTCAGATTCTGGTGGTAGATAGATGTTTAAAACAATGCACTCATCGGTAGGGTCTATTGGTTAGAATTTACATCGGTGAGAATTTACATCGCTGAGGATTAAATCAGTGAGGTTATATCGGTGAGGATTCACATCGGTGAGGTTACATCAGTGAGGATTCACATCGGTGAGGTTACATAGGTGAGGATTTACAATGGTGAGGTACCTACCAATCAAGGATAATCATTCCTAACTCGTGTCTAATGTAACATAACCTATCCGAACTCAATGGTTTGGTGAAAATGTCTGATAATTGATGTTCAGTACCAATAAATTCAAGAGTAATATCACCCTTTTGGTAATGATCTCTCAATAAATGTTGCATTACATGAATGTGTTTGGTCCTAGAGTGAGACACTGGGTTCTTCAAAAAATTTATTTCACTAGTGTTGTCACAGTTGATAGAGACATTCTTAAAATCATACACATAGTCCAAAAGAGTGTGCCTCATCATTATAATTTGTGGACAACTAATACCAGTAGCTATATACTCTACATCGGCAGTGGACAATGCTACAAAATTCTGCTTCTTACTATACCAAGATACTAAGTATTTTCTCAATAAATGACATGTTCCTGATGTGAATTTTCTATCTAACTTGCAACTAGCAAAGTCAGCATCTGAATAACTCATTAACTCAAAGGATTTTCCTTTTGGGTAAAACAAACCTATGTTTACAGTATGTTTAAGATATTTGAAAATTCGTTTAACAGCAAGTAAATGAGATTCATTTGGATTAGCTTGAAATCTTTCACACATACACATGCTAAACATAATATCTAGTCGACTATCAGTAAGGTAATGTAAGATTCTAATCATACATCTATAATTGGTTTTCTCCACTGATTTCCCAGTTTCATCTGCATCCAATTTACAAACTGTACTCATAGGAGTATCGCATTCCGTAACACTATCCAAGCCAAAACGTTTTAAAAAATCCTTTGTATATTTACGTTGATTCAAAATAATACCATTTTCATTTTGGAAAACATGAAATCCAAGAAATTATTTGAGTTCTCCCATTAAACTCATTTCAAATTCATTTTTCATACTCTTTGAAAAATCAGTACATAAAAAAATTTAGAAGATCCAAAAATAATATCATCAACATAGATTTGTACTATTAAAACATCTTTAGAAATTATTTTAATAAAAAGAGTTGGATCAGCAATCTCTTTAGTAAAACTTTTTGAAATAAGAAAATTGAAAAGTCTATCATACCAACCTCTTAGAGCTTGTTTTAAACCATATAAAGCTTTAGATAGTTTAAAAACTTCATTTGGAAAATGAGGATTAGTAAATCCATGTGGTTGTTTAAAAAAACATCTTCAACAATAAAACCATTTAGAAAAGAACTTTTAACATCATTTTGATATAAATTGAAATTCAGATGAGCAGCATAAGCAAGTAGAATTCTAATAGCTTATAATCTGGATACAGGTGAAAAGGTTTCTTAATAGTCTATACCATCCTCTTGACTATATCCTTGTGCAACTAGTCTATCTTTGTTTCTAACTATGCTTCCAGATTCATCATCTTTGTTTCTAAAAACCCATTTAGTGCCTATTGTCAAAGTGTCCTTGGGTCTATCAACTAATTCCCAGACTTTTTTTCTTTCAAATTAATATAACTTATATTGCATTGCCATTACCCAAAATTCATCATTAATAGCATCATTGACATTTTTTGGTTCTAGCTGTGAAAGAAAGGCTTGATGTTCAACCTGTTTTCTTATAGAATCTCTAGTCTGTGTCCCTCTATCAAGATTACCAACAACATCATATAAAGGATGATTCTTTAGAATCCTAGATGATCTAGTAAAGGTAGGACTAGAAATTTCATGTTCATCTATCGGTTTCGGGTTCTATAGTAGCAGATTATTGAATAAGTCCAGAACTAGATGTTTTTACAGCAGGTTCTTTAGTTTTATCATTATGGTCCAGAACATTCAAATCTTCTTCAAGACTTTCAGGAGAGGTTTTAGGCTCATGTGGATCTGTTTCATCAAATTTTATGTGGATAGATTCTTCCATACATTTGGTTCTTTTATTAAAGACTCTATATGCTTTTGTAGTAAAAGCATAACCAAAAAAATTCCTTCATCACCATAGAAGAAAACTTGTCAAGTTTATCCATTTTATTAAGAATAAAAACATTGCAGCCAAAGACTCTAAAGTAACTAACTTTGGGTTTTCTATTATTTCATAGTTCATATGGGGTCTTCTTAAGAACAGGTCTAATCAAGACTCTATTAATTATATAAAAAAGTAGTATTCATAGCTTCAACCCAAAAATAAATAGGTTGTTCATATTCATTAAGCATTGTTCTTGAAATTTCTTGAAGGGTTCTATTCCTTCTTTCTATTACACCATTTTGCTGAGGTGTCCAAGGAGAAGAAAAGTTATGACTATATCCACTGTGTGAGCAATAAGATTCAAACTCTTTATTTCCAAACACACAACCATGATCACTTCTCAGGGTTTTAATCTTAAGTTCACTAAGGTTTTCTACAGACTTGGAGTTTTTAACAAACAAGAATAATCTTCACTTTTGGGAGCTAAGAAGTATACCTAAGTATATCTAGAAAAGTCATATACTAGGATATAGACATAGTTCTTCCCATTTAAACTAGAAACTGTTGAGGGTCTAAAAAAATCCATATGAACCAACTCTAGAGGTTAAGAAGTTGAAACTTTTTTCTTGGACATAAAAGAAACATTATGTTGCTTTTCCTTTTGACAGGGATTGCAAACTTTTTCATTTGGGAATTCAAGTTTAGGTAGGTCTCTAACCAAGTTCTTCCTAGTCAGCTTTCATAGTGAAAATATTTTTCAGTGTCCTAATCTCTTGTGCCAAAGCCAAGACTCTTTATGAAAATTATTTAAACAAGTAACTTTTTTCTTAGCTAAAGAATTTAAATCTATAGCATAAAAATTATCATTTCTCAAGGCAGAGAATACTAAAACCTTTTTTGAATTAAAAACACTACAAGAATCATTTTCAAATTTCACATTAAATCCATCATCACATAATTGCGAAATACTTAATAGGTTATACTTATGTCCATAAATAAGTAAAACTTTAGAAATCAAAACTGAATCAGTGTTACCAATTTGGCCTAGGCCGATGATTTTTCCATTAGAATTATCACCAAAAGTGAAATGGCCTCCATCAACCTTTATTAAGATTTTAAACATGAATAATCTCCAGATATGTGCCTTGAACATTCATTGTCCAAGTACCATAACTTCTTGTGAGAACTCTTCAAGCAGGTTTCGTAGAAAACTGATTTAGATGGAAAATGACTTTGGTACCCAGATCTTCTTTGGTCTAGATAGGTTAGAAATCAAAGATTTAGGAACCCATATTTGTCTTATGAGGCTCATATAATTTACAAAATCAATATATTTTTAATGAAAAACTTTATTTGATCTATAACCATATGAATAACTTGTTGATTCATATGAATTTCTAGAATGAGAATAAACAAAAAAATTTCCAGACTTAAGAATAAATTTAGTTTTAGTAAACTGTATTTTTTCAGGTTGGTATTCCAAACTAGAAGTCTATTTTGGTGCAACTTGCATTCCAAACATTTGAGTTAGTGTATCTTTTCCATTTGTGAATTTTTATAAGTCCTTTCTAAGTTCCTCATTTTACATTTTCAGTTCAATATTTTCCTTTAACAATTGACCATTTTTTTCCTTTTCTCTATCAAAGGAAGATTTAACATCGGAAGTGAGAGCATGTTATTTCTTTAATGACTTATATTTGTCCTTAAGTTCATTACATGATTCTTATAGCATGTTACAATATTCAGATAATTCATCCTTAGACATATTTTTATAATCACAATCAGATTATGCATCATCTCTAGAATAATAGGATTTTAAAATAGGAGTATCTAAGGTTACCTTAGATGTGTTGGTCATGAAACACATGTTTTCATGATTATTTTCAGAATAAGAAAACTCATATTCACTTTTCATGTCTTCTAAAGCACTCTAGGTAGATTTCATAGCATTATTTTACTTCTTGTCCTTATAATCATGTTTCTTTTTGAATTTTAATTTTGGGCAATCAGCCTTTATTTGTCCTTTCCTCTTTCATTCCTAACAGACTACATCATCCTCCTTATCAGATTTCTTCTAATCCTTCTTCCAGTGACCCTTGTTGTCATACATTCCATTGTAATTTGATTTTCGAAAGAATTTATTTTTCCTATAAAACTTCTTGAATCTCCTGGCTATTTGAGCCATCTCAACATCACTTTCCGAATCTGAATCTTCACTTGCTGAACTTTCAGTAGGTACATGTATTTTCTCCTTGTCTTTTCTCTTAGAAGCAGTAGACTTGAAAGACACAGATTTTTTCTTGGGATCATCATCATCCTCATTATTTACCTTAAGTTCTTCATCATACATCATAAGTTTACCAAGAAGCTCTTTTACATAGAGAGCTCCAATGTCACATGATTCTCTAATGGAAACAGAAGTGCCCCTCTATCTTTCTGGTAGACATCTTAAGATTCTCATGATTTGTTCCTTTGTAGGAACAACCTTTCCAAGTGAACTCATTGTATTGACTATCTCATTGAACCTGAGGTATATGTCAGAAATAGGTTCATCAGTCTTCATTTTAAAATTATCATATTTAAAAGTATAAGTATTCAATCGCATCTCTTAAACATTGGTTGTTCCTTCATGAGAAACACCCAAATTATCCAATATTTCATAAGTAGTTTTGCAAGTAGATATTCTGTTAAAATCTTCTTCTCCAAGAGCATAGTACAGGGCATTTATAGATTTACAATTATTATTATAAGCAGTCTTTGTAGGTTCATCCCAAGTTGTTCTTTTAGTTTCAAGAATTTCATATTCAGATTATATAGCAGTCCAGATATCAAAACCAATACTCTCCAAATGAATATTCATTTTAAGTTTCCACTGGGCATAGTTAGTACCATTAAAAAACTGTGTCCGGTTAGTAGCAGCACCTGATAGTATATTGTCCATAGATAGATTTTAGAAAAGATATTTAATGAGATAAAATTTAGGAATAATAGAAATTTAATATCTTTAAGGATGGAACTAAAATCACAATTGGAAACAGAATGTTTGAAAACATGTATTAATTCAAAAATCCTCTGATACCAAATATTGGTCAGAGTGGATACTCACGAGGGGGGTGAATTGAGTTCCAATTAAAATATCTGTTAAAAATATTTCTCTTAAAATCCCCCTATTTATAAACAAAGTTAAACTGTAGTGAATTTATACATAGTGTAAATGTTCAATTAGTTTCTCAATGATTGATTAGGTCTCAGTTAACTTAATCTAATGAATAAATTAAGTTTTGGAACTATCTTACTGGTTTACAATAAGTATAAATACATGCTAATTTAACTATCAAAGTAGCTTTAAAATAGTTTTTTATTTCAAAGTAATAGTATCGGAATTTGAAATATATATATATATTTATATAGTATACTTAAAGACATAAACTAAAAAGAACAGCAGAAGTATCCAAGAGGTTCATTCTCAAGACGAGACTTAGTCCTCTCAAACAATTTATATAAATTGATCCACACCCTGGATCGGGGTAACCAAAAGTGAACATAGTATCTAGGTACAAACACCTCTACAATAGTTCTACGTGGGAAAATAAACAACAGATCACAGTTTTCCATGTCTTAAATGACCTCTACCACTATCCACAGTGGGAAACAAAGAGTTATGGAGTTTGAGTGAGGATTTATGAATCCTCCAGTTTATCTCAAGACACAGTGTGTGTATAAAATAAACAGGGTACACACACTACTCTAAATGTAAATAAACAATCACTAATGAAAATGTGAATGAGTTTAGAAAATATTTTGTGATCGGCAGTGCAGCTCTGGACTCCTTTAATTGGTCATAAGAGCTTCTGGGTCCTTCTCTGGTTTTTCTCGGAAAAATAGTGTCGTTTTCTTCCTTGTTCCAGGTACAGCTTATCAGCCTGAATGTATGATGTTTTTATTGTATCTCTTCACTCAAGATGCAGCTTGTGTTCTCCTCTAAAATGAGTAGCTTAGTGTATGTCCAATGTTCTTGGAGTATGGATGTTGCCTTGCACAAATGCACCACATTTGAATAATGTTGAGCCATTTTCTTTTTCACCCTTCGTGTGCCTTCTCAGTTCCTTGGTTCTTGCTATTTCATCACGATGACACACCACACTATTTTCTAGGTCATTATGTTCCTTTTTATATCTTTTATCTCTAGAAAAAAGGAATAATCACCTTTTTCATGGGTACTAGGAATGGTTCCCAAACATGGCAACAGAGATCATTAAATAACATTAAATGCATTAAAAACATCAAATTTAACCGTTATCTTAATAAATAAATAGGATTGAGAGTATCGAGTTTGACTAGTTGGTCAATCATTAGTATCCTTCTATTGGTAGACGTGTATAGTGGGCTTTGTGTTGCAGGACCTTCCTTCAGTAGCTCTTTTGAACTTGTATCGGTAGCTATATATATCGGTGACTTCATTCTATCAGTAGCTCTTAATCCATCGGTATCTCTTGGGCTATCGGTAGCTTGATGTATCTATGACTCTGTATCTATCATCAGACTTTTATAGGTAACTGTCTGTGAACAGGTTCTATCGGTATAATTTTTCATATCGGTAGCTCTGTACATATCAGCGATCAAGTGTATACTAGAAGACTTAATTATATTAGTAGACATGTTCTATCAGTATCATGGTTTCTGTCAATAGATCTGTATATCAATATCTTGTGCACATTGGTAGATCTATTCTATTATATCAATAGACATGGTATATGCTTACCAGTAGATCTGTATCAATAACTATATGCAAATCAGTGACTTAACACTTATCTATTTTATGCAAAACATATCCTATTTTGTTAGAATTACTTCAGAACATATACAAACATGGATAAACATTGATTAACATATCTCAAGGATTATTTCAATATTATTATCATCTTGATAATAGAATATCATAGATTATGAAAATTAGAATATAGATAAACATTAATCAGGATTATCAAAGGTATATAAAAGCATAATTGGGATTATCAAAACATGTGAGGTCAACAGTTATTTTTTAAATCATTTTACAAAAAAAATTACTTTATCATAATCATGAACATAGGGAAAAAATAATCAAAATTGATGTGTGATCCACAAATTTGAACCAGATCATTTTCAAGGTCATGAAAAAAAATTATTTAACTATATATTTTAAAAGTTTAATTGAATCCAAGTCACTATGAAATATGTGAAACATGTTTTCTCACTACAATGTGTTAATATTTTTCTAATTTATGTTATTTTTATTTAATATATGTTGTGGGTATAGAAGGTTCTTTTTTAGAGAATTATATATGGTGAATGGTTTTTACATAGTTTGATCTATTCATACACCCATATGTTTTGGAGGGGTGAGGGATTATAGTTCCATTTTTTATTGTAACCATAGATTTTTTCAATCTATGCAGGGATATCCTGGTAACTGTATGGTCTTCCTAGATGGGTTAAAATTAGATAAATGACCATTTTATATTAGTAATTTAACCCTTCCTCTCATAATCCTCTCAACCATACAACTCATCCTTCCAATCATTATAACTTATTCTATATTTAATCCATGGTGGAATTCTCTTCATTCATGGTGGTTCCACTTGAGGCAAGTCATGATTTTCTCTTGGTTTCCTCATCCTTTATCCTTCTATTACCATTTTCTTACCATTATCTTGAATTTTTTCAACACTAGGAGGATATTGAGGATGAAAATAGGGTTATGAATGGGGTTTTAATAATACTTTTTTACTGATTTAGGATTTTGAGGATCCACTCCTTACATTTATAGTGTGTTTGTATAGATAAATAGAGTTTCCATTATGTTTGACGTAGGTTTCTGAATGAAAAATAGTTGTTCCTTTAACATGAAATTTTTTAATGATAATTCATAAGGTTTTGTTGATGAAATACATTTTAAATAAACTATTGACAGTTATTGAATATGTTTTTTCTATTTTCTCTGAGTTTACAATAAATGTATTTTATATACCATTTTTGTTGAAAACTGAATTCTTGCCTACAATATGATTGATTAAATGGTTTAAATGGTTTTCTCAATCTCATTTTGGTTCCAAAATAGTTTTACAAATAATAATTATATAAAATGTCCTTATTAGTTGTCATTTACTATTCTTTAACATGGATATTGGTTTTCTTCCAAATTCATTATGATGGAATGTTGACACCATATATACATAAAAAAATAAATGTGTTCATACATAGATTTATGTATTAACTAACTATGGGGTATTTTCAGTGACGTATTGAGATGAACAAAGTTATCTTACATGTTTAGGATCACATAGATCTATATATGTTCCATGATCATGTCCTAGTTTCTTTCAGAACTTATAAGTTAGAGATCCCAAATTCATTATTATTTAATGTCTATTAAGATACACCCTTTATTTATACTCCCCTGGATTATCATATTTTACATGTTACGCTTGACATGTGTTCCTTTCACCCTACTAGAACTGTATGCTTAACATTATCATTTTTATTTTAAAACATGGAATGTTTTTATAAAAACTAAAGGAACTATAAAATAAATTATTAATGATTTATTCATAAATTAAAAGGGGGACTACATAAAACTTTTATTTTCAAAATATAAATAATTTATTTTCAATGTTAAAAGTGTTATAATGATTCATAATTTAATTATAATGGTATTTTCCACACAACATTTATATAATTTTTCATTTATTTAGCCTTTATTTCTTAGGATATATGTAATATTAAGTGTGATATGTAGTTTGGTGGGTCTTCCTAAAACGTAGTATCCTTACATGATGTGGTGGTTGTGTTGAATAGGGGTGATGAGGTGTTTTTTATCATGTGGATTCATTTTTTGATCCTCAGAAATATTTGGTGTTAATTTGTATCAGCCACTCTATCCATAAAAATATTTTGTTATCCTTTGAATATGGATCTTGTTTATTTTTTTGTTTTTACACTTGGTATTATGGTTATGAGTTATGGTTTACTCTTATTTTTTCTTGTAATATATTGGTATGTTCTTCTATTTAGAAACTATTTATTCATTTACATAGAAATCCAATATATGTTGGGTTAATGGTTGTTTTCCAAGAACATTTTTTTTGAGGTTTATTTGGATTCCAATCATGAAAAAAATTATAATTATTTTATTTTATACTATGGAACTTATTACATTCCCATTGTGATCAATAACATGCTTCAATAACTCTATAGGACTAAATCTTGTGATGTGTTATGTCTACCCATGTTGGTTAAAAAAAATGGTATTGAATCCCTCTTCATCATAGGGTTTAAAGATTTAATAATGATGAGACAACTGTAACTCAAGAGTCATGTATAGGGAAGTTCCAAGCCTATAGAAACCCATACTTTTCAAACATAGATATCCCAAATTTTTAGATAATTATTCACACTAGAATCATATAAGTATAGAATATTTGGAATCATGGATAGATTAAACTTTTCCACAATTGAACTAAATCAAATCCCACAATGTTCTTTATAATAAGAACCATTTTTATATATATCATACGTAATAACATTCATTATAACATGGGTAAATTAAACATAATAAAGGGTGAGATCATATGCCCAGTAAGCGTAAATAATGGATATATCGGTGATCACTTAAGTATAAAAAGCGAGTAAGGGTATGAGAACAGAAGCATAAAATTTCTAATCAATAGTCTACATAACATCAAAAATTATATTGATTCATGGGTAAATATTTTTATTTAACAGGAAATGAATCATATTTGAATCAAAGAACATGATTCATGATAGAATAATATATTCATAAGTCATCAGTTTTTGGCATAAACATCAGAATATAAAATTATTTAAATAGAATTCAAGATTCAATTAAAATACAATATGATTTTATTGGGTTAACATCCCAAATAATTATAGTAATTATGGTCCATTCCCAAAACTATCATTATAGAAGTTATTTCATATTAAACTAGGTTTACTCCTCTTTGTAGTTTTATTTATCTCATGCGATATCAACATTTACTGAAAAAATTATAAGTATATATAATTTTAGTCCCAGAAATTACATAATAAAAATGATATATATATTCTCTACATGATCATAAAAAATCATTATATTAGAAACCCTAATAAATGGGTTTCAAAAACAATTCATCATATCATGACTCCTGGAATGAAATGGGTTTCATAAACATTTCATCATATCCCCAAAAAACATTTAATGATTCAATGGAATGTTTCCTGAGGAAAATACTCATTTTACTTTAAAATATATTATTTAAAATCTAAATATATCCCAAAATTGAATGAAATAGTTTTATTTGAAAATAACATTGAAAATTTTAATGTAAGCATCAAATCCATGAGTTTTTTTGATGGGGGAAATTCTATTCATGTCATATACATTAAAATATAGATTATTATCAAATTTTTGGTAAAAATTAAAAGTGTGCCATTCCAAAAACATAATGAACATTCATTTTGAATATTTTGGTAAAAATAAAATAATAGGAAAAATGACATTAAAAATCTTTTGAATATCAAAAAACATTCTTGAAATCATTTTTAGAAACACATGTATATGGACGAGAAATGATTTTCAATCATGGATATTAATAAAATATTTATATATATATACATTTTTCATCACTTGAGTACGTAGAGGAAAATGGAAGGTGTAAGAAACAAGTATTTATATAAGATAGGGTTCCATTAAATGTTAGTCTAATTATTTAATTTGAACATAATATGGATTCCTAATGTGGTCATAGATGTTTTGAGGGTGTTCGGGGCCTGCGTAGAGCTTGGATCCTTGATCTGAGGAAGAAACCATTGGATAGACACTTAGTAGAAATCATAAAACCCAGACCACATTTTTTATCAAAACAATGTCGGTTGTTTCATTGATAAAAATACAGAATATTTCATTCTTAACCTTTTTTCCAAGGACGAAATCCTTGAAAAAATGTCAAATTTTTTTATCCATTCTAAATTGCATAGCTGGAACATGGTTTCTTTAAAAATGCTGCCTAACTATGTGGGTCCCTCTTGAGCTGGTAAGGTGTGAAATGTTGGTTAATACATTAGAAAACTATGAGACCCTATATTTCATAGGAAAAATTAAAAAACTCCAATAAAAATAAATTAACCCTACCCCTCATTTCCTTTTACTATCCCAGCGGACAAAAGGCCTTCTTTTCTCATAATAGATCTCTCAAACTCCCGTCTTCATAGCATTCGATCTTATTCATTCATATGGTTTCTTTATCAGTGAAATGTTCATCTATTTGGATTCCTTTAGGTACACTCTAAAATCTATAGGCTCAATTTGTTATTCTTATTTCCTTTGATGATGTTATTTTAATCCTGGATCATATGACCTACATTTAGGGTGATGATCCATTCATTAAATTTCATCAAACCATGGTAAACTGAAGGATTTTACAAAATGAGGAGAGTATTATGGGCCTGAGGTAGGTGTTATAAGACTCACCCCCAATGTATTGTTATTTTATAAACTATATCTATTGTGTATACACTGATTTTATCAGTTGTTTCTTTTTTAATTATTATTCCATGATTATAATAATCATGATCATATTCTACAGCCTTCATCATAATGTTTTCTTGTTCCATTGGTGGATATGACCACAATATCATTTTCCTTAAGTAGGTTGTTCTCTATATTATTCATTTTCTTGTTTTCTGTGACTATATGCACCACTTTTGGGGTGGGATATTATTTTTTGTTGATAATGGTAGGTTTATAAATTAATATATTTATTTGGAAATATATTTCACCTATATATTTATCACATAACCCATATAAAGTAATTTTTACGATTAATTAATTAATATATTAAATGATAAATGGAAAGTTCATTTGAGAAGTGGTTTTTCTATTCACATGTACTACCACTAAAAAATGCATAGGGAATAATCAATTCATTCACATAGAGGTATTCATGCTTTAAAAATCAAATAAATCTAAGCCTCAAAAAAATTACCCAAGTATGAAACACTTTTACAATTAATTCTTATTTCCATATTTAATTATTTCCTATTTGTATTCTATATCATTGTATTTATTTCAATTTTAGTTATCACATCAATTGTTTATTTTATTTGTTTTTCTTTTCTTATTTACACTATACTGAGCATCATATTGAATTGGTAGATGGTGGTGATCATACTTGGGGGTGCACCAAGTGTGGGATTTGTGGTGGTTTTTATGCTGTACATGAGGGGCTTTGCGAAAAAACAAAAATATTTTTATATTCAATGGATTCTTCATCAATTTAAAACACAAAAAATCATGATAAAGTGGATATATCTACAATAATTATTCATGTGTTGGGTTTTTGAATCTTCACATATCTGTTTAGAAATAATTTAATATTTTAATACTCATAATTTCCATGGGATCATAATCAATTTTAAATTTTTTTTCAAACCAATTGAGTTATTTTTTTCATTTATTTGGTGTTGTACATAGGGATCTATAAGGAAAAAATGAACATTATAAGTTAAATCTAACTTATGTTCATTCAACAAGAAACATAATGTTTAGGTATGTTTAAAAATTTATAACAAATGTTTTTTAATAAATTAAAACATCTAAACTAATATATATTAATATATAATATGAGTATATGTCTTTAATGATATGCATTCATATTATATTTACATTCAAGGTTTTTTATATAGTTTTAACAAAATATATATTTCAAAAATAAAGTTAAAATATGAATATAATGATTTGGTATAAAACTATCATCAACATGTGAGTGAGGATGTTACACTCCTAGATTAAGGTATTTCAATATTTCATTATGTATTTTTTATATAAGAGGGATAATAGGTTCATAGTTTTTTCTAATTTGATCATATATTTATTTGAATTGATCTATATTTTATTCCATATAGGTACAATGATTCTTTTCATGATTATTATCTTATTTTCCACTTTAATGAGTATATAAGGATTGACTGGAGTCAATGAAGAGTTTTTCTTTTCTATGCTTATGAGTTTCGCGTCATTTTCCCTCTTCAAAACTTTCTTATCACGCTCTGAATGTAGAACATTAATTCAACTGGGTGGAAAAGGGAATCACTGAGAGTCCTAATGTATGTCTATTATTTCCCTTAGTTTTTTTCTCAAGGAATTATTTTTACACCTTTATCTATAACACATTTTCTACATTTTTTTATTTAGTTTGATTGAAGAAGAGGTTCATGTCATGTGTCTTTTTTAATGTTATCAATATATTTTCATGTATTGATAATGCTTTTATGATGTTGACAATTATTTTATATATTTTTAATTAATTTTGAATTAATCCTCAAACTAATGGAATAATATGTGTTTTTTTTAATTTTGTTTTTTCCAAGTGAAGTTTTTCTTTTTTCGGTAATGGTAATGTTTTTAATTAATCTCTAATGCAGTTAGTTTTGAAGGGGTGTAAGGTAATTGTAGGTTAGTGTTTCTAAAAATCAGAACTCCTTTGTTGTTCCACCTCTTTAATTCCCTCTATATTAAGTGATTCATTTAGTGTAATGTTATTTTTAGTGTATTTTATATTATCACTTATATTGTGAGCTCTTGGATTCTCAATGTTATTATCATGTGAACATGGCATACATATGATGACTGACCACTAGATGATCAAAATGAAGAGACATGCATTCACTTTTCTTTTGGTGAAATTCACATACACACTATTCTATTGTCTTTAATAACATTATTCAATAATATACATCTATTGACTCTGAATTTAAATTTGTGTCTTTAATTTTTAAATGATTCCATATTATAAATTTCAGAACACAAAATGAAATTTGTATATCAGAATTTGTCTTCTGAGATAACCCCCCTTTAATTAGTGGACTATAAAATTCCTATTTGGGAATATCTTATATGAATATTTTATGTAGTATAAATATTATCATCTAATGATTTTGATGTGATGGTATGTTACTCCTATAATGATCTACATGGGTTTTACCAAGGGGTATATTTACTCATTTTCCATATAACTCTCCTTCTATATCATGGTATCATTATGCTATGAGAATTTCAATTTTATCACTAATATTTTATTTATTTTAAACTCTAATACTTTACTTTGTAGTTTTTAATTTATTATGAGATGATAATTATTTAATTTCTAATTTTATATTCAATATTTTTAATCTTTTACTCAATAATGATCATGGCATTATATTTTTACTATGGAATGATATTCATGTACTACATAAATATAGTCATGTGATCTATAGGATTTTATATACTATATTTCATGTACAGGGAAAAATAACTTTCATATTTCACAAAAGTTCTACCAGTAGTTATGTTTATAGGGGTTTGTTAGATAATACATTACCCAGATTCATATTTTCTTGCACAATCACTAGTAGAAATATTATATAAGGAATTAATTGTTGGAATTATTTTAATTTAAATTATATTTTGGAAATTAATTCAACTATCAAGAAAGGGACAAATTTTTATAGATTTATTAATGATGTATATTATTTTTTTATTTTTAATGTTAGGATTCACGTGAAAATTATTCACATTCCTATCATTAAAAATAATGATGATTGTGTATGAAGTAATTGAGTTTGGATTAACTCTGGTAATAGAAAACATTTAAATATTATTCAAATTATTTAAAAAACATTTAAAAAAAATATGATCTGATAAATCAATTATTATTTCCCGTCTCACATTGTCAGTACATATATTTTTTTGCCTATAAGTTATTCTATTTCAAATTGCTTGTTACAAATAATTTTTCAACTATTATATCTACCTATACTTTGTTTCTCTAATACATATTATGGAAATTATAAAATCATAAAATAAATTTTCTTGATGGAAAATTTATATAGATTAAAACTGATAATCCATGTTCTAATATGTAATGATTGTTCATAATAATTTAGTTTCCCCATATTATTATAACTCAATTTTTTACCCATTTTAACTGATTTACCATTCTTTGAATTGTCACTATTTTTCTAGTAAAATAGATTTCTCAATTTAAGAGTTTCCAATTCTGTTTTGAGAAAAATATATTTCGCATTATCTAAATTATGATTTTTGTTTTCTATATAACATAATTCTAATATTCTGAATTATTATGTACATTTCTAGTTAAACTAATAATTCATTTTTCTTATTAGGCATGTTTTTCTTGACAGAAATTGATTTCACAATTTATGATTTCTAATGTCTATTTTCTATAAAAAAAATTTACCCAATTTATGTATTCTATTGTTTCTTTCCATTATTAATGATTTCCCATTTTTTAATTAGGCATTTTATATTAAATTTTTTTGTTAACTAATATATCCTGCTAGATTATTGTAAAATAGAATGAAAGTTTGATTATTTCAGGGTTGATTCCAATTTACCATATTACACAAATTTGTATTAGTCATGTTTTCTTCCAGTAAAATATAATTCTAAATTTATTAAATCTTATGATCGATTCATGTTCAAGAGAATAACAAGTTTTTGAATAGTGATTTTTGTTTCCATATATTCTATATTTTTATTATACATATTTCATTCCAGGAAAATGTTATCTGACTGCATGATATATCAAGTTTTATTCTAAAATAATAAAATATTATAATGTGAATCCAACATTTAGTTTTGGGGATGTTGTTCAGCAGCATGTCATATATATGATTCTGAAGATACATATGTCAGCTATTCTTTAGCAATGGAATTATTCTGATTATACCTAGTATTATGTTCTCCTGTTTCTTCCCAACAATTGTTTATTCAAACTAATATATGTCATTTACTCAAATTCAACATTAATTTCCTATTGTAAGGATCAATATAACTATCCAAAAACTTGATGAACGGATTCTCCCCTTCCTCAACAAATCTTGGAAGTATTGGGAAATTATTTAATACATATTTTGATGACAGAAGTTGGTATCTCATGGGAAGAACTACTATTGTTGAAAACCATGGTTCCTATTATTATTATAATTCATGTATTTTCTACTGAAATTGTATTTATGTTCAATTATCATGGTGATAGAACATTCAACAGTTCTATTTGCATGGTGATAGAATAATATAGAGTTCTGTTTCTTTGATGAAAATGAAACATGGTGTTCTTTCCATTTTTAAGTTATGTTTCCATGTTTTGGTTTCAATGTTTCATCCAATTAATCTATCTATAAGTTTTGATTCCATATTTAGTTTTATTTTAACATTATTTTACATATTTGAGTGTGTACTACTACTAATTCATATTTGATAACTATGACTAGAATTTTAATTTCAAAATATTTATTATTAATATTCACTGTTCTCTTCTCAAATTATTAAAGCATTTTGAAATTAAGATTTAATTTATGGCACAATGTATATGCATGGGCGAGGTACTAATATCCATATAAACTGAAAATAAATGAATTAATCAAATGATTACATATTTAGAGGAATTAGAAGCCTAAGGTAAATCATGTATCACGTATCATTATAGTATTTCTTTTCATTTGAATATACATTCAAATTTTTTCAGTTTATATCCCTAGAATGAATTTTTATAGAGACTATTAGTGGTATCCTACTAAGATTTATCTCCCACCCTATCCGATCTACCAATGGTACAAATGTATATTACATGTATGGAGGTTTTGATAAGGTGAATCATCCTACTTTAAAAACTTGATCTTGATTTCTTATAATTCAATAGAGCGAAGTAGTAGAAGATCAGCGTAGTGTTTGTGAGGCTTAAATAATTTTTTGGTTTATTTTTTGATTATTTTGTACAGTATGTATTTCTTGCTACTATTTATACCTTTATTCATGTTTCGTAGGGACATTACATACAATATTGTTCTTTTAATATGATTTAGTTCCAATGTTTGATTATTGATTGTTTCTAGGATGTTTATGTTTGATTCCACTATGTTATTCACTGTTATAATATGTCTGACATTTATCTATTGTTACATATCCATTTTTCTCCCCACATTAATGAGGAAATACTCTACCTAGGGAAACACCTAAGGCCCTTACTAGTAGTTGGAATCCTCTTTCATATGGGGAGGTGTGCTTGATTCCATGTGTCCCACCTCCTAGGTGCACCCGTTTAGTGGCTTTTGGGACAACAAGTCACTAAAGGAAAATATTTATTCTCATGAATAAACCAGATAATATTAAATACTCATGAGTTTCATATGAGTTAAATTATAATATGTCAACATTATAAACATAATAAAAAATTCTTGATAAATAATGATATTTTAATATAAAACCCTTACAACTTTAGAAATATTTAAATTATAATACCCATAAAAGAATATCTTAAATAAATAACTATCATTAAAATGATGATAATAAAGATATAACATGTTAAAATTATTTATATAAACCCCATAAAATAAGATAGGTATATAACATTATATATGTCCCAAAGAAGATAATTTAAGAGGATAAACTCTTCCCTCGAGTTCCACTTACATAAAAAGAAATATAAAATCCTATATAATAAATCTAAATTTATTAACATTGAATAAAAATATAATGTACCTAAATAAAATATAATATTTTATCCTTTTATAACATTTCTACACCCCAATATCAATAATTCATTATTAAAATCTTCATTTTTGTGTGTTAACTATTTTATTTATCCTGAGTATTTTAGTTTAGTAATTCTAGTCCTTTTAGATTGATCATAGTTCCATAATATCTAGAATGATAATAACTATGTAAATAACATATATATTCATTATTAATATTTATATTCATCCATAAATGTTTGAGATAGAAAAATTAATTACACCATTCATGGAGATGGTAGGTTATACGTATGGATGAACATTGCTTTCTATTTTTGAAAAATGGAACAAGAACTTGGTAAATAATAATTCACCATTACATTGTCATTACATTATAATATAAATAATTTATATATATTATTTATATTATTTTATCATCCATTTAAAAAATATAACAAAAATAAATCACATATCTTAATGGAGTTGGTGGTCTAAACATACGCACGAGCGATGTTATTATTTACCAACTAATTAAAATGTAGAAAGGTAGATGTAATATTATACTTCCAAAATTATAATTTTTTAATAATGTTAATATATAAATATTAAACAAATTATAATACACAACCATGAAAGATTGTTATGAAAAATGAAATGAATCACTATGTGGAGATGAAAAATCATATGTAAGCTCAAGCAATACATTCACTTTCCATTTGATGGGAAAATGATGATTAATGTTTGTTTCATTTTCATAATAAAATTTTAATATATTAAGGATAACTAAGTTAAAAATTAATTATAAATACCATAAATTTTTTTAAGGATAAAAAAGAATTTAAAAAGGGAGAGTGATCGGTAAAGGCTATTAATAATTCTTGGAAAGAACTCATTAAGTTATCTCTTAAGGATCTAGGGTGGTTATTTTTGTAATACCAAACCTATGGAATAATTATAAGGATTTTATGGGGGAATTTGGAATATTTTTGGAGATATATATGAATAAAATGTGTGATTAACTGAGGAGAGTATGTTCTCTTTTATAAATGGGGGGAGGGTCACTTTTGAAATTTCATTAAAGATCAAATTATAATGAAGTCATACTTAAGAAAAATTCTTCTAAATGGACATATATTAGATGATAATGTTTGATATAATTTTCATTACATCAAACAATAAAAAATTTATAGGTTCATGTGGTTTTTTAAACCATGTCATTTAGTTTATCCCCTTATATAACTCATTTTAACCCTTTCCAATATAACAACTTTTTCACTCCTAATGGTTTTCAATTTTACTTATAAGGTAGATATTGACTCATAAAAATAAAATATGATGTATTGTTCAGCCATATTTTTTCCTAATTTTCATCTTGTAATATTTTTACAATTTTTAAATAATTAAATAAGGTATTACTTACAAAAATATCATTAATGTTATTGTTTACAGTATATACAATACCCCGACCCAAGAAGCTAGAGTCGGTGGATTATTTTATTACATTGGCAAGATTACAAGGAATCAAATCCTGAAGGACCGATTAGTTTAAAAATCATAAAATTATATATTACATACATGATACCCACAATAAATTGGAAAATAGGAAATATAAACATGTTACATAATTAAAAAAAATAAACAGCCTCCTAAAACACTTATTCAAACATTTATTCTTCCTAACCTGGGGAAAGGAGCCACATTAAGGGGGAGGTAAAATGGTCTGTAAGGGTGTGTAAAAATGAAGTAATAATGATTTAATTGGAATAAATTAATGTCTCATGGTATATAACTGATAACACTTGTCATTCAAATAACTAGATAAACAAAATATCAATATGGAAAGTTATAAAATTGAAACTCATTCCATCTAAATCAACAAACTATGAATGAAATGTATCAATAGATATCTCAAGAAAAAATCTCCAGGGAAAATAATAACTAAATATTAATGACTTAAATTATTAATTATTGGATTCCATGTTTCCTAAAAATATGGTCTATTTACTTTCAAGACAATTTAGAAGATATTTTACAGCATAGAGTGTATGAAGCAATTCGATTTGGGAAAATTATTTGTCTCATTATACTACTGATGCAATGAGGGGCTATCTATAACTGGGACCCACACATTTCATACCAATCCATTGAATTACTCATATTATTGAACAATTTTACATATCAAAATATATTTATTTAATAAAAGATACATATTATTTCATAATTCCATAATGGTTTTTGACATTAATTAATGGAAATACCATTTAACGAACATAAAACAATCTTGAGGGGAATGAAATTTTAAACATTCTAATGTGTACCAAAACACATTGAGACATTTAAATCATAAATCCATGATAGAATAATATTAAATGAAACTTATAATATCCTAATATTAATTATATTTGTAAATACACCAAATAAAATTGAATTGGGTCACAATAACAAATATGTCTCATTGAAAAGTAAAATAAGACAAATTCCCTTACCTTAACCATCCATTTTTTGTGTGGTATTTATCCTCATGTATAGTGGTTTAAAATATGTAATAAAATTATACCATAACAATAATAATGTTTATAGTGTCATATATAAACTTTTTATAATATCTCATTATCTTCTTGTTAACAATCTCTCATTAACTTCATTATTTTGGATGTTAATTGTATAATTCTTTTGGGTTTGTTTTAGCTTGTTAACTATTGTTATCATTAAATAGATCAAAGATTAATATAAAAAAATATATAAAACCAATTTCATTATTATCATATATAATCATTATATATGTATTTAAAATAATGTGTCATGTTTGAAGATAATAAATGAAATGCACCATTCATGGTGACGGTTGTCTGTAAGTATGCATGAACACTACCTTCATTTTTTTTGTATTTAAAGAATGAAAAATAACTGAAAAATATGTATATTATAATTACAATATCATATATATGTTATATATATTACATAGGTTTATTAAACTCATCCCTAATACATTGTATACATAGCGTGAATGAAGCACATCACTTCGAGGGGGAGACAGTTCACACTTCCTCAAAAGATGTTATCATATTAACACGAAATGGGATGTATTAAAGTTAGGGGTTATAAAAATATTAAATACGTATAAATACATAATTAATATCAAAAATATCATTTATAAATATATTTTCTATCATAATGGCCACCATGAGAGGTGGTAAAAGAAAAATAAACAATCATTTTTTCGTCAGTTAGTAGTTCACCATACACAGAAACAGTATGTTCGTTACCCATTAGATAGTAGTGTGTGTAAGTATTGGTTAAAGCCTTATCAGAAAAAAAAATTAATTTATTTTTATGAAATTGGTTTTTTATACATTAATGAAATTAATAATATTTGAGGGATTGGATAATTGAAATAAAACTAAAGAGCTTAGGGAAGATTGTCACCACTTAATCAGGTAACTCATTTTAGATTGTACCAAAAGGCTTCCTTTGAAGGATTTATACAAAAACATGAGGCTTCTTTGTTGAGGGTACATAGTTTGGGAGATTAATGGTTAGATTATGAATGAACCAGTGTTTTTTGTGAAGTGTGAGTACGGGGTAGAGTACTTCCCATTTTATATTATAAGGGGTGGCACTCTTGTAAATAGAAATAGTTTTCA
Organism: Viscum album; assembly: GCA_963277665.1. Classification (NCBI taxonomy): domain Eukaryota; kingdom Viridiplantae; phylum Streptophyta; class Magnoliopsida; order Santalales; family Viscaceae; genus Viscum; species Viscum album. The sequence goes on along the minus strand of OY728132.1, from coordinate 1,651,077,528 downwards.
TTAATTGGAAGTCTACCTTATCTATATGGACTCCAAAATGAACAAATATTGGATAAAATGGGAATAATGGTTTTATAAAACCTTCATAACACAGAAATATGTGCATTTTAAATATTTTGTTCTTTAACTTCTAATATTCCTTAATTTTTCATTTTTGTTTTTATTAATCAATCTAGTTTTCTAATCTAATTATTTTAACAATTAAGACTATACAATGAGATTTTTATTAGAAAAAATATATACTCTAAATGATTGATATTATAATTAATTTATAATGTAAAAACCCCATATTCTTTAAAAATTATTCTTCAAACAGGCACATGTGATGCGCTAAAACACTGCTTAAAATCGAACTGCATTAGCAATGTTTTTATAGTATATGAGTTAATAAATTAATTATAAAAGATCAATTGGTCCATAAATATAAAACATTTAATATTTGTTTAAACATAAAAATTACATGCTAGAATAAATTATTTTTAATAGTTTTAATTCATTTAACAAAATAATTCCTTGTAAAATAACTATAATGTTAATTTGGCATTATTTTTTAGTTTCATATTTAAAATATAAAAATAAATTTTTAATTCAAATATATTAATTTTACTATTTTGATAAATTATATATTATTCAGAAAATATTCAATGTAAACAATTCAAACAATTTAATTATCTTTTAATATTTATATTATCATTTATTTCTGTTAATTATTA